>OX459036.1:27413376-28103364 GCA_949775005.1 Orthosia gothica
CACCTTGGTGTGATTACGCGAACCTAAGGCGAATTACCTGTAATTAGTCACAGTTTTAGCACAAATAAAAGGAGGAGAAGGAAAGGAACGATAAGGATTGCCAAACCTCTGCTGATTCTTCTTCTATTCGGCGACGAAGGACCAATGTTTGGTTCGTGGGTTCTTCAGGGTGAAAATAAGGCGATTCTTCCTGGTGTACAATATTATATTCTTTAAAACAATGCTTCTAATTACATTGGAAAACCGTTATGAATTCAATATATTTTATATTAATTAAGAGTTTATGCTAACGAGAGATTCTGTTGAAGAGTCGCGTTTGGCTGCGTGACTTCGTTTTATACAGGCGGAGCAGCGCCATCTCGCCCGTTGGTCTGGAACTAGCGAGGATTGATGCTAGCAGATCGATGCATCTCTCGCCGCGCGTTACTGTTGCGTCGGTTTGTCACCAGGTGCCGGTAGATGTCATAAACAATGTATTTAATCAAAGAAATCATTAAAAAAATTCAACATTTAGTAATTCTGCATTCAAACATAGCACGACAAAATGCTTGCTTGTACCAGAAATTAAACCATCTTGAATGTAAATATAGAAAATATAGGCATTTTGGTCAAATCTGTCTGACATGCACAATAACATTAACACTTACACTTAAATTAAAGGATCTTCACGAAATGCCATGAATATTAAACTTCCTTTAAAATGTATCACTATCTATATAACGGAAACTTCTCTTCGACCCTCTTGAAGTTTCCATCTAGTATACCTGGCAGACGGTTTTCTATACAAGCCAGGCTAAGTCATACCTGTACTCTCCCGCTAAACTATAAGCCCCAACCGGTCCTGACCGTTCCCTAAGCCCACTTGAGAGCTAACGGGCAGAAGCTAATTTTGGGTTTTACGTCTGGAAAATGTTCTTTTAGAATCATCTTAAAAGAAAAAACTGTTTTCCTAGTGAATAAATCGACATCCCAATTGTGTAACACACTTTCTACCATAATGAGAAGACTTTAAAAAAAACCTCTAATCCATTGCTACTTATGTTTGGAAAAAAAAACTTGAAACAACTAGCAACAGCAACTCAATGAATGTTGCTGTATTGTCAATAAGATTTCATTGCCATTTATTTTGTGTTACGCAATAACCGTAGTTTTAGTTCGTCAAAAATATATCATATTTCAAAGAGAATTGCCGCATAAACAATCGACGAAAATGCTGAACAGTTTTATACAGATTTTAAAAGGCTTTAACTGCGTTTTTTTTACCAAGAAATTCGAACCAGTCAGAAGCCATTGAACCATAGGATCATCTAAAAAGTTTGATTTATCTCGAATCGGATTTATTGTCAGGAAATACTACATACTTTTTTACCCATCTCAAGTCAGAGGTGTACATTATGCTTGTACAACCGTGATGTACACCTCTGACTTAACCTACAGAACAGACCTTTTGTCAGATTTATTTTGTTCCCATGTATTAAGGGACCAGTAAACAGTAGCGCTTACGACTAGTAGATTTTAAAATAGTATTATATTATTTCTGAGCTGGTTAAATAGCAATTATACCTTTAACTTTATAGCAAAAATAACAATAAATATCCCTAGTAATTTAACAACCAAACATCATCTTGTAATTACAGCCCTAATCCAACGTAACATCAAAAACACTCGGTCCAACAAAAAATTTTAATTACAGATAAAAACCCAGATATAATACCAGTAGACGGGAAGATCAGTGACAGCTGCTCAAATAAATCTTCTACTACCGACTTCAGCTCCATAAGACCTCTTATATCAAAGATGACGGATAAATACGATATGACGACAAACTGCGACAGGTTTCACGACCACAACATCGATCCTTGCAACCAATACATACAAGTCCGACCGGTGGAATACCGAAGTCCTTATGCACCAACGTTGCAAATGCCAAACCTTGGTCCCAGCATACAGAGCTTGGGGCCAATGAGTAGTCTGCATATGCCGAATGTTGGCCCCAATGACTGTCATAGACAGCCGTATGATATGGTGTACGAAGATTGGTTGAAGTATAAGAATGCGTTGCCGTTGAATACTAGTGGTTTGGTAAGTATTGAAAATCTTCTAATCGTAAAATATTGTGTATATAGTGAGGGTCAATTTAATGATCGCTTAACAAATTGACTACCTATCATATATACAATTGTCCATATTCAAATAACAACTGTCAAATAATTAATAATATGCCTAGTAATACAGTCACGAACATAAGTAGGGTCATGTGTTCAACAATGAAACAGTGGTACACAATAAAACACTGTGATATTTCTAACATGCTGCGTTGCCAGATCGCGCATTATATCGCGAAAAGACACTCTCGAGAACCCCTCGCCCTACGTCCTCGCCAAGACCTGTCTGTGGAGCATTTTTAAGTTTAAATTAAGAGAAAAAGTTATAATTAAGCAAAGCAATAAAGCTTTCTCGTGAAATAAATAATGTAACTTCGAGAAAAACCCTGGTTGCGACACAACTATGTTCATTACATGAGCTCATTCTTATCAATACTGTAAGAGAAATGACTTTTGAATCTTGCGTAAGTAAATCGTCCTATTTATCTGAGTGACGGTAGTTGTGTTTATTTTAACTATTTTATGTAAACAACACCTCTGTCATTCACCCAAATCAAGAAACTAAATTTTCTTTCCTTTTTCAGCTACCAGCAGAACAACAGCTCCCTCCAGAGCTATACGCAACGCAACCACCACCATCTCTGTACAGTAACCTCAGCAGAAACCCACTGAACCTCGCTCAGATGCCAAAGTTTGAGCCTGGATACCACCTAGAGCACAGGTCTCTGGCGATGGACTCTAGAAGTTGCTCCAACTCGCCGCCTGTGAGGTTCAACCCGGAGAGTAACAGTGTGTACTACAGTAAGAGTGTGCTAGATAGGACTACTAATACGTTACCGCATGCATGAAGCCTTATAGGATAAATTGTAAGCATTATTGAACATTATTTTTCCCAAACTCTAATCCCTTAACAATTCCAGGCACTTTCAGAGTTGGTCAGACAGAAATATGAAGCTTGTTTTCCATTCCAAATTCCAATCCAGTTTTTCACTGGTAAAAATGTTAAAAAACAGCACAATATAGAGTTTTACTTTCGATTCTGAAAGGGTGAATGTTAATTGAATTTAGGTGTGTCAGTGGCAGCTATTGCCATGCACAATACTCAATTGCACTAAAACTTACGCGAATATCGAATATTAAGGTACACGTACAGTATGCGACAGGTGGATATTAAACATTAGTTACTAAGCTCGTCTAAACTAGAAAATATGTTTCTCAAGGATTCTCCCTGTCAAGTTTTTTAAGATGGTTCTTAAAGATTTAATGAAGTAAGTATACTTTAATAAGGTCAAGTGTGGTGGAAGAGACTCGAGGAATATTCGTGTTTCGGCTCTGAGTAGCCTGGCATAAATTATGCTGTAGAAGGCAAACTTAATCAAAGTCCTACTTAATAAGGTAGAAGGAAGGTAGATACTCACCTGGCAACAATACTAATGGCCCATTTCTAAAGTATTATTTAACTACTCTTCCGATTTTTTAAAAGAGTAACCATGGAGGTTTTTGCCGGTTCTTCTCCATAGGAAATAACCAACCCGAACCGTGCACCTTTTGTTGACAATAAAAAAAATGATTTTGATTAATTTTGAATACAATTCTCAGTGAATTGGCAATGAGTTCGTGCCGTTGACTAGGACAACCTTAATTAAATGGCAGATTTTGATTAAAAATGTCCTTTGAAATGAGAGGTGGATTACAATAAGCAGAAAAACAAATAAATACCTATCAAGTCCTTATCCCAACGTTAAACCCAAAATGAACCCAGATGTCCATGTTCAAGCTACATAAAACTTAAAATCCTGTTAAGGAAATTATTTTACAATAGTTTTTCTTCTTTAGCATATTTTCCATTAACTTGTGAAATTAAACAAAAATAGATATCTGATCTCGATTTGCATAGTTTAGCAGCGTATGGACTATGCTGGTTCTGAGGGATATCATATTCTAAATGCTGAAACGATTTGAGCGTAACCTGTATTGGTTTCTGAAAATACCTGTATATTCTGCAAATAAGTACTTATTTAAAATGAAATTGAAGGACATTTTTGTTTCTAATTTAATATTGTGATATTTATCAACTAACGTACACTCCGCTTCTAAAGAAAGTGGTAATTGTGAAATGTGTCTAACGCGTTAAATTATGGTCAGCATGAAAATACTGTTATCCCCTGGTCTGTCCACCCGACCGAATTGGAAAAATACCTGTCAGTACAAGTTTTGACCGAAATACGTCACGGGAAAGGATATTCTCAAAGGATCAGGGTTTAAATCGGTACTTTAATAGACGATAGTATAATATAATATATATAATATATCAAATATATTACAAGGTAAAACTGGGTAAATCCCTATGAAATCAGATAGCTTATTTTATCACAATTCTAACAACATAACATTTATACATGGTCCCCATACAAAAGTACCGAGAAATCGGCGTTTTACTGAGACCGGGCGATCGCAAAAAATGGCCCCCGGGAACGTCATCCGACAGCGCCCTGGCGGCCGGCCAACCTGGACAGTTGACCGTTTAACAATAATGTTTTTAAATTGAAATCGTTTCTTACATAAACTGTAAAAAGTGACAAATAAATGCATTCAATAATAACCAAAACAGTCAGCATAAAAATAATGATATAATTTCAAAAAGTTTAATAGTGTTTCTTACAGAAACTTTTGAAATTAATTTAGGTACTGTATATATGCGACGGATTGCGCCGTTTAAGATGTTTCTCGATTATTGTCAATTTAGTAAAAATGACGCTAAATATCACATACATCAAATCCTAAACTATACGCATAAATAACCCTCATATACGTACACAAATAAATCTATTAAAAGGTACTTTATTATTGGAGTAACCATTTGGTCCAGTACTCGAAAATTTTCTGTTCTCTGTAATTGTTCTGAGGTCCGCATCCATTATATTCAGTAAACAGAACTGTTTATTGATCAAACATCTGATGTTATCACATCATTATATTCAGGCTCATAAAACGATAAATAGTTTCTCATTGGGAATGGCTGTAAAAGAAAATAATGGCTGTAAAGAAAAAGGTGACTGACCTTTTCCTAACCAGTCATTATTATCCAGGAAAATACTACCATCATACCTATGTCTCCTACTAAGCACCTTTTCAGAGTCTCGGTCTGTGACCTTGATGAAATAACTGGCTGAATATTTTAAAAGTTTTTTTCGTAAAAAAAGGTTAGTTTTACTTATAATTTGCTAGATGTTAGAACATAAACATTAATGTCAGGTATTCAAGTCGGTACTAGACATAATGAAAAACGTATATACATAATATATTATTTAGGTAAGATAAGATGCTGTATATGAATATACATTTAGGGTAAAAACTTCAACTACAATCAAAAAGATACAAGACATATATAGGTAGTAGGTATTATTGTTGTCTAATGCCCATAATCAGTATTTGAAATCCTACAACAAAAAATAACGATTATTATTTAGCTATAATCTTCTAAAATGTCTATTGCTACTGTTTCCTGTATCTGCATTCTACTGGAAATGCTAATTAAATAACATTTTCATTTTACAGGAAACTCTCCAACTCAAATGATCCAAAATGTGTGACAAAATCCACCGACACTTCCCTAGAACATTCTAAAGTTACTAAAGAGTGTTGCTGAGAAATGAAATATTAGAAAGGGACAAAGTGACCTACAGAGTGAAATAGGTCAAACGGTATAGGTATGTATAAGTGAACATTTACAGGCCAGTGTACCAGAAAAAGGACTCAATTTATGTGGATTAACAAGGTGTTAAGTGTGCGTGTGTGTGCGCGTGTGTGTGGTTAAATGTTATAATATTCGGTGATTGTTTGGCACTTTGGACCCGTGTTGCGATTTTTTTTTTTTTAAAGTTTGATTATTGTTTCTTCAATTATATTATTTCAATTGTCACATGACACACTTGACTAATTTTATTTAACACAGTGAATTTATTATCTTTAAAAAACTATACTTTTCGAATCAAATTATTTGAATAAAACATTGTGAATTTAGATTATTCTTACTATTGTTTGCCTTTAGGTATTACATGACTAATTTAATTTAACACAATCAATTGATTTTCTTTGTTAAACGATAATTTACTTATCAAATAATTTAAACAAAATAATGTGAATTTAGATTTGTTACTATTGCTTAAAGGTACTCTTTAGATACTACATAATATAAAGAACAATAAATGTCAATTTAATAGAACGAAAAATAACTAGATTGTAAAATAAATGTACCAGCAAGACTGAATATGTGTAGAAGAAATAATGTAATTACATAAACATATATTATAAGTAACATTATTTCTTAATTATAATTAAGATGAAAACATTTTCAATAACGCGCCAAATAAGTTTTAATTTGAATGACAGAATGGTATATTGTTTGTAAATCACAGATTTGTATACATTTTTAGTTTGTAATAAAAATATGATTGTTTATAGGAGACTAGCTAAAACCAATATAGTTAAGTACAATGTGAATGTATATACTGTAAATATTATAAGTATTTTATAAAAAAATGTGGCCATAGTAGTTAAATGGTAAATAGGTAACATGAATCTAAAATAATCATTTTTCTCAAAATCGAGCTTTTATTTTATAAATAATTATTTCAATTTCTGTTTTTGAAGGAAATACATAATAAACAAAGATTTTTTCCCGAAAGATATACGATAAAAAGGAAATTATCGACGCTTAAAAAGTAAAAATGTTAAAAATCGTATCGACTGTTAATATCTTTGGGTTGTTGGTTTATAAATATTTCGGAATAGTGAAAGCTTGCTCGTGGAGGGAAAAGCGATGGTGTATGTATATGTGAATTTTATAAAATATATTATTAATATGAATAATAAATGTGATAACAGTTACAAGATATCTCAGTGCACGATAAGACATATTAATTTTATTTAAAAAAAAATATATTTTATGAATCGTTCCGATTTGGCCTAAACTTACCTATATTTAGACTTAAAATATTTTTGTCAAGAAATCATAAGAAATACAGACAATTTTTCTTTATTGAAAACGTTAGCTAGTCAAATTACTATAAATTAACAAACAAAATACTGACATAATTATTGTATTCCTAATATAATACAAATAGTTTTACGCCATCACTAATTAATTTAACTTTAATTAAAAATTAGAAAATTTAAAATGATTGAAAAATTATAAAAGTTTGTAAAATATGAAACGCTTGTTTTGATTGAAAACTCGTGAACTGAGTAGGTCTGAGATTATTATTTGATTTTACAAATTAAAATATTTTTAACCACATACGTTTTTATTTTATTGAGTTTGAAACTTACCAAAAGGCTATATTTATAGTAGCGTATTATTTTAACAATAATAACCCTCCTTCGGCAGTCGGGTAAAAATAGTACCATGACTTAGCTTCTAAAGATAATTTTAAAATACAGTTGGTACTTATTTAATTTATTTTAGTTAACATTTCTGATTATGTTCGAATTCAGAATTGAATCGATTCAATTCTGAATCGTTTTTCTGGGTATCATCGAGCTTTATTGTCTGGGTACTTTTCTAGGGGTCGCTAAAAATTGAGGCGGTTTCTCCAATAAAAAAACCACATTGCTCTGTTTTTCATATCCCAGAATCACACCGTATTTCTAACATCAACTTTTGTAAGTCTCAGTCCTTATTCCTAAAACGGTGTAGAACACTGAACAGGCACACGTCATCCACTAAATCAAACTAGTGGCTTTATCATGGTTAGTACTACAAGTGCAATGAGTCCGCATGTATGCGGTCTTGTCACCATGCCAAAATAACGCTGCAGTGACAATCTGTGTTTTAATGTTCATTTTATCAAGTGCTATATTGTTGTAAGCACGATGCGTTGAGATGTAGAGAGATATAATAATTTCAGACTTTTACTTCTTAATTCATTTATTTGCTTTGCCCAGCGCAATGATCTGTCTAACCATAGTCCCTAATATTTCACATTATCTACCATTTCCAACGTCATTCCGTTTATAGCTACATCAACCAATTCACTCCGAAACCCTCTTTTAAAAACACATATTTTGCTTTTTGTAGGTGAAATCTCTAACCCAATTTCAGAAAGCAGCTCAACGAATTTATTTAGTCCTAACTGTTTGCTTCCTTCCCGAACATTGTCACAATTTATGTACAACGCAAAATCGTCAGCGTATTGGGAAATAAAAACATTATTGATATTATTGCAAGTCTTTATAGAAGCTAAATTAAAAAGCAGAGGCGAAAAAGGGTCGCCTTGCGCCAAACCGCTGCATGTATATCTACAAAATGAAACCGAGTCTACCTGCATTTTGAAATATCTTTCTTTTAAAAAATTCCACAAATATTTATTCATCAAAAAACTAACTCATACTAAACTTTTTATATCTACGTTATTGTATGCATTTTCGATATCCATAAAGGCGGTTATTGACATCTGTTTATGAGAGAAACCAGTTTGAACTGATTTTATTTATTTATTTATTTAATCAGTAGTAACACATACATTTTCTATACTTAAGTTGATGCCAACATAAACTCATTAGAGTTTTACCGTGCACCAAAAACATCGACTACATAATACAAACAAAAATAATAACCACTTAAGTAGGTACTTAGGTAAAAAGTAACAACAAAAAGCACAAAAGTTACAGTGGGTATATGCGAAATAATTATCTAATACTAAAAAGCGCACATCAGTGACCACTCCGGCCGGTGGCGAGTTTTTAAGTTGATACAGGTTGTTCCCAAAACAAAAACGAATGATTTTATTAATTTTTAATTTTCAACTTTATTTGTGTTATTATAGTTTTTTAGGTATTGTTTTTGTTTTTTTATTGCTTTAAACTGCTTAGTTATAATTAATTGGATAATTTATTTTTATTAGTGAATCTATGTTTATATCTTAACCCTCTTACTAATAAACACGGAATAAAGTTATACCAGGTATAACAAAGGTATACCCATACATTTTCATAGGTTTATACCTGGTATAACTTTATTCTGCGTTTATTTGTAAGAGGGTAAGTATTTATATTTTGTAAAAAATAATTCTTCAGTTTGTATTTTATGTTTTTCTGGGTTATTTTGTTAAGGTATTATATATTTTAATGATCTCTTGCCGTGTAAGTTTGTGTACTTTGGTAGTAAAAGAAAAACGACTTGGAATATGATTAATAGTGAAACGGGAAGATCTGGTAACCAAAATACTGACTACAGCCTGTCTATTAATGACAACATCATAAAATCAGACTCACAAGTCGCAGTGGCCTTTGAAAATTTCTTTTCGGATATTCCCATTTCAACTACTAAATCCCTAAACTCATCACCTTCTGTTGCTGAGTCTTTGCTAAAAGAAAATGTTAATGTCTGCGATACGGAATTTCTTTTTGAACATATTACTTGTAGATACATAATTAAAACCTTTCACACTTTAAATGTTAAAAAGACTGCAGATCTGTGGGGTCATTTTGTAGAAGTTGCTAAGTCTATTATTGATGTTGTCGCACCTAGTTTAGCTATTATCTTTAATAATTGTATCGACTGTGGGGAGTTTCCTGACCTAATGAAGAATAGTAAAATAATACCTTTGTTTTAAATCAGGTAGTACATCAGACCCTACAAATTTTATTTATTTATTTATTTCAACCTTATCACATAAATCTTTACAGGATTACACCCAATACGATTAATGCGCTAAACTACAGTAAACCATTTTACATAACATTAGTATCTAAACAAATTTTAGGTTAACTTAATTACATAACTAAATTATCATATATTATCATAAATTATAGACCTATTTCAGTACTACCTACTTTTAGTAAGATATTTGAGAAATTAATTTTACAGCAATTGCAAAGATTTTTTAATAAGCATAAATTATTACATAGCAAACAGTTCGGTTTTACAAGGGGTCGTTCAACTACTGATGCCGGTGTTGAGCTCAACACCCGCATCAGTAGTTAGGACATATTTATAATGCATGGGCAGATAAGTGCAATGCCCTGGGAATCTTTTGTGATTTGTCCAAGGCATTTGATTGTGTTCTTCATGAAACGCTAATCAGGAAACTCCGCCAATACGGGATCCGGAACAGCGCTCTGGATCTTCTTACTTCTTACTTGAGTAATAGGATTCAGACTGTTGACGTTAATGGAAAAAGATCACCCGGATCTATAGTAAAAATGGGAGTCCCGCAGGGCTCGATTCTTGGTCCGTTCTTGTTTCTTATTTATATTTATGACTTGCCTTACCTCATAAAGGATAACCATGACATAGTGTTGTTTGCAGATGATACTTCACTTTTGTTTAAACTTAAACGGCAGCAGCTGGTTACTGACGAAGTAAATAGCGCGATCTCAAAAGTAGTTCACTGGTTCAATGTTAACAATTTACTCCTTAATGAAAAAAAAACCAAATGCATTAAGTTTACCCTACCTCACGTTAGGCAGGTGAAAACTGATGTGTTGATAAAGGGCGAAGAATTGAATCCTGAGATTAGCACAGTATTTTAAGGCTTAACTTTGGATGCTAAGCTTCAGTGGGGCCCACATATAGATAAATTGTCTAAGAAGCTAAGCTTCGCAGCATATGCTGTTAGAAAAATTCGTAATTTAACTGACATAGAGGGGAACGGGCTGTCCGTTTAGTATACTTTAGCTATTTTCATAGTGTAATGTCGTACGGTATTCTGTTGTGGGGAAATGCCGCCGACATCCAGAATATCTTTGTTTTGCAGAAAAGAGCTGTTCGATCAATATATAAATTAAGCCCGAGGCACTCTCTCAGAGAGAAATTTAAGGAGATTAATGTAATGACTGTGCCCTCTCAGTATATTTATGAAAATCTTTTATATGCTCATAAAAATATAAAATTGTTTAAAAAATACAGTGATATCCATAACATAAATACTAGGAACAAACACAAATTTGTAGTACCTACAACAAGGCTCAAGTAGATAGGTGGCTCGTTTAGATGTCAATGTGTATGCTTTTATAATAAGCTTCCAAGCCACGTACAAGATCTAAGTCTTAATGAATTCAAATCATTCATTAAACGTAAGTTGTGTCAGAAAGCGTTTTATACTATTAAAGATTACGTTGAGGACAAAAAGGCTTGGGATTGAGCTGCTCCAATTAATTTTGATTTTTTATATTTTGCACCGTGAATTTTGTTTTTAATTTTGATATTTTTTTTGTTTTCTTGCAATGTCAAGAATATTTACTTTTTAAAGTATTATATTATTTTATTTTTATTATTGTGAATGTGAAGACTATGTGGATTTTTGTTTTTTATTATAACTTAGTTAGTTTTTACTCATGGTCTGACAGTTTGAGTAGTTTATGCGGCCTATCCGAATGTCCTTTCTTTGGTATTGTTCGTCGAATCGTTGAGCTCCGTAAATTCTGAGTTGAGCTGCTCGGTTATTGACAAATGCGTGCACTGACTGGACAGGTCCACTCAATCTGGCTGGTTCTTTCCTCAAAAGACCATTTCAGACATCTGTCTACATGGTGTTCACATGATATAACCAAGATTTTGTCAAGACTTTAAAAGAGACTGTGACCTCTGAGTTTGTTTCGGCCTTTCTTCTCAGAGTAGTCAGATAGGAAACGCCGACCTCATCTAGTTTTAAAAAATATGATCGACATGTAAAAGTGTTTGTACAAACCAACTAACAGAAATAAAATCATTTATCATATATCATTTATCAGTAAAAGCTGAGCATTGTTGACGCTACGAGTCCTAATTTCATTACTTTTTACGTTTTTTGCTTTCTTTAGATTTTCATTAAAAAACTGTTCCTTTAACAGAGCAAATTTAGTTTGTTCATGTATAGGTATTATGTTACAGAATTTAAATACTGTATTTCCCATACATCAGGTTTAATAAAAAGTTATTTCTCTCTATGTGCCACTTCAAACGTTTAATTAAAATACTACGAAATGTTTTGCAAATACACGATATCATGGCTATAGGTCGCAGAGAACCGGATGACTGAGGATTACGACCTGGTTTCGGGATCGGAATAATAGTGATATCTCGCCACTGCAAAGTAACAAAACTTAATACGTAGAATAAGTTATATAACTTTAATAGAATGCTTTTTCCGTTGATAGGTAAATTGTATAACATTGAATAAGATATTCTGTCACTACCTGGCGACGTGTCTTTATGGCGTAAACAAGTATCTAATTCCTGTCTTGTAAATAAATATCTAACCTTGTTTTATCGGGAGTAAAGTCCGGGTCATTAGGAAGTACATGGTCAGGTGTTAAACTACTCAATAGATCATTGGCTTTTTTCTTGTCTATGTTGGAGCGAGGCACATTATAACCCTTTAGCCACTTCAGTTTGCGCCACATTTCTCTTTGAGTTATCTTACCATCCAATGAAGTACAAAACTTATGCCAAGATTTATCTCGAGATTGACGGATTAACTTTTGAGAGATTCTTATTTTGTCTTGCAATTAAATTAAATTATTAGGATTAGGGTTGCGTCGGAATTTCGAAAGTGCTAGACGCCTTTCAGCCACACATTTGGACAGGGAAGCGTTCCAATACGGTTTAGGTGAGAACTTATTGCTTGGATTACGGTATATTTTATCATGTGGTATGAAGCGATCTGCTGCTATATTCAAACAATTGACAAATGAGTCATATGATTTTTGAAGGTCATTCTCACTAAATATAAATTCTTTAAAAACGACTTCTAATAAATCTCGATACGAAATCCAGTCTGCCTTCCTGTAGTTACGTCGCGAAGTTATGGAGTCCCGATTCCCTTCCAAATGCGTAACCACATTAATAATAAGATGATCGCTGCCCAAGTTTTCATTTGTTGTGGACCAGTTCAGCCTTATTGAGATGTCAAAAGTAGCTAATGTCACATCAGGTGAAGATGTTTGGAGTTGATTATTTACTAATTTGATACGTGTGGATCTTTTATTATCATTTAAAATTACAAAATTACTTTCTAAGAGAGCGTCGTCGTTCGAACATTTGGGAACCTCGCGAGTCTGTTTTGTATGACCAGTTTGTATGGTGAGCGTTAAAATCTCCTAAAATAATAGATCTACGCTGTTAAATAGATTCTCCCAGTCTGATTGATTGGTGCGAACCGAAGGTGCACAATACACGGAAAATACATAGGTACTCAATAAATTCACAGTTGTGAATTTTGACCATTAATACTTCAATATCTGAATTACTACTCCTAAAAATATGTAAACAAGCTTCTACAGATCTATGTATCAGCAATGCTACACCACCATAAGAATCATGCCTATCTTTACGAAAAATTCTATAGCCATTCATCTTAAAATCGCTATCCGGTTCCAGCTATGTTTCGCTCAAAGCCGCAATGCGAATTTTTTCTTGGCATGGTACTCGTATTTGTTCTGACGCTAATGACTTAGGGCGAACACTTTGTGCATTCTATTGCATAATATTAAGTTTTATGAGATTATTATTCATTGTAACCGAAATAATCTAATATTAGCTTCAATATTGGCCAGTCTGAAATATTTTCTACTACTACTAATATTACCCATTGAACACAGTACTTTAAACAACTCACACCTCTTGATGAACTGTTTCTCCTTTTAAAAACAAAATCTCCTTCAGCCTATTTATAAGCTCACTGAATTGTACTTTTCTCGTCTTATTCTTCTCTTCTTTTGAATCTTCTTGTCTATCCATCGCATCATCTTGTACCGACATCTCAACATCAATAAGTTTCTTATACTGTTTCTGTTTGAAAGTCTTTAGCGTATATATTAGTACTTGCTTGATGGCTGTCAAACCTAGGCGGCTGTGTTTCTACTTCTGTACGAGGTTGTTGTAGATAAGTCGAAAAAGCTAAAAAAATATCAGCCTGTGTAGCCGCCAAGTCCTTCGATTCGGTCACTTTTGTGATACGTTCAACTGGCTTGATTGCCTTAACAGGGACATATATTGTCAAAGCACGTCGGTATGTACAATTAAATTCAGCCATTATTTCCCTCAACCTCTTTTCCTTTAAGTATTTACATATTTATGTATATATGTAAAGACATATGTTGACCATTACAGTTGCTTCATTTAAATGAAATGGTATCACAATTATCGTGATTCTCGGTACATTTGGGACTTATAACTTTATCTGACGAGCATCTTTGTGCCGTATGTCCAAGCTTCCAGCAGCGTGAGCATTGGGTCACTGGAAAAATGTACTGCTCGAAACGTATACGCAATCCATCAAAGGTAATATATGCTGGACGGAATGAGCCTTTAAAGCAAAGGCGTACAGACTCACTGGGCTTCCAACCTTCACCCTCTGAGTTTCTGCGCATGAGTCTATGGACGGATACAAGTTGCGCGGGTTCCGCACACTTAATACGGTCCAACATTTCTTTCTCGGTCAGATCGATGTCTACGTCTCTAATTACACCATAGGACAAATTAACTTCCATAGCCTTTTGAATTCTCCATCCTCTGTCAGTAATCTTCTTACACTTTTTCAGTAACTCCATACTGTCCTCATTTCTCACATAGACTCGCATCTTGTAAGGATTAATATATTTAATCTTGTCGATATTTAGTATTCATCATTTTTAAATATTTTGGCCAATGCAAACTGCTTCGGCATTTTATCATTGGAAGAAATGTAAATTTCCTTTGTTTCCGCCAACCTCCGTCCACCCATCCCCATCTTCGTGTTCTCTGTCTCTCTTACTTGGTCTCGTACTACTTAAAAATGCTATTGTAGACCTTAAGGCACTAAAAACAGCTGAAAACTGTACAGCTGCGTTGTAGTTTGCTACACTAAAACTAAAGGCTTTACAAAAGCATTTTGATATGCCATTACCCAAACGTTATACAGTGAAAAGCATCATAATGGTTTAAAAATGCCAATATAAAGCGTCAAGATGCTCGGTGAGCTTATATAAGAGTTTATATGGACCTTAAGTTCTACATAAGTTTACTATTCGTTTGTTAAAATGCTTCCTGTGTTACTTGGGACGTCGATTCACTGACCTGCATGTGAAAGGTGTGGGTTGATGGGGAAACGTAACACCTATGTAACTTTATTCCTATTATTATTTTAGTGTACTAACATAGTTTATAAGATTTCTGTTACTAACTTTTCTATGGACTTTTAAGTTGTCTGAAAATAAACAGTTTTTTTTTTATTTGTAAAAAAAAAGCTAGGCTCGCATTTGACCACTATCATCTGATGGTAAGTGATGATGTGGTGATGCATTGCAAGTAAATGAAAGGATCACAAAACTTATAAGACCTAGCAGAGTTTGATTGATCCTAAAGGATTCCTAAGCTACCTTGTTTTGAGCTGTGTTTTATATTGTTTGCGGAAATCTTGAGGTCCCATTTGTAGGTCGGTCAATATCTTTTGAGTCTTCTTTTCAAGACATTTTTAGTGGAAATGTGCTTGGTATATTAGGATCTCCCGCAGTGAAGTAATCCACTGCTTATAACTTTGAAAAATGGTTGTTACCTCTGTTTTCTGGGTTATGTTCAAAACTACTTAATTATCATCCACCTAACCATTTTTGGATCGGCTTCTAGTCCGGTATGCCAACATCCCAAAAATAGTTGTGATTACCAATATTGCACATGGCGTGACTTTCTATCTGACCACACCTTACCCAGTTAATGGGTAATACAAAAAAACTTCATAATGATTTTAGATTGGGTTTTGTCGTACGTTCTCCAAGCAAGTATGTATCACTAAAACTCTCAACAAACTTTTCGTTGTAAGAAAATCCGATGAAGCTTGTATGAAGTTTCACTCCACATTCTCGCTGTAGTTTGATTTTTTGCGCTGACAACATTGACTCTCTTTGGAATACCGATTCTGTTGGCGTCCATCTTAACTTGAATTTTAATACGATATTTTGTACAGTTCTTAAATAAATTATCGTAGTATAATATCACGCCTGCGTACCCACCGCGTTTTCTTCAGGCGACATTTGTTTTGCGACCTTGTCGCCCGAAACGAATTGAATCAATTAATCGGGGTTCGTACGAAGTTTCTAGTTGATCCGCCTAGGAAGTTCGCTAAGAGTAGGAACCTTGTCGACAACCTTTAGCTCTTTCAGAACTAAATGCATTTCAATTGCTGAAATTCTGTCACATCTCCAAACCATAAATAATGTTATGGTGTGGCGATGTGACGGAATTTCAGCTATATCTGTTTAAATAGACAGTGATTGTTTCTTTTTATTATTAGCGAAGTGCACCACTCGCCACGTATTACCCTTCACCCCCACTGTCACAAGAACTTGCTACGGGCAGCAAATGGCCTAGTTTCGGAACCGCCATTAAGTTTTAATCGTTCTTTATTTACTTAGTTCACGTTGTGAAAAGATTTTTATAGGCTAATCAGGACAGAAGGATACCACGACTGTACCTAAGTTACCACGCGAGGTCAGTTTATGTGGGTTTTTTAGCTCTGACTTGCAACCTGTACTCACATACATTCACTAAAGTTATTGCTTCTGCTTTTGGCTAGAGGACTTGCAAGAACAACCAGTGATTTTTTAAATTTTCACTATTATTAATAATATTGTTTTAATTATAAGTTATTTTTTAATATAAAAAACAGGGCAAACCACCGTACCATAATATTGTCTGGAACTCGCTCATTTATCTCAGATGCCAACAATGTAAGCAAAAAACCCTTCTTTTATTAATTAAGCTTAATTAAAATACCTTTCGATTTCAAGTAATTAATGTGCTCGACATTGATAGCAATGTCCTATGTGATTAAAACTTAAAAGATTCCGTGGCGATTTCCGAATTAAGTATTTGAGGTTGTCAGACTATACTTAAGCTTGAAAAACCTGTCAAAATTTAGCACTAAAGTAGGATATGACACATTCTTAACCTCAAATACACAATTCAGAAAACGGCCCATAATCCGATTTCATTTGTACCAAGATATGTGATGAGAACCAAAAATATATCTTTTAACCTCATCATGAATAACTGGCTTGCCACTTAAAATTAAATACCGAATAAATTACTTTAAAGATATGAGCAAAAGATTGCAAATCAAAGACCGCATCTGTCAATTACTGTGCCCGCTATAAAGTAAAAATAGTAAAACAACAAAGATGACGGGGCTTTGCTGTACAAGTGCGAAATTGTGGAACGACCGACGAACATTTTACTAGGTTAGGTTAGGTTAAAACGGGTTCCCCCCCGGTGGGTTCCCGCATTGTCGAGGCGGGGGGGGCTCAGTAGCCGTGGCTTGGACAAACACGGTGAAGCGAAGAGGAACCCGAGGAGGGGCCGCTCGTCAGGGTTTTTGCCGATAAGCCGACGACGTAGCGGCCAACATATAGGTTGCGGTGTTGCCTAGGCGACATCGCAACTGGGGCGGGACGCGATGTGGCATGGAAGGCATCGCAGCTGAGGGTTGGAGGCCGCGGCGGGAGAGGAGTGCCGGTATTACGGTGCGTCGCTCGGCCTACCCTCCGTGGCCTGCAAGGGGTCGCCATCGTCTGATGGCGGACGCGGTGGGGCCGCTGGGGAGGAGGAGTGTCGGTATAACTTTGGCCGCTCTCCCTATCCCCTGCGGCCAAAAAGTGGTAGGTGGCGGGGCCACTGTCCTGACCCGTCACAGGGGGACCAAGGGTGCCATACACGGGTTCGTCTGGCGCCCTTGTGCTGGTTTGGTCCTCGGGGTGGTCACGGTGTACAGTGTGTTCTGGTGCGCCGGTGATGGGGGGTTAATCCCAGAGGAGGGTCCGGAGTCGGACTCGCGCACGAAGGGTTCCGTACCATTATCGTAAAAAAGTATCTGTTTTTAGCATTTGTTGTTATAGCGGCAACAGGAATACATCATCTGTGAAAATTTCAACTGTCTAGCTATCACGGTTCATGAGATACAGCCTGGTGACAGACAGACAGACAGACAGACAGACGGACCGCGGAGTCTCAGTAATAGGGTTCCGTTTTTACCCTTTGGGTACGGAACCCTAAAAAAAGGTTAAAACTGGCTGGTTTCCGCAACTCCACGACCAAGCGCGTATTTTGCGTCCGGAACAATTAACAACATTTTACTATTACTTATTTACCAAAATTCTGAAGAATCGAATCGCAAAAACAAAAAACAAGTGATCGACATCTGTCAGGACTGTCACCAGAAGCGTGATCTTAATTAAAACTTTGAAATGGGAAAGGGAGTCTGAGTAAGATGGATGGGTGTAGTAGTAATGACTGAGGATCCAACCCAGAAGAAGCCAAGCCCCGCAAAATTTAAAAAAGTAACCCAGGTTAATCCAAATAGGTAATATACATGGGGGTTGGAGACATCCAAAAAAATTATTTGGAGGTTATTCATGATCTACCACTGTAGACTAAGACTAAGGATGATAAAAATGATCCCATCTTAAAATCCATAAAAACGAAATAAAAAATAAGATAAATACTTCACCTCTAAATATACGACGATGTCATTTATCAGGTTATCACGAAATTGACAGCATAATCAAGATCGACGAAAAGTCTTTATCAACACAACCTCAAAAAAAAGTAAAAGAAGAATTTTTGATGTACGTTGATAATGTTATATTCCCGTGTTGTAAACTTATTTTGTAGCTAATATTCATTTGCATTGCTGCCCCTGGCGTAACGGGACGTCGCACAAAATCTGATATTTTAATAAATGCCTGGATCCAGTGTCAACAAAATTACTAAAATTTTCTCTGTCTGTCAATTACATAAAATGTTATTTTCTATCGCGGAGTACACCGAACCGAATTAAGTTGTTTTTTTATTGAAAATATATACAAATAAATTTCAAGGGTTATGTTGGGCTGTTGCAGAAAGAGCATTGTGTCATTTGTATTTAAAAAGAAACTGAATAAAGAATGGTAAGCTAACGCAAGGAATGTTGATATTAGAAATCATTTGGCAGAAAAAAAATGACTTGTCCATGAAAATGCTTGTTAAAATTCTAAAAAGGAATACTCTAGTCTAGAATGTATTACTCTATTGTACGTACTTCTTGGAATACAGTGAAGCAAATTTTAACTTAACCGATTTTCTAGAAGCAAGATAACTTTAATACAAAATCTTATTTTCAGCACTTTCCTTAACATATTCATAGGAAATGGCTTGTTTTACTCGATATTGACATTTATTTGTGAAACAACACAAAATGTCCTATTTCAAATCTTGCCTATAACGTCATAATAGTATCTGAAGAGGCCGCAAGGGATAGTAAGATGTACATTTATCATTAGATGCAATCTCCATATTGAAATTAGGGAGCGTTGTTACTGTTGGCAGCATGCAAAATACATACGAGTATTTACAAGTTTATGTTATTTTATAACTGCTATGGATTCTGTGATTGTTCAGATATTTATGCTGTAACACTAGCAAATAACTAACAATGAAAAATTTATTGATACTTATTTGTAAAACATTACAAGTTTTAAATTGTGTGCAAGCAAAGTCTGTACCAAAAGTAGTGTTGCCATATTCATCATGCAGCAGCCATAAGAAAGTAACGACAGTTCTTTGACTTGATAACAACTCTCTGGGTAGATGGAATAGAATAAGAATATAAAACAAATAGTTTTTCACGACTTCTTCCGTGGTTTAATTATTTTTATTATTTTATATATTTATCCCTGGGGAACAATTTATTTATGTTGTTATGCCATACGTATTATTCAAATATTTTGCCGAGTACAAATCAAAAATATTTCCACGGGAACATTATACTGAGATAATCCATATATTTAGTCCTACTAATATGCCATCATAGCTTTGTATCAGATTTTATCCTAATCGTTTCAGAGGATGACCTCTGGACCATAAATCTTAAATGATTAGGATATAATTTGTTGGTTGTTACTAAGTACTACACTCTTTGCGCTGTAGCATGGTGCGGGTGACAGTTTCAATAACATTTTGACGCACATACGTATACGCATTTTTTGTAGTTTAACGTCATACCATAGTTATACTATATACCATAGTTACCTGTATGACGTTAAACTACAAAAAATGGATATACCTATATGCGTAAAAATGTTATTGAAATTGTCACCCACACCATGCTACACCGAGTACGTTACCCCAACAGGAAAGTGACTCCTAGAGAGATATGAGTGGAACGTATAATTCGTGCGTAATCTGCTGTGAATGTGCGCCACTTAAAAAAAAAGTGCGTGTCGTCGTTTTTGAAAAAGCGGAAAAAAAGGTTCCTGGTAGGGTAACGTTGTTCCAGCAGGAAAATTCTAAACGAATGATCGGAATGAGAAATATTGTGCATGGACAGAGAGCTTATATTTGTGCAAAAATGTGCGCCAAAAATAAAACTTGAGCGTCATCAGGTTTTCGAGATAATGCATTTCCAGCTGGGGTAACGTTTTGCAGAAACGTGTATCTCTAAAACCATTGTACGTGCGCCTGTAGAATAAACACACACTAGTAGCTCTTGATTTGTGCGTATTTGTGCCGGAATTAGATTTAAGAAAATATTTATAATTTTCAAGTAATTGCGCTTTTTCGAAAACCCGAAAAAAATTCGCAGCACCTAAATGAGAAAACGTATAAGCTTGCTGGAAACTGTATTCAGTCCATCTTGACGCTTGTAATAACCATAAAAAGTTTCAAAACATACATGCTTGCGTTATCGAATAATATTGCTAAAAGTCAAAACGAGAGTGTCATAACTTTGACGGCAAAATAAAAGAAACCGACTCAACCAAAGATAGATAGGTGTAAACCACAAGTATGTGCGTTATGTCAAAAATATATAGTAAAGATATTCAGCTTGGAATGTTTCGCATTTAGTAGATTTAAACAAAAAACTAAACATATAAACAATGGCTGGTTATCAGACCAAATTCAAATGACTACGGAAAAGCGACGGATTCGTACATATCGATGACCTTCTTATTGGACGTATTAAACCTAAGCTGTTGTCCGTACAGTCGCGTTCAAACGTTTGTTGGTATGACCTAATTTTGGGGGCTAATTAAAAATACATTAAATGCACCTTGTGACCATAACAAATGAAAGAGGTTGTTATAGAAATTATTATTTTTATGCTCTTAATTTTGTTTCTTAAAGTAATTATGGCCTCAAATCACAGATCACATTACAAACCTATTAATATTAGAACACATAGTTCAATCTAATTATTTGTACCGTGTGTAGTTATTATTATTTAAAATCACAGATCAGTTTTTCATTTACTTAAGTACTTAGTCTTAGTAATAGGGTGCTGTTTTTAACCTTTGGGTACGGAACCCAAAAAACTCAATGCTAATTTATCTAGCCTACGGCTCAGATCAAGTAAAAAGTAAAGATGGAACGTTGTAAACAACAAAGTGACGCTGGTACAAACTATGCCTTGCCGTACAAATACACAATTACACGCACTCACAGCGAAATTACGCCTTAGCTTGTCATTCGAGCTCACAGATAAAATAATAAAGCTCAACTGAGAAGCTAAGGGGTAGTTTCGGTGTGCGTGTAATTGTGTATTTATACGGCAAGGCATAATTGGAACAGGCTTCACTATGTGGTTTGCAACGTTCCATCTTGACTTTTTATTTGATCTAAGGCCTAAGGTTTTAATCAATGTAGATACCTACGTTGTTTTTTTTACTGTTGTGTTAATTGGCTTTTTATATATAAACTGTATCTGTAGGTTATTTTTTGTAGCAGGTATTCATCACACATATCTTGAACTTTTTTTTTTAAAACAGACTCCATCAAATTTTTGGTCTCTACTTTTTTCTACTAATATTATAAAGGCAAATGTCTGGATGTGTCCACAAAATACTGAATATATTTTAATGAAATTTGGAATAAAGAAGATAGGTTATACCTTATACCAATACTTTTTCTAATGTACTTACCTAATCAAGTGCAAGTCACGGAAACAGCTAGTAGAATACGTATAATTCAATAACAAGTTAATTTTTTTATGTCTTTTCAACCTCAGTGTACTCAGGCACAACACGCTACAACCGGTTCGTGAGTAAAGTTAAGAAGGTCATCATTATGTATGAATCCGTCGCTTTTTTGTTGTCATCCGAATTTGGTCGGATAACCAGCCTTTGTTCACATGTTTAGTTTTTTGTTTAAATCTACTAAATGCGAAACATTCCAAACTGAATATTTTCACTATATATTTTTGACATAACGCACATACTTGTGGTTTACACCTACCTATCTTGGGTTGAGTCGGTTTCTTGTATTTTGCCGTCAAAGTTGTGACACTCTCGTTTTGACTTTTAGCAATATTATTCGATAACGCAAGCTTTTGAAACTTTTTATGGTTATTACAAGCGTCAAGATGGACTGAATACAGTTTTCAGCAAGCTTATACGTTTTCTCATTTAGGCGCTGCGAATTTTTTTCGGGTTTTCGAAAAAGCGCAATTACTTGAAAATTATAAATATTTTCTTAAATCTAATTCCGGCACAAATACGCACAAATCAAGAGCTACTAGTGTGTGTTTATTCTACAGGCGCACGTATAATGGTTTTAGAGATACACGTTTCTGCAAAACGTTACCCAAGCAGGAAATGCAATATCTCGAAAACCTGATGACGCACAAGTTTTATTTTTGGCGCACAAATATAAGCTCTCTGTCCATGCACAATATTTCTCATTCCGATCATGCGTTTAGAATTTTCCTGCTGGAGCAACGTTACCCTAGCAGGAACCTATTTTTCCGCTTTTTTCAAAAACGACGACACGCACTTATTTTTTAAGTGGCGCACATTCACAGCAGATTACGCACAAATTATACGTTCCACTCATATCTCTCTAGGAGTCACTTTCCTGTTGGGGTAACGTACTCTGCTACACCGCAAAGAGTTTAAGTAGTTAGTAGAGTAGGATACCATGGGCAAATTCAAAAATATTAGGTCTAGATTCTAAGTCTTTTTTAAGGCTCCACTCTAATTGACGTGTTCTCTAAGGCAACAGAAAAAATACCTTCGATTAATGTCAATAAATAACAAGCTATAATTGTTAATTTGATTGGAGTGTTGAGTGTAATTAATTATTAAGATTATAAGGTTTAGTTTTTAACAAAAACAATCAATGAAATACTAACTCATAAAGTTTTTTTATTAATAGACACAAACTTTATCCACAATAAAACAACACAATAAAAATGCCTACACTAAATATCTTTTACTCCAAAGAATTACACTGGCGTTCAAGTAATAGCACCCATTACATTTTTCACACCTGAGGCAGTTAATGCTTTGAGATAATATTTCATCTTTTAGTACCGAGGCTGCCTACATAAATTTTACAAATGGAAAACAGGAACACTTGTATACTATTTAAAAATATTAACGACTTTATTCATGTGCATTTTATCTGCTCGACTTGTAACGAAATATACCGCAGTTTTTAGTTGTGAGCTTATCAAATCATTAGATAGAGAATTTGATCTTTCGGAAATACGATCAAATTATTGTATGTTGATACTCGTACAAACAGACAAGCAGGTTGATGCCAAGCCTTTTCACAAAGTATATATGATGGGTTTGACTGCCCGTCTAACCCGATGGAGCTGAATACAAATACTAATGTATTAAATATGTTTAACAATGATCGGATCTCCACAACCCAGTTATGGAGTAAAAAAAATACTTTTTGGAAAAACTGGTTGTCAGGCTTACCAAATTTTAACTCCGTCACGAGCTCACGACAGCCTGAGATCCTCAAATGACATGTGGAACCAACGGTTGAACATTAAATAAACTAATTGTAAAACTGAATCTCCCTAAATGTAAATTTCACTCGCAAAACTTTTGTTACCATAGCTTATTATCAAAATATCTAGTAACATCAAATATACCTACCTAATTAACTTGAAAATTTAATAAACATGAATTAATTATTGACTAATGGCAATTTATTTGCACGCTGTCCATTTTGTATTAAAATTCAGTCGTTACTAAAGTAAGCATAAAAATATTTAATTCTATTATTTGCAATTTAGAAAGCAAATAGTCACAATCTGTACACCGGTGGCCAGAAAAAATTATGATCCTTTTTGTTACCTTTCATGTAAATTGAACTTGATGCGCAGTTTTTTTGGTCGTTTTTTTAATTTATTTGGCGTCGGTGAGTTTGGGTTAAGTAAATTCGACAGACGATCGGTTTCTTATAAGCATTAGATGGGTTTATGTGAGGAAAAGAAAAAGTTTCTTTAATTTACTCAGAAATTATATAATTTGGTACAATGGTCTACTACGTTCGTCCATTGATAATTGTTTTTCTCTTCATTTCATCGGTACCTACATTTAATCAGACTTTTTGGGCACATTAGGCCATGTTTATTCCAGCATCAGGAGCGTTGTAGGTATATGTCATCTTAGGTGTGTTACGCGCATCACTACCAAGTAAAGCGCTGACACAAAGGCATGAGGCACAACGCGTGCGCATCATCGACTCAGCTACGAGAGAAAACTGCTGACACAGAACACGATGCACGAAGAGACCGTCTACGTGACCGAGCCCGCGCACTTCAGATCCACCATCGATCGGATCGACTTATTATTCTAATAATTGTAATTTCTTTATTAAAATAAATTAGTTTGTAATAAACTTATTAGTTTGTAATAAAATAATTAGTTTGTAGAAAAACCAGGGGTATTCTGGTTATTGTTTTTCCACGACTGGTATAAGCTGAGATATCATTTTGTATATAATATAGGTATGGTATAGGTTTCTTTCCGACAGGCTAGGAAACTATTTGTGTACGAAGTTACAGAGGTATATTACGGGATGATAAACTTTTTAAATGGTATATTTAAGTGCATTTCCGAGATTAGAAAGCAGCATTTCTGACGGTTTACAGTCCTTTAAAATATTTTAATGTTGCAATAAGGATCAGATTTTGATTTTCTGTCGTAAAAGAGCGAAGAGGGCGAATTTATTTCGTAAAATTTAAAAGGCTATGATCATTTACCTATAAGATTTTTTACGGCGTCCCTTTTTGGGGGTTGTCATTGATAATGGGGGTTCAAAATCCCCCAAAACAGGTTGGTAAGTTAATTTTAGTTGAACTTATGGTGTAATTTCTAAAACGTATGATTGATGCTGTCTCTTCACCTTCTATATTTTGCACGAGATGCAAGCATAGTTCCTCTTGCTCTCACTACCAGTTATTCTTTAGAGGTTGTCTTAGCCACAGTTTTTTCATCCGTAGTTAACTCAACCAATGTTTAAATATGCTTATTTGACCATTTGTGAGGCTAACAATTGAGAAATAATTGTGGTTTACCGAAATTTGCAACCATTGGTATATGATATACATAGTTGTATGATATATTTCACTGTTGGTTAAGTTAACTACGGATCAAAAAACTGGGTCTTAGTTGTATTTTAAGCAATGAGACTCGAGCGCGTCATAGTTCATTTCATAAATAAAAACCGGCCAAGTGCGAGTCGGACTCGCGCACGAAGGGTTCCGTACTTGGCAAATTGCGGTTTACGATTTATGACGTATTAAAAAAAAAACTACTTACTAGATCTCGTTCAAACCAATTTTCGGTGGTAGTTTACATGGTAATGTACATCATATTTTTTTTTTAGTTTTATCATTCTCTTATTTTAGAAGTTACAGGGGGGGGGGACACATTTTGGCGCTTTGGAAGTGTCTCTCGCGCAAACTATTCAGTTTAGAAAAAGAATTTTTTAGAGATCTCAATATCATTTTTGAAGACCTATCCATAGATACCCCACACGTATGGGTTTGATGAAAAAATAAATTTAGTTTCAGTTTCAAATATGGGGACCCCCAAAATTTATTGTTTTTTTTTCTATTTTTGAGTGAAAATCTTAATGCGTTTCACAGAATACATCTACTTACCAAGTTTCAACAGCATAGTTCTTATAGTTTCGGAAAAAAGTGGCTGTGACATACGGACGGACAGACAGACAGACAGACAGACAGACATGACGAATTTATAAGGGTTCCGTATTTTGCAATTTGGCTACGGAACCCTAAAAACCTACCTATAGTTTAGTTAATTTCATAGAAAAATTCATAAAACTATTTCAAAATATGAGCGTCTCTTGCAAACTAATGGTAAGGCTGACTACAGACAACCAACTTGTGGATTCAATACCAATCTTCCACGGGTGTACCGACTCTGATCTTCATAATTATTGGACAAAGCGTATTTGGGCCCATTTGAACCTACCTATATCTCGAAGGGTAAAATCCGAAAAAACTAAGATGGTATTAAGCGAGTTTTAACAATTTTTGATAACTGCTCTCATTTCAACGCAGAAATGACTTTTCAAAGAAACATCTCGTAGTTTTTTGGTAAATAAGTGATGTGGTGGTTACGATAGTTTCTAATCTCTCTTAAATTTTCTCCGACTAAATATTGATCATCAACTAACTCTCGTCTACAACCCCACTAAAAAAGAAAGGAAGGGAATCTTAAAACTAAACGTTAAATCCAAGCTATTCTTAAGGTGAAGAACGCTGGTAATTGATCCCTTGAATTTATTCTTTAATACATGCATAACAATCTAGATGTCGCTGCAAAGGTCGACTGGTAGAAAATGCCTAAGGCATTACGTCCGCCTCTGTACGTTTGTGTGCATGAAGTATTAAATAAATAAATAAACATTTACATAATGTATTGGTATCACTAATCATAAAGTGTGAGATCGTCTGTCTGAGAGAAATATAGGAACTTCCATTGGATTTCAGCTGTCTTTCACTGGCCTACAGTTAGGCCTTTATTCCAACTCATTTGAAAGGACCTCCACCCGACTTACTCGCCAAGACAACGAAAAAGTCCTTGATTTATGTCAATAAGTAACAAGAATTCATGATCAATTTGAAGATTAGAGGTGGAGTGGAGTCGGAAGACGGCACACTGTTACTACTAGTACCGGTATTTTACATGGACCGCCTGTTTGATCTACATAACCCAGTACCTGGTATGAATCATGTACAATGCGCTGGTACGGAGCCGTCTTGAAACGAGTGGTATCGTTTGGAACCCCCATGAGGCTAAATACAGTACCATGGTGGAAAGAATCCAAAACAAATTCACTCGTTTTTTGTTTTTGAAGCTGTACGGTGTCTATCCCTTCTTCCCACTCATGTACCCTAGTCTCTTCGTAATAGGTATGGTAGGGTACAGCAGGCTGGCGGTGCGGAGGGACATCGCTCTGTGTAGCTTCGTGTTTCGGGTGCTGCGCGGCTGGCTTCACCACCCTGATTTGTTAGCGGAGCTGTGGCTGTGTGTGCCACCCGGCTGCGGGGGCGCGCGCCGCCCCACGCCAACCCTACTGGAGCAATCCTATAAGACTAACCTCAACAAGTTTGCCCCCTTGTCACGCGCCATAAGATTTTTAAATATTATAGCAAAAGAGTTAGATATATTTCACTGTAGCCTGATGATGTTTACGAAAGTAGCACTGAAGTGCATTGAAAATTTTGAAAAATGATTTAATTAAATTTTTAGTTGGATTATAATGGTATTTTAATTGTATTTTATTGTGTTTAATTGTATGATAATTAAATTTTGATTGTATTAATAATTGTATGATTGATTGTATTTTAATGGGTTTTTAATTGTAATTTTTAATTGTATTTTTAATTGTATTTAATGGTATTTTTTATTGTATTTCTATAATTCTAATATATTTGTGGTAGTAACATCGCATTGGCGATATAGCTGTTAAGGTGTTACTTTTTTATTTATTTTTTTTTTTTTAATTGGGACAATCCCACCGCACTATTCCCAAACCACTGCAACTCCTGAAAGCCAGAATCAACAGTGGCGACCACCAGAAAAGCGCCGAGGCAATGAAGCTCGACGAAGTCCCGGAGAATGAATTTACCTGTCTTGGATCCCGCAACGAAATTAATCAGAAAAGAATAACGGAGGAGTAGGAAAAATGTAAATTTCCACTTCCCTCCATATCAAGCAGGAGACAGAACAAACAAGGCCAATAGGCACAAAGGGTCATATACAACTGGGATAAGCCCAGTTGCCTAGCACCACGGATAAAAAATTAGCATTAATACATATTAATGGGTCCTAACATTGTGAGCTGTTATATTTGGTTCCAATAATAGGTATGGCAAAAACGCTTGAACGCACGGAAATTTGTTCTAGTTTCCACAAGGTCCGTATAGTAAACAACTCCTGATGCAGCCTGTACATTATTCAACATAATATTACGTTCATTTTGCCAAAGAATACACTCCCATAAGATATGATGTGCAGATTGTACATATTCGCAGTCAGATGTAGAACACTGACATAAAGGCGAGGCAACGAGCTTGAAAGAAAATAATTTACTTTTAAAGTTACCATGTCCCGTGAGAAATTGGGCAACACAGTGATCCACTTCCAGCCACGTGCTGGCCAGCCGCACGCGAACGGATGGAAAGAATTGGTGGAGGTGTCGGCCCTTGATAGAATTATCCCACCTACATTGCCATTCGGATAAAAGTTCCTCCCAGACGTCAATAGGTGGTTTAAATAATCTAGAGATTTTATCACGGTCACTCCGCGTTAAAAAGTTCGCGTCCGCGGTCTCTCGTGCGGAATAGTACATTGCAGCACGTCGCTGCACTTCAAGGTCAACCGGAAGTACACCAGCAAGTATCGGTAAGGCCTCAGTACTAACCGTCCTGTATGCTTTGCATAAGAATATCAAAGCCAAACGCTGACTTTGAAGTAATTTACGTCGGACCGCCCCTATGGTGGCCCTATCAGCCCAAACAGGCGCCCCATAGCACATACAACCCAAGTAAGTAGCCCCATAAATAGTTTTTAAAGTTAAAAAAGACAGACCCCACGTAGATTGAGATATTCTCGTTAAGGCATAGAAATTTTTTTTTGCTTTTTCACCGACTATTTTAATATGATCTATAAATGCAAAATTCCTCTCTAACACTAGACCAAGATAGCACACGGACTGCTTCCTTTTTACGGGAACGTCATTAAATTTAATAGTAGGACACGATTTAAGATTACTCTTCAAAATGAGTTGATAAGTTTTGTGCGGAGCAAAGGTCAGGCGGTTTCGATCGCCCCACTGAGATATTAATCGTAGGCAAGTGTCAGCCAAGTTCTCGAGTCCAGCTCGAGTACTTGATTGAATGAGCAGAAGACCGTCGTCCACGTAACCGGTTAATGAACAGCCGCTAGGAAGCGGAATCGCGAGGAAATCATCAAAGCCTAAATTCCATAAAGGTGGACCAATAACCGAACCCTGAGGACATCCCATGGTGAGAGACTTCGACATGGAATGATGACCGAGTTTGAGTTTCGCGGAACCATTTAAAAAGTAAGAGTAAACTAGATTATATATGTCACGTCGAAGTACCTATGAATCGTAGGACCGCCATCATTAACCCCAATGTCTAGAGGCAATTCCTTTATTCTTGACTGGAGCGGGTTAACTTCAATAATACACAACACTGGATTGAAACTCAGAGTGTTCATTTGATTTAGTTACAGGCACTTTGAGTTTTCAAATGAACTTGAAGCTAAAACCACATCGTGTGGCTCGCTAGGTCACAAAGCTTTCGTCGGTCGCTGGAGAAGACCTAGCCAGAAACTCCAGGATACTCTTTTTAAATGTTTTTATAGATTACACAATCACTTTATGACAATTAACGTTACATGTTTATTAGGTTTTCAAACATCTCTTCAATTACATTTATTCATCAGTATTATTTTTACACACCGTCCGCGCGATCCGCGTTCTAAGTGGGCGGGACTTCCTTAATGTTTTTGTTTAGACACTAATTACTTGGATAGTTGAGTAAAGTTAGCAAACAATACTAAAATGCTGATCAGTTAATTATTTTAACATTAAACAACCTTAATACTCACAAATACAAAGTGGTTTGTAGTTTATTATTGAAATAGTCATCTAATAACAAAACTATTCAAGTTTCCGGTGATCTAACAATCTTACTAATTAGTAAGTTTCTTATTATTACATAGATGTGTAAAATAGTCTTATGACTTCTTAGTATTTAATTATTTACTCAAATTTGTTTAGTTCTCGTATTAAATTATTAAATCTGGTTATTGGTCATAGAAATTATAACATCCGCCATTGTTTGACAACTTAATAAGAATAACATAATCAAACACATTTACTTCGTCAAATGTGCAATAGTTAAAATGGGAACAAATCCAAAAGTACTACAATAAGTGTTCCTGTTTTATTTAAACATCTCGTATTAATTAAACATTGAAATTAGCATACGAATTATGAATCAATACTGATTCCACAGTGAGCCAATAGATGGCGCTGAACTCAAAACCCAACTTAAATAGACATTGACCCTTAAAATGATTAATTAGGATAATAAATTAGCAAATTCACGCCTACGCGGCGACACGGCCATTGTGATCCGAGGCTCGGGCTCTGAGCCTTCCGGTGTCCTCAGTCTCTGTGTTTCTTGGTTGTTATCTGTAATAGCGGAGAAATATTTGTCGGCAGATTATTTTTGTTTATCATCTTACAGTATTAATTAAGTTTAGGATCTGATAACAACTGATTTTGTTTATCATTGACAGCTTGTAATAAATCTAAGCTGGGTATGCCTTATTTTTGAAATATTGAATGTATTTTTACACCCACAGCTATATGCTTTAGGTATTCTACTTGCTTTGGTAAAGACCAATGTTGTTAGGAAACAACTAACTGCTACATGTCATGTCAATGAAGGCATACAATTTCTATTTCAGATTTTTGACATGGAATAATCAGTTGCTAGCTTATTTAGTCCAATTTGAATCTTGTTTGCAGAATGTTATTGTTTGTATTATCTTACAATATTCATTGATTTGTAATAGGTAACAGTCAGTTTAAGTTATCAATTTATCACTGAATACTTATGAAATTAGGTAACTATTAAGTTTATCTCAAATGAAAATATTTGATGCATTAATGAGCACATACCTACTTATAAGAAGGCTTACATGGCAACCTTGTATTTGGTAAGTATAGTGTAGGTAATGTAGGAGTATTGTGATCAGCTGTTTTTTGTTTAGTTTCATTCTCACGGGACGGTAATGCTCTGTGATAGACACAAAATCTTTGATTTGTCAGGATTTAAGGATAGGATCAGGAACACCGCTCTGTGATAGACACAAAGTCTTTGATTTGACAGGATTAAAGGTAAAGGAGTTTAGGATCATTGCTCCGTGACAGGCACGAAGTCTTTGATTTGACAGGATATAAGGAACCAGGCTCTGGGTGGTCTTGTACACCGTGGACCCAGCAGGATAACATGAGAGATTGTTCATTAGCGGCCTCCACGCCTAACCAATGGATATTAAATCTTTATTAGTTGCTTCCACAGCAAACCAATAGATTGTTTGTTGTATTATCACTATTAGTTTCCTCCACGGATTACTAACAGACAGCGTATTGTGTTATCATTATTAGTTGCTTCCACAGCATACCAACTGGATAGTTTATTGTGTTATCATTATTAGTTGCTTCCACAGCATACCAACAGGATAGTTTGTTGTGTTATCAATCTTAGTTGCTTCCGCAGCATAATAAGATAGTTTATTGTGTTCTCATTATTACCTCAAATCCATCTCCACGGATGCTGATAGTTTGGTGTTGATATAACCTATTATGTTATTAAGTGCCTCCAGAGCTATAGGTTATTGGACATCTCAATAATAAGAGCTTGTTTTATTATTCATTTTTATAATTGACTAAATATGACAATAGAATAGCATAAACTGAAACGAGTTACAAAAACATAATAATAACAGTAGTCCTCCTGACTGTTGAGCCATCTGCATAAGGAGGTACTATGGTGCACAAGGCCAATGGCTCAACATGCTTTTTGAAGCATGGGGGTTCACCAATTTCAAAACTCTGGGCTGCTACAGAGGAATCCCTATTGGAAAACCCCATAAACAAATTTTTCCCAACCTAGGAATTGAACCCAGGAATAATAATTTAAAAGTACTTTGTTGCATGGTAGTATCATGCACAAGCGTCATGTAGTTATTCGACATGGCTATTGTGTTGAGCCTTCTGATACAACAACACCGTATCAGTTAGCGAGGTGAGTAGAAGATAGTTTGAAAACTTCTCACCTTTTACTTTAGTTATGTTGGGCTGGAAGTAATTTTTCAGCTGACCTCTATTTGGTGGCATGTATGTATGTTGGTAGCTTCTAAGGTCCTGACCCGGCGACACGGTCACTTGCAAACCAGGTATTTTTAGTTTTGTTTCCACATACTAATACTTGACTATGTAGGTAACCATTTTGATTTTTGATATGACAATTACCAGGAATCTGGAATGTGAGAAGGTATACAGATAAATAATAATAAAATAAAAGATGATCCTATTAATATTTAAATAAGTAGGAGTTAGTACTGATAACAAATAAATTATGTTATTGTTTTGAAATAGTAAGTGAGTAATTCAAAGTTAACTAGAATCTGATGACACTGAAATGAATAACTATGAAGATTGCTGCATTACTTATGACGGTGTTTGCACTAGCTAAAGATTAATGTTAAAACATGTTGAAAACTACTTTTAATGATGCATGTTTGCATACCACACACACAACAACCTATTTACACACCTATTACAAACCTATTTCATTACAAAACATTTATGTGTGAACAAATTTGAATACAAGCTAGGTAAAAAGTTGCAAAAAGAAAAGAAAGTTATTGAATGCTAAAAGTGACAAATTATCAAGAAACAAACCTGTCTTTTGATTGTTTTTATTCTGTGCAAGTGCATCCAATAACAAGCTTTGATATCTGTCAGAAATTACTAATCTATTTACACCCATGTACCATAACAAGTAAAATTCAACTAAACCCATTGTGAGATTTAATTCATTAGGAAGGTTCTCAAATATTGAATGATTAAATAAACTTTATTATAACAAACTTAACTTGAACAAGCATAAATCTTAGAGCTTATAAAAGACCCTATCAGTATCCAACTGACAGTCTGTACCAAGAATGTAGGGTCAGACAATTTTTTAATTAGATTTAACTTATAGCGCTATCACTGTCAAGAACCCCATAGCCAAAACAAATCTACCAGATCATGTAGACAGATAAGATGGAACACAGTTATCACATTAGATTCACTCAAATATGTCTTACATACACAGGACCATTAATTTACCAAAAATCACAAGGTCCATAAATAATAGGTTACTCACACATACTAAGCGTACCTACTTGTCAATTAAAAGTTACCAGGTGGCTATCAGCTTATGACTATTTATTATTATATTATGATTATGCATGAACTGAAGCTCTGCTGATACTTACCCTGATTATAAAGTTCGTAATGACTCACCCAGGTGTATCACAACCCTTTCACCCATTCATACAAATACATTTATATTAGATGCATACTACACTCTACAAAAACCTTTTACTATTTTTCTCACCACTAAGTGCATGTAAACTATGACATTTAAGACAAGAAAACTAGATCATGACACAGGGTATCCTAGTATGGGGTCTAGAGCTACTTAAATGCAAATCGTTGCAAGTATTTTCTTGAGCACACTATAATTTTAATTTTATTTGTTGTGCTTTTCATGTCTATGGATTGTGTTAGTACATTTTCTTATCTTACTTTACTTTAAAAAAGTATGACATGCAACGGGTTCCACATTATTCAATAATAAACCCCGTTTGGCAGTCGGGTAAAAACAATAAATTGCAAAAATGCCAATTACAGCGTCAACATGAATATGTCATGGCACTTTCTGCCAAATGTTTACTACTTCTGTTGCACATACATTCTGTAACTTACTTAACTTATCTACCTACTAAACTTTTGTTTTAGCTACTGTTTTACTGTGTTATGTAATGAATGCTATAAAAATAAGTTAAGTTTGTCCGGTACAAAACTCAACATAGGTACTAAGAATTGTTTAACATTCATACACTCACACCTTGTCCTCATGGGGATAGGCAGCAACCACAGATTGCCATTTGCTACGATCCTTACATACTCCTCAAATAAAATAAAGTTTCTTAAATAACTGAGCCATTGCAATTCTTAAGACAAAAGAACCATATTTAAACAATAACATTGAGTTCCTAATCGGCTGTCTTATTTTATGGAGTAATTTAAGCCGTTTCATTCATTTTAATTCCACAAATTGCCACACAAACAACAGCAGGCACCAGTCTTACCAAGGGGTATTGGTTTTTGGTTGCTCCATGTAAAACACTGATACTCAGCTGAATCCAGTTAGAATGGAAGCCGTCCCAGACTTGGTTGGGAAAAGACTAGGCAGATTAAAATTAAAATTGTCACACAAAAGGTCACTAACCTTGCCTTGTATGATGAAAATAATTAAGAATGTTAAGTTACATAAATAAAAAAAAACAGAATACTCCCCTCAACCATGATGGAATCTATCAATGGACAGATCAAGTTGTTCGTTTAGCTGCTTCGTTCATTCTGTGCTGTATAAAGTTTTGGCCACAATGGTGTAGGACAGCATCCATGCCACTAGTCAGTAGCTTCTTCTGTCGTTTCAATAGAGTTCTGTGCGTCGTCACAAAATAAAAATATTTTAATGCAATAATCTTTAATTTTCGTTTCCATTGGCACTTGCGGCCTCCATGATTTTTCTAACCAGATCGTTCACGTAAAAATATTCCATTTATTTTCGCCTATGTCTGGGCATCGCTTACTCTTGGAAATTATCATAGGAAAATCTTTTGCCATGCCCTCGGCGCTGGCGATGTTGTACGAAATTCTTCGGATGGCTTTCATAGCATGGGCAGAAGGCGATAGTGGGAGCTGAGCCCAATTCTGATGTCACGTCGAAGTACCTATGAATCGTAGGACCGCCATCATTAACCCCAATGTCTAGAGGCAATTCCTTTATTCTTGACTGGAGCGGGCTAACTTCAATAATACACAACACTGGTGTAAGCGACGCGCTCAATAGTTTAAGAAATTAGTAATATAGATACATCCCTAGATATAAGTTAGCTATAGAGGCGGGTCACACTTTGAAAACCCCGCCACCAACAGTCTGCCACTACAAGCCGATCTATGCGTACGCTAATTTTATCAGTAATTTTTGTGCAACGGCCATCTTGTCTTTGTGAAAAGTAATAAACGAGTTTGCTAAATCATCCCGTCTTTCTGTTGCGTCACACCTGCCAGTTCCTGCAGTACCACCCCTAACAAAGTGGTCATTCGAGCCAGATCTAATAATGGATCATCCAGGCGTTAAAACGCGGCGAGCAAAAATGCTGCAGGAACAACGCGACTGTGTGAACGTGACGCGACAAAATATGGCGGCCGAAAAAACGCGCAGTGATAGTATTGTGCCACAACGTTTATTTTCCGATGTGCCGGGAAGCAGCATAAAGTCTGAACCGCTACCTCACGTCGTGAAAACGCCGGCAAAATCAGTTGCGTCGTCGAGCAAATCCATGAAAGAAAGCAAAAAGAAGCTGTTGCAGGTGGAAGCCGCTAAACAAAAAGCTGCTATACAGATTGCGCTTATAGACCAAGACCTGGATGCCCAATTGGCAGCACTCAGTGACGAGGAAGAACAAATGGTATACAGTCCACAAATCGATGGTAAAGAGCTTCCTCGGAACGACCTTGAGGATTGGGTAATCCACCAAAGCAACCACAAAGAACCCCTAATGGAGCAGCGAGCCCCCAACAATGGATTTCATACGGGCGAGCTGCATGTACCGTCGTCGCTACGCGCTGAGCACGTGGCCGGCCTGGCACGCTTCGCGCCGCCGGCGCCGCCGCCACCGCCCGGTGACTCCGTGACTGCGCTAAACAACGTGGTTCATTTGCTGGCAAGCACTTTAAAAGACATTTCATCTAACTGTGCAAACAACGTACCCCAGCTCAGTTTGCTCAGCCGCATGAGCACACCGAGGGATTTACCTGAGTTCTCGGGTGACCATTTGGAATGGCTCCAAATCAAACAAGCCTACGAGGAGTCGACCGCATTGTGTAACTTCACACCTAAAGAGAACCTATGGAGGCTCCGGAAATGCCTACGAGGGCAAGCGAAGGATGCAGTCACCGCTTTATTCATAAGCGCCACGACACCTGACAAAGTGATGTCGACGTTGGGGCTACGGTTTGGTAACCCCGACTGCATCATTGCCAGAATAATTCGTGATATTAAAAAGCTTCAATCAATACAACTGGATTATTATAAAGATATCGTCGAGTTTTCGGTGAAAGTGCAAAATATGGTGGAAGCAATACGTGCAGTCGGTCGAGACGAGTACCTATACGGTACCAACATTGTGTCAATCATTCTCTCCAAGCTGCCCACAGTGCTTATCTCCAAGTCGTCCGACTACAGCTTAAAAATGATATCTGAAGGAAAGATACCCAGGTTAGTTATTTTATCTAATTTTCTACATGAAGAAGCTGTAAAGATTTCCACCACTGCAAGTATTTTCACTACATTTCGGAATGATCAGCATCTGAAAAGTAAAACAATACACAATACGGCCTCACGCACACAAACCGTACTTGTTCAAGACGAAGAACGTAACGCTAATTGTTTGTTTTGTCACTCAGTGGTACATCATAGTCTCAGCGAATGTAAACAATTTAAGAAAGCATTACGTAAAGTACGGTGGCAACATGTAAAAAAACACGGCTTATGCTACAAGTGTTTAATATCCAAACACGATAGAAAAACGTGTTCAGCTCCCGTGTGTGACAAGGATGGCTGTAATGAACAACATCATCGTCTTCTGCATTATTCTACGAGTAAACAACATGAACGCGCCGGCGATAACAACAATACATCGGCTTCGAGTGCCACGCCCTCGGCTAACGTGCAACGAGCCGAGCCTACTGTGTCTTCAGAAACAATAACATACATTAACGCGAGTAACAATAAAGTGTTATTGAAAGTGTTACCTATTCGTGTGCACGGCCCTAATGGTATCGTAAATGCCACCGCACTGCTTGACGACGGGTCAAGTGTGTCGCTAATAAGCGCGGGACTCGCCGCGCGCGCAGGGCTGCGCGGCCGTCGCGAGACGCTAACGGTGCGCGGAGCGTGGACTAATGATTCCATGGTATGCGAATCTACGGTTGTGAATGTGGACATTGCTGGATTTGATGATATGTTACATAATAATATAAGAATGCGTTGTGTAAAAGAATTAAGTTTGCCTATCCAAAAGTTATCTGTTATAGATTGTAATAAATATTCTCATTTAAATAATATTAAAGATAAATTGTGTACCTTAGACTCAAAACCTGACATATTAATTGGTCAAGATAATTATAACTTAATTGTACCTTTAAAAATAAAGTTAGGTAATGTAAATGAGCCGTCCGCTACACTTACCCCTCTAGGTTGGTGCGTACATGGTAAAGTGCGCGTGGCGCGGAGTGCCGCCGCTGTCCGGACCACCGCCGGCGCTGAAGCCGCCCTGACCATCGCGGAGACTGAGAAGGTTAGTGACACTTCATCACATGACAGTCTACTTCAAGAAATCCATGATGAGGTCCGACGCTCGTTTGCATTGGATGCTATGGGTGTGTCTGGCAAGCCGCGCCAGAACGTTGACGATTTGCGCACCATCGATCAGCTTGAGCGATCAGCGGTGCTCGTTAACGGACGCTGGTACATTAGCTTACCTTGGAAGGAGGTAGGTCGCCAGATGCCGGACTCCTACCCTGACGCACTGAAACGGATGAAAGGTATCGAAAGGAAAATGGGAAAGGATACAGGTTTTGCTAAAAGGTATAAGGAACGCGTTCATCATTTGTTGGAAAATGATTACGCGCGGGAACTAGTGCTAAATGACGTCACATCGAATACGTGGTACCTACCTCATTTTGGTGTTGACAATCCAAATAAAAGTAAACTTCGACTGGTCTTCGACGCTGCAGGAAAAGTAAATGGTTCTTGCCTCAATGATTATTTACTTACTGGGCCTGATCTGCTGTCATCGCTACTTTGTATAATGCTGCGCTTCAGGGAAAATAAAATCGCAGTAACGGGTGACATAAAGGACATGTTTCTCAGGGTGAAGGTTCACGCCAAGGATCAGCACGCACTAAGGTTTCTGTGGAGAAATAGTCCTACAGAAAACATCAAAACGTATGTCATGACATCTTTGATCTTCGGAGCTAATTGTTCACCATTCGTAGCGCAATTTATTAAAAACAAAAACGCAAGCCGCTATGAGTCATCCTTGCCAGCCGCAGTCAATGCTATATACCATTCGCATTACATGGATGACTACATAGATAGCTTGCCGGACGAAACTACTGCTATCGATATGGTGAGTAACATTAGTGACATTCACAGGGCCGGTGGGTTTGAAATCCGAAACTGGACAAGCAACAGTGCTATGGTATTAAACAGCATACCAAAAGACACCTTAGGTCCGGCTGCAGTAAGGTTCAAAGTCGGTCAGCAATATGTAGGTGAGCGAACGCTTGGGCTTATTTGGTTTCCTGAAGACGATGTGCTAGGTTTTGACGTGTCACTGAAGCGCATCCCGAAAGACATCACTGAAGGCAACAAACGACCCACCAAAAGGATTATGTTAAGGGTCGTTATGTCAATTTTTGATGTCTTGGGATTTCTCGCCCCTTTCACTATTCAGGGTAAAATCCTGCTTCAGGATACCTGGCGCCTGAATATTGGATGGGACGATTATGTTTCTGATAACATTTACGTAAGGTGGGTTAAATGGGTTGACCTAATTAGTGTTATCAGTACGATTCGCATTCCAAGGTACCACGCGATGTCTGCGTGTGCTGCGAGTGCGACGGACGGCGCGCTAGCGTGCGCAAGCGAGACAGAAGTTCCCACTCCCGCGTCGCGGCTCGCACCTCGCAGTGCTACGCAGCTTTGTACTACGGGCTACGAAAGCGTAGCGGACGATAGCAGTGCTACGAGTACTGCTACGAGCGAGTCTGTTTATAGCAACCTACATTTGCACATATTTAGTGACGCGTCCACTAAAGCGATGTGTGCGGTAGCATATTGGCGCTGGGAAACAAAAGGTAAAACATTTGTTTCTTTTATTGCGAGTAAATGCAGAGTGGTACCTGTTAAACCTTTGACGGTGCCTAGATACGAGCTTCAAGCGGCATTGTTAGCAGCAAGGCTAGCTAACACTATTGGTAAGGAACACAGGTTATCTCCGGTACGTCGATACTTTTGGTGCGACTCCACAACGGTTCTTCATTGGATTCGTAACAATACGCGTACCTATAAAGCGTTCGAAGCGAACCGTCTTGGGGAGATCGACGAATTGACACGCATTGCCGAATGGAGATACGTTCCTACGAAGCTCAATGTAGCTGACTTGGCTACAAGGGAAACTTTCAATCCTACCTTGTATTCTGAGTGGCTAGCTGGACCAACTTTCCTGCACTTGGATGATGCGTCATGGCCCAGGGATGTCATCCAACTGGAGGAGAATGCTGCATGCGAGGAGGTAACAGCTGTTGTTCAGGAACACACTGCTTGTTCACCGGTTCCGGATCCGGTTCGATTTTCTTCTTGGCTGCGCCTTCTACGAGCGACAGCCGCTGTTTTTAAATTTGTTGATAGGTTAAAGGGTCTCCCTGGTAGCAGCTATAGTGTGCAGATGATAGAGCGTGCAGAGCGGCTACTCTTGAAACACGCACAAAGTGAGTCGTTTGCTGAGGATTTAGCTGCTATTAGGAATGGGAAGGCGTTACCTAAAAGTAGTCGGTTACTTACTCTCTCACCGTTTTTGGACGACCATGACTTGCTGCGCGTGGGCGGTCGAATCGACGCTGCTGTGGATGTCGATATGGAGGTAAAGAGACCTGTAATATTGGACGGCAGGAATCCTGTGGCTCGGCTTATTGTTCGGCACTTCCATTTGAAGGCAGCTCATGGTAATCAGGAAACAGTTGTCAACCTGCTGAGGGAAAAATATTGGTTAGTGAGACTTAGACCTACTGTAAAAACTGTAGTGTCGCAGTGCATGCTGTGCCGCATCAAGAAGTGTAAGCCGGTGGTTCCTCGTATGGGTGACTTACCTCAGGCTCGTGTGGCACATCATCAACGACCCTTCTCCCACTGTGGACTGGACCTATTTGGGCCGATGGAGGTAACAGTAGGCAGACGGAGGGAAAAGAGGTACGGTGTCCTTTTTACTTGCTTAACGTTGCGTGCTATTCACGTCGAGACTGTTGCTTCTCTCACAACAGACTCGTTGATCATGGCACTGCGTCGGATGGCAGCGAGGCGTGGCTGGCCACGTCACTTGTATTCCGACAATGGCACCAACCTAAAAGGCGCTGAAAAGGAACTCCAACGGTCAATGCAGGATCTGGACCAAGCCGTTCTCAAGGACATAGGTGTCAATAATGGGATGGACTGGACTTTCATTCCTCCCGCCAGTCCCCATTGGGGTGGGGCATGGGAGCGACTGATTCGCAGTGTCAAGTCGTCGCTCAAAGTTGTTTTACTCGAGCGGGCACCAAGGGACGAAGTGTTGAGCACACTCCTAGCTGAAGTTGAAAATATAGTGAACAGTCGTCCCTTGATGCACGTTTCGGTTAACCCAGAGGGCATGGAATCCCTCACCCCCAACCACTTTTTGCTAGGTACGTCGTCAAACTTACCGGTTGTCGGAGCATTTGACAGTTCTGACCTGTATTTACGCAGGCATTGGCGTACAAGTCAACGATTGGCCGACATGTTCTGGCACAGGTGGGTAAAGGAAATTTTACCAGACCTTCTACCTAGGAGAAAGTGGCAGGTGGAGCAACCGCCGCTACGAGTTGGTGACCTTGTATTGGTCGTGGACCCAAACTCTCCCCGCAATTCATGGCCGAAGGGACTAATCACCGAGGTGTTCCCAGGTAAAGACGGTCGCATCAGGCTAGTGGAGGTGAAGGTGGGCTCCCGGACGTGGCGCCGCTCCGCGGCACGCGTCGCTCCTATCACTCTGGTTGATGAGTGCTGTGTCAGCACTAGGGTGGGGAATGTAAGCGACGCGCTCAATAGTTTAAGAAATTAGTAATATAGATACATCCCTAGATATAAGTTAGCTATAGAGGCGGGTCACACTTTGAAAACCCCGCCACCAACAGTCTGCCACTACAAGCCGATCTATGCGTACGCTAATTTTATCAGTAATTTTTGTGCAACGGCCATCTTGTCTTTGTGAAAAGTAATAAACGAGTTTGCTAAATCATCCCGTCTTTCTGTTGCGTCACACCTGCCAGTTCCTGCAGTACCACCCCTAACAACTGGATTGAAACTCAGAGTGTTTATTTGATTTAGTTACAGGCACTTTGAGTTTTCAAATGAACTTGAAGCTAAAACCACATCGTGTGGCTCGCTAGGTCACAAAGCTTTCGTCGGTCGCTGGAGAAGACCTAGCCAGAAACTCCAGGATACTCTTTTTAAATGTTTTTATAGATTACACAATCACTTTATGACAATTAACGTTACATGTTTATTAGGTTTTCAAACATCTCTTCAATTACATTTATTCATCAGTATTATTTTTACACACCGTCCGCGCGATCCGCGTTCTAAGTGGGCGGGACTTCCTTAATGTTTTTGTTTAGACACTAATTACTTGGATAGTTGAGTAAAGTTAGCAAACAATACTAAAATGCTGATCAGTTAATTATTTTAACATTAAACAACCTTAATACTCACAAATACAAAGTGGTTTGTAGTTTATTATTGAAATAGTCATCTAATAACAAAACTATTCAAGTTTCCGGTGATCTAACAATCTTACTAATTAGTAAGTTTCTCATTATTACATAGATGTGTAAAATAGTCTTATGACTTCTTAGTATTTAATTATTTACTCAAATTTGTTTAGTTCTCGTATTAAATTATTAAATCTGGTTATTGGTCATAGAAATTATAACATCCGCCATTGTTTGACAACTTAATAAGAATAACATAATCAAACACATTTACTTCGTCAAATGTGCAATAGTTAAAATGGGAACAAATCCAAAAGTACTACAATAAGTGTTCCTGTTTTATTTAAACATCTCGTATTAATTAAACATTGAAATTAGCATACGAATTATGAATCAATACTGATTCCACAGTGAGCCAATAGATGGCGCTGAACTCAAAACCCAACTTAAATAGACATTGACCCTTAAAATGATTAATTAGGATAATAAATTAGCAAATTCACGCCTACGCGGCGACACGGCCATTGTGATCCGAGGCTCGGGCTCTGAGCCTTCCGGTGTCCTCAGTCTCTGTGTTTCTTGGTTGTTATCTGTAATAGCGGAGAAATATTTGTCGGCAGATTATTTTTGTTTATCATCTTACAGTATTAATTAAGTTTAGGATCTGATAACAACTGATTTTGTTTATCATTGACAGCTTGTAATAAATCTAAGCTGGGTATGCCTTATTTTTGAAATATTGAATGTATTTTTACACCCACAGCTATATGCTTTAGGTATTCTACTTGCTTTGGTAAAGACCAATGTTGTTGGGAAACAACTAACTGCTACATGTCATGTCAATGAAGGCATACAATTTCTATTTCAGATTTTTGACATGGAATAATCAGTTGCTAGCTTATTTAGTCCAATTTGAATCTTGTTTGCAGAATGTTATTGTTTGTATTATCTTACAATATTCATTGATTTGTAATAGGTAACAGTCAGTTTAAGTTATCAATTTATCACTGAATACTTATGAAATTAGGTAACTATTAAGTTTATCTCAAATGAAAATATTTGATGCATTAATGAGCACATACCTACTTATAAGAAGGCTTACATGGCAACCTTGTATTTGGTAAGTATAGTGTAGGTAGTGTAGGAGTATTGTGATCAGCTGTTTTTTGTTTAGTTTCATTCTCACGGGACGGTAATGCTCTGTGATAGACACAAAATCTTTGATTTGTCAGGATTTAAGGATAGGATCAGGAACACCGCTCTGTGATAGACACAAAGTCTTTGATTTGACAGGATTAAAGGTAAAGGAGTTTAGGATCATTGCTCCGTGACAGGCACGAAGTCTTTGATTTGACAGGATATAAGGAACCAGGCTCTGGGTGGTCTTGTACACCGTGGACCCAGCAGGATAACATGAGAGATTGTTCATTAGCGGCCTCCACGCCTAACCAATGGATATTAAATCTTTATTAGTTGCTTCCACAGCAAACCAATAGATTGTTTGTTGTATTATCACTATTAGTTTCCTCCACGGATTACTAACAGACAGCGTATTGTGTTATCATTATTAGTTGCTTCCACAGCATACCAACTGGATAGTTTGTTGTGTTATCAATCTTAGTTGCTTCCGCAGCATAATAAGATAGTTTATTGTGTTCTCATTATTACCTCAAATCCATCTCCACGGATGCTGATAGTTTGGTGTTGATATAACCTATTATGTTATTAAGTGCCTCTAGAGCTATAGGTTATTGGACATCTCAATAATAAGAGCTTGTTTTATTATTCATTTTTATAATTGACTAAATATGACAATAGAATAGCATAAACTGAAACGAGTTACAAAAACATAATAATAACAGTAGTCCTCCTGACTGTTGAGCCATCTGCATAAGGAGGTACTATGGTGCACAAGGCCAATGGCTCAACATGCTTTTTGAAGCATGGGGGTTCACCAATTTCAAAACTCTGGGCTGCTACAGAGGAATCCCTATTGGAAAACCCCATAAACAAATTTTTCCCAACCTAGGAATTGAACCCAGGAATAATAATTTAAAAGTACTTTGTTGCATGGTAGTATCATGCACAAGCGTCATGTAGTTATTCGACATGGCTATTGTGTTGAGCCTTCTGATACAACAACACCGTATCAGTTAGCGAGGTGAGTAGAAGATAGTTTGAAAACTTCTCACCTTTTACTTTAGTTATGTTGGGCTGGAAGTAATTTTTCAGCTGACCTCTATTTGGTGGCATGTATGTATGTTGGTAGCTTCTAAGGTCCTGACCCGGCGACACGGTCACTTGCAAACCAGGTATTTTTAGTTTTGTTTCCACATACTAATACTTGACTATGTAGGTAACCATTTTGATTTTTGATATGACAATTACCAGGAATCTGGAATGTGAGAAGGTATACAGATAAATAATAATAAAATAAAAGATGATCCTATTAATATTTAAATAAGTAGGAGTTAGTACTGATAACAAATAAATTATGTTATTGTTTTGAAATAGTAAGTGAGTAATTCAAAGTTAACTAGAATCTGATGACACTGAAATGAATAACTATGAAGATTGCTGCATTACTTATGACGGTGTTTGCACTAGCTAAAGATTAATGTTAAAACATGTTGAAAACTACTTTTAATGATGCATGTTTGCATACCACACACACAACAACCTATTTACACACCTATTACAAACCTATTTCATTACAAAACATTTATGTGTGAACAAGTTTGAATACAAGCTAGGTAAAAAGTTGCAAAAAGAAAAGAAAGTTATTGAATGCTAAAAGTGACAAATTATCAAGAAACAAACCTGTCTTTTGATTGTTTTTATTCTGTGCAAGTGCATCCAATAACAAGCTTTGAAATCTGTCAGAAATTACTAATCTATTTACACCCATGTACCATAACAAGTAAAATTCAACTAAACCCATTGTGAGATTTAATTCATTAGGAAGGTTCTCAAATATTGAATGATTAAATAAACTTTATTATAACAAACTTAACTTGAACAAGCATAAATCTTAGAGCTTATAAAAGACCCTATCAGTATCCAACTGACAGTCTGTACCAAGAATGTAGGGTCAGACAATTTTTTAATTAGATTTAACTTATAGCGCTATCACTGTCAAGAACCCCATAGCCAAAACAAATCTACCAGATCATGTAGACAGATAAGATGGAACACAGTTATCACATTAGATTCACTCAAATATGTCTTACATACACAGGACCATTAATTTACCAAAAATCACAAGGTCCATAAATAATAGGTTACTCACACATACTAAGCGTACCTACTTGTCAATTAAAAGTTACCAGGTGGCTATCAGCTTATGACTATTTATTATTATATTATGATTATGCATGAACTGAAGCTCTGCTGATACTTACCCTGATTATAAAGTTCGTAATGACTCACCCAGGTGTATCACAACCCTTTCACCCATTCATACAAATACATTTATATTAGATGCATACTACACTCTACAAAAACCTTTTACTATTTTTCTCACCACTAAGTGCATGTAAACTATGACATTTAAGACAAGAAAACTAGATCATGACACAGGGTATCCTAGTATGGGGTCTAGAGCTACTTAAATGCAAATCGTTGCAAGTATTTTCTTGAGCACACTATAATTTTAATTTTATTTGTTGTGCTTTTCATGTCTATGGATTGTGTTAGTACATTTTCTTATCTTACTTTACTTTAAAAAAGTATGACATGCAACGGGTTCCACATTATTCAATAATAAACCCCGTTTGGCAGTCGGGTAAAAACAATAAATTGCAAAAATGCCAATTACAGCGTCAACATGAATATGTCATGGCACTTTCTGCCAAATGTTTACTACTTCTGTTGCACATACATTCTGTAACTTACTTAACTTATCTACCTACTAAACTTTTGTTTTAGCTACTGTTTTACTGTGTTATGTAATGAATGCTATAAAAATAAGTTAAGTTTGTCCGGTACAAAACTCAACATAGGTACTAAGAATTGTTTAACATTCATACACTCACACCTTGTCCTCATGGGGATAGGCAGCAACCACAGATTGCCATTTGCTACGATCCTTACATACTCCTCAAATAAAATAAAGTTTCTTAAATAACTGAGCCATTGCAATTCTTAAGACAAAAGAACCATATTTAAACAATAACATTGAGTTCCTAATCGGCTGTCTTATTTTATGGAGTAATTTAAGCCGTTTCATTCATTTTAATTCCACAAATTGCCACACAAACAACAGCAGGCACCAGTCTTACCAAGGGGTATTGGTTTTTGGTTGCTCCATGTAAAACACTGATACTCAGCTGAATCCAGTTAGAATGGAAGCCGTCCCAGACTTGGTTGGGAAAAGACTAGGCAGATTAAAATTAAAATTGTCACACAAAAGGTCACTAACCTTGCCTTGTATGATGAAAATAATTAAGAATGTTAAGTTACATCAATAAAAAAAAACAGAATACTCCCCTCAACCATGATGGAATCTATCAATGGACAGATCAAGTTGTTCGTTTAGCTGCTTCGTTCATTCTGTGCTGTATAAAGTTTTGGCCACAATGGTGTAGGACAGCATCCATGCCACTAGTCAGTAGCTTCTTCTGTCGTTTCAATAGAGTTCTGTGCGTCGTCACAAAATAAAAATATTTTATTGCAATAATCTTTAATTTTCGTTTCCATTGGCACTTGCGGCCTCCATGATTTTTCTAACCAGATCGTTCACGTAAAAATATTCCATTTATTTTCGCCTATGTCTGGGCATCGCTTACTCTTGGAAATTATCATAGGAAAATCTTTTGCCATGCCCTCGGCGCTGGCGATGTTGTACGAAATTCTTCGGATGGCTTTCATAGCATGGGCAGAAGGCGATAGTGGGAGCTGAGCCCAATTCTGATGTCACGTCGAAGTACCTATGAATCGTAGGACCGCCATCATTAACCCCAATGTCTAGAGGCAATTCCTTTATTCTTGACTGGAGCGGGCTAACTTCAATAATACACAACACTGGATTGAAACTCAGAGTGTTTATTTGATTTAGTTACAGGCACTTTGAGTTTTCAAATGAACTTGAAGCTAAAACCACATCGTGTGGCTCGCTAGGTCACAAAGCTTTCGTCGGTCGCTGGAGAAGACCTAGCCAGAAACTCCAGGATACTCTTTTTAAATGTTTTTATAGATTACACAATCACTTTATGACACTTAATGTTACATGTTTATTAGGTTTTCAAACATCTCTTCAATTACATTTATTCATCAGTATTATTTTTACACACCGTCCGCGCGATCCGCGTTCTAAGTGGGCGGGACTTCCTTAATGTTTTTGTTTAGACACTAATTACTTGGATAGTTGAGTAAAGTTAGCAAACAATACTAAAATGCTGATCAGTTAATTATTTTAACATTAAACAACCTCAATACTCACAAATACAAAGTGGTTTGTAGTTTATTATTGAAATAGTCATCTAATAACAAAACTATTCAAGTTTCCGGTGATCTAACAATCTTACAAATTAGTAAGTTTCTCATTATTACATAGCTGTGTAAAATAGTCTTATGACTTCTTAGTATTTAATTATTTACTCAAATTTGTTTAGTTCTCGTATTAAATTATTAAATCTGGTTATTGATCATAGAAATTATAACATCCGCCATTGTTTGACAACTTAATAAGAATAACATAATCAAACAAATTTACTTCGTCAAATGTGCAATAGTTAAAATGGGAACAAATCCAAAAGTACTACAATAAGTGTTCCTGTTTTATTTAAACATCTCGTATTAATTAAACATTGAAATTAGCATACGAATTATGAATCAATACTGATTCCACAGTGAGCCAATAGTTGGCGCTGAACTCAAAACCCAACTTAAATAGACATTGACCCTTAAAATGATTAATTAGGATAATAAATTAGCAAATTCACGCCTACGCGGCGACATATATATTTCTGTAGCAGCCCCGAGTTTTCATTTTAAGTAATAGCATTGGCCACCATGCGTTATCAAAAGCCCCAGAAATATCTAGAAAAATCCCAATTACGTACTTATGTTCAGATGTATTAACTATTTTCCTAACAGTAAGGGCCGCGTCTACGGTAGATTTTCCAGTAGTGAAACTGAATTGATTGTTATGAAATTTTGGTCCGTCCGGTAGCAAACGTGGAACGATAAGGCGCTCCAGGAGTTTTCCCAAAGATGGAAGTAATGTTATGGGCCGGTACGACTTAGGGTCGTCCGGGGGTTTGTCGCCACTTTTCGGGATAATTCGTATAAATCCGCGTCGCCATATACGAGGGAATACGCCCTCCGCAATACAACGGTTGTAAACGGTTAAAATCGCATCACCGGCTGTTTTACACGCTTCTATAATCATCCGATTAGATATTTTATCTTCACCCGATGACTTGTTGAGTGGTAACCTCTTGACAACGTTAATAAATTCGTCAGTGGATGGAAGGTCTGACGCTGGTGATTCAGGTGGTACAGCTGCCCACGCTCTGATTTGTTGATGGTAGTCGTTGTCACTAGCAAGCAAGTCATCAGGTATAAGAGTATTCAGCAAAACTTCAGTTGTTTCCTCAATACTGGTGGTGTGTTTATTATTTACTTTAATGTTCTGAACATACGCGAGGTCGACTGATCGATTGGCTTTAAACTCATGATATAAAGGAGACCACGGACCCTCTTTATCTAATTTTTCTTCTATTTTACGCAATAAATTACCCTTAGATTTTTCCACCGATGCTCTGTAGCGGGACCTGGCAACTCTAAACGTATTTAACGCATTGGAAAGAGGGTCACCGGTGACCTTACGTTTTTTAAGCTTGTTAAGATGTTTACGCGCTCGGCGATAACTTTTACGCTGTTCAGTTAGGTAGTCACACCACCAATCACATCTACGTATATTGGTCACAGATCCACGACCAATGGCAATATCAGCACAGTAAGTGAAAGTGTCTGACATAATTTCAGCACTTTCTTCAGCTGACAGCCCATCACGAGTGAAGTCTTTGGCGTGACACGCAAGAAGCGAGCTAAAGAATTCCCAATTAGCACCCTTACATTTATACCTGAAGTTGCCAATGACATGTGACGTACCCTGAGTAAAAACCGGAACAAATTCGTACACGATCAAGCGATGATCACTACAAGACGCGTCCGGTAGGACACGCCACCTATCCAAGCGTACGTCTGCACTAGAAAGTGTGACGTCAATACAAGATTCGCCCATTTGGCTGCAAAAAGTTGGTGGTGCGTCAGGGGTATTATGAATAGACAGATTCATTTCAGCAATGAAATCTTCAACAGCGCAGCGTCGTTCATAATCCGTAGACCGAACTTTGCCATACCAAAGAGTCGAGGACGCGTTAACATCAGCGCCAACAATAACTTTGCAGCCCGCGAGCGACTGCAAGACATGACGGAGGTTATGTATATGAGGAGCAACAGGGTCTGAATATTGAAAGTAACAGCTCACAACGTAAACTTTAAAAGAAGACGATGAGACCTCCGCAACGGCACAATGGGGTGTCATAAGGTTACGCAAAGACGTTACTGTAAAGTTAGAAGAACGCGCCACGTAAATACCGGCTCGTGCTTTGCCATCCAACTGTACTACTCTAAGTTATAATCGATTGTTAGTTTGTCTAGTTCAGAAGTCGCCACCCTATCGTTGTGGAGATTTAATTGGCCTATCGTTAATCTATCCATTATTTTAGTAGTTGGTGTTGAGGATAAGTTGTTCGAGCCTAAGTTTATAAGTAGTACACTCGGGAGAACCACAACGATGGTTATAAGGTCTCTTAGAACGTTTACACGCTACGCACGACGGTGTATAATTTAAATTGTCCTTGTGCGGACAGTCTTTGGTTTCATGTGCCTCAGAACAATTAGCGCAGGTAGGTGATTTATTAGTGCAGTGTTTCTTAACATGACCGAACTGTTGACAATGGACACAACGAACCACGTCGACATCATCAATGAAACGGCAAGTCGCCCAATCAATAAATAATTTGTCTTTAGTTGAAACCAAATGTTTCCGGACCGAGGACTCCAATTCAATGCCTATCCATTTCCGGCCGTTGTCTAGCGAACGCCGACGTATAATTTTGGTAGATTTAATAAAGTCGTCTTCATTTAGTGGCATCTCGTCTTTAATGTTTTGACAGAATAATGCATGCAAAAATGCAGTATCTTCCATTGAGGATGGGACGTCCTTAACTAAAATGCGAGGCCTACGGCCTTTTGGCTTCTCAAGCCGCAAGCCAGCGGACCTAATGGCATCAACCGATTGCAATTTTTTGATCTGAAAATCGTTAGCGACACGTAACACGACGCCAGACTTTGCAGCTTTTTTAACTCCTACAATTTGAAAGCCATCACTGGGTTTTATCGCTTTCATAAGCGCTTCTTTAGTCGCCGAAGAAGTGGCGTAATCATTTGATCGCTCATCCGTGGGGTAAGCCACAAGACACGGAAGTTTGGCGCGAGAGTCGACCACGGGTGCAATTTTGGGCAAACGAAGTTTTAATTTATCAGCATATGTAATATTACTGACATCAGACTTGGCAATGTTGACACCGGTATTAAGTTTAATTTTGTCTAATTCGCGTTCCGTATTGGCTAATTTAGTTTCGTTGGCGGATGATTTTATGGCTAGCAATGAAACAATAGCCGTTACGCGTTGAGTCATGTCCATAATAGCGGATTTATTCGCAACATTAATGCGGGACCCTTGGTCATTAACAAGGTCGTTAATTTTAGACAGGTATGCGGACGCCTGAGAAACCAAATCACAATAATCGTCATTGCTCGCATTACTGACATTTAATATCGGCGAAGACCTTTCAGTTGACTCCGATGTTGGCAGTCGTTTTAATCTATCTTCGGGTGAAATGTAAGAAGGAGACATTTCACTAAATAGACGCTTGGCATTAGCGGAGGTCGACGGCGACCTTTGTTTATTATTACGTCGAAATAATGTTTCTCCACCACGATCAGGCGGGTCATCATTAATAGACAACATAGTTACTTAAAAACAAAGTTACAAATCAAACGAATAAACGTATTAGAACGTAAAAAGCGAAAGATTAACAGACGATAAATTATTTCGATGTACCCTCAAGTCTAGAAAAATAAATGTACTTAACGATAGCCGACGGAATTAACTAATAAAAATTAAAAACGGACATAAACACGTTCAAAAACTTACGATACCAGTACTTAGCACAACAATACACAACTTCAAGCAAATCACAAGCCGGAAATAAATTACGGAACACAATAATCTCAACAATAAACAGGAGCAAAGCAGATCACCGCCAACCGGAGCGCGCGCGCGGAGGGAAGTAGTTCGGTTAACCCCAAGTTCCATGATGAGTATTTAACAAGTTCCGATGGTGTTCCGAAGAAAATTAATGGATGTTAAAGAACTGTAATTGAAATGCCAGCCAGTAAGAGCGGATGATATTATTAAAAAACTTTTCTTCGGTACTTGTTTTAAGGAATGATTTACGGCTTTACGAGTTTTGGTTAATTGTGTTACTTACATATTTCTTGTTAAAGCACCATCTAAGATCTCTAAGTAATCTAAAAAAAACCGGCCAAGTGCGAGTCGGACTCGCGCACGAAGGGTTCCGTACTTGGTAAATTGCGGTTTATGATTTTAGACGTATTAAAAAAAACCACTTACTAGATCTCGTTCAAACCAATTTTCGCTGGTAGTTTACATAGTAATGTACATCATATATTTTTTTTTAGTTTTATCATTCTCTTATTTTAGAAGTTACAGGGGGGGGGACACACATTTTACCACTTTGGCAGAGTCTCTCGCGCAAACTATTCAGTTTAGAAAAAAATGATATTAGAAACCTCAATATCATTTTTGAAGACCTATCCATAGATACCCCACACGTGTGGGTCTGATGAAAAAAAATATTTTTAGTTTTAGTTTCAAGTATGGGAACCCCCAAAATTTCTTGTTTTATTTTTATTTTTGTGTGAAAATCTTAATGCGGTTCACAGAATACATCTACTTACCAAGTTTCAACAGCATAGGTCTTTTAGTTTCGGCATAAAGTGGCTGTGACATACGGACGGACAGACAGACAGACAGACAGACAGACAGACAGACAGACAGACAGACAGACATGACGAATCTATAAGGGTTCCGTTTTTTGCCATTTGGCTACGGAACCCTAAAATGAACTATTCTCTAAGTAAGTAGGTATTTAATTAGCAGAAGTAACAGGTATACATCCAACCACACACATAGAATCGATTAAATTTAATAGATAACTCACCGAGTCGATTAACGATAACGAGACGTATTCATAACGATGAATTAATTAGATTGTATTTATGGCATCATGGATGTTAGGAAATTATGTTTTATTTTATTTATACTTTTTATATTAACTTATTAGTTTTATTTTTTGGTAGTAAGTAATTACTATTGGTAGCAATTATAGGTTAATTGAAGACCACACACAATGCTTTTGAAAATATATCGATACCCAAAAACGGTAGTAGTAACGGTAGAACGGTATGTACTTTTCTTCTCTTTTATAAAGGAATGTGAAGGAAATGAACTATAGTTATATTGGCAGACGTTAAAAGAAAACGAAAATTTGCAAACCCGCAAGTCAGCTGTTTACACAAAGTCTTTATGAGAGAGGCACGGAACCGGGCAGTATGACAGAGTAAAAGGCAGACCTGCAGTGAGAGTATCCGGAGTTAACAATAATCGTTAAGCTAACAGCTTAAAATATAAATACAATACACAATTCTTAGGTATACCTTTACTTAATCATTAAGTTTACCTTTGTACTTGTGCATAAACTTTCAATAAATAAATACTTGCTTCACTTAATGATGACTTAATTAATGACATCGATACACTTTGTAACGACTAGTTGTTGATAACTACCGGTTTTTCCAACTACTTTATCGGGAACGGTTTTAAATAATAATGCTGTTTTCTTTTTTGTCCAGTTAATGTTTGATTTTGAATTATTAATTGACTTTGAAGCTAATCGATTTTGCTTCAATGAAGAGTGAATTTATACTCGATTGAGACTTGGAAAAAGTCAGTAAAGTGTGTTTGATCGTTATAAGTACGATACTTCTATTGTGTTTGCTGAGGACATTACATCTTACCAGGGGCTTTTGACAAAGTGGAATTCTACTGATTCTACCAGGGTCTAATGAAAAATTTCAAGATGTGTCAACCATTTGGAAATTCGCGCTGACTTAACGAATCATCCTAAATATTTTAGACTTTTGACTATCGTTATAACCATACAAGGTTATCACAGATAAAATGTCACTTTGTTTATATGTGAAGCAAGGTTCTTTTGTCACCGTTGACGAGGAACTAGTGCTTTATTTAAACAGGCTATAATAATGCTTGGCAACATTTTAAATGAGTCCGATTACTTAAAACTTATGTAAATTTTGAAAAAATGTCGTTAAAACAGTTTGCTTGAAACTAAACGTAATCATTTGGAACCATAACCACGAGTTAGTTTATTTTGATATACTTAATTATTATGTTGTAATTCGAATAGACCAATAGACAATTTTGATCAAAATTTATCGATTCGTAGCCTGCCGATTCTGGGTTGAACATTCACAATTAGTAACAATTTACTTAATTTGGTGGAGTATTATGAATCATTTGTCGTAATAGTAACAATATGAAAGTGTCTATTGACTCACATTAACCCAATCCCCTTATTTGTCATTTATAATTAGCAGCTGCTATACGATTGTTTCTGTGTATTCGGTAAGCAGAAGCTGTACCAATATAGGTACAACCTACATTGAATACTGCGAAATAACGCCTTTCACTGGCAATAACTTTTATTGAAATTTATGATGCCTTTACTACTCTAAAACTCTTAAAGAAATCACAACATTTCATTTAAATAATTCTCTATCTCACCAAGCGATGATTTGGTCCAAGGTAAATCATGCTTCACTATAACTAACGACCCACAGGTTGTAGCGTCCTGTTCAATGATAACACACATGATGGGCAAGGGCGATTTTTTTCTTAACTTCGTGCCCGCTAGATATTCAATTTAATGTGACCTCCTCCTGCCTTTTGCTTTTGATTCAAATATGACACAAACTTTAAAAAATATTAACTATAAAATATTTATGAATGACGTGACAAACACCCGCGCTAGCACTCACTTCAGCTGCGATTGAGGTCTGTCTGAAATTGCCTGGGAATCCCTGTAAAATCGTAAAGTCAATGTGTGTGTGTGTGTGTGTGCAAAATGGCGTCTTTGTTCGTAGTGGTATCTCTATCTGCGGCGCGCTGCCGGTTACATACTTTGTGTCAAAAGCTAACAAATTGTCAAATACATAATTATCAACTGCTGCACAAAACTGCAGAAATAGTATTTACTTGTCAAAGTCAGAATCATAACATTTTCAAGTCGAAATCGTTTAAATAATGGGCATACCTCTTGATTTTGTGTCCCGATATCTTTTACTTCACATTGTTATTTAGTAGAACTACACAAGGCGTGAGGGGTGCTGAGTAACCATCTAAAGATAATTTTTATTATTTATTGTATACCACAAAAATATATGTACAGGACAATCATAAAAGCAAGTGTACAATGGGCGGTCTTATCAGCCAGGGCAATCTCTTTCATATAACCTTTACCCTTTACCTTTTTAAAATTAATTTAGCTGGAAATAAACCGATCATTATACAAGTGTGATATCCTCGATTACATACTGATTAGGTAGGCTCGTTTATGTAGTTGGGCGCTTGTCTTACATTGTAAGTAGCCCAAGATGTACATCTAGTGAATTAGTAGGCCTAGTGAAGACATTGCTTTCAAGTGTCGCTATCATGTTACTGCAGGTACCTGACCTCCAAAACCCTGTCCCCCTTTGGAGGTCTTTGACTGTAGTTACAGGAAGTTAGGGGCCCTAAATTCTGTCAATCAGTCTTATCAAGGAGTGTCATGTCAAAATAACAACAAACTCGGTTGAGTAGCAATTCTTATATTTTATTTTATATTTCTTATATTTTTATTATAATTTTTTTTGATTGATGCAACATTTGGTCTTTATAATATTTTCTGACGGTAAATCATGATGCCACCCACGACACATATTATCTCAGCTGCGCCACAGCACCCGGTCTATCCAGGTCACATTTTTAAAGTTCCCGGTCCAGCTGAGGGGCATCCTATGTTACGTCTGCAGAAAGAATTCTATTAGTAAGTAGGTAGAATTGAAAATTCCAGGTTGGATCTATCAGAAAACTATGGCTGGTCTAAAACTATGTAACTATGTAGCTTCAATCAATTAACTCAGGTAACCAACGAGATACCGAAACGATTCGATACTCCTCTATATAAAACTGTTTTTACAAAGATCCACTTATTCGTCTAGAAGAGAATCCCCAAACACGTTGTTGTCAAACAAACACTTTCATTAAATACCCTTATAACAAGGTTCATTCAATCATCCCTATTATAAAGTCGTTTACGTTTCAACGAAAAAAACATGATTGCGCCGATGTCCCGCCGGGACTCATTCACTCAACAAAGTCATTCACTCGTCAGTAAACAAAACGTCATTTTAATTTTAATAACCGCCGAAAATATTAAACTATACATCTTTAATAAAATATCGCTGTACAACTGTTTCAAGAGTCGGATACAGAAGGCAAAGTTTGTAGTCTTGGACTATTGAATATGGCCAGCAATGGGAGAAGGTTTCAAACTACCCAATACCCTAAAGCTGCTTGCTTTAGCTTGGTTCTTATCATTTCCCAACAGGTGAAGTCCAAACATCACGCCTGTTTTTCCCGACGGGCAAGGCAGGATGGATCAATGCTCGGACTCCACATTTACTAGGTATCTATTTATTCAGCTTTTTCTAAATGCATTTTATATAGTGAAATAATTTAAATTAAAGAACGACATAAGTACTAAATTTTTTGTCGCTGCTTGAATTTTCTGTGTTCAAAGCATTGACTGCCTATACCGTTTTATAACTTTTTACGCACTCCGGATTGAGTCATTACAATCAAATGAGTATGGCTTACAAACAAAGTGTATTATTCTCTGTATGTGGTTAATAGATGCAACAAGTTCATCCCGCTCTCGGGAAACACAGAAGGCAGGGAGAAATTTCTTGTTTTTACGACTAATAAGAGGTATTAATTCACTTTTATTTGATGGCAACCGCTGTGAAAAGTAGTAGAACCGATGATCGGATGAAAACCGCGAGAATTTGCTATATACGAGACGCACATGACCAGTCAATGAAGCGACGCTTGAGAAAGGCCATGTCCAGCAGTGGACGTTTTTCGTTTATGATGATGATGATTGCAAAATCAAGTAACACTTCTAGGTAAAACTTTTAGCAACCCATCACCGTGTTACCCAACAACTGGGTTGGAAAGGTCAGATATGTAGTCGCTTCATGTAAAGTACTGTAGTTGATTCAGCTACACCTGGCTAGACTGGAAGCCGACCACAGCCTCCAACAAAGTTGGCATAAGGCTTGGAAGAACATGATTCCTCAAAAAAGTCTAAGAACCTGCAAAAAACTTAAACAATTTCATAATGCGCTTCAAGTCGATATTGATACAATCTCAACATTAATCAATTAAAACACCCACATTGTATCCATAATCTTGGCATATAGTACACTGGCGATGAAACCAAGTACCACACAAATTACTAAACGCTAACCAATATTCAACAAAATAGCAAGAATTTTTTGCACGCCAGTGTACCAACGTTGTTAAAGACCACACATATAGTTCGGTAAGTTGGATTTCCTTTTGACTACACCACAACAGATATTACACCTTATTTTAAGGAGGTAAGGGTTGATTATTCTTTGTAGTGCGTCGTGTAAATTAGTATTATTTCATCTTAGTTGTATGAATAATTCCCTGATCTAAGATATAAGAGCCTTTGTGGGCTAAATGTGACGGAAACAATGTTACTGACGAATTAATAGTGCAGCCCTTACTCGTAATGGATTGGTAATGGAGATTTTATGAGATAGTAAATGTTCAGCATTGTAGCATTGTAGCATTGTATTATTGCTGTTTGAACTTTAGCATATGATTTAAAACACATTTCAATTGACATTAAACCCTGCGTTGCTACTTCTTTGGAATCGGTAAGAACTATATATTAAGGTCTAGCCCACTTGTCAACCGAGGCTGACCTAGCACACAACAAACATTACGTGACTCGATCTAAATAACCATTAGTCAACGCATAAACCACATTTTTCTATTAAAATAAATTCCAGGCCGCGACACAGCGCGCGTTGCTTTACATTAGGTATACATATTGTAATAGAGACTTACTACTTATATACAAGATGGAGTTTGAACCGGGGTGTAGTTTGATGAAGTATAATTTCTGAATATATGAGGCGACTATTAATAATTTTGAAGAGTTCGGAGATTATAACGCCAAGCTTGGCTTTTTGATGTAATTTTAGCCAAAATAGTTTAGAAATACTCTAAAAGCCAATCTGAAATCGCCAACACACCCTGAGCAAGCATAGTGATTCGTTCCCGTGCCATCTCTTTGAAAAGAATACAGTTGAAATCTAAGGGCATATTTTCGACGTTAATTCTAACTTAAAATTGACTTATACCGTTGCTGTTAACCGTAACTGGTGACAGGGACTCAGACAAATTATCTTAATACCTATGCCGCCAAAAATTGGCCTTCTTCGCAAAATCACTCTATTTGTCTATAACCGCCCATTTCAACACCAGCCTGTACATCAAAGCTGATTTACCTCCTCCCTGTATATTACTAAAGGGTTGGTAGAAGTCATTCATGCCGAGATTTTCTTTACTCGACTCCCTTTGAGCGCCTAACATCCATTTTATATTAGTTATTTTTCCTTTAGGATTGACCGACTTAGCTTTTTATATTTACATAACTAAATACGTAAAAGGTTCGCATTTATATTGGGAGTAATGCTTATTAATTGGTGGCGTTTCTGCGATTTCAATTATTCATATTTGGTGATTGTGTTTAATATTTTGGTATTCAATTGTTTTTTTGGCTGTTAGTTCTTGAAAATACTCTTCCTTCAGTTTTCATACAAATTGCATCTTTATTAATAATTCAGACGTTCACTCGATCAAGAGTCACCACATAAAGAAAAAAAGAAAAAGTTTTAAGTGTCAAAAAACGACATACAATATAAGAACATGCTTATGCTAAACCCTAAACAATAGTATTAGTAGTACTTAAGGACGCTATTACATTTTTCTACAAATAACAATATTTTTGAAGATATCATGGTCTTAATTTAAAGATAATATATTCAGCTCCAGGTAAGCATCAGAAAAATTGTATGACATCATACAAAATTTTCGCACAAATACGTTTTGCCCATCACAATAATCGCAAAAAATAAAAAAAATTAGGGTCCCAATAGGTTCCAGTTTAGGTAAATTTTCAGCATATTTTATCTTCTAAATTATAAAAAATTTCGGTATATATAGTCCTTTACAGGTTCAACTAATTATTTTTCACCCAAATAATTATATTTTTTAATTATTAGCTAAAATAAAATCTCTTGCCGACGTCTTCATACATTTTGTACCCGCCGCTCATCATTCCGCGCTCAGAAGCGCTCGTGGAAGGACGGGCGTATCGCTTTCTCGCAGGAAATAAATACGATAAAAGTAATAGAAAGATTGTAGTGTGCATGCGTGTGAGTACCGTCTTCGTCGTGATTGAAAGGAGTTGATATTTTATCGGACGTAAGCCGTATTTTTGAGTTTCCTATTATTATTAGAATGTGATTTAGAAATTATTTTGGGTAAGATCGGGATTTGAATAGTTGGTGTTAAGCAGTTGTTGACAAGGTTGAGAAATGGATGGGTGGGTTTAAACAGCTCTGAGTAAGGTTAGGATTTGGATGGGTAAGGTTAAGCTTCCGACGGGGAAGTTTAGAAGTGGATGGGTGGGAGGAGATTTATGATTTTATCCGGTTTGTATGTATGTGACAAATACGGGGCCAAAACCAAAATACAAAATTGCGCCGACGAAAAAATGGCCGCTTTTCGACATGGGTGTCATTTTCATGGTTATTGGGGTCGCTTTTATCGATTACGGGGTCAAAACCAAAATACAAGATGGCGCCGACTAAAATTTGTCATCTTTTCGTCATGGGTGTCATTGTCATGGTTTTTGGGGTCGCTTATATCGAATATGGGGTCAAAACCAAAATACAAGATGGCGCCGACTAAAATTTGTCATCTTTTCGTCATGGGTGTCATTGTCATGGTTTTTGGGGTCGCTTATATCGAATATGGGGTCAAAACCAAAATACAAGATGGCGCCTACAAAAATTAGTCAAATTTTCGTCATGGATGTCATTTTTATGGATTTTGGGGACGCTTATATCAAATACGGGGTCAAAACCAAAATACAAGTTGGCGCCGACAAAAAATTGACATCTTTTCGTCATGTGTGTCATTTTCATGGTTTTTGGGAAGTATGTCATTAGCTTGACTTACAAGTTGTAGGTCGTGGGTTCGAGCCCAGGCAGGCGCTTTACTTTGTGTAAATTATTTCTTCACCACTGCTCTCAAAACGGTGAAGGAAAACATCGTGAGGAAACCGGCATGTCCTAGAACCAAATATATATATATTTTAAAAAATACCTACTTACTACAACAAAGTGAAAAATAAAATTCTTTTCGGAAGTCGGTGTCGGTACCTATTGTTTTTCGTCACAGGAAAGCTATTATTTTTCTCTTTTAAATTTTTGTATGTACCCCATATTGGGAAAACTAAATACATCTGCTTACCCCCTAAAACCGTACAAGCGTGATGATATTAAAACAAAACATAAACATACGATCACAGTAATCGCAGGTCATTTGCTGTTTATTATTGAAGAGTTCCATTGTCTATCTCCGAAGATCTTTATCAGATCCTAATATGTTATACAATAAAACCTTCCCTGAAAATACCACCACATACATTTATCGATGAAAACCCGATAAGTATCGGATAAGTAGTTTGGCCGAATAGATAGAGCATCTCCTTTTTTTGAAGTCGGTTGAAAATATTAACCTACATTTTACGACGACGGTTTGTAACAGTTATCATATGCATTTTCAAAGTGCCAACTAACCTTCCTGAATCGACTTCAATAAAATTAAAAAATAATATCAAGGACCAAGATTATTTGTGTGATGTATAAAATCGAGCGCTCAGTAGTTTCAATGTGTGCGTACGCGTAATGTTGCTGTGTGCGACTAGATACCTAAATTTGAGTTCGTCGAAAATGTAACAGCGTCCTTAAATTAAGTTAGTAAAGGCGAGAAATAAATCAAACAATTATAACATATACCTACTACCTACATTTTAAATGGTCGCCTTTTAATTCGGTCCGGTCTCTTAATTAATACATTAAGAGGAAATACGGGCGGAGAGACTTTTGAAAAATAGGTATTTGAAAAAACTATCGCTGTCGCTCTGCGAACTGCGAGCGCGTGGCGCCCGGCCGCCCTATCCATGTGTGTGTAAGTTGACAGTGTGTGCATGCCTCCAAAACGCTCCCGGCCGCGGCTCGCGCATTTCTTGTAATCGCCCCAGTCACTCGTAACTTTTGTTGTTGTGGATTGTGGACTGATATCCAAGAATATCTGTTATTCTTAACAGCAAATGCAGAAAATATTTTGTTTTGGACGTGACTAATAATACTGTGGAGCAATTTAATTATGTAATTGCCAAATTAATTGGCGGAAAAAGAGTTAACTTTGTAGGCTCATATCATATCAGACAAGTGGAGCAGTAACTTCATGAAATATCGAAGGCCTATTCATTCACGCATCCAAAAAATAATACAGGGCTGCAGTCCGGGCAAATAAAAAAAAATAGATCAAAAGCAGAGTTCGAATAAAATCACAGAGATTTTCCGAAAAAGAAAACTGACATATCCCAAAGACGGAACGAGCAAAATAAAAAGAACTACAGAACCTGTTAAAAACTACGGTCGCTTAGAGTTGGAAGAAGATATGCCTTTGGATTTATTTAAATTAAAAGAAAAATTATTTCTTGAAAGATTGCTCTCAACTAAGGATGTTCAAAGGAAAATAGTGGGGGCCAAAGCGATAATAGCTTATGCGAAATTGAAAGACTAAAGAGGCTTACGGCATCGAATGTTGGGCGAATATGTAAGATGCGACCGAAAACATTGGTTCGCAAAATTTGAGAAACGTTATTATATAACAAATTTAAAGGAACTGTGGCTACCAATTATGGCAAGGCAACTGAATCTAAAGCGATCGATAAATTTATCAAGCACACGGGCCTACAGGTATTAGAGTGTGGAATGTTTATCGATGAAAAGAAACCCTTTTTCGCGGCAAGCCTGGATGTTCTGATAGGTCAAGACTCGATAATAGAGGTAAACTGTCCTTACGAAATTGCAAGAATGTCACCTGAAGACGGAATTGAACAAAAATAAATAGATTTAGAACTGTTTTCAAGGATCATCACTAATCGTCTCTGTAGACCACATAGGCACATACGCTGCGGCAGGTTATACAGAAGACCGAAGAGTACAACCTGCCTCTCTGTTTAGCGTTTGTGCAATACCAGAAAGCCTTCGATTTGATCGACACTTGGGCTGTACTGCAGTCTCTCCAACGGTACCAAATTGACTACCAGTACATCGAAGTGTTGAAAAGTGTGTATAAAAAGGCCACCATGTCAGTTCGACTTCAGGATTAGACCTCGGAACCCGTCCTTCTGCAGCGAGGTGTGAGACAGGGAGACGTCATATCTCCGAAACTGTTCACCGCTGCACTGGAGGATGTCTTCAGATTTCAGAACTGGAAAGGGCTAGGCATAAATGTCAATGGCGAATACATCAATCACCTTCAGTTTGCCGACGATATAGTGGTCATGGCGGAGACCATGGAGGACCTCAGTACAATGCTCGATGACCTCAGTAGAGCTACCTAAAGAGTGGGTCTTAGGATGAACATGGACAAAACCAAGGTGATGTTGAATGCCCATTTTACACTCACTCCAATCAAAGTCGGATACTCTTCACTCGAAGTTGTGGGCGACTATGTCTACCTGGGACAAACGATCCAGTTGGGTAGGGCCAACTTCGAGAAAGAGGTCAACCGTCGAATTCGACTTGGCTGGGCAGTGTTCGAGAAGTTGCTGTATATTCTCGTCCAACTTACCACAGTGTCACAAGTATAGACTTGAGACACAATGACCAGACCAGTGTGTGTTGCCAGACATATGGCTCTGAGACATGGTCGCTTACAATGGGCCTCATCAGAAAGCTTACAGTCACCCAAAGGGCAATGGAGAGGGCTATGCATGGAGTTTCCTTGCGTGGTCGAATCAGAAATGTAGAGATCCGCAAGAGAACCAGGGTTATCGACATAGCCCGAAGAATTGCCAAACTTAAGTAGCAGTGGGCAAGGCACATTGCTCGCAGAACGTATGACCAATAGGGCAGAAAGGTTCTGGAGTGGCGACCGCGAATCGGAAGACGTTGCGTTGGAAGGCCTCCCACCAGGTGGACCGATGACTTGGTGAAGGTTCCGGGGATCCACTGGATGCGAGACGCACGGGACCGATCAATGTGGTGACGTTTGGGGGAGACCTGTGACCAGCAGTGGACCTCTTTCGGCTGATATGATGACGATGATGATGATGTAATAGATTTATGTACGTTTAAAGGCAAAATGTTACAATTAAAACAGAATCAAAATTACTTCTACTAAGTACAAGGCCAACTACACATAAATCGTCGAAATTTCTGTTATTTTATTTTATGGAGTCCCAAAAGCTTTTATTTTTCAAAATATTAAGAGGGACAATGCATTATGGCAAAAAATGGAACCATTAATAGAAAAGTTCTACCACATTAGTGGCAAGCCTAAGGCATTAGCCTTTCACCAGAAATCAATGCGATCGGATACCAAAGAATAAACCAGTACCAAAGAAAGCACGTCTGCCTAGCCTTTTCCCATCTACGTTGGAGTCAGATGCAGCTGAATACCAGTATTTTGATGGATCGACTGCCTATCTGACCTCCACAACCAGTTACTGGGTAATATGAAACCCCTTGGTAAAACGAGTCAGACTTTCAGGCTGTCAAAGCCGAAAATAACAGCCGGGACCAACGGCTTAACGTGCTTGGCGAGACACGGACGGGTCTTGGTATGTAAAGATGGTCGTCCATCCACGGAACAACCACGGCAAGCATACCCACAGAACAGATAAAACCTCTTTTATCTGTTCTGTGGATTGACCCGTGCGGCTGACGTTGAAATAAGTTTAATTTCGCTGATGTACCTAGTAGGCGATCTAGAGACTGCGGATACCTATCCGATATATAATTTACTGTTTTGTATTGAAAACTTTTTGTAATAAACATTTCGCGGTATGCGATAAGGCCGCCCATTGTATATTTTTAGTATTAAGTTTCTTTTTCTTGTTTGTTATGGTGTACAATAAAGTGTATATATATAAATAAATAAATAAATAAAGACATGCATTTAATTTTATTTTGTATCCATTACTTTTTAATACTTCTATTTGTAATGCCCACTAAACAGCACATGCAAACAATATAAATGTGTTTATCGATAACTGTTTACAACACTAGTATATCGATATTATTTTCAACTACTACGCATCACCTTTTCGTCTGTGTACGTATTATGCAGACCCCTTGCGTCAAACCCCGCCCACAAATTCGTGCGATAAGGACAACCGCAGATTAGACAAATTTTCTTAAGTAAAAAGTCATAATTCGAGGTTTGGCTCTCGTCTGTTTTCTCCTCCAAAATTGGACCGATTTAGAAAATATTTCATAAACTGAATAAGAAGGATATTTACTATGTCCCTATGTTTTCCGTTTTTCATTAATAGTTATCAAATTTGTACACTAAGGCTCTGAAGACAGCGACTCAATACAGACAATTTTGAGCATTTTGAGAGGGTTCTAGTTCTTATACGGATATTATTTTTTTTTTTTTTTTTTTTTTTTTTTTTTTTTTTTTTTTTTTTTTAAAACGTTGCCCCACACTAGGAATTTCTTCCTGTATCGTGGGTGCGTTTACAAACATATAAACTCACATACACAACACCCAGAGCCGGAACAATTATCTGTAGGTCATACAAATATTTGTTCCGTGCGGGAATCGAACCCGCGACACGCAGCGCAGCAGTCAATCGCTCAACCACTGCGCCAACCGTGCGCCCAATAATATATCACCAAAAAGGAAAACATAGGGACATAGCAGAAGTTGATATTTATTTTACTGTAAAAAAACATTGCTTTAAGTTCATAAACCAGAGAGAAAACAGACGAGAGCGTTTGTATGGAAAAAGACCACCCCCGTTTCCTCTTAATGACTAAGGTAAGGTAGATGTTGTGATGTGACCAAACCGATACCATTGACGCTAATTTGAAGTACGCCGCCGATATGCTCGGCAGAAAGAAGTGGCTTGGATTTTTGGCGTGGATAAGAAGTGATGATTCATTTTGTCGTTTTAATATAGGTACCACCGATGCGAAGTCGCGAAAAAAAACTAGTTTTTCAATTCGCTAAAGTATTTTTTCTGTTTTCCTGTGTTTATCAAACATTCCCTAATAATACAAATAAACTGTTAGTCTCAGATTCTCATTAAATAAAGACATACAAGTTTTCAGCACATAGGCCTTGTGTCGGTATTATTATTATGTCCTTTATTTAATTTAATTTCTTATTTTATATATTTTTAAATATTTTTAAAAAACTCATACAAAAAAGAAAAACATTTAAAAATATAAAAAATAGAGGCCCACCGGTATCGGGAACAGGGTCCAAGCTACCGGCGGTCAGGGCTCCAGAGAGAGGAACCTCCTAACAATACGAGCCGTGTCCAGCAATACTGCTTTCTGGATCAGGCCCTTGACCCAGCCGCCTAACGAGAGCCTCCTAAGATGTTGGTCTAGGCTCGTGGCTATTAAGCCATTGGCCGACACGACAATCGGTACAATGATCGCTGTGTCCACATCCCACATGTCGACAAGCTCGCGAGCCAAGTCAAGATACTTAATTTGCTTATCTTTCTCTGCCTTCACGAGGTTCCCGTCATGAGGGACGGTAATGTCAACAATCATTGCACGCCTCTCGATTCGGTCCACCACCACTATATCAGGTTTATTGGCTACAATAGTCCTGTCAGTGATGATGGACCGATCCCAGTACAATGTGATATTGCCATTCTCGAGAACTGGGTCGGGCACATACCTGTAGTACGGCACCTCCGATGCCACAAGAGTGTATTTCAGAGCAAGTTGCTGATGGATAATCCTGGCTACAAGGTTGTGCCTATGCAAGTACTCTTCGTTAGCTAGACGAGAACAACCAGAGATAATGTGGCGGATCGATTCACCCGGCCGGTGACATGCCCGACAGATGTCAACCGTGCCATCCTTCACAATAAATCTCCGGTAGTTATTCGTCATGATAACTTCGTCCATAATTGCACAGACAAAACCTTCGGTTTCCCCAAAGAGGTCACCGAAACGTAGCCAGGCTACGGACGCTGATTGGTCTACATCGGACCCATGTAGGGCCCGGAAAAAGCGTCCGTGAAGCTCCTTACTTTGCCATACCTCCTTGCGGTCGTTAGTGTCAAGCACTACAGGCCTGCGCCAGTTCTCATTCGCCAAGGAGAGCGGGGTGAGTCCCTTGTCCACTGCTACTACATCCCGATGCATACCCACGTCTGTGTTTAGAAAATATTCCCTGAGATTGCATATCTCGCGGTTGTGGAGGTTTTTGGCATTTAAAAAGCCTCGGCCTCCACACTTCCGTGGGATATACAATCTCATGACCGACGATCGTGGGTGATGCATTCGATATGCAGTCAGCAGTGTACGGACCCGTCTATCCAGGGCGTCAAGTTCCGTTTGAGTCCATTTGAATATGCCGAAAGAGTACATCAATACCGGCATGACCCAACCGTTGAAGGCGCGCACCTTGTTTCCGCCCGAAAGAAGGCTATTAAATACCTTCTTCAGGCGGCCAAAGAAGCGTTCCCTCAACGATTGCTTCATGTCAGTAGTGCTGATACCTAACGCTTCCGACATACCCAAATACTTATAGGTTTCGTTTGGAGAGAGGGATCTCAGGTTTATGGAATCCGCGAGTTGAATTCCCACGGATTCCACAATCTCTCCTCGCTTTACATGCATGACCGCACATTTGTCCACACCAAACTCCATCCTGATGGCGTTACTAAAAGTTTCAATTACCTTCAGTAGCTCCATCAGCTGAAGATTGCTGGGGGCAAAGAGCTTCAGGTCATCCATGTAAAGGAGGTGAGATATAACCTGACCGCCTCTCTTCAACCAATAGCCTAGCCCTGAATTCTCCAGCAGCATGCTTAGAGGATTCAGGGCTAGGCAAAACCAAAGTGGACTCAAGCTATCGCCCTGAAATATACCTCGCTCGATCCTTACAGGTTCGCTATTCCTCTGGATATTTCGACATCCCGGATAGCGAAGGACTGTGCTCCACTGCGCCATACACGACATCAGGAAGGTGCGTAGAGTTGTATCTATTTTATACAATTCTAGCACCCTCATGAGCCATGTATGAGGCACCGAGTCATAGGCCTTCTTATAATCTATCCAACATGTCGACAGATCCTTTCGGGAACGCCGAACCTGTTGGCTAATGGCCATATCTATAAGGAGTAGCTCCTTAGTACCGCGGGACCCATTCCTACATCCATTCTGAGAGACCGACATGATGGAGTTATCGTCGACGTGTTTATTAATTTTAACTCTCAAAATGGATGTTAGAATCTTATAGACCGTTGGTAAACATGTAATAGGTCTATAATTTTTGGGTTCCGCGGTGCTACCAGACTTGTGGAGCAGGTGGGTTATTCCTGTTGTAAGGAACTTGGGTAGCGAACCAGACTCCAAGGCTGCCTGGTACTGAGATGCCAAACGAGCGTGCGACCTTTGTAACCACTTGATCCAGAAGTTGTGCAGCCCGTCCGGTCCTGGAGATTTCCAGTTCGGCAACGGACGGACTGCACGGGCTACATCTTGGGGGCTGATCGTTATAGCCCCCATTTCTTGTATTGGATCGCACGCTCGTTCGACCTCCCGAGTCCATTCACCTTCGGTGTGACTGACAGGCACCGACCAGATGCTGCGCCAGAATGAACACATAGCGTCATCATCCGGCAGGCGCGTATCACTCACACCTTGGTCTGGTCGCTCCCAAGCCCGATAAACCCACCTTTCATTACTTTGGAACGTACGATTCTGGGTGTATCGCTCCACTCTCCGCCTGTACCTACGAATACGGTTTGCCCATGCAAACACTTTTTGTTTCAGGAAGTCGATGCGCTCTGTGACATGGGATATGTAGTCTCGGGGGCTGATATCAGTCCCCGAAAACGCTCGTCTCACAAAGCGCATCACTCTTGGGCGATTATTGCCCTCCCTGAAACAAATTAGTTTGCCAATGAGTGCTCTGGCCCCACCAATACGACGTTCGATCCTGCACTGCCAAGCCGGTACAGCTGTTTTCGGTCGTGTAGCTCTGTCATCTGCAAATTTGACGCGAGCTACACGACATGCCGCTACTGCCGCGCAGTACATGATCGAATGTGTATCAGTGAGGTCTTCGCAGTCATCAAAATAGTTTGACAACTGCGAATCCAGAACAGCCACCAGCGCCCTATTTTTGTTATGCATGGGCAAACGAGGTAATCGTGGCCTAAGTTCGGGTGGCATGTAGCGATACTCCCGAATAGCACACTCCAAAGCACTCCTCAATTGCTCATTGCACTGGGTACTTACGTTTGTAACCCTGTCACTACTCTCCTCGTCAGCGTGGTTGGACTGTGGTGGCACCACAGCCTGCGACGATGGAACAGTGACACGGTTACCCATTTCCGTTCGGAGGCGATCAAGTACAGTATCATCCAACATATGATTACGCACCTGATCCGAAAGTCGTTGGGCCGAAACGTTGACGGTTGGCTCAAGCACCTGGAACAAAGAAAGAATCCGGACACGGTACGCGGTTAAGTTGTAGCCCCAAAGTATGCGCGCATGACATTTTCGTTAATGGATTGTGTCCATCTCATGCGCTGCACACTTCCGCCGGGTGCTGGGACCCTATCAGAGACCGGTAAGCCTCGAGGTCCTAAGCGGTCCGGCGGCCGGCGTCCTCCCCGTCGACGCGCAGGTGGTGGTGTCGTCGGCGGAGAGAAGTACTCGTCGCTCGAGCTCGACGCAACTGCCATGGCCGGTATCACAGCACTCACAGTGGGGCTGGTTTCCGGCGGCGGCGAGGCGGAGCTGGGCGACGAGGCCGGAGGTGGTAGGCGTGCTTTAGCGGCGGCAGCTCTCGTTAACATGACGTCGCCGTCGTCTTCATTTCTCACATTTCTTATTGTTCAATTTATTAATCGGTCATAGTTTTGGTGATTTTACTGTTGTATGTTTTTTTTTTTCTTGGATTTCATTTTGTTTTGTATAATTTAGATAGTTACAAATATTTATTTTGGAAGAAATTTGTAAGAGAAAAAATTTGGCAACTGTCTGTCAAGTCGAGCCACAGATTATTATTATTATTATATACTTTATTGTACACCATAAAAAAACATACAGGACAAACGTTCACAATAACAAGTGTACAATGGGCGGTCATATCGCACTAGGCAATCTCTTACAGACAACCTTTGGATGGACTGAGCAACAGGAGAAGAATTTAGGGTTGTCAGTGTACAAATTAACATAAATAATACACTACTTAGACATAATAACATAAAATACAAACATACAATATACAAAATATACTAATATATATCAAACAGAGAAAGGAGAAGAATGAAAAATTATAGTGAAAGATAATGCTCCTTCAACATTTTCTTAAACGTTGGCAGTGTTTGAGCACGTCTTATTTCAATAGGTAATGCATTCCACAACCGAGCTGCTTGAATCGTGAAAGATTTGTCAAAGAAGGAAGTGGAATGCATACGAATACTTAATTTTAGATTTTCCGATGATCTCAAGGACCTAGAATGGGTGTCACAGAGGAACTGAAAGCGTTCTTTGAGATAAAAAGGAGTAAAAAGATTAAATAGCACATTATAAAGCATAGAAAGTATGTGGGCATTCCGGCGAAGGCGAATAGGAAGCCATTTGAGCTTAGTACGAAATTCAGAAACGTGATCATATTTACGCAAGCCAAATATGAACCTGATACAGAGATTTTGAAGTCGCTCTAGCTTATCCAATTGGTCTTGGTTGAGATCAAGATAGCTGGCATCAGCATAGTCTAAGATAGGAAGAAGAAGAGATTGTGCTATCGCAATTTTAGTTGTTATGGGAAGAAAATTACGAAGCCGTCTCAGGGAGCCCGCAGACGCAAACAGTTTTCGACTGACTTCCTGCAGTTGTTTGGTCCAGGATAGAGTGCTGTCGATATAAATCCCCAAGTTCTTTACAATATGATTTAAAGGGATACTGGTATTATTGAAAGAAACCTGGGGAAGTGTCGACCAATCGATCCTAGAGACAGTCCGGGTACTGCCAACAACCATCACTTGAGTCTTCGTTGGATTGATCTTCAGCCCAAACTCAGTGCTCCAGTCTCCTATTTGAGCCAGGTCGGTATTAATTGTCCCAAAGGCATCAGATAACTCTCCGAGAGGGGCTTGGGTATAAATTTGAAGATCATCAGCGTACAGGTGGTAGAAAGAAGAAAGTCGTTGAGTGATAGCATTAATGAAGAGTGCGAAGAGAAGAGGAGATAAAACGCCACCCTGCGGCACACCGGCAGAGGTGTGGCACCAAGAAGAGAAAAAACCATCAGTGCAAATACGCTGCCGGCGGCCAAACAGGTAACTATAAAACCAGTCAACTACCGGAGGAGATATGTTAAAAGAGTTAAGGACGCCAAGCAAAATATCGAAATTATCAGCATTGAAGGCATTGCTAAAGTCAAGCAGAGCAAGTACTGTCAACTTCCCCACCTCCATTCTTGACCTGATATCGTCCGTGATGTGCACAAGTGCTGAGGTAGTGCTGTGTCCATGCCGAAAACCAGATTGGAAAGGATTTAACAGATTGTGTTAGGAAAGGAACGTGCTGAGCTGATTGTGGACAAGCTTTACTAGGACTTTGGATAGGAAAGGAAGAATAGAAATGGGACGATAGTCAGAGAAAGATGCAGGATGTGGTTTTTTGGGAAAATAATAATTTGGGCATCTTTCCAGGCTTGTGGGAAGACACCACTAGAAACAGAGAAGTTGAGGATGTAAAGTATGACAGGGAGAATGTTATCAAGGATGGGTATGATCATCTTACGGCTGACACAGTCACTACCAACAGCATTGGATGTCATCAACATCACAAGCAGTGAATTGACTTATAACAAAAGGAGAATAATTAGGTATCGGAAGATTTGGAAGATAACTTAGCGTAGTAGCTTTGGTGGCCATATCCAATATGGGCGAAGTAGAAAAAATACTGTTAAGTAAGTTGAAGTCCAAGTCTTTAGGAATCGAGTCATGAGACTTTTTTCCGATACTTAATGATTTAAGAAATTGCCAGACCTTTAATTTTTTTTAATTATGAATATGTTGGCGTTGTGCGTTCCTACACTCCTTGTTTCATTGATTTCTAATTAACACGTATTTTTCCCTGTTCACGTCGTTAGGCCGAATTTTAAACCTAAACTTCGCACTCTGCTTTTTTGCGTAGTAAAATTTTAATGTCATCAGTCAGCCATGGCGCTGGCAGATGCTTAACCCTCACAGCTCGAATAGGTGCATGAGTGTCGTAAAGCTGAATGAGGGTAGAAGACAAGATTTCAACTTGTTCGTCGACGGACGAGGATGTAACCAACGGCGTCCAGTCAATGTTGCTGGCATCCTCCTGAAGAAGATCAATGTCCATATCATCAAAATTGCGAAGCAGAAGAGTCTTAAACTTATGCTTAGGAGGTCGAATTTTATAGAAAGTGTAAATTAGATCATGATAGGAAAAGGCGTCAGCTGAACATTGACCATGTTTAGCGACGTGATCGAAGGATGAGACAACAATAAGATCAAGAAGTGAGGGAACTGAGTTAGGAAAACGGTGAGTAGCACCAAGATCAAGAATAGAAAGATTGACAGATTCAATAAAATGACGAAGAGAAGAAGAACGGGAGTCCTTTTTAAGGAGACAAGTATTAAAGTCGCCCATTATGATGCTACGGTATATTAAATCTTTTAGGCTTATCCCTCATAATAAGATTATTTAAAGTAAAGTCCATCTCTAACACTGAAAAATACCAACAAACTTCTTTACAGGAAACCGAAAAATAAGTTGGACCACCTTTCCGACGCTCATCTTAAACTTTAATTTGCCAAAAAACATGTCTAAGCCTTCCCCGCTCCGGGCTAAATGCGAATATCGAAAAAATATATGTATATCCAGGTATAAGCTTGTATATAAATATCGTCGAGCAGTCCCTGTTCCTGTTCCGGCAATGCTGGCAAATGATAAAAGATTGGAACCACTCTATGGTTATTCCGAATATTAACAACAAAACAACAACCAACAATTGTTGGTGAGCCTGATAAATAAATACATTCCTGCTATGTTGGTTTGTGGTTTAGACATTAAGATTTCTGTTTTTTGTGTTTTTTATTGTTCCATATGCGGTTTTATGTTCTGAATCCTGTTATCGGTGTTTAAATAGCGATGATATTTTTTGTTTTAAGTTTGTAAGGGAAAGCATTAAAAATGTATTAGGGTTGTATTCGTTTTGTCCGGCAAAGGCATCGAAAATTCTGGAAAGGTATGGCTGAAAAACACAAAAACGGGATAAGAAGGTAAGTCTAGTCAAAACATAACTTAAGTGTTTTATCCAGAATCCAGAAAAATACAAATTAAATACATTCAGAGTGGTAATAACATTAACTTGATCAAATTATTCACTAAGTCGGGTACATGGTGAGATGCTATTCCAACATTTTTTAATCAAATATAAGTGAGCACGACCGGTCAAACTAGTAACTGGCGCCTATTCATTGATGAGATAAACACATTACCCTCCTTCGGCAGTCGGGTAAAAATGGGTGGTATTATGACCCATACAAACAATAAATAAAAGTCCTGAAAATTAGCAAAAAAAAACCTCTGTTGTGTAGTACCAAGGTTTTAATTAGGTCAGCTCAATTCTGTCGCATAAGAAAAAGCGAAAAACAAGGCTGCACCGACTTAAATATCAAGAATTCTTGTACTTACAAAACAAACCATTCAATTTTCGCTCCTTTTTTAAATATTTTATTTGCAGCAAGGACGTGTTTCGCTTGTAATTCTTTATTATGACTTACGCTTTTCTTGTTTGTGGTAGGTGTTACCGTTCTAACAAATATTAAATTAAGTACTCGTGCCATTGGACTCCTGTATGACAATAATCGTTGCTTCTGTTCGATTTTAAAACGTATAATTACTGGATCGAGTGAAAGAGAACGTTTGTGCACTTACACATGCTGTTTTTTTTTATGGAGAAGCACAGTATTTTTTGTACAGGGCATACCTTGCACTGTACCTTCCGTTGCAGCTACAGAAAATAATTATAATTATTGTGTAAAACATAACGTATAATTGACAGCATCAAATAAAAGCTTTTATTGTTGGTTATTTCCTGAAGCTAGTTAGATACACTTTACACTTTTAATTGTAATTTGGGATTTGCTGCTGATAGAAAAGCTGCTTTTAAGGTGTCTTTGATACAAGACACCTTGGCAAGCTTGGGTTGTGGTAAAAGGTAACTATAACTCGATTTTCACCAAAGAACCTGACAAAACTCTTCGACTTTACGACTATAATTGGTAATCTATCGGGCATTGGTTTATTTTATACCCTGCAGCCTAGCATATATGTTTCAATAATAAAATATTGAAACATACATGCTGAAGGCGGCCCATCCGTAAGTTTCATTGTGCAATTAGTCTTTTACTTCCTCAATCAATGAAAGATATTTATCACTTGGACGATATAAGTTCATATCTTTCCAGAAATTACATAACATTAAAGATCTCATGTGTACTGTATCTTAGCAGCAAACGTCTCAAGTATCGAAAACATTCGAAGGGCATTTCTTCCACATTTTAAAACTTGATACCTATACGTACATGGCTAAACGAAAAACACAGAGTGCCGAGACGATTTGGCGGCCAGTCCCAGAGACAGCATTGTCAAAACGTGTAATTATAACGATATTAAACCATTCGCCTAAAAATACAGTCCACTCATTTCCATCCACGAGCCAACATTGGTTGCACCCAGATGTTTTCTGCGTGCACCCAGAGGTTTTCTTGGTATTTACTCTCGAATTCACCATTGTATTTTCTTTCGAGATAGTCTTTTCTTTAGTTGGTACAAAATTTCGTGTCTAGCAAAAGCATTGCAAAAACAAGCTTCGATGTCGATAGCGCCATGGTTACTATGATACTGAAGGTTTCACTATTAAGGTTTTATTATTTTTAACGAAATAAGTGTCAAGAGTCCATCAACAAATTTCACGAAATTAAATTTATCATGCATGCCACTAATTTCGTAATAAAACCCCAGCTTAGGAGTAGTGTTCGCCCAGTGGCAGTGGCCGCGACATACGAGACGACATACATTCGTATCTTTGAAATACCCTTAAAACATTAAATAAAAATATCGTAGTGGTACCTGGCCTGTACTCCAGCTGTGGGAACATTATAGGCTTACTATGCTACGCTAAAAATCCTCCATCTCAAACTGAAACCCAGATTTTCTTAAATGATATTCCTTCCTATTAACTCAGCGATCAGCACAAGAAATAAGTGACAATCGCAAAGACACCATCGTGCACCCAGCTTTAAGCCCTCCGGGTTAATAGTAATGGTAGTTTAATACAGTCCAGTTTAAGACATTCAATTAATATAACTACCCAAAGGTGCTTATAAAATATAAAACATGCGTCATGTTTTATATTTTTCTTTTGATTATAAGCGGCAATAAATTTAAGCGGAAATATACTGGTGTGTTGTTGCAATAATAAAATGTTGGTGAGTAAACACAGTTGGTTGTAAAGTGCTTGAAAAGAGAAAATTTAAGATGTATGAACAGTTTTCTAGTATTTAATTATCACAGTTTAATCTAGGTAATAGTTTGTAAAAAAGCTTATGCACTTAAGCAGCCTATAAATAAAATCTTTGAATACGGATTAATTATCATTCCAAACCAGAGATAAGTAATAGGCTAAGGCTGCCATAGCCTGGCACGAGTTGATTATGCGACTATTTTTCTACGGAATATAACAATACTTAAATCCGTCTATATATAACGGAGTTATGCTCGAAAACAAACAGAAAAAGAAAAACAGCTGAATTGAGAACCTCCTCCTTTTTGGGCAGTCGGTTAAAAATCGCGTCATCGCACTGTCGCGTCGTGACATTCTGCAGTAGTCTTGTAACGAAATTGTATAGGTTTCATAATAAACATCGTTCGTCTAAAAGATAGACATTTTATGAACGACGAACCCCAGTGTACGCTTTGCAAACTTACGGCAACATTTTCGGGACATGTCAAAGTCCTGAACACTGAATCCGAAAATATTTTTTTTAATCTTAAAAACAGTTAATAAACATTGCATTATCTCATATTTACGGCTTTATTACAAGTGTAGGTACCTGATATATTTCGTTCGCAACATCAATAATACTTTGAAAATATCTCGCAATTTTCACCTTAAACGTTATAATGTGGGATCCGCCGCATCCTCTAATCGCCCAATGTATTCAATGCAACTGTTAAGAATGATACACAAATTTTCCAAATTTTCTCATTCAGTAATTATCCCGGGCCTATGATAGGCTTACTACCTGAAATAAATTGTTGCTAATCATATCTATTAGTCAGCATTGCATTTCCAACTAAGTTGTACACTAAGTTGAGGTTGGCTTCCAATCTAACCAGATGTTATTAAATCTCAAAGAGCTGTCTGACGTCAACAACCACATCTGTGTCCACAACCTAGTCGTTGGTTAACATGAGACCTCTTGAGAAGACTAATTGTCAGACTAACACTGACAATCATGTCGGTGTAAATATTTAGAAATTAAAATATTGATTACTTATTATGATCTATGTGTCTTTATATCTTACTCCTTCGTGTGAGATTTCTGTTTCCATACAAAACAACGATTATATTTGTAGACGCTTAAATTACTCGCCTAGAATCAAACCAAGCCATATTCAGGATCGCAGTCATCATGTCCCACTTAACTAAACCAAATTTGGTTAAGGCGCCGATTCCCTTGAGTAGCTGATTTTAAAATGAGAATCACGTCTAAACGGCTAGTCGTAATTTATTGAAAAAAATATATGTTATATTAGACCATTTTCTTAATAATTTCATCTGAGCAAATTTTGAGTTTTATTCGTATATCATAGTGTAATTAATTTGTAAAGTTATGTCTAAAACGGACAAAAACACGACAATCACAACAAAACCGCTGAGCGTATTTTAATGAAATCGACACCATATCAAAGACAATTTAATTATCTACATTTTGATCTGAAGCTTTTTTATTTAAAATCATAGAATAATAAGAAAAGTACAAAAATCTACTAAATTTCGGGTCGCGCGGTTGAGAAACGAGGGCGCGTTTTGTTCCCTCAAGGTCGTTGGCGTTAGTCGTCGTCTAAATAAGGTAGCCATTGAGAAATACCTCTAATATTTTACTATGCATCCTGGAGATTGCTTTACATGGAGCTGATGTATGAGTGAGAGGATAATACATAACCGTACGCGACAGAGTAGGACAGATTTATAGAGGGAATTGATCATTAATTCAATTTGATTTCCATCAAGGAAGTGCAGTTTAGTATTTGGTATTGTCGAGTAAGCGAGATGGATGAAGTCATTTTCTGGTGGCTGACAAAGATAGAAATAGGAAAATTTCATTAACTGACTTAATAGTTTTTATTATTATGTATATTTGTAAGTTTATGGTAGCAAGGCAATTCACCGAGACGCCACAGCTGCTCCTGGTAGAGACGATAATTGTCGACACTTTCCATAAAAACGAAGTGCATAGAAACTGGCAACTCTATACAATTCCGACAACCAAAGTGACTCTGGGACTTCCGAAACTTGCGCTCAGCGCTAATTGTGCGGGCACGTAAGTATACCTACTTAAGACATAGAGCTGACGCCAATATGGTTGTGAAAAGTCTTTGCAGATTATTTGATTAGTAATGTCGTTCCTAATCATTGCCAGTGACACGAGGATTATATAGTCTGTAGTAGCACAAAGTAAGTAAGCGTTGCCAGCGGTGCGCAGTAGTGAGCTTATAATGTCACCTATGTTGCATTCATGTTTGTGTTTTGTTTTATTGTGATATTAAATACGTATACAGTGTTTTACTCAATTTTCCTTAAAATTACAACCCTTAACAGCGATCCCGGATGAACACATAAACGACAGTTGAACTGTGAATATTAATTCATAGTTCAACAGTCGTTTAACAGTCGGCAAACACTAAAGTCAGTTAAGTCATAAACTTTAGTTTATTACTCACCTCACCAACAGTTACGGAAGGGTTATAGGAATATATTTTTAGAATAAACACACGTATGGTTTATAATGGAGACAATAATATTGGGGTTTTAGCTCCAAAATTCACTAACTGTATCTACCCACTTTGTTTTCGTAATGGATTTTATTTATATCTAGATGCCCGTACTATACCTTCTTATACTCAAGACTTCCTTCTAAGTCTGTTACGCCGTTAAAACGTTAAAAAGTTTATAAACAGACAGATGAGAGTTCCTTGCGCATTAATAATAGTAATACGGAATCTTCGCCGTAACAACTGAATGCACCCAAGTGCAACGGGTAATTTAATTGACCATTGTACGATTCACAGAATGTTATTTCCCGGTTGAAGTAAGTCTCTCATAAAAAAGCTTATCATATAAGTGTGACAGAATCAAGAAGCTGTTCCGTGGAACAGCTTCTTGATTCTGTATACATTGACAAATTGATAGTAAATAATTAATAAACTTTTACTTGTGATAGAATCCATAGTGTCAGTATCAATTGAATAGATATTAAGGAGATTTAACCTCGTAAAGCGCGTTAAGCCGTTGGTCTTGGCTGTCATTTGTAGTCTTTGACAGTCATTATGGGTAAATCAGAAGCTCAAAATTCTAACAACTAGTATTGCCTTCTTCTTCTTCTGGTTTTAAAGATTAAAGGATATGAAAAGATAACTGACTTGACTGAAGCTAAATTGCAACAAGTAATATAAAAAAATATAAAAACCCCCGAGTTATTTTTATTTCATACTACATAATTTATCATAGTAGACATGCTTCGACCGACAATCTAATGAACACGTAATTATGACACGATATCTTGCGGGAGCAGCCCGATTCAAACATTAATAAACCAATAAATTTGAACCAATTTTCATCAAACATAGCTAAAAACACTCTAGATAAAGACACCTTTCAAATAAAATCAAGATCGTTTCATCCGGTTAGGAGCTATGATGCCGCAGACAGATACAAAAATACCCAAATACTCAAACACACAGGTACACACATCAAACTTATAACACCCCTCTTTTTCCATAGTGGGGCAACAGAGAAACATAGATTACACACGAACCACCAAAAAAGGAAATAACTTGACAAAATAGAAAGCCTGCAATGTAATAAATATTCAGTACGCAGTCTAGGTCTGGGCTTCAAATCTTATCAGCTTCTAGATCATCTTATATACAGACATTGACTCACAATAGTAAAAAAAACTGGTGACGTGCGAGTTGGAAAAACTTCGTGAATGACAACAAAATATTTCATAAACTTATTGTTTTACAGAAGAAGAATTATTTGTGTAATAATGAAAAGTATTCACTTAGGTTAGGAAGAGTACTACAGAATGAATGTAATCGGATTTGCAAATCTGATTACCTTTATTCTCATTCGTATTTTTATTTATTCAAATTTTTATACCCGAAAATGCATGTTTGCTGCGGGATAATCCTCGGAAGCGAAGGCGCTGGTAAATGCCAGTTCTTCATTATTACTCGTATATCAGTGAAATTGGGCGTAACATAAGCCCTGAAGCTGGTGGAGTATAGCGAGAGTGTTGCATCTAGAGCAGTAGATATTATGACTACTTCGGCTATGCTACTATAAACTTTGATATTTTTAATTCACTGCCGCATTTACTAAGAACACATAAAGCCTCTTACATGAAAAATACTACCGTCCAAACTTTAAACAGATAAAGCCAGTAGCAGAAGATAGTTACTTAAAAAACCATGGGTCAACTAGTGTGTAATCTTGAACTGGACAACGTTAACCGTAACTTTTGGTTGGAAACTATATAAAACGTGTTATTTTACAAAGTTTTTGGCTTCAAATTAAAAAAGTTTAAGGGTAAGAGGACCACAATGGGTTGAGGAAAGAAAAGTTATGATATACTGGCGAGCAAAATTCTATTTTTACCGTTAAAAAAAATCTCATGCGTAATAAAATAGGTAGGCAAATAGGTTTCTTTGTCGCATGAACTTCCATATTCGTAAGTCATCAAATCGGGATTTCTGTGAAGAATTTATCGACGCGTCACAACTTTGACGCAAGTCAAGTAATCCTATGGGCTATTGAAAATGTATTCAACCAATTAAACATTAATATTTTGCTATAATTTATCTAAAATCTGAATTAAGGCCTGATGCATCGAACACAATCAGCCCCTTAACCATGGCATGGCTAAAGTACACATTATTGCTCATACGGGAGAAGAAGAAAACTAGCTACGAAACCCTAAACGCTAGTAAATCTTCATAATGTGTTGATATTCGTCACAGATGTCGAGCTCCGAATTTGTTGGATACGTGCTGGTGTTTTAAAAAAAAGTAAGTGAACCTATGATTTATATTCATTTGATAAATGTCACGTCGCTTCTATAAATAATTCTTCTTCGAGTGGAATGGAAAGGAATGAGGACGATAGACAAAGAACATAATTATGTTCTATTTGGAAAGCGAAACATTTTGCTTTTCTTTTTAAGGCTTGTCACGTCACACTGGTCCACGGGATGGGAGCCCTTGCATTTAATTTGACCAGTATTAGTAGCACCTATGATGATTTAACCTTACTTCCTTCCTTCCTTCCAACCTTCTGATATAATTGTGCTGGCATTTTCTCGCCTTGAATGTAAATAGTGGGCTTCGAGCTCATATCCCCTCAACGCCAGTCCGTGTCGTAACCGTTGTGGTCACCCGTGTGCTTATGCAGCGTTTTTTAACGTACTCATTCGTGATAACGTATACGATCTCTGAAACGCGACTTTTTGAAACAGCAATACATTTTAGAATTTTTTGTTAATTACACAAAAAATAACAATTTTGCTGCAGTAGTAGTGAGATGAGAGTGTGACCAATTCTAAAGTACTGTAATTCTATCTGTATGAGCTGTTCTCATAAGGCGTGTGAAACGTATTTCTATAATGACGCGAAGAAACTGGTAGATATTTAGGTCACAACTACATAAGGACGAGGATATGAGTATGAATATCACATGTCGAGCGCCTGGCAGGCTACTGCAACAAATATAAATATAGACCGACTAAAATAATAATTTATGGAAAATCGTAAAGTCTCACAAGGTCTGCGATCATAGGTTCTCCACAGTTGGTAAGGAGAACATCCCAGCGAGCTTGATTCGACACCGCTTTTTTTACTACCAAAGCTTTGGGGTGTCCGAGGCTTAAGTTTCCCGGCACAAACTATTTTGTGCGCGAGGTTAAATTGCATGCTATCTCATTCGACAACACGTGCGAAAGAGTTAGATGCTGTGATGAGCAGTAAAAAGCTAGATCGCGTGCAAATTAGCAAATTCGTATCAAAATGGATGATAATTTAGGACGAAAACGATCGCGCGATTTTTTTTAAACAGACCTTTGGGAGTCTAGATATCATGAAAAAACGACTAAATGTATATTTTAAAATAATATTACTAGCATTGTTTTTTTTATTTATTTGTTTTTTAATGATATTTTAATACAGAGGTGTTACTTAATTCTAAACTCGCCAAACTTTTACGTTTGATGGCGAAAGACGCTCTTTTACATCACAAATGCACCACCTTACGAACATACCTACTACTTATATATTATTATTATACTGTTATGGTTTAATATTACGTACATTTTTAGTTCTGTTTGCTATCCTGTATAATGTTTTTATAATTTTGTCTTAATGGTTCCTTTACTATTTTTTACAAATGCAATTTTTACAATGTTGAATTACCAGTCTATCCCTGTATGGGGGCCGTTTTGTAATTTTCCTCCTTTTTATGGTATTTATTTCCGCCCAAAGAAACACTCGGCACAATTTTATTCACAAATACGATAGATCAAATAATCATAAGAGTCTTATAGGTATATGTTTTTGAGGATAAAAGGCAGATTTTGTTTGTGTTTCATTCTTTTTTTAACTTACGTACGATTTTTTTTTCAATATATTATTTTAGAATTTATTATGTAATATGTACATTTATGTCTTCTAAATGTACATATTACATAATATGTAATTCTATCAGCCGTCATCTTAGCATTTCCACTGCAGTGATAAATCATGAGTTTAATACCCCGGGTATCAGGCAAAGTCTTATTTGATTATGACGTTATTAATATCTCTATAATAGCCCGGAGTTGGGCAGTTTGTCTGTGATACCTTCGTGTTTCAGAAAATATGCTGAGCCCTTAATCCTGAAATTATCGTTCCAACGAACGGTTTATTAGACTGAGGGAAGAAAGAGTGCACTATAGGACGCACGGTTGGCGCAGTGGTTGAGCGATTGAATGCTGCGTTGCGTTTCGCGGCTTTGATTACCGCAAGGAAAAAAAATTTGTATGCCCTACAGATATTTGTTCCGGCTCTGGATTTTTATGCATGTGAGTTTATCTTTAATATCACCCGCGTGTGTGGCAGATTTCAGTGTTGACTCTTGAAGTGTCACGTTAAGGAACTGGTCTTAGGAACAGGAGCTACAGCTCGATTTAAACATAATGGTGGCTCTAAAGTTCGCTAATCGCTGCGTTCATGTAGCAGCGGTGGTCAGGGGTGGGGTACTCCCCACCCCTGACCACCGCTGCTACATGAAATTGTGCATCGACTTGCGGTGTGTTCCGAGCCGCCATTAAGTTTGAATCTACCTGAAAAAAGAATATACTTAAATCAAGTCCTTTTTACTAAATTCACACGATGTTCCCAAGGCCTACCATTGCATTTGCCTATCTTATCTCCCAAACCGGTTCTTGATCAAGAGCTGTGGAACGATCACGTTCCACTGGTGTTATTTATCTAAGTTTTGACAGATTGATACATTGTGCCGACTTGTATAACTTAAGTGGTTAGCTGTCATGTTCCGGTAATCGTGTCGTTAATTTTAGAGGTTCCGTAGGTCAGGTGTATAGTAGCGGTTGTTTGCCTTGTCTTGTATTTATATAACAGCTGGTTCGAAAAATGTATATTTTAATTGTTGTTTTTTTTTTAAACAGATTGTTATTTTTCACTTTTTAGTTGTGGTACATAACGGGCGAGTTCTATTATACGTACTAACCCATAATGCCCAAATTGATGCGACTATACATTACCCGAATAACATGAAACTTGAACGTAATCGGTGGAATGAAAGTGTTCTTGGGTGAACTGAACACATTTGCTTAGCTCATTAGAGAATACCGGCGTGATGTTATGATTTAAAATGGCGTAAAAAATAAACATACATGCGATAGCAGCAATCCAGAGAGATTTGCCGTCATTTATTAAAGAGTTCTGTTGTACATCACCGTAGGTTAACTAGGAGGTTAAGCCGCTGCCCCTGGTTCTAAAATAACAGGCTGTAAGATTCTTTTCAAGAGCCTTTTCATTGGTATGCAGACTTCAAGTCACAGGAAAACGACATTCGTCTGTCAATATTTTTCGATATTTGATTAAAAAGAGTCGGACGTGTCACAAATTATTTATTGAAATTGCTCATGTCCTAGGCAAAATAAAAGCCTGACAGCAAGCTGGTTGCGGGGTCTTTAGAATATCCCACCTTTAATTTATCATAGCTAATGCTATTTTATTGCACCTATGAAATATGGTAATAGGTGCTCCTTTCACATCATCACATCATCAGCCTATTAATGTTCCCACTGCTGGGACACAGGCCTCCTCTCTGTGAGAGGGAATGGGCCGTAATCCACCACGCGGGCCCAGTGCGGGTTGGTGGATGTCACATGTCTTCGAATTTTTGGTTCTAGGACATTCCGGTTTCCTCACGATGTTTTCCTTCACCGTTTTGAGAGCAGTGGTACAGAATAGGTGCTCCTTTAATGGCGTCTAAATATATCAGCAATTTAATTAAAAAAACCTGAGCAGTCCATCACAATACACCTATACTATACTACACACTATACTATTTGAGGTTTCTTAGGTACTCGTATATCGACAAAATATAAGGTTCCTATTTTAGTACAAGACTTCAAGACATCCTTTTAGTAAAATATAAACATAGGTACTAATATAATAATATTTATCAATTAACGAAGATAATAACTCAAAGTACACTAGACCCATTTCTTTTGAGCCAAAGATATATTATGTAGGCTATATATCAAGCCATTTCCATAAAAACTTCATTTCCGAAAAGCCTTGCCAACGTACAGAAACCTACTAGTAATCTTAGTAAGATACATGAATTGCAAATTGACGCGATTATGCCTCAAAGGGTAAGCAGACTGTAATCTATTGTGTAAAGAATCATCATCCGCTTAGCCTCTTCCCAATTAACTTGAGGCCGACTTCAAGTCTAAGCGGATGTGATTGAATGAAGCTTTATAAACGTAAAGACTGCTTATCTTACCTGTACAACCCAGTTACCTACTGGTCAACACGGTACCCCTTTGCCAGACTGGTGTATACCCTGCACTTTATTAACCCCAAGTGATGCGCCTATTACCATACGGGCCACAAATACTCACTCTGGACTGGTACCAAGACGCAGTTACGCTTGCAGCCACTTGGGTAATGGGTAATACGGGTATAAGCACTATACAATTATTTCAAATCTTTTGAGGAAAACTGTCGTAATGTTAAGTGTTACTTCTGCTTTTCAACTCTATATAGTCCACATTGTTTCACTAACTTATTATACGATTTCTCTCCTGAAACCGCTTCAGGTATCGCTACCTATGAAACTAGACGCTAGACTATGGAAAACAATTTTTTACCCAAAAGGTAATAGGCTAATAATGTCTAGAGGTAGCAGGGCAGGGTTTGTCACTAGTATTTTGTGAAGTATTAGTTAGAGTTTTACCATATTTATAGTGTTTTACCCTAGTTACCCTAATTTATGACGCCAAAGTTCTAACCGAAGTAGGTTTTCACGAAATTAAAGTCGCATAAAGTGTTATGGAGCGTTTTATTGCTGTCACAAAACTGCAGAACATGTACGTAGGTAGTAAAATGTGGACTGATGGCGAAAACGTAGATTGTGCCCTGCTGCGTACTATGGCCAGCAGCCTTATTGCGTAATGAATGCGGCAATGCAAAGGGCAAAGAGTATGAAAAATCACATGCGAGATGAAAGACGCGATGTGGATTTCCGTCTATGTTAAGTCACAAACAACCTATGTAGGTACTTATAAATTTATGTTAAAAAATAAAACCTCTTCCATTCTGCATTCCCAAGCGGGTAATTTTAAAATGTAAATCTCAAGTGTTTGAATCGCGTTCCACCAATAAATAAAGGAGTGCGCTCACTTAATAGAAAACAAAGCGCTCACAGTACCCCCTAGAGTGGGCCATCAATTGTTTCAAAAAGAAAAACAAGGATTTTACGGACCTTACAAGCAATTGGGCGGTGTTTTTTTTCAATTTGTTTTAAAGTTGATAACTTTATTTAGCTATTGAAAAACACATATAAATGTTTTAATATTAAGAACTAGTGTTCAGTTCTAGTGCAACTCTAACACGCCTCATTAGCCAATATCACAGCACAAACTAAATCGTCTACATCCATGAAAATTAATTATCGCTAAAGACGACACACAGACTGCAAAGACCAGTCACGAGACCATTGTGTAGTCACCATAGACGAGCACAAGTCACAACATTATTTAAGGACAATAAAGGGTTCGCAATTTATAACCGGAGCTTGAACAGGCTAGGATTCCTCTTAGACTGTTCAAGCTCCGCTTATGAATGTGTTATAAATGCTGCGGTTAGTCTAGCTAACGATCGTTTAGTGATGAGGAAAGGTGTTGTTAATTAACTTTGTTTATCAAAGTTTTAATTTAGACATTATATGTAAAAAACAGTTCATCATTAATTTAGCAGAAAGACGTCAACTGCTGGACATAAACCTCCCCAAAAGGTCACCCATCGATCAATGCACAGTGCTTCTCACAACATGAAGTTATTTACTAAGTCCAGGTGCGCAGTACTCAAAACCGGCGTACGTCTATGACTAGATTGTAGAAACGTAAATGAAGCAAAAGGAAGATCGTAGCAAGTGGTGTTCTATAGTTTTCTATGTATTCAAAAAGTAAAAAATATAAATATGATGCCTATAGCTACACGATTTATAGTAATTTGTAAACGATAGGTGCTCCTCCAATGAATGCATCATTCGGGTCATCTGACCGACTTTGATCGATTGAAGTACTACTTGTTATTTATTAAAAGTAATTTAGAAACGATTTGAGGAATGCTGGCGCACCTCATAGTCGGTTCAAGTATGTTTATAAGATACCTTTTAGGGGAAGTAGTTGACGAAATAATTGTTCAATTAATTCAAGGTAACTCAGTAATTTCGGCGTGATTCGGGGTATGCCCTGAGAACAATAATTATTTTATGTCTGGTCATCTAGGCCTTCTCAATTTTTTTTTGCTTGGTCTTAGTAGATATACAATATATCATAGAAATAGGTAGTAACCTATTTCTATGATATATTGTATATAAGGAATACCTAGTAAGGTATTCCTTGAGAGTAAGATAACACCATTCTAAATGACCTCCACCTATATCTCCACACTTTGCCATTTAAGTAAAAGAGGGTCAGCTTTTAGCCTAACCTAACCTCACATTCGTCAGTCACACTTGCTGAACTATCAGAGCAAGGAAGCATACAAAACGTAGTGCCATTATTTTTGCATCGTTCAGCTAAATAGCTAATATTCCCTTTCAATAAAACACCTAGCTACCTATACCTAGTTTTATTAGAGCGTGCCTATTGAGGAGCGTCCGAGCGTGCACAGGTCATGAGGTCATGTGGGTTTTGTGACAGCTAATGTGGCTGTGTTGTGCAGAATTTTAGAGCAAAACTAATACATTGACTTAACAAATCACGATGAAGAAATTAAAGAGAAATTTAAGAATATTTTAAATGATTTTGTCGTTTGTGAACCAATTTCTTGAGCAAAGCAAATTACAATATTAAATCAATCGTAGCATCTTTTACACATAGGTAAGATAAAAGACATTTAAAATTGGGTTATTTCCTCATGCTTTTCAGCAGATTCAATAATATGATGTGACTGCACTTTGGTCAAGTAAAATAACACGACAAGTTTTAATTCTCTAATTGTGATAGGATAACATTGATAGATTCTTAATGTTCATTCCTTGTTTGTGTGAATATGCAACTCAATTACAGACACATAATTATGCACCTTTTCACGTTAGTAATTAGCTTTAAAATTGTCTCGAACATCACGGAGTATATCATATTTCCACACCATCATATCAATATTTCCACAGTTCCTTGGCCGCCACGCGCCGGTGCGTCGCCACTTGAGGTATGGCCCAGTGGATCATCCGGCTTAGTATTATTTACACGGACTGGTCAACACATAGTACTAAATATGAATAAATCTGACTGTGTTTCTGTCTGTGCGGTTTGCGATTTTAGATCTTAGGGTTTTTGCCTTTTCAATGTTCTTGCTGTGTGAAAGATGATATGGCTAGAAATAAGCTGACTATTTAGATGTGTAGCGGAAGAAAACATGCTGCGCCGACAAAAGATGACGATATTAATTTGCGGTCACTGATTGGTATATCTATGTTATTAACGATACTTGAAGAACTTAGCAATACTTATTACCATGCCCAGACAGTTAGGATGACGCATTGTTTCCTGTGTGACGGGCAACCCGTTTTCAATATTCGCATAAAAGAACGTCGTCGGTTTCTATCGAAAAACATAACACACAACACATTAGAATGTTTTATAAAACACACATGTCACATGAAATCGCTAAGTTAGATTACTAAATCGAATATAACAGGAATGGATACAAAGTACAGTACTATGTTTCAACCCCGTGAGCTGAAACGTTCCAAGAAAGTGGTGCATTTGTAAACTCCTAGCTTCGACCGCGACGAACTACTAACATTACTAACTGTAAGCGAACTATGGGGGACAAATGTACCCAATAACAGTGGCAAGGAAGAAGTGAAATGTTACGTTACATAAGTTATAGTAGTAGAAGGTCCTTGAGATAGAAATTCTTTCGGAGACTTCTTATTAACGGTCATGTTTCTTCCGTCAAGCAGCATCACTGTGAGCGGTAGGTATCAATAGCATCTGGTGCAGTTATAGACACGGAAGACTTCAATTTATTGGCAATCCCTGAACAATTTTCAAATAAACAGTTATCGCAATATAGATTGAATCTTTCTCTACATCTGACTCATTATATTTCATCTTTTAGCAAATAGGAAGATTTGATAGTTCTTACGTAATTACAGGAACGTAAGCTGACGAGAACCGAAAGAACCGCTAGATGCAAGATCTATTGATGTGACGATGTTTCAGGGAAGCCTATGTACAGCAGTGCACGTCTTTCGACTAAAATGACAATGATGAACCCACTAGTTTACCACATAACATGGGCCTGCTTTGGAACGTGGACCCTTCTTTCTGACTAACCAAAACCTTTGTAAAGCCCGGTTCCTCTTTACAGATTAACCGTTCCTCAATTAAATTTAGAGGGTATATTTACCAGGGAAAGATCCAATTAAACAAATATATTATTACATATTACAAGGTTTATTGTAATAAACAAACATACAGGTACACATACCTAAAATTGTGGCAAGCCACTAACACTCAGATCTTCCCAAAACTTAAACAACTAAAATGTTCACCGTAACACACCCCGTCCTCGTAACAAGGTGTGTTATGGAAACACCAGAGATGAGACACTAAATGACAAGCTCAGAGTCGCTTGTGAGAGTTCGTGAGGTAAACGCTTAATAACTTCTTTCTCAATCGAATATAACAGACCTATTCTTGCTGTGCTCATAAAAGAAACATAACCATGGGCAAAGTACCCAGAAACACAGCTAAACACTTTAAAATTTTATAACCACTGGTCTTTACACTGAAAGGACCTCATATATATATGTTCAGTAGAACTAAGGTCACTTGGTATCACTCTCTCAAAGGTTATGGTACTACACCTAACATGGTAAACACTAGGTTATCATATCTCTCAACTAACTCACAGCTTGGCGGAACAGTGGACCCTTGGCATCAGACTACAGAGAGAAATCCCTGCAGTTTGCACGAAAAACGCGGCCTACGGGCACAGTCCGTAAATGATTCGATGACACTATCGTTACCTGGAGCCGGCGTCGCTTAATCAAACGATTCGGAATGGTGGGGCCTTCCGATAGAAAAGGATGGCCTCACTGCCTGCACTCGTTGGGTCAAACCTCAGAACCGCCAAAACCCGGTTCTGTCAGCACACTTGGGTTCGAATCACCGATCTCCCAGAACTCGGGATCAGGATCACCTTGATTGCGCCAGACCACGGAACAACACTAGAGCGCCACGACTTTAAGCGGTCGTGTCAGGTTAGGCTAGCTAAGCAGCCAGACAGGTTCAGCTTCAACTGGAACAACGTAACTCATAAAACACCCTTCGAGAGATTTGGACACAGTCTGATCATCAGAGCTGGTGCCTCTCCAATAGCTTACCTGTTAAATTTCGTCCATTGTCTCAGTTTATCAACAGGGTTGGCAAGGAAGGGTCCTTCCTCCGTCAGTTGCTGAACCAAAAAGCTGAGCAAACTCTATCGACCTTCAAGAAAGATCTAACCATAGATAATGCTAAATTCGCAAATCACTGTCCTCTTTAATCTTTGTTAATTTTATTATTGGAGTTATACGTTGTTGTTTTAATATTATTAATGCGGGCATTTAATTACGTTTATTAATTATCTATGTATGTTTATTTAACTTCAATAAAATTTAATACGTATAACCCGAACTTGAAACAGCGCCATTTCTGCCGTACTGTCAGTCACAACAGACAAATCAAGAGATGTCGCCTAATACGTATTTTTGCAACGTCACACCTTGACAATTTAAAACTGCGTAGAAATGGTTTAATTTGTTTGAGTTTGTTAACAATAAATACAGTTCTTTTTCTTGACGCGCGAACAACGTCATCGCAGAATAATATAGCAAAACCCGCAAAAAGAAAACGGTATTAGTGTCCGGTCAGTCGGTGTCGGGTTGAATCATTGTCTGTCAGGATTTTGCACAAGATCGACTGAGGTTCCATTTCATCATTGCTTCCTTTCTAAAGATTACCAGTTTATGTAACTGTTATAGGTATCTGAAAACGTCACAAATTCGTGCAGAAAAACTTCAAGCCAGTTAGAAACTTAGAGCACTTCTGCTATAAACACACCAATAAAATAATAAAAAATAGCTCTGTCACCTTAACGAACAAAAAAGAAACGATATCCACCAACAAGGTTGAAAATTGGAACATAGACCCACATATCTACATAGATAAGGCCCTCGCACATCTTTCCATATAATCATACTTAATACATCGTTCCCAAATTCTGCCAAAATAGGATGCAAGAGTTTTGTCATACTATTAATTAGTTCCCAGAAGTTATTAGTCTGAAAATGAAGTGACTTATTTGAAGCTGTGTGCGCAAAAAAAGGTTCAGAAGGTTGGCTCCATACAGTGAGTGAAAACGCACTCACTCAAAGACTTAAAACAAATATAATTTGTCCGCCCTACACGCTCTCCCTCCGAGTAATGGGCGTTCACCTTTTGATATCCACCAACCATGTAAATTTATACTTTTTTCTTATGAAACCAAAACCTGACCAGCCAACTGATACCAACAGCCCTACCTATATTTTTAAATTTAATTTAGTTCAGTTAAACTTTAACCATTAAAACTAATTGTCAACTGGGAACTTGCATTTCATTTACCCTGAACCCAAACCAACGTTAAATTGGCTGAACGTTATATTGCATAGATGTACGGCAATCTCAAACAAATTACATTCGCTGCAAATCTGATTTCCACAACCTAGTTAATGGGTGACACCCCTTGACATGAATGGTTGTCAGAATTTCAGGCTTCTGACTGCCTGCACCGACTGCCAGAAATCTACTAATGACAGCAGGAACCAGGAAGCAATGGCTTACTGAGCTTTCTAACTTAGCTAACCTTCTGTACCTATTTGTTTTATGTCTTGTGACCAAAAGGGTAGGTATTACAAGTTCATTCTACGTTACTACCTACGTTATTTAGGTTACATTTACGGCCTAGGCCAGAATTAAAGTGTACTTTAGGGATTTGAACAAGTTCAGAGCCTGATAGTGCCCTTTTAATTGTGAATGGGTGGTTCGTTTGACATTTGACGCGGGATTGGTATAGATAGCTGACTAGTTATTACTTTTTAGACTAGGCATATTAATTTTTAGGACATTTTTACTGCAATTATGTATTTTCTTACTTTTTACTATTCTTTTCTGATTAATTTCGTTGTCTCGTCGACCCTCATTGCTTCGGCGCTATTCAGATTGTCGCCACTGTTGGGAAAAGTGTGGCAGTAAGTCCATTAAAAATAGAAGAATATAAATAGAAGAATTTTAAGAGTGAAGTGGCAGTCAAACGGTAACCATTGTGTGGATTTTCCTAACCTGAGACAGCACTTAGATATCAGTCATGTCCAATTCTACGTTATATCTCAACGCTTAAACTGAATAAATAATATTGTGCCCATTCAAAGAAGCCGTTCCACCAAACAGTCTGCTCAGTTAAGTAGATTCTGGCAAAACGCCAGACAGAGGAAAAGGTCCAATATTTTTATCCTTAATATCTATAAACTTGAATGGTTTAATATAATACAGCTCTGGTAAAGGCGACCTCACTTTCGGAGACCTTTGTTTTTTTTTTTCTTTAAAAAAGAACGTCCTGTATCGCGGGTGCGTTTACAAACATATAAACTCACAAACACAACACCCAGAGCCGAAACAACTATCTGTGGGTCATACAAATATTTGTTCCGTGCGGGAATCGAACACGCGACACGCAGCGCAGCAGTCAATCGCTCAACTACTGCGCCAACCATGCTTTACGTAAAGACAACAGAACCGATTTTATACTATACAATATCGGTCGACTTTTGTTGGTTACAGCAGTGTACACGTATGTTCACTTTTATGTTCTACCTATCTATGACTTACCACTGGTAATAATCAGATGGCATGTGATGGACTTTATTTTTATTTAGAAAAATGGGTAATCTCTGAAAACCCTTATCCGATAACAAGAAATATTTGACTGACAGAAAGCTTCACAATAGCAGAGTGTCATAGACTACTATTTATACCGGTTAAACGCTCGGCTCCTATTGGATAGACGTCGGGAGCGAAGTCGTAGGCTAAAGCTAGTCGTTGATATTTTGGTAGACCCAAAATTTACACCGATTTTAGACGGACTGAATATATTTTGTCGGTCTTCCTAAAGCTAAAACAGTTAGACAGCAATGTGTTCACATTAAACACGGTATCGATTTCAGCATTCGTTCCTATTACAGCTTAGAGAAATCCTATATTGCGTAATGCAGCTTTTGGAACCACACAGGTAAGTTAAATTTATTTGGATTGCTAGGCATAAACGAAAGTACGGCTTGAAGAAAATGGAATCTATGAGTAACACAGGAATAGGTACAGCTGATCATTGGTCTTGACAAATAGTTTTTTGATATATTCTAGTTTTTGGATAAAAGGTAGATAGATTGTGGAACCGAGTCTTGAGGTGAATTTATTATGCGCACAGACGAAGTGAGAAATGCTTTACCAGCGATTGTGTTCCCTACCACATAGAACCCGTCAGCCTTCAAAGCAAGGGTCAACTGGCATTTTCTGGGCTTGCTTGTTGCATCCTAGACCTCTTCCATTGCTTTCCACCAGGCGAGAAATATAAAATAAACTAAAAGTATCAAAACAAGTCAGTCCAACTTACCAGTCCACTCTATGACGCACTTTAAAATCAAAGATTGAGTTTGATTTACGACTTCTGGTGTGGCGTGTAAATAGCCAACACCTTTTTGTACTTGCGTACTAAATTAATTTTCGGGAATGCCTATAAAAATGGCTACCTCTCCCTGTGAACATATAGGTATCACTATCCAACAAGAAACATCAGTATTTCCACAGTGCAGTTAAATGCGCTCACTCACCTTGTCATCGAACCAGGGTCGCTTCCAATACTCTTCGAGGGAAGACCACGAGGATGAGCAGGACTCAGGAGTTGCGTGAAATCGCCGGCGGACAGTACAAACGACGAGTAGCAGATAAATTTCACAATCAACCGCAATGTCAACTAAATTAAACTCACAAGGCACGGCCGCGCTATTAATAAATGCAACAGAACAGTTTTTAATGTCTCTTGTATTGTTAATAGGATTTTTCACAGTCAGAGTTCACTTAGTTCACGTCCATTCAAATCGAACTGGCCTGAACATATCTTGTCGATTGCCGACACCAAACGGTCAAGTCCAGGCTTACGCGACCAATCGCGTCGCAGATAACTTCATCAAAACGCGACTGCTAACGCCATCTCTGAGCTCGATGGTTACAACTCTTGAACGAATCCAATAATAAGCGAGCGTTGCACAGTACTAAAGTTTTCTTGTTGGATATGTATTTATGGATGTAAATTAAATAAACACGTCTGATAAAAATATGAATATCATATAAATTACTATTTCAATTTTTAAAGAAGCCTTAGCGCTTCTCCATGCACCCCGCCTTGGCAGGTCGCAAGACTTACCAACACGAGTAGAACTGTCACACAGCCAAACAATGTTGAGTAGAGAAGTCTGTTCTATATTATATTACAAAATAATTATATTACATTTAATATGATACTTAGTTCAATAACTAAACTATAAGAAAACATGGTCTTACTTTATTTTAACAGATACTTAGCAATTTAAAAGATCTCAAATCATCATATTGTGTGTTTACTTAACATTATTATAATAATTTTCTATAAGTAATTCTACGGTTTAAGATTTGAAGAGCTTTCCTATATGGTTCGGTTATTGATTGGGTAACGGATATAGTTTGACGACAGGACGTTTAAAGGAGGTATGCCTAGTCTTGACAGTTGCCACCCGAACAATACCATCAAGCCCAGGGAAGATTTCAGTAATAACTCCCAGAGGCCACGATAATGGAGGAGCACCATCTTGTCCAATCAATACGATGGTGCCTAGTTGAATGGGACAATCATTGTTTTGCCACTTTTGTCTGACTTGCAAGGTGTGCAAATACTCAGTACGCCATCTCTTCCAATAGGAGGCCACTATATTATCCAGTAAGTGCTTACGCTTTACGAGATTAATGCGCGAGTCAGACAAATCTGAAGCCGGTAAATATTTCAGAGGAGTGGACATTAAGAAATGTGCCGGTGTCAGAATCTCAGGATGTGGGTCTGAACTGATAACACCTAAAGGTCTTGAATTCATTACGCACTCTATCTGCACTAGCACAGTTTGTAATTCTTCGTAAGTCAGCAGTTGGTTGCCTATTACCCTATAAAGGTGGGTCTTTAAACTTTTTACATTTGTTTCCCATATTGCACCAAAATGCGGCGCCCGGGGTGGGATCATTTTCCACTCGATGCGATGTTTCTCGAGTTCTTGCTTTAAAGTCGCATTGTGTTGTGAGTTAAGAAGCAAATTATACATCTCATCTAATTGTGCACGTGCACCGACAAAATTGGTGCCGTTGTCTGAATACATACAGGACACAGGCCCACGACGCGCAATGAAGCGTTTGAAAGCGGCTAAGAAGCAGTCGCTTGAAAGTTCAGTGACAAGTTCAATATGAACTGCTTTTGTAACAAGACACACAAATAAACATATGTATGCCTTCTGAGCATGTTGTCCACGTCGACGTGAAAGAAGAATTCGTAGTGGGCCAGCGTAATCAACGCCCGTGTGCACGAATGCCTTGGCTTCCGTTATTCGACACGGAGGCAGATCTGCCATTTTTGGAGTCAGATGAGAAGGATTAACACGGAAACAAGCATTACACTTACGCACTCGTGCTCTAATAACTGTTCTGGCATCCAATATCCAAAATTTCTGTCGCACAATGGACATCAGAAGTCCAGGACCGGCATGACAATATAATTCGTGAAAATGTCTTATGATCAAATCCACGACATGTTCATGTTTAGGGAGAAGCATAGGGTGCTTAACCTCAAACGGCAAGTCTGACCGTGAAAGACGACCTCCTATACGTAAAGTTCCTTCATTGTCGATAAAAACTGAGAGGTTTCGCAATTTCTTCGAAGGTTGATTGCCTTTCTTAATTAATTTGATGTCGTCTGAAAAATGACTTTTTTGAATGGTCTGAATTATAGCAATCTCGGCAACCGACAAATTTTCAACCATATTGAATGTTTTAATAATTTTCTTGATAAAACGGAGGACATACACTGTTATTCTTAATAGTTTGTCCCAAGAAGACACATTTTGAGACAGCTCATATAATGACGACTGCTCAACCTGTACAATGGTAGTCATTACATTAGTTTTATGCTCCGGTAATTCTCCAATATTAGAGGGTGTAAAGTTACGAATCGGCCATCGACTGGGAGGACATTGAAGCCATTGAGGGCCATTCCACCAAAGACTATGGGAGACCAATTGGGACGGCAGCAGACCACGCGAAAGGCAATCGCTCGGATTTTCTACGCCTATAACATGATAGAAGTTATGAGGAGCTAGATTTTCCTGACACTGCGCGACTCTATTCCCGACAAAAATTGACCAACGATGCGGGGAAGAGCAAATCCATGAAAGAGCTATAGTGGAGTCCGAGAAGGCATACACACCTGCTATCTGAATGCGCGCATGATAAGTGTCAAGTACAATCTTGATCAATTTGGACATCAAGACCGCTGCACACAACTCTAAACGGGCCAACGTCGTTATTTTTGTAGGAGAAACTTTAGACTTGGCACACAGTAATCGGACAGATATGTTTCCAGAGGAATCAGTCACGTGCAAATATATAACACAGCCGTAGCCATTCAAGCTCGCGTCACAGAAACCTACGACAACTACGTCTCCGGCGCTAAGCACACCCACATGACGAGGAATCTTCAGCGTAGATAGCAGTGAGAATTCCTGCATGAGAACAGAGAAACGCCGAATAATGTTTTCAGGTGGAGTATCATCCCATCCAATCTTCGCAAGCCATAACTCCTTGATGAGCAGCTTTGCATATAATATTACTGGTGCTGCTAAGCCTAAAACGTCAAACAAGCGAGCTATAACTGACAGTATATTTCTCTTTGTGCATTTTTCTTGTATATCCGTTGTTGTCAAAGAGAATCTATCCTCAACTGGATCCCAAGATAGACCCAAAACCTTTGACTTCGAACCAGTATTATCACTCTCATCAAAATTTATGGAGCTACGATGCGAGTTTGGGAGATTATCCAACAGAGTTGATGAATTACTTGTCCATTTTATTAAATCCATGCAACCGGACTTGAACAAAGCTATGAGTTCTGCAGCTAAACGAACAGCTGAATGGTCATCTTCCACAGAATACACAAGATCATCCATATACAATTTAGATCCTGCTACAGAAGCAGCTTCCGGAAAGTCGGCGGCCATGTCTGAGGCTAGCCGGTGAATAGTTTTCATTGCCAAATATGGGCTGCATTTCAGCCCGAACGGAACACGGTTGAACTGAAATGTTCGTATCTCCTCAGTCTCGTTAAATCGAAATAATATCCTCAGATATTTACGATGGTCCTCAGGAACACCAACCTGTAGATACATCTGCTGCACATCTGCCGTCATTGCGATAGGAAACAGTCTAAATTCCAAAAACAACAGGAATAAATCAGCTTGCAAGTTGGGTCCAGCATGCAGTACATCATTAAGGGACAAACCGGTATGCGTCTTTGCACTAGCGTCTAGCACAATACGAGGGTGAGGCTTGTCCTTTCGAACCACCGCGTGGTGAGGAATGTAATATCCATCACTACTGATATTCGAATCGGAAACTTCAGAAAGATAACCTTTATCAATATACTCATTTATAACAGTATTATAGTTGGCTCGCAGTCCAGGTACTTTCGCAAACTTCTTCTCCAACAAAACAAATCGACGATGAGCAGCATTCCGGGAGTTACCTAAATTATCGGGCGCTGCGCAAAAGGGTAAGGCAACCGCATAACGGCCTTCATTGTCACGTGACACAGACGCAGTGAACGAATTTTCACATTCAGTTTCCTCTGGACTCAAAAAACCCTTCGACGGAATCTCCTCTAATTCCCAAAACCTCTGTAATGAAGAGTCCAACTCTTTTAAAGCGAATGCAGAAAACGTAGACTCGCCTCGAGAAGATGGGACTGTAGCACTACTAGGAAAGTCACCCATCAGCACGTATCCGAAAGAAGTCAACAAAGCTGGTGGCGCTTGAGACCCGGAATTTATTTTATGACCGAGATAAACATGTGGGAACAATTGTGCTCCAAGCACAATCTCTATATTGCCAGGAATATTCCAGGTTAGGTCAGCCATCGATAAGTTACATAAGTATGCCATGTCACATTTTTCAATTATATGTGAGGGCAACTGGTCGGTTATGCAGTCAACGACTAATGCATGTAATTTATATTTATCATGATTGTGGGCTAACCCTAGACTCAATCTCGAAATCCACATATCCGTGTATAGGTCGAGAAGATAGACCAATTCCTCTGATTACAGAATTATTCAAAGGAACAACGAGTAAGTTGAGTTTCTTGCAACATTCCAACGTTATCAGATGATTTTGTGAACCATTATCAATCAGGCAGCGAACTATCTTTTTATTGTTACTATTATTTACTTTTGCGTAGACCTGTGCAGTAGCTAAGAGTATGGTACTAGCATCAGTCTTAGAATTCGCATTCAAACATAGTGAAGGTTCCTGTGACATTAACGAATCTGCGCTATTTAATTCGCTACGCTGTGGCACGTTTTCAGCGGACGCGCAGTCGCACGAGCCGAGCGCGGACGGAACCGCGGAAGTAGCCGGGACATGAGAATCGGATCGCATTACTTGAGACGTTTGAATATGCGTCTTGGTCGAATTCATATTCGACTTTTGATTATTATTATAATTTTTATCGAAATGTAAATATGTATGATGCCACTTATTCTTACATTTTTCGCAATTAGCGGGAGCTGTACAGGCCGACACAGTGTGAGTAACACTTAGGCAATTTACACAGCCTTGTTTTGATTTAATATAATCAAACCGTACCTTAGGCGATTCCATCGCCTTAAAAGATAAACATTCGGAAAGTTGCAAGTGATCGACCTTATTGCACAGAACACAAGAGCGAGTTTCGTTCGTAGATAACTCATTGCTCGTAACGAAAGCATTAGCGCGTACGGCGACCGATGACGTTTGTTTGTTCGTATTGAACTTAGCGCGAGAATTCGACAAAGAACTCGAAATATTCGCATGCGATCTTTCTAATATTTTTACTTGATTCTGAACAAATGTTATCAAATCTTTATAAGACGGAATTTCCTTGTCCTTAATCGACAGTTCAAATGCCTGCATAATCTGAGCGTCCATCTTTTTTAGTGCACAATGCATCAATATAAAATCGGACAAATCGGGCATGTTTAATTGTTTCAAAGCCGAAATAGACGCGGAATATTTCTCTATAAAAGAGTCGAGACTTTCAGCCGTGTTCTGACAATGTTTCAAGTCAAAAATGTTATTTAAGTAATGCGTACCTAATGCGCGTTTGTCCTGATATTTTTTAACCAAACTGTCCCATATGACGTGGTACGTGTCACCCGTAGGTACTACACCCGCGAGGACCTTCTGCGCATTATGTGTGAGCTTACCAACTAAGTATTGCACACGTTGCGAGTCCGACAGCTGATCGTTATCGTGAATATTCGACTTGAATGATTCATAGAATATGGGCCAGCTCTCGATTCTACCGTCAAAACTAGGCAGCTCGATCGGCGGTAATTTTATTGCGCTTGAAGTTTTTGAGCATTTCGTGGCTAAATCGGTGGATGTTATAGTAGTGGTGCTTAATATCTTATTTCTCACACGTTTTACTCTACTGTACAAATCATCGAAACTGACCAAGTCATTGTAACTCGGTTCCGCGTCCGTGTCGATAGTTAAATTTATCTCGTTAATTTCGTCAATTAAGAGTTCGAATTTCACACGATACTCATCTATCATTTCCGATTCCACCATAAAATTCTCATTCGATCTTGACTCAAAGTTCGAAATATTCTTAGACAAACCGTAAACATTATTCAGCCTGTTAAAGATAGCCTCCTTTTTACAAATCAATATTTTCAACTTAGATCCAGATACTGACGTACTTTGAAAACTTTGGTTTAACGCCATTTTAACAAATAATCGTTACCTACCGAATAAAATACCGAAATATCTATACCAAAAATATCGAGTAGGTAAATACCTACTTGTACTAATGCTATAACACGATTACAAATACACAAATGATGCACTTATAAAAACTTATTACTACTACACATAGGCCATTAATATACCTAGGTACTCTACAAGGTACAAGTGTAACTGCGATCGTACGCGGAACTTTATACGTTCTTATCTTTATGATTATAACATACACAAACACAAGCCAATCGAGTAGGTAAGCACAAAACAAAACCCGTGAGAATAGGTACGTACGACACGTATTACATAGGTAAGTAAATAAAGGTACAAAGTAGAAAATGTACTAAACAATATGTACTACCTACTTGCACGTATGAGAAAGAAACAGTTAGAATTATTCTATGTAACGCAGATAGGCACTAATAATTATGTACCGATTACAATTATTAATTTATTACGTATTACTTTTAGGTACAGAGTAGAAGATGTACTAAATAATATGTACTACCTACTTGCACGTATGAGAAAGAAACAGTTAGAATTATTCTATGTAACGCAGATAGGCACTAATAATTATGTACCGATTACAATTATTAATTTATTACGTATTACTTTTAGGAACAGAGTAGAAGATGTACTAAATAATATGTACTACCTACTTGCACGTGTAAGGCGTAAACAGTAATAATAATTATTATACGTAACGCAGATAGGCACTAACAATTATGTACCGACTACAGTTATTGCGTATTGTTTTAATTAAGTAAATCTAAGATCGTTTTATATCTAAGATTTATTGTATGTAAGTACTAACAACTTATGTACCTACTCCAATTTAACATAAACCGTTGAGTACCTACTAAAATTATGCATTACACAACATTGTTTAGCTGGAACAATCCGTCTCGTTAGGACCATAATATGGTGTGGCGTGTAAATAGCCAACACCTTTTTGTACTTGCGTACTAAATTAATTTTCGGGAATGCCTATAAAGATGGCTACCTCTCCCTGTGAACATATAGGTATCACTATCCAACAAGAAACATCAGTATTTCCACAGTGCAGTTAAATGCGCTCACTCACCTTGTCATCGAACCAGGGTCGCTTCCAATACTCTTCGAGGGAAGACCACGAGGATGAGCAGGACTCAGGAGTTGCGTGAAATCGCCGGCGGACAGTACAAACGACGAGTAGCAGATAAATTTCACAATCAACCGCAATGTCAACTAAATTAAACTCACAAGGCACGGCCGCGCTATTAATAAATGCAACAGAACAGTTTTTAATGTCTCTTGTATTGTTAATAGGATTTTTCAGTCAGAGTTCACTTAGTTCACGTCCATTCAAATCGAACTGGCCTGAACATATCTTGTCGATTGCCGACACCAAACGGTCAAGTCCAGGCTTACGCGACCAATCGCGTCGCAGATAACTTCATCAAAACGCGACTGCTAACGCCATCTCTGAGCTCGATGGTTACAACTCTTGAACGAATCCAATAATAAGCGAGCGTTGCACAGTACTAAAGTTTTCTTGTTGGATATGTATTTATGGATGTAAATTAAATAAACACGTCTGATAAAAATATGAATATTATATAAATTACTATTTCAATTTTTAAAGAAGCCTTAGCGCTTCTCCAACTTCTTCTTCCCTTATTTTATGATACACATTGAAAACAATATGTCTAGCTTGAGATCGAAGTGGGTTTTTCGACATTTTCACAAAAATAACAAATTTTCAAGATAATATCAAAAAATTTCAGCAGCGGTTGACACATCAAGTACTTTGATTTGACAGGTGACAATTGACATTGCCATATGAAAATCACAATTTAAAAAAAAAAAAATGCCATGAGATTCTGGTAGACCTATATCGATGTCCTAAATTATACATTAATTAAACGTTTTAATGATCTATTACAAGCAGACAAAACTTCCGACTACTATATCCTCTTCTATCACATAACTAAGTCGAAACAAAAGACTTAAGTAGTTCAAACTTTGTTGATTGAAATTGAACTGAAATTAGTGTAGAGGAAGCTACGGAGAAGTATTACGAGTTATTAAGCTAGCATAGTTTTCTTTGTTTATGCTAGGACCCACAGTGTGTGAACTTTAAAGCAAGCATAGATGTAATGTAATCTCATCCAAAATTTTCGAACCATAAATAAAATGTAGTTGGTCTAAGCCTGGATAGAGGCGGAGTTCAAAATGCGCGGGTAGGGTAAAGAAACAATTGAAACATCCATATTTATGATGATAAAAAATTGTTACATGTTAACTAATACTATGAAGATTAGCAATATTGTTTGTAATTAATTATGTTTGTGTCTCTTACAAACATAATTAGTGATACAAATACGAAAATTATTTCACTGATAAAAAGATTATGCGGAGCATAGCTGAAGGATAATACTAATTATTTTTCTACATTGTATGATACTGGGTTCTGCAGGATAGGTTACATTTTACCTTATAATTATGACTAATAGACGACAACATAACCGAAGAAATGTGAATATACGGACTTATATACAACTGCCAACCCCTGCGGAGAATACAATCTTGATAATAATTTATTGTGATAGTAAACTTTAAGAGCCAACAAGTTAACTATTCGCTTTGTTTGACAGACAACAATGTATCACGAATCTGAAAAAGTTTTATAAGAATTTTGAATTCAAAGTTCATCACACTTATTGCCTTACATTTCACTTTACATACTACTACCAAATGACATGCTCAAATTGAATGTCCAGTAAAACTAATTAAAATACTTCGTTAAGAGTAAAAGAAAATAAATGTTTTTTGTCGTCACAGAGAACAGGCGTGCATCTAAAAATGTTTTCTTCAAAACTGTCAAATAAAATAAGCGATCTGCGTAAAACATATCTATAGGCATCTACTTTCTTGGATTAGTGGAACTATTCTCAATTTCTTCATAAAATACAAAAAATAAACTTTTATAGGCATAGAAATTGTGCATTTACCCCACATGACGTCACCTCGATTAGTGTTAGCACAGGAAAATCTAGGCTCATGCTAGTAGTTTTACTGCACTGGATCATCCTCTTTTTAGAGTTCCGTAGACATCGCAACTTAGGATCTGTAAAAATGTCATGCGATGTCAGCTATGGCTATGATGTAAATGCCAAAATGTAAGGGATTGATCACGTAACTTTTCGATAGATAGCGAGGATTATTTTTTTTTTACATTTTTATCTATTTTAGCTGTCTGTCTGCCTGTAAGTAAGTAATATAAGTATATAAAAGATTTTCCCATATCTTCATAAACACATAGGTAGACACAGATTACTTAATAGTTACTACCATAGAAGAAAAGGATTTTACAGACTGGTGCGGCTGTTGTAGTTAATATTTATAGATAGTTAGCAGAGAAGGCACGGAACCTTATAGTGCACGGGTACGATTGCACTTGCCCAGTTTTTTCAACCAACTAAAATTTCTCTGGGCGAGTTAATTTACTAAAATAAGAGCACGGAGCACCCGAACATTTTATCTGGCTAAACGATAATAACGCTGGCTACGGGTATACAATGGATTTTATTTAGAAAAATCTCCATACTAGGAATAGCCGGTTTTACGGCATATAAAATCGTATAGACCGAGGCTACTTCAACCTACGTATTCGCCTTGGGTGTCATTTAACGTTATATTTTGAATGCTGCGGTATTCAGGGATACTAATATGTAGTCGCTTATAATAAGAGTAATATATACTTAATATAAGGCTTCATCATAAGATCGTCAGAAACGCAAAAAGCGTTCATCTCTCTGGAGCCCTGACAGACTCATGGACTCGATTCCTAGACTCTGGACTATTTGCCTTAATAAGTCGAAAAGTTATATTTAAATGATCCATTCCATACTTGTTATGTGATGTTTCGTAAAAAACTGCATCACAGGTAGAGAGAATCTCAGCCTCGCTTTGCACGATCTTAACTAAAAGTTAGAGCAAGTTGGAGTTTGTGTTACTTTGTCTAAAGTCGTCGATAGCTCTGTTATGTAAACATATGTTATGTAAATCAATCATTGACTTTGTATAACATATGGTTACAGATAGTATATTGTCTAAAATACGTGCAACACGTTTTGCCAATATCTGGCGTACAAAATGAACATAACCAAGTAATCCCAATTAAGGTGGCATGTCAATAAATTACATAAAAAAAACAATTTAAAATATGTCAATTAAGTAAACAGGTCATTACAATTTTAGTTCTTGAGCTAAAAATATAACTATCGAAGACACGTTAATCTTTCTGTAAACTTCTACTCATTTGTACATGACGGTGTAAAGTATTCCTGGGGCTTTAGATAAAGTCTCATATAAACGACAACGATTTTCATAAAATCAAAATGATTAATTTTACAAACTGCAGGTCTATTTTTATAGTCTCAAGTGAAAATAGGACTTCTAGGCTAGCGTGCACCGTCTTCGCGGTGAATGATAATATTATTGTGCCTCCTTATAAGAAGAGGCATTTATTAAGGTACAGTGGGACAGTTAAAGACTGGTATTATTATTATTCTGCAAGCTAGGTACTAACTATAAGGCGAAAGTGTCACCGACAGCAAAATAATGAATTATTTTACTCGTTTTCTATAAGTATTCTTATGGAAATGACTTCCCGATCACTACACGCGAATGGAAAGGTGCACATCGGGTTTTAATTTATAACTAGCACATCGTGAGTATTGAGTAAAAGTGGTAAACGCTAGGGAAATTGAATCTTAAGGAACTGCACATACAACGGCTTTACTTTTTCCTACGTTTTTTTCGGTTATTATCATAAGCATCACTTTAGCAGAAAGACGTCCACTGCTAGACATGTCAACCATTGAAATTTCAAACGACCCACACCCGCGCGGCGCCCCACTTTTGCCACGTAAACCAATAGCGAGGGTCGAACGTCAGAGTTACATGGGCATTTTGGGTGCTCCGTTAGGTTGGCAGTGCTGTAAGCCTTCCTCAGGCGTCGCTACATCGATTGAACCTGTGTTGATGTTGGATGCGAGATCCAGCGGACTCCCGCGGCTCTTACTAGGTCATCGGTCTACCTCGTGGTAGAAGTTCAATAACTGCTTCTTTGGTCATCTCCGGTACCTTATGACATTACTAAAATGTTGGCTAGTCAGCACGGTAATATTATTACGAAGCTGACATTTTAAGGTACCCCGGACAAAACCAAATTGCAATGCAATCAAGCAATGTACCCGCAGGCTGTGCTAAACCACGCGTTTGCATCCTCACAAGTGTACGGGTACATGAATCTAGACGCGTGTGCTGTAACTGTAAGTAGGTGTCTTTTTAGTATTTGAGTGAGCAATAGCACATAGACTGACGAAAGTTCAGAAAACGCGCGTAAAATGATGTCATATGAAAGATATAGGTAAAGATTGATTTATTTCTGAGTATGGTACATTAAGATCTTAACATGAACTGGCCCTAACCAAGACGAGGGCGTCGAGCTTTTACTGTCACCATAAGACTATGGTTTCCTGCATTCTAATTAGTTTCTCTTTGAATATTGAAGTCATAGAGTGCCGTCTACGGTTCTACGACGGTTTCAGTTTCTTTGAGAAAAACAAATAAATTCAGCATAAGTTCAGCTTTAGCTCAATAAACGTTAGCTAGAAATATATTTACATGACGTGTACCCATTTCAAACGCTAAAGATTGCCGGCGCACTCTACGACTTCAATATTCAAAGAGAAACTAATTAGAATGCAGGAAACCATAGTCTAGAAAGCTATTTGTTAGTTGAAGTTCGTTTTTACTTTAATAAGGTAGGTATCTATTCTTAGAGTTCTAAGCAAGCACTGTGATAGACAGTATATCTTTTAGAGCAGAGTTATCTAGTTCTACAAAATAACGAAAATATAAAGTAACATCTCCAAGAGGTCAGCTCTTAAACTAAAGTGATATAAATCAAGCGTTTTATTCCACTACACAGTAACAGTACAGCAGAATTAAAAAAAAATTACAGACCAGTGCTATAGAGTAAGTAAACCTTGACCCAAAATCTATGTTCCACACATAGAAATGACACCAAACGGACCCAATGGTGGGTTGGTGGACGTAAGACGTTCGCAAGTTCTTCGTTCTAGAACATGAGATTGCTTCTTATGTTTGAAACTTTCGTTCTTAAAAATTGATAAAGGAAAAAAGTTATTGAACCTAAGTTACGCAACCAGGATGAAAGGTATTCAATATTTTCGAAAGAACATACAATTTTAACTACATAGTTCAGATCTGAATAAGCTGGCTGTTAGAATTCCTCCGAAGCTGGATTGACGCATCTACACCAATGTATTTTTTCTTAATCTATGCCTTCAGTTTTGGCATTATACCAAGTGAAGGTCAAGGGCGTATGAAGACTTTATCTATCAGACTTAGGGCAGTAAGTATACAAGTACATTTTACGAACTTTTGTCTTCACAATTACGTGAGATTGTTTATCTCTGTGAGCTTGGACTAGATTTAGAATTCTAGAATATTTTAGAGAAAGTCTAGGTTCTGGGTTTTTCATTGATGATATATTTCGCTGTTCATTATTTTTAGTCTCATGGAACAGTACGCTAACTTCTTGACTTCTTTTATTAGAGAATTTTTGCTGAGCCCTAAAATATTCCGTGGTAACAGTCGATTCATTCATTTTAATTATAACGGATAAAACATCGCGTAACTTTTCCATCACAGAAAAGGACACTCTTCTCTTTTTCATGTAAGACTATTTTGTATTTAGAAACATTATATAGCCTTGTTCGCATTGAAGCACAAAACAACGAGAATTACGCTCAGACTAGTGTTTTTTTTTTAACTCCAATTTTTCAACTTTCTGTTAAAGTTTCTCTATTCACATGCACACACTTTTTTTCCCATGGGGGTTGGTAGAAACTGCAGAACACCTACTACGATACTCACTAACACATTCCTTTTGCTTCAAATTTTGCAGTTTCTAGTGAAACATGATTTCCATATCATATAGGGAAATTCCTGAGATGTTCATTCTTTCATATATGCACAAATTTGAAGGTCAATGCATATTTGTGCATTTAAATACATTTTAAGAACGCTATTACTGCCGCTTCGCAAACAATGCGGGAGGGTTTTCCAATTGAAGTTAGTTCTCTCATTCTGTGAACAACTGTAGGCAAATCGAGGTCTTGAAAAAATTTGTTTGATGTTCAGATGAGTTTTTTCAGAGGTTTCACTTATATGCTTTGCTTTTGCATTACAGTTCCGTGGAGATTGGAAAGATATAAAAAAACTACCTACTTACTTAACTTTTCTTGACTTGAAGCTCATAATTTTGTATATGTACCTAACCTTTAGCTTTAACTCAATTCCGTGGAACGACGACAAAATTCACCTTACACAAAATAGTAGTAAAAATATTAAAAATATATTAAACGAATTAAAAACGTGACTATCTCCTGTGAAAAATATTAAAAGAAAATTACACTACCAATAATAAAATCAATACCTATATTATTTTATTTTTTAATATAATTATATATAATATAATATAATTAACTAACAGGAACAGTACAGCAAAAGAAGCCAAATAAATTCTTCCACAAATAGATTTTATCCCGGTCACAAATAAATTTTAAGTCCGGTCTACTCAGGGGATGAATAAATTGATCCTTACTAACGAGGGAACGACCCATTCATTTATTTTCTATACACTCTGTATACGAGTAATATCACAAGTAATAAATATTCTTTATTATTTATATTTGCCGAGAAATCTGATATCGGTAATATTTATATTTAACGGAAAATATCGGTAATATCAGTTACTTCTACTTGTGCTGATCACGGGCTGAATATTAATTTGGCTACTCATCTTATGGGCTTATTATTCGTATGGTTTATGCCTGTGCCTTTGAAGATTTCTCTCGTTTATGTAATACTTGAATATGTTTATTATTGCTAGGTATAGTATATCTGGATTTTAGCACTTCTTCTCACGTATCTATACATTAGTTACGGTTGATACGTGGCGTGGTTTGTCAGCTTATGGTATAAGTAGACCAAGTTAAAAGCAGGGCTTAGTGCTCAGGGTGCACCGAAAGAACTTTCAAATACGCATAATATGCTCTTTGAATGCTAAACTACTGATTCACAGCACTTTACTGTTTCTTAAACACATTTAAAGCTATATACCATTAAATTATACTTTCTGACATATGTAAATTCGATTGGTTAAACAGAACTCTAAAGGAGATCAAACTATTTTAAGCTATTAGTCATGCAGTATTGAAGAATGGAAAAAGAAAACATGTTGTACCAACACTAAGTAGGTAACTTGGGACAAGGGTAGAAAGATTACATAGTTTTGGGCACACGACGTAAATATGTTTTAAAGAAAAAGATAAATATCTAATGGGCTGAGAAAGATTAAAAAAGCTATTATCTAAGGTTTGGTTTAGGTCTAAGCGCAAAACAAAGTCACACAGAACAACAAGTTACATAAAACGTAACTCACGATGATTGTGGAATCGTAATACTAATAACACACATTCTTTTCAATATCTACATTCTAATGAACTCATGGGATTGCAAACGGTTTCCATTGCAAGTTTATTGCGATAGAATCTGATAAACGTCCACACAAGAATTTATGGGTGCTTGGGATTAGCTACAAATTCATTCCGGATTAAGTACTTCTGAGCACATGTTGTAGAAGTTAAGATGTGTAAGAAATAAGTAGCCCTGGACAAAATTGGATATTCAAGCAACGATGGTGATTTTCAGAAACCCTAAATGTTTGAAATTTACCTCGTATTACGTACTGTTGCAGTAGCGTATGTCCTTCAAATATATTTTTGACTTTTCAAGGTCTTCTCAAGATATCTTCTCGAATTTAATTCAAAATACAGTACATAGGCGTTTATAAAATACCTTCTACAAAGCCACTTTTTTTTCAAAACCTGAAATAACGCATATCCCTGAATCATCGTGTAGGTACGGTAAGTAATAGAAAAACTGTTTACATAGATGTTGGCTGTTTAAATCTATCTGGCTTATATTTTCCCGATACGAATACGATCGGCAAGAAAATGTTGCATATGCACTTTGGACTGTTAAAAAAAAGGATATTCGACCGTGACAGGACTCGAACCTGCAATCTTCGGATCCGAAGTCCGACGCCTTATCCATTAGGCCACACGGTCATTGTCATGTGGGTGTGAAATAGACCTATGCTATATAAGATGATGCTATTTTTTTAAAAATGCACAGGTTACTTGACGCTAATGATTTAGAATGACGTCCCTTCGCTAACCATGCATTGTCATCCAAACTAAACGTGTAAGCGAAATTTCATCTTAATCGGTGGAGCACAACTGCTTTAAAATTCAGTTGCATGATTTAACCCAAACTCACATACATACGTACATAGATACATTGCAAGTTAAACAAAAGCTTGTAAAATGTATGGGTTACCAAAAGCTATCAAAATGTCACGTGATCAATCTCTTACTTGTTGGCATTTCGATCATAGCCATCGCTGATATAATGACCCTTTGTCTAGAGTCTTTGTATGAGCAGTGGTGGCCCAGTGGTATCGGCCGCGACTTACAAGTTGTAGGTCGTGGGTTCGAGCCCAGGCAGGCGCTTTACTTTGTGTAAATTATTTCATCACCACTGCTCTCAAAACGGTGAAGGAAAACATCGTGAGGCAACCGGCTTGTCCTAGAACCAAAAATTCGAAGACATGTGACATCCACCAACCCGCACCGGGCCGCGTGGTGGATTACGGCCTATTCCCTCTCATAGAGAGGAGCCCTGTGTCCCAGCAGTGGGAACATTAATAGGCTGATGATGATGTGTCTAGAGTCTAAGGTGGGTGATACCAATGACTTCAATAGTGCAGACAGTGAAGCTACATACTTAAAGACGAAATTGTGACGCGATCCTTTGGTACTTATATCAAGAAATTTTAAAAACGCTAACGTTAGACTCGCTAGTCGCCTGCCCCCCATAGATAATCAATAGCCCGGCGATCACACAGTTGGGTCTGTGTAACACGCGACATTTTTAAGCACTTGCATTTTCTAGAAATATGTCGTGACGTTTTTGTACCTCTCAGTTGCTGGAGCTAACAAACCTCTCTTGTTTTCTTGCAACTATTCAGTTGTATTGCGCCTGCACCGGCGAATAGACCATGCCAATGGAAAAATACAAATAAAATGTACAGCTGGAAGGTGTTTTTATTTCTTAGTTACGTATTTTTGTGATTATGATAATATATTAAATTTTACTTAATAAGATATTTTTCATAGTAAATTTAAGTTTTATTAAAAAAAAATCCATGAGACAGAAGGTGTTTATCATTAATACCACCTGCACAATTACCAATTGCATATTATACCACCTGTTCAGTAGATTTTCAATAAAACACAATTTGTGATAATTTAAGTTACTCATACCTCAAAATTCCTCATTTAATAATTAATTATACTAATCATAAAATAAAAAAAACAATTGTAGAAAGGTTTTAATAATCCCTTTAAATATTTACAATAAATAAAATTATAAATATTCGGTCAGCTTACACAACCGTGCACTTGATGTTACAACTTTTCACTGTGGTGGGGTCTCTAAAATGCACGACAAAAATAAAAGTGAGCAGTCCTTCCCCTGCGATCCCGTCTGGGAATGTCTGTTGTGTTATGTTATGTACTAAAACTATCACTGTAGAGAAATGCAAATTCAATATTTCCCTACATTAGCCAGTAGCTTAGCAAAATGAGAGGCGCCATTTTCCTATGACATCACTTCCTGAGAGCAAAGTGCGAGTGTAATTGCATTGCATCTATGAATAATAATTTCTCAGACATAACATTTATAGCTGTGTCTGTACAACTACCACTTACCCTACCCATGACATTTAGGTGTGTAATTTGTTTGGGGTCGGCGCAACATGTCTTCTTTTTACAAGCTTTTATTTAACTTGCAGTGTATGTATACGTACGTATGTATGTAAGTGTATTCGGATGAAAGCTTACAACTGAATTTTAAAGCAGTTATTCTGCACCGATTAAGATGAAATTTTGCATACGTGTTTAGTTTAGATGAAAATGCATGGTTAACTTAGTGACGTCATATAAATCCAAAATGGCGGACGGCACAAGATGGCGCACAAGATACTTTTTGTGCACTGCCATGATATGGGTATCAAATGAAGGATTTGCTGAGAAGAAATCGAAAAAGCTTATTTAAAAAAAAAAAGATTTTTAACAAATAATTTATCACGCTTTTACTAGCTTGGTATGTATGTAAATATGAATCCATGTAACGGAATCTTTGAACGTGATTTTTATCCCCTTCAAAACGTCGGATTAATTTGAAAATTTGCACACACATCAAGGAACCATGACAATGCAATAATGGAAATAGTTTGTCCCATTATCGTTCCCAGGATTAGTAAATGAACTAAAAAGTATGAAACAAATAATAATCTATACACATATTATAAAGAGGAAAGATTTTTTTGTTTGTTTGTATGTTTGTATGTTTGTTTGTTTGTACCGAATAGGCTCCGAAACTACTAGACCGATTTAAAACATTATTTCATCTATGGAAAGCTACATTATTCCCGAGTAACATAGGCTATATTCCGTATAATATTGACGGGAGCGAAGCCGCGGGGTCAGCTAGTTTAAAATAAACTAAAAAACGCGCTTTAACAGAAAACCAAACTAAAAAGTAGAAAATAATTTACAATAAAATTAAATTAAGAATAGTGTGATTAACAAAAAAAAAATGTATTGTTCCTCCGCATCACATTCCTGCCCATACCATGACAACCAAATTACACACAACTTTTCAGACACCGGTGCAACTGTCAGACTTCAGGTCAGGCAAAGAAAAGCAAAAAAGGCAGACCCAAAGGAAAAGGCGTTCGTGTGAATTATGAATGGCATTGTCTAAGAGGGAAGTGAACACTGAGATGACGGCTGATAGAGATGTTTAGAAGAAAAAGACATACCACCTATTGCTAATAGGCAAGGCCCGCTCTAGCCGCCCGTCGAAGGTGCCTTGTCGAATTAAACTGTAATACTGCACCGATAAAATAAACCCGTGGAGTTTAACCGTGGTCGTATGCCACCTACCGTAACAAAACAATACATTCTGCAAAGTGGCATACAACCACGGTTATCCTCTACGGAATAGTTCGTACATAAAAATTTCAAATGAGAATATTTTCTTGTTTCATACTTTATAGAGCGTGATTTTTCAGTAGTCGGGTTTTAGTTTTTGAACTTTTTTATTTTAAGTATTTAGTGGGGTTTTTGCAGACCCACATCACATTTTTTTCTGTTTAGTGTTTTACATGTATCTAGATAATGCATTAGTTACCAGAGTGGATTTTGCGTCGCCGTAGTCAGGTAAAAAATCTTTTCATGACTTTGACATGATATACCTCGCAAACGGTAGGTACGATTGACCAAAATATGAACTACCAAATCCTACCTTCATTTTAAAATCCCTGTTCAATGAAACCACACATGATGGGGTGGGGCAAAAGTGCTTATTAACGTGATGTTCTTGACTTCGTGCGTGATAGAGGGAGCCATATTAAATTTAATGTGACGTCACATGCCTTTAATCAGCAAACAAACAAGACGCTTCCAACGACACGTCATTTGTCAAATTATGATAAGTAGTTTAGAAGTTATGAGGGAACAAATAAGAACATACACACATACTGGTCAAAAACATTACCCTCCTTTATGTTTTGCCACAGTCGGGTATTAAAAGTAAAATACCAGGATGATGCCATATAACTCTACATCCCAAAACTTTTTCTATTTTGAAATACATTAGAGCGTAATTCAAACGAAAATAGCATTCACAAACACGCATTGTGTTTACAAATCTCGTCCAATAACACATTATGATACATTTTATTTACATTAACGTTATTATAATTTCCATAATTAGTTATAGTGTTAATACTTACATTACCTCTGTAACTGTTATTAAATTAAAACAGACTCATGTTTATATTTGTTCGCGAGCTATTATAATTATCGTGTTTACTTTCAATCGTTTATGGTTCAGCTTTTTTTGAGATACGATTTTAAACACGAATTTAATTGACGCTACGCTAGCACGTTACCTTTTTGCTGACCATCAATATCAACCTAGACTTTCCCCAACCATGTCACCCATGTTGAGGTCGACTTCCAGTCTTATTACCTCATGCAGCTATTACCAGTATTATTTAACATAGAGCGACTGCCTATCTAATTTTGACAGTAACTGGGTAACACGACTACCATGGGCAAGTCTGATAGGCCCTGAAATCCCGAATTATGTTATACAGTAACAATTTTCACGAGGAACTGGACATATTCGTCGATTATCAAGTAAGAGAAAACCCATAATTACCACACATTGCTAAAATATAATTAGTTGTAATTATTGTATAGAAGACTTCTTCACTCCTTTATATAACTAAAATCCATTTTACCTAAAACTATTACCATCTGATGGTGGCGCGTGTGTTGGATCATTCGGTTCCCTTCATGATGGTGGAGCTGGGTGGTGCGGATTCATAATTGGTCATTGGTCATAACTTAACTGCTTCGGATGTTAATGTTTTTCTAGTACCTATTATATAACTGCACAGTACATGTGTGAGTACTTTTAATACTTTATACCTTTACGTAGTATAGTGTGTAGAGCTATTCTGGGTGCATTGTCCTCACATATGTGAATTTATTAATGAATGTACTCATGTACCTACCTAAATATTGTAAAAATCTTTTTTTTTTTTAAAGAGTAAGTATGGAGTTTCTTGTGCATTCTTCTCCATAACAAGCTACTTTCCGAATGCACGGTAGATTTTTTTTTTAAAAAGAGTAAGTATGGCGTTTCTTGTGCATTCTTCTCCATAACAAGCTACTTTCCGAATGCACGGTAGAATCAACTTTTATTCCATGTTAATTTAAAATGTATGGAGTTTCTTGTGCATTCTTCTCCATAACAAGCTACTTTCCGAATGCATGGTAGAATCAACTTTTATTCCATGTAAATTAAAATTGTGACATTCAAAAGTGCCGCTTGGTGGCCCAGTTGAAATAAATATCTTTTGTCTTTTTTGTCATCCTGTGTTATTATTAGAAACGTTCTAATTCCAAGTTGTGAATCTGTGACGTGAAACTTACCGGCTGGTTAAGTTATCAGGACTTAAACTAAGGCGCTGAACTTTAGTACGAAGTTCTAGCGGATATGGGTATTAGTGAAGACATGCTTACTTACTTTAAAGTCTAAGCATTGCGATGCTGTTGGGTTCAAAAGGGCTGAGGTTTTCTTACTTTGGAATGTATTCTTGTAATGGAGGGACTTATTAGATGACACCAAATGGAGATGTATGGATGAATAAGATATGCTGCGCCGGTCTAAATAAATTGGGATAACGGCAGGAGGTTGATAATTACGTATAGTACCTATTTACTATCGAGTGCGAGAACTGGACTGGTCGAATTGGCGACGGTTGAGTAGTTGGGTAAGGCCTATTCCAGCACTAGGTGTCCTTCGGCTTGTAGACATGGCTAAGAAGTGAGATGGGCCTATAGTTCTTCAACAGAGCATTGTCACCCTTCTTGAAAAAGAGTACCACCATACCCCTGCATCATGCCTGTGGCGTTTTCCCCTCGAGTATGACGGCACCAAACAGCTTCTGAAGGGCCTTAAGTATTGGTTTTCCACCCGTATTCAGGAGTTCGGCCGTAATGCCGTCATCACCCGGTGCCTTGTTGTTCTTAAGCTGTTTAAGAGCCATCCTAATCTCGTACAGGCTGACGTCCGGGATATCTTCGGTCTAGTGACGGGTCAATCTAGCTCTAGGGTCTTTTACTAGATTCGCGACGGGTTTACTGGTTGACGTGTACAACTGCCCATAGAATTTCTCGATATCCCTCAGAAGCTCCGGTTTGGCGGATATGATCCTGCCATCGTCGGTCTTCAGTTTCGTGAGCTGGCTCTGCCCAATAGACAGATCTCTTGCAAAGACCTTGGAGCCCTTATTCCGCTCAATTGCGTCTTTAATACGCTCAGTATTATAGCGGCGGAGGTCGCTTTTCAAGGACTTTGAGATCCGTCTATTAAGCTGCCGGTATTTCAACGCATCGTCTGAAGACTGCAGGATCATCTCACGCCTCTCCTTTATAAGCTTGAGAGTAGGATCAGAGATCTTTTTGTTTATATCTGTACGGCGGGTCTTGAAAACTTAGACCCGACCGACTTCCACGAACCCGTCGCTGTATTCGTCCACGGAGCTCCCTAGGCACTCGAAACGATTCTGGAGTTCGAGCTGAAAGCTCTCGGGGTTTTGGATCTGGATCTGTGCTGGACGGAGCGTTGACTTCATCAGTCGAGACCTTTCAAGCTTGATATTAATGTTCAATGTGCCTCTTACCATTCGGTGATCGCTCCCGGTTTTCACCGAATTGATCACAGAGACATCATTGAACATTTGCTTCTTGGTTGACATGATGAAGTCGATCTCGTTTTTTTGTTGCACCATCGGGGCTTTGCCAGGTCCACTTCCTATGCTCACGCTTTCTGAAGAAGGAGTTCATCATGTAGAGGCCCTCCTTCTCCATAAAACTGGCCAGTAGGTGACCCCGATGGTTCCGACGTCCAACTCCAAATTGCCCCACTTGCAGCTCATCCTCGTCTCGTTTGCCCAGTTTTGCGTTGAAGTCCCCCATGACAACGGTGAAGTGAGTTTTGAAACCATGCATGGCTATAGAGATATCCTCATACATGGTCTCTACCTCGTCGTCGGGGTGTGCCGAGGTCGGTGCGTAGACCTGTATGACCTTCAGCGACTATCTCGAGAATATTCTGAGTATAAGGTACGCCACCCTGGTCGACACACTCTCGATCTTCACCACGTTGTTCACAAGGGACCTGTGGACGATAAACCCGACACCACCTTGGGACTGCCGGTCACCCTCTCGGAAATCGAGCAGGTTATCGGATTTAAGGATTATCGAGTCCTCCCCCTCTCTTCGGACTTCAGATAACCCTATAATACTCCATCGCAACCTGCTCAATTCTTCCTCGAGTTCGGCTATCTTCTCGTCGGTCCGGAGTGTTCGCGTGTTGTATGTTGCCAGGGCCAGTCGTCGGTGTTTATTAGGGTAGCCGGGTTCACTCTGGGGATTCTTCGCACCCCTTGCCACGCCATCGCCTCGACCGCTACCGTAATCGAGGGTAGACGGGCTGCCGGGTACTCGGGGCCGTTTTTTATTTGTGCTATTCAATTGGTTTGGGGGGGGGTTTGCCTTAATCGCCACGCTTGGCAGGCGGGTTGGCGATCGCAGTTTGTTGTTGAAGAGCACAGAGAACGCTGCTGCCCATTCTCTGGTGTATCCCTTAGTCGCCTCTTACGTCACCCACGGGAAGATATGGGATGGTGAGATTCTTTACGTCCGACACCATACGGACCAGAACTGGCATAGACCCCGCAAAATCAATTCAAAAATGCACCTCCTTCAAAAATGGTTTGATGAGCTTTAATTATATCCGATACCGATACTACGATCTCCACATTAATTAATTAAATTTTACCACACACACATACACATCACGTCAACAGCCTATTAATGTTCCCACTGCTGGGACACAGGCCTTCTCTCTGTGAGAGGGAATGGGCCGTAATCCACCACGCGGGCCCAGTGCGGGTTGGTGGATGTCACATGTCTTTGAAGTTTTCGTTCTAGGACATGCTGGTTTCCTCACGATGTTTTCCTCCACCGTTTTGAGAGCAGTGGTGATGAAATAATTTACACAAAGTAAAGCACCTGCCTGGAACCCACGACCTACTATGTACTTGTAAGTCGCGGCCGATACCACTGGGCCACCACTGCTCTAATCTAATTTTCCCACACTGTATCCATAATCTTGGCATCAACTAAACTTGGCACAAACCAAATGCCACACACATATTATCTATTTACTAAACGCTAATAAATTCAGAAATTTGCACGATTTCTTTTTCACGCTTGTGTATCAAGTGGCCACACACATAATATAGTTCTGAAAGTTGTATTTTATTAAAACAACACCACAAATAATATAGTACCTTACTTCCTGAATCTTAAGGTTGATTATCGTTTGAAGTTTGTCGTGTAAATTTGTATTCTTTCATCTTAGTTGTATGAATAATTCTGTGATCTAAAGGCTAGCCCTTACTCGTAATGGATTATTAGTGGCATCTTCATTTATGCACATTTACTATCTCATCCTTGTAGATTATTTCCGTTTAACCTTTAGAATATGTATTATTAAAAAATACATATTCGCCGGCTGGCTGACCAAAATCTGGTGTATCCTCCGCCTGCACAGCATGATTTTTTCCTTGTTTACGACTTTTTAGTTCACTTTTGAAGCAGTCGGGTTTTTTGATTTTTTTAATTAAGTTTTTTTATTTATAACTTTTTAGTTAGTTTTTTCGAATTAGATACATTTAAACATATAAGTGTTATTTATTTTTGAAATCACCTCTTAAAACCCTTTATTTAGATACCGCACACGATGAGTTTGGAAGAAAAAAAAAATTTGGGCCCCCACAATATGGCACCCAAAATCCGCCATTTTTCTATTATCCAATTTTAACGTAGCCTATGACACTCGCAGAGTTAAGACGCATCGATTGACGTACGAATCATCAAAATCGGCCATCGCGTTTGGTCTCTGGAACGCCACATAGGAACAAACATACATACATACATACATACATACATACATACATACATAGACTGATAAACACATTACCCTCCTTCAGCAGTCGGGTAAAAACCCAGCATTTCAATCGACATTAAACCGTGTGTATGGCTCGTCCCTTCTTCGCCGGGGATGAGATTTTCTCAATTATATCTATAGCCATCTTCACAATAAATAAAGATAGATAACAAGATTAGCCTCATTTTAGTTTAAATTATTAACATATTAGTGAGAGTACTTATACTGCGAAATACAAATATTTCTATAACGAGAGGTTTTGGGTACACTTACAGGGCAAATTTCAATCCACCTGGCACAAAAACAATCACCCGTTCCTAAATATAAACAACAATCAATCTCCAACAGTACTAATAAATACAATAAATTAAATTCAAAAGTCACCGCTTTAACGATCGAAGGGTTTTTACAAGGCAATCATTTTGTGTCCGTTAATAATTTACTTTCAATTTCGTTTCTTCGTTAAGTCTGATCACTTGGTGGATGGAAAAAATGGCAGCTGCAATTTTGTTTAAATTAATTAGATGAACTTTTGTATGACAGTGCAGCAGTGTTATTTTGAGGGAGTAACTATTGCAATTTCGCTTTGTTATTACTGCAAATTCATGATTTATGTTCAAGAAATATTTTACTGTAAAGAAGAGAAGAATTTAGTTAGATGTTTCAGTCTATTCAAAGGCTTTATTTATGATTTCTCTCCATTATTTTACGGCCCAATTTAAGTTCTCTATTAAATCTAATATAGTGCTAGTGTGGTGCTCTTATTAATCTATTCTATGGCTCTATTCAAGTACTCTACTCAGTTTATTCAAATGCGCTATTTATGTGCTCTCCTTCAATTCTAGGTACCCACTTGATTACTTACTTCAGACTGCTCATAGGCTCTATTTCAGTGCTCTATTCAATTAATTCTAAGTCTCTATTACATACATATTATGATGTGGTGAAATTGAACTTCTTAAATTCTATTTTTTTACCTTTGATTATTGTGTTTTTATCTTTTGGGTTTTTGTTTTTATGCCGCTCAGTTTTCTTGATAAAGACTTTGTCTTCAGTTTTCATACAAATTATATTTGCATTTCGGAAGTTCACTGCCGTGACCTCCTCCGATCATCGCTCCATCGACCGGTCCTGTACCTCTCGCAACCAGTGGGCCCCCGCAGCCGTCACCAACTCATAGTTTGGCGGCCGAAACGAATAACATATTACAAGGCGGAAATTTAAAAGAATATTTTCAAACTGCATTTACTAACTAACCAATACGAAGTGTTACGAATTAAAAAACTAACAATTGAGAAAGAGAACATTAGATTACTAAAATGAAAAACTTTTAAGACATGCGCTCTCTGAACAATTAATTTCGCTTTCTTTATTAAAACTTTTTTCTATACGACCCGTAAAGGACAACAATGGAATTATTTGGAAATTGAGTTTACTTTAATTAAATTTAAAGAACTTAAATTGAGGCAATTTAAAGTTCTTTAAGCAGGTTTTGGGCTAAAAAAAAAACATCTGGTTCTTTCGTGACAGCAGCTCATGCAGTGGTAAAATATGCACCTTAGCTGCTGTGGTTCTTTATTTTTTGCGCATTTATATTTATTTCCAGAAATCGGTGATAGGCAGCGTTTAGTATGTACCTATATTCAAAATAGAATTTGACTGTAAAACTGTTTTTAGAAACTAGCACTTCTACTAAATAAAGACACTGTCTTGACAAACGCTTATTTTTGTATTTCAATGAAATCCATACCGATAAATGTATAAAATTCAATAAATCAATAACTACCACCTGGAAGGCATCACTACTTAATCAATACGCTCAAAGTAATAAATCTACCCAAACAAAATGGTCGCCTTTTAATTCGATCCGGTCTCTTAATTAATACGTTAATTACTGAGGTAAGGCAGATGTTGTGATGTGACCGAACTGATAACTTTAGCGCTAACTTGAAGTGTGCCGCCGCCGGCCTGCTCGTAAGAAAGAAGTGGCTTGGATTTTTGGCGTGGATAAGATATGATGATTGATTTTGTCGTTTTGGTATACCAAAGGAAAAGACGCGAAAAAAAATATATTTACTATTGTGTGTGCTGTTTTTGGTTGTATGACTGGTAAACTATTTTGTCGAAAATAACAAATACCTATCCAATCTAAAATATTATTTTTTCTGTTTTCCTATGGTTACCAAAGGTTTTCTAATAATGCAATTAAACTGTTTGCCTTAAATTCTCATCAAACAACGGCATACAAGTTTTCAACAGTAGGATCACAAAGTGATTATGTCGGTACAATGTTTAGGTTCACATTGCCAAATGTTAGAAGTACCGAATGCGACATCATATTGAATGGCGGTAGGCTGGACTTTGTAAATTAAACAGTTTGCCTGGGAATCACTCAAGACGGCAAATTGCAATGGGATCCTCACACAACATCTCTTGCGGGTCGGCTAAGCTCAGCCGCTTATGCTGTTAGAAAGATAAGACAGTTAACGGATGTAGAAACCGCACGATTGGTCTATTTTAGTTACAGCATTATGTCATACGGTATATTACTGTGGGATCAAGTGACTGACATTATACTGCAAAAGAGAGCTGTCAGAGCCATATATAAGTTAAGTCACCGAAAATATCTTAGGGAACTATTTAAAAATATTAAAATTATGACAGTTATATGCCAATTCATTTATGAAAATATTATGTATGTAAGGAAAATTATACATCTCTTTATTAAAGTCAGTGATAGACACAATTGTAATACCAGACATAAAGATAAGTTAGATCAACCATCTTATAGACTAAAGTACAATCATCTTTCATGGGGTAATGTTTTAAATTCTATAACAAAATACCTTGTGATATATTAAGTACATTTAAAACTTTAGTTAAAAGCACACTTTGTAAACAAGCATATTACGAATTAGATGATTATATTCAAGATAAGAATGCTTGGCAACATGCTGGTCCTGCTCCATAGGGCAATCTTTAGTGTAGACAAAATGAAATTTGTGCATTTATATTCCTATTCATAGTTATTGTATTCAATTTTTTTTTTTAGAAATTGACTCACAAACAGGTGGTTTTGACATTATGATTTCTGTTTAAGGTGTTTACACAATAATGTTCCGTGGCCGGTTTTATTTTCTCACTCCGGTTTTCGGTGTTTCCATAGCGATGATCTTGTTTGTTTTGTGTTTTTATGGTCAAGCATTTACACATACTTTGACCCACCTTCTGTGTTTATTCTATATTGTTCGTTATTTACATATTCTAGTTTATTTTATTATTTAAGTAAGTATATAGTTTATGTAAGAGTGTCCGTGGAACAGTGGGCCCTATCAGAATATCAGCGCAGCGTTATTTTATTTTTTGTCTATGCACATGCTGAGATAGGAGCCTTTTTGGTCACGCACGGGGTTTTTATTGTTATTATTGTTTAATTTTATGCTTATTTCTCGTGTCCTTTGCGGGTCACTAATAAATATTTTTCTTTCTTTCTTTCTTTCATTTAGAATTTAATAATGCTTGAAAATATTATAATGTTTCGTCTGGTAAAGGCAAGCATCGCAAATTTATTGTAAGGTATGACTGAAAAATACAAAAACGGAATGAGTAGTCTAGGCAAAACACAACTTAAATGTCTGTATTAACCAGAATTCAGAAAATAAAATTAAATACATTCAGAGAGGTAATTGCATTAACTTGATCAAATAATTTATTGTACATGGTGTATTATGTGTGTTATGTGTGTGTATTATGTACATGGTGAGTTGCTATTCCAACATTTTTTAATCAAAGTTAAGTGCTCACAACTGGTCAAACTGGTTACTGGCGCCCGTTCATTGACGAGAAAATGGATGGTATTATGACCCATAGGAACAATAAACAATCGTCCTGAAAACAAGCAAAAATATTCTCTATTGTGAATTACCAAGGTTTTAATTAGGTCAGCTCAATTCTGTCGCATAAGATAAAGCGAAAAACAAGGCTGCACCGACGTAAATGTCAAGAATTCTTGTACTTACAAAACAAACCATTCAATGTTCGCTCCTTTTTAGGGTTCCGTAGCCAAATGGCAATATATGTAACCCTTATAGATTCGTCATGTCTGTCTGTCTGTCTGTCCGTCCGTCCGTCCGTATGTCACAGCCACTTTTTTCCGAAACTATAAGAACTATGCTGTTGAAACTTGGTAAGTAGATGTATTCTGTGAACCGCAATAAGATTTTCACACAAAAATACTTGAAACTGAAACTTAAAAATTTTATTTTTACATCAAACCCATACATGTGGGGTTTCTATGAATAGGTCTTTAAAAATGATATTGAGGTTTGCGCGAGAATGCGACTGAATAGTTTGCGCGAGAGACACTTCCAAAGTGGTAAAATGTGCCCCCCCCCTGTAAATTCTTAAATAAGAAAATGATAAAACTAAAAAAAAATATTGTGTACATTACCATGTAAACTTCCAACGAAAATTGGTTTGAACGAGATCTAGTAAGTAGTTTTTTTTTAATACGTCATAAATCGTAAACCGCAATTTACCAGGTACGGAACCCTTCGTGCGCGAGTCCGACTCGCACTTGGCCGGTTTTTTTTTTAATATTATTATTTGCAGCTAGGACGTGTTTCGTTTGTAGTAACTTTTTATTGTGACTTACGCCTTTCTTGATTGTGGTGGGTGTTACCGTTTTAACAAAGATTAAATTAAGAACCATTGGACTCTCCTGTACGATAATAATAAACGTTACTTCTGTTCGATTTTTAAACGTATAAGTACTGGATCGTGTGAAAGAGAACGATTTTGCATTTTATACAGGCTGGATTTTTTAGATGGAGCCTTACAGTATTTTTGATACAGGGCAGTTAGAGTAAGGGCGCATACCTAAACCGTTGCAGCTACAGAAAATAATATAAGTATTGTGTGAAACATAACATATTTTTAGCTGTTAGTTTTTACAAGCACATGTGTTCATATAATTAACAGCATCAAATAAAAGCTTTTATTGTTGGTTATCTTCTGAAGCTAGTCAGATACACTTTACACTTTTGATTGTAATTTGGGATTTGCTGCTGATAGAAAAGCTGTTTTTAAGATGTCACAAGTGTTGTGTGAATGTACCTTACCTCTATAAATGATAGAGGTTTGGTCTATGAAGCCAGGTATAGGGGGCAACACTGGGGTGGATAGAGCATGATAAATATGTAACATCATCATAAACAACAAGAGCACAAGACACCTTAAAAGTTCAAACCGAAAAATATTTACCAGGTTCCGAACTCACAACTATTTCAAAGAGTGGGTCCGAAGCCCTCTGGGCTATCATAAGGATATCGGTAAAGGGTATAAAATAGTAAAAAATATTATGCACCACCTATAGACAAGATCTTCTGCCAATTATTTAAATCAACTGTTTAATAGTCTTGTTATAATTGCATTACTACAGCTACTTTACAAAAATGTGAGCTGAAAAGGTAGAAAAATAACTACGGGCCAGTTCACACTGGATTTGCCTCTCAAGCAATCAACATGCATTTTACGTGAAGCGACTGCCTAGCCGAACTCCACTACCCATTTATTAGGTAACACGATATCCCTTGGCAAGACTGGTGGGTTGTGATAAAAGGTAACTATTACTCGATTTTCACCAAAGAACCTCACAAAACTCTTCGACTATACAACTATAATTGGTAATCTATCGAGCATTAATTTATTTTACAATAATAAATTATTGAAACATATATGCTGAAGGTGGCCCATCCGTAAGTTTCATTGTGCAATTAGTCTTTTACTTCCTCATTTAACTAAAGATATTTATTACTTGGACGATATAAGATAATACCTTTCCAGAAATAACATGACATTAAAGAACTCATGTGTACTGTACCTTAACAGTATACGCCTTAAGTAACGAAAACATTCGAAGGGCATTTGTTCCACATTTTAAAACTTGATACATGGCTAAACGAGCCACAGAGTTACCGAGACGATTTGGCGGCCAGTGCTAGAGACAGCATTGTCAAAACTTTTCATCCAAACCTAGCGTGTCAGAGAGTATAACCGTTTATTAATAGAAGTTGACAATCCGTCACAATTGTGAATGCTCGCACAGCTGAAAGGTTCGATAGTAGCGACCGAAAGTTGGAAGACGCAGCGTTCAAAAACCTCTACAAGGTAGACCAATAACCTGGTGGAGGTTGCAGCAATCGCTTGATACGGGACGCTCAGAATCGGTCACTGTACCGACGCTTGAGGGAGACCTATTTCCGGCTTTGGATGTCTTTTGACTGCAATGATAGAAATACCGAAAACTCTGAAAATAGCTATGACAGCCGATACTTGTTCTGAGCTCGGCGCACATTCGATTATTTACAATGGTAACTCTAGGTTCCATACTCTGTACCAAGAACCGATTATCGATTCAGCAACATGGTCGTTATCAAATCGATTCTAAAAGATATAGAGCTGTCATTTAAAAACGAATCACAATCGATCATATTTTAATTTAAATTGCTGTCAGCCATAGATTTATTCTGCGGCGTAAAAATTTATTGGTTTATTATAGCGCTATATAATTTGTGATTGTAGAGCTGGATATTGGTATTAGTTTTATCGTACGAGCGATGTATCTAGTTATGTGACTTTTTATGGATGGCTGCAGACTTTAGACGAACTTCGCACTTTTAGACGCTCCCGAAATGTGTATTGAAATCAATTGAACGCTCACATTAAAAGCTAAATCGTAAATTTATTAAGGTTTTCAACTGGTATAAATCCAGACTTCAGGCTGCTACTGTCAGCTGGGGTGGAGATCTTCAGGGGGGTAACCACAAGCTCTTAGAGCGGTATCAATTTGACCTTATGTCGCGTTTTCGTACCATGACGTCGTTTAAAAGAGCTCAATTTGATAACGCTAAGAAGTTGTTTTTGTTTAGGCTTTGATAATTTTTTGATGACGTTTTGTCTTTAGTTCATTCAAAATTGTTGATATTTAGGTGGAAATAAATAAAAGATTACTATGAAAAATGCAACGAACGTATATTGAGAAGCACAGAGGTTACAAGCTGAAGCTAGACAAAGATTTTTATCACAGACTAAATAAATGTTGCCAACGTATAGGTTGCGTTCTTACTTGCCAACACTCCCCACAGAACGCAGACCCATTTTACTTATACAGAACAAATGTTTTTCATAAGTAGTTCCTTTAGTCAAGTTATCAGCTACCATGTTGCAACCATTTACAAATTTAAATTTAACTTTAGAATTAACAATGTTTTCTCTAAGAAAATGTAAACGAATATCTATATGTTTAGTTTTTGGTTTATAACAGTCTGTTGATGCCAGTCTTATTGCACTTTGGTTGTCACAGTGGATGAGTAGCGCACTGTCCTCGCCTTGACCGAGCTCAGCCTGCAGTTGCCGCAGCCACAGGGCCTCCTGGGTCGCCGCCGCCATCGCCATGTATTCGGCCTCCGCCGTTGAGAGTGCCACGGTTTGCTGTTTGCACGAATTCCAAGATAAACAAGCATTCTGAAACAGAAAAGTATAACCCGTGCACGATCGTCTATCCACTGGGTCGCTCGCCCAGTCAGCATCACAGTATCCAGTTATTTCCTTTGAGTCATCTTTGACATAGCATAGCTTTAGATTCCTGGTTCCTTGAAGATACCTCATAATCCTTTTTACTCCAAGCCAGTGTTGATTTCCTGGACTATTACAGTACTGACTCAACTTGTTAACTGCATAGGTAATATCAGGTCTCGTTACATGAGCCAGATATATCAGACAGCCCACTGCTTCCCTGTATGGGATATTTTTGTTTTCATCTTCAGGAATTTTCTCAAATTTTGCATTCACCTCTATTGGGGTACAAACTGGTTTACATTCAGACATATTGAAGCGGTCTAATAATAGGTTAATGTATTTTTCTTGATCTAACATAATCATACCTGTCTCTCGGTTCCTATTTATGTTTATGCCAATACAATTCTTCACTTCACCTAGGTCTTTCATACTGCATTCTCCTTTTAACTTGTTTTTAATCTCTGTTGTTTTATCCTTATTATTTGTGAATATCAAAAGATCATCCACCCACACTGCAATGAATATAGTGGTAGACTCATTCACTAAATAATAAACACAGGGATCTACATGTGATCTTTGCAAGCCAATTTTTAATAAAATATTGTTCAATTTAAGATTCCACTGCCGGCTAGCTTGTTTGAGTCCATAAATTGATTTATGTAAAATACATACTTGATCATTTTCTTTGTAGTATTCTGGTTGTGACATGTATATCTCAGTATCTATGTCACCCTGAAGAAAAGCACTTATGGCATCCATCTGAAATATTTCTAAATCATACTTTGCAGCCAGTGAAAGCAAGAATCGAACAGATGTATATCTTACAACAGGAGCATATGTCTCATCATAGTCCCTTCCTTTTCTCTGAGCATACCCTTTGATAACCAATCTTGCTTTAAAACGGATAATGTCACCTTTTTCATTTGTTTTAGTTTTATAGACCCATTTACATGGTAGGACTCTTTTCCCAGATGGTACATCAACCAGTGACCAAGTTTTGTTTTTAATCAGAGAGTCATACTCTTCTTGCATGGCCTTTTTCCATTGATCAGCATGAGATGATGATAATGCTTCGTCTGCTGTTTGTGGATCATTTAAATTAAGTATTGGACAGAAGTAACTTACATCATGGTCATCTGTTTCTGCATTCTGAACAGCTCTCCGTGGACGTAAATTTATGTTTCTTATTGGTGACTCGAGATCAATCGATTGCTCTGGTATGTAAGATGGATCGTCATTCTCGCCAGACTGGTAGTCCTCGCTTGACTCACCAGTAAAATGGTCTGTGCTTTCCTCTAATTCTTCTTTACAGGTTTCTTCGAGTAGCTGTATCTCTGGACTACTGCTGTTAGATGTACAAGGTAAGTATATGTTATTATCATATTTTTCCACATTTTCTAAAAATACTACGTCTCTACTTTTTATGATTTTATTGGTATCTGGATCAAGTATTCGGTATCCTTTGGTAGATTCACAATAACCAACAAACAATAACTTTCTGGATTTGGAGTCCCATTTTTGGCGTTTTTCTTTTGGAACTTGTGTCATTACTTCACAGCCAAATACTTTTAAATTAGACAAGTTGGGTTTATTACCAGTCCACATCTCCATAGGCGTTTTACCATTAATTGATTTTGTAGGTGATCTGTTAATTATATATGCTGCCGTTGCAAGGGCCTCTGCCCACAACCTTTTTGAAAGCTGAGCATCAAACAACATACATTTTGCTCTTTCCACCAGAGTCCTGTTCATCCGTTCGGCAAGACCATTCTGCTGTGGTGAGTACGGAGTACTTGTTTGATGTTCAATCCCATGTTTGTTCAAGAAGCTTTCAAATTCTCTATTACAGTATTCTTTTCCATTATCAGAACGAATTACTTTTATTTTTCTCTCATGTTCATTCTCTACTTTGTTTTTGAAATCTTTGAAAACTTCTACAATATTCATTTTATTTTTCAAAAAATAGACATGAACTCGTCTTGTGTAATCATCTATGAAAGTAATAAAATATTTCATACCTCCCAAAGATTCTTGCTCCATTGGTCCACATAAATCAGTGTGGACCAGCTGCAGTGGTTGTGAAGATCTTGAACCAATGTTGTTAAAGGGCAATCTGGTCTGTTTCCCCAAGAGACAGGTAGTACATGTAATAGAACCTTTATTTTTGTCTGAGAATGGCTGAACTCCCTCAGCACACTCAGGCAACTTATTAACATCTGAAAAATTCAGGTGTCCCATGCGTCTATGCCACAGGACAAAAACATTTAAGTTATCTGAACAAGACAGGTTAGAAAATACCTCTCTGTGTGTGTTTAATAAATATAAATTATTTACTAGTATGGCTGAACACAGGAGCTTGCCATTTTTATCATAGATATCACAACCTTCATCTCTAAAATTTACATTACAGCCATTTTTCACCACAGCACTGACTGACAGGAGGTTTGCAGCAAGTTTAGGTATGTATAAAACTTGTCTTACCTGAATTTTACTTTCTTTATTACCATTTAACAATAAATTGACCTTTCCCATACTTTCCACAGGTAGCGGTGTCTTACTGGCAACAGTTATGGTGGGTATCGGTGAACTTGTAACATCATACATCCATTCACGTCTATTTGTCATATGCATGGAGGCACCGGAGTCCACATACCACAGGTCCGGATTCATCATCTGAGGAGATGCTGAAAAAGCTGCAACAAAACCTTTATTTCCTTCTGTATTTTCTACATTCTTCTTATTCGGAGCACGACAATTTTTAGCAAAGTGTCCATGCTTGTTACAATTATAACATCGGGGTCCTTTGTAGGCCTTTGTTGAATCATGTTGATTTCTTTGAATGACCTTCTTCCTTGTGAAGAATGCTGAGTTATCGGAGCATTGAACTTCCTGCAGGAGTTTAGATTTAATAGAATCAGCACTTATCTTGATGCCAGAGCTCTCCAGTCCCATGATCATGGGCTTATAAGCTTCAGGGAGGCCGGCTAACATCAGTGTACCGAGCCATTCATCATCAATGTCAAACTTAATATTCCTGAGCTTGTGGGCGGTCGACATTATTTTATTCACATAATCATCTACGCTTCCGGAAGATTCCAATGTAGTTGTTATCAGGTTTCTCAACAAGGCTACTCTCCTGTACAACCCGCTGTCATCAAAAGCCTGTTCCAAACTCTCCCAGACTTCTTTACAAGTTGTTGCATTCTGAACATGTACGTAAATGATCGGGTCCAGTAATAAAATCAACTTTGATTTCGCCTTAGTTTCCTTATTTTTATCTGTATTGGTACCGGTGACACAACTCCATAAATCGTCGAGTTCGAAATATGCTTGGACTGCAAACTTCCAACTGGCATAGTTATCTCTGCCAACTAGTCTGTCGATATGAAATGGATTGTAAGCTGAATTCGACATCTTCTATGCGTATTTAGGGTTCTTCCTGACCGAGCACGCCGCCCCGGTTAACCTCAAAATGTATGACGGACAACACACGCCGGCCGGTTTTCTTAGTTTTAAACTTTTTACTGCGTTTACTTTTTCTGTTATTTCCACAAGTAACAATCAACCACGCTCTGCTACCATGTTGATATTTAGGTGGAAATAAATAAAAGATTACTATGAAAAATGCAACGAACGTATATTGAGAAGCACAGAGGTTACAAGCTGAAGCTAGACAAAGATTTTTATCACAGACTAAATAAATGTTGCCAACTTATAGGTTGCGTTCTTACTTGCCAACAAAAATTCATACCACAGCGTGCTTTTTGACAACTAGCGATATCGTTTTTGCTACAATTTTTGGTTTTGTTTGACAGTTAAAAAAAGTTGCTTTGGCGGGCTCGCTTTAAACATTTTCTAAGTAAAATACAAAAATTATCACTTCCGTGATATAAAACCGGTAAGTAATACGTATTTATTTATGTAAGTGAGTGGATTTAATAACTTTTCTCAAACCTTCAGCCTATGTAAAATGTGTTGTAAAATTATCGATTGAATTGCATTTCAAGTTGTAAAATTATCGATTGAATTGCATTTCAAGTGATTTTAATGCATAATCATCATCATAATTTCAGCGTTTCAGCCGAAAGACGTCCACTGCTGGATAAACGTTGCTACATCGTAAGGTCCATCCAGTGAATTGCCCCAAGACGCCAACGTTCACGTTCGATTTACATAGGTAATTATTTCTTGTTTGATTCTAGATGCTCAATGCAACGTACCTTTATTTTAGTACGTAGGTAAGTTTTAATTTATTTAATTATTTGTTTCTAGTCTATCAGCTTTTATCAGTTCGTTTTGAAAATGGCGAGTATATACGGAATGTATTTTGAATTCATGGAAGCCGACAACTCGGAAAATCATACTATACGAAAGCGGCGTCGTATGCAGTTGCGTGAGGACACTAACCCCTTCGATCTTAACGAAGCGGAGTTTATTAAAAGGTACCGATTGTCGAAGGAGTTAGCACGTAACCTGTGTGATGAGCTGAGGCTACTTATGAAGAGCCCGAGAAGATCAACTGACTTGTCTGTGGAGACGAAGGTAGGCTCCTTGTAAATTATAGGTACCTAAATAATGCAAATAATACACTAAAACAGTGTACCTTCTTTAGGTATCTGTTACATATACCACTTTATATCACTATACCTACATACTAACTTATATTTCTTCATTCTAGGTGTTAATTGCATTGTCGTTTTACGCAACTGGGTCCTACCAACGTCCCACAGGCAACAATGAGGGTCATTTTGTGGCCCAACAGACCGTGTCCTCAGCCATCTCGCAGGTTACTAAGTGTCTCAACTCGCTGCAGATGCGCCAAAAATATATAAGATTTCCGGTTACTGACCAAGAAAGAAATATAATAAAAACATAGTATGTTCCTATTATGATTAGAATATTATTAGTTGCAGAGTGATACTTTGCTGAAACTGAAGTTAGTTAATCAAATTTTGATCTTAATTTCATTTATTACAGATTTTACAATAAATTCAGTATACCTGGGGTACTTGGCTGTATTGATTGCAGCCAAGTAGCTATTGTACGCCTAGTAGTGAATGAGGAGCGATATTACTGCCGAAAGCACTACCATTCCTTAAACGTGCAGTTAGTAAGTACCTAAAGTTAAACTGTTTTATACTTAAGTTTATAAGCCTTGCTCCTAGTTAAAAATCTCATCAAATCAATGAAGGTACTTATTTTAGATAACCTTGTAGGCAAAAAGTGACCCTTAAACACAAAAAGCTACATGTTTTACACTCTTTAGGAATGCCACATAACATCCTTTAACATATAAGTAGGTACCTACTAATTATGAACATTTCTTTCAGATTTGTGATGCAGACATGCAAATTATGAATGTCGACGCAAGTCATGGTGGTGCAAATCATGACACTTTCATATGGTCCACACATCCGCTAAGATCTCATTTAGAAAACCTTGGCAACACCAATGACACTTGGTTTCTTGGTAGGTACCTACCTACCTACGAGTTAAAAACTTAATAGGCAAACTTGATTGACTCAACATTTACGTTAACTTTTTATCAATAGGGGATTCTGGATACCCACTGAGAAAGACTATGATGACGCCGATACTGGATGCAGCAGCTGACTCGCCTGAAGCACATTACACGTTATTACATGTCCGTGCAAGGAATATTGTGGAGCGCACTATTGGGCTTTTAAAATCGCGTTTTCGTTGCCTATTGATTCACAGAGTATTGCATTACTCTCCAGAAGCAGCTGGCCTGATTGTAAATGCTTGTGTTATATTACACAACATTTGTAATCGGGCTAATATACCTGTAGAACCATTAAGCAATGAAGATGTGATTTTAGAAGCCCAACTGCAGTCGCAAGGTATTGCAGGTGAACAGCCACGCAATAATAACATCGCTCTTCAGCAGGGTGTCGCGACACGGAATGCCCTTGTTCAGCGACTGTGGGAAAGGCGGCATTTACGTTTTTAATGTGCTGCTTCTACCCATGTAAATGAACAATTGTCTCACTTTGTGCATGGTAGAATCAATTTTTATTACTTGTAAATTTTAATTTATTTGACGGTCAAAAGTGCCGTTTATTGGCCTAGTTGAATAAATATATTTGACTTTTCTCCAAGGAAGGCTTAAGTGATTCCCAAATGCAGTTGTCAGCTGACCAAAACTTGTATGAGACAATTTAATTTTGGACTGAAATACATGGACAGAAGCAGTTTATTTTTAGTAATTATTATTCCTTTTATTCATTTTATATACATATTTTTACATTTTTAAATATTATTCTATAAAAAATAAAATATTTTATTAGATTGTATGAACGTTATTTTATTACTCCTTATTAGTTTCATTGTTATGTTATTTATTTTTTTAATGTATTCGAGCTCCCAGTAAGTAGTTGAATTGAGCTACACTACTGATTAATGGGTAAGTAATAATTGTATGGCATCTATCAAGCTTAGGCCCACAACTAGCCCTAGAACTACTTCTATACCAATACTATAAAGAGGAAATATTTTTTTGTTTGTTTGTTTGTACCGAAAAGGCTCCGAAACTACTGGACCGATTTTCAAAATTTCTTTCACCAATTGAAAGCTACATTATTCTTGAGTGACATAGGCTATTTTTTAATCCCGAAAACGGGTCCTGTGGGGTGGCCCACGGGAGCGAAGCCGCGGGGAACAGCTAGTATCATAAGTTGTATAGAAGTTTGAATGGAAGCACGAAATAAAAAAGCGCAATGTGCTTGGATAATATTTTATTTATATAAATAATATAGTGTAGCTGGGTCTGAATGTGCTAAAAAAACACTGTTGTGCAGCTACTGTCGGTAGGTGGCTCTGAAGATGCTGAAACAAAAAATACAAGGGCTATTTTTCTGTTGCATTAGTTGTAGTACATATTTCTAAATATAGAGGTACTAAATGATTGTTTTTTTTTCATATAATGTTTGTAAACATTAGCTTGGTAGCTGAAATGGTAAGAAATAAAATTGCTTTTCTACTATTATCTAAACAATGATTTTTTAATTCTATATAATCATGATTTATTGTTTTATCCTCGCACTGAAAGTCCTTGCAGCAATTACACCAATGGAGCATTCACAAGCGTATACTAATAATAAGACCAGCAGTCTAATTGTTTAAGTGAATTCGGCAAGGCAAAGAGTATGAATAATCGACCAATCACATGCGAGATGAAAGACGCGATGTGGATTTCTGTCTATGTGATTGGTCGATTGTTGCCGAATTCACTTACGCAATAAGGCTACAGGTTTCCTCACGATGTTTTCCTTCACCATTGTCAGCCATGTCCAAAATAAAATTAGAAAGTAGGTACATAATTATGAACAGAAAAAGTCACATTGGTACTTGCCCGGAATTGAACGTAACAGACAGTTATTTTCGCATTTATAATATTAGTATGGATATATAAAAGACAACAATAATACATAACATAAATCAAAAGAAAACCTATACTCATGTAACCAAATTATTTACATAAAGATCAATATAATATGAATATTATTATCGTTGTGTTGTGGTGGCCGGTGCGCAGTGGTCCAGTGGTTTAGCTTAAGGTTGTGGGTTCAAATTTGTCTTGGACATAGCTAAAATTCGTCAAGGATAATATCGTGAGAAAAGAGCAAGCTTGGCGATTAATTTTCTTGCATTCTCTGTATGAAAAGTGGTCTTCCCTGTAGTGGGACAGTAACAGGCTGGCATATTATTTGCATATTTCAATTTATTTTTTTACCTTTCAATGCGCATCAGTACGTCCACTGATTTCTCGACCGCAGCGCTCATCCTGATAACAGCCTCGGTCAACCACACAGCAGCCTCCGCATGCATTTGTGCGGCATGTGCGAGGGCACGTCTTGATGCCTCTTGAGTCATTGGCGGCTCTCGCCTACGACGTCTTCGGCGTGGGGAGATGGTTGTAAGACGTGGGGAGATTGTCGCAGGACGTGGGGAGATTGTCGCAGGACGTGGGGAGATTGTCGCAGGACGTGGGGAGATTGTCGCAGGACGTGGGGCGATTCTTGCAGGATATGGGGATCTTGTTGCAGGACGCGGGGAGTGTGATGCAGGCGGTGCTGGGTGTATCTCAGCAAATGTGCGTGTTAGAAGTGGAGAGTGTGATGCAGGAGGTTGGGATACTGGCGATGGGGTTCTGGTCAGGGAGTTGGTCACTGGCTGTTGCACTAATGGTATAAATTCTTGGAGAGAATTTATACCATTCGTCTCAACAACCAGATTCTGCAAAATGGAGGGTGACGGGTCATATGAATCCACCGCACAGATTATTATGGGTTCATTAATTTCTGGAGGCTGCAAAAGAGAAAACATAAGAACTCGGTTAAAATTGTAAACAACAATAAACAATGTGTAACAAGTACTATATTTTCTTACCAGTTCCACCCGAACGCCTGGCAGGCCCAAGCCAAAATCGTCCCCAAGTATCTCCAGGAACTTCAGTTCTATGTCGGTTAGGGGCTTCTCGGTGGAAGGTCCACCTCCCGTACGCACATGAGAAGCCCGCACCGCAGCAACCCTCTTCTTAATTTTGGACTTCAAGTCCACCCAATACTGAAAAATAATAATATTTAATAATGATCAATCAATCTGCCTAGCCTTTTCTCAACTATGTTGGGGTCAGATTCCAGTCTAACGTTATAGTGAGTGTAGACCATCTATTTGATGGCCGGCGCCGGCGCCGGAACAATCACCGTGCTGCGTTCCACCGAGATCTGCTTCGTAATGTTCTTGAGCATCAGATTGTTCCAGCTCACCTGCATCTTAAACATGAGGATGTTTAAGATGCTGGTGATGCTGGTTTATTCAAAAAACATTCCCATGGGGGGAGGCCCCCATGGGAATATTTTTTTAATCTGGTTGAGCTAGTATAGAGACGGGCTTATGAATGACGCCTTGTCTGTTCTAACGTCGATATATGAAGAGTTGACGGCGTATGCAGGAGCGTACGGCTCGCCTGGGTACAGCCACTTCATAGGTGGCAGCTGGTCATACAGGATGAAGACCAGGGTCGCCGTCACGAACTTGGGTGTTGTGCTGCTGTGTTCTCAGGGCTCAATGTGCTGATAACTGTTTATGATAAATTTTTCGTAACGGTTAAAGGCAGTGAGCCGACCAACAACGAAGTGCCCAGGTGTAACTTCTGACAGATCAGATAGATCAGCAGACATTGAAGTAATTGGATGTGACTTCATAATAGCTCCAATCTGCGCAAGTGTCTTACTCTTAAAAAGTTAAACTAGTGTAACACGCTATGCTCTTTAAATTATATTTTGCTGTTTTTTGACTCCCGCTTCCTAGATAACGCCGAAATGCAGTGCATACGCGGGAGAATTTGAACACTATCGTGCCTCCCTCCTTGCTCGTGTAGTCGCTTACTAAACGTACACTTTCCTTGAGCAGTCTGTTCAGTTTGTTATTAGCTCCTACATTTTTTTTTTGCATTATTACAGTAGTAGCTTCTGCCAGCGGTTTCGCCCGCGTGAATGTCGAAAATTATCCCGAGGGAACATATTCCCGGGATGAAAAGTACCCTATGTGCTATTCCTGACTATAATCTATGTCTACGCCTAATTTCATCCATATCCATTCGGCCGTTCTGGCGTCAAGAAGTAACAAACATAAAAACACACACATATACTCACAAACTTTCACTTATATCTTTATATCGTCGTGAAATAAATCTACTCAAGCACAAGATAAAGGTATTCCTACGAACTTAACTGCTGCATTCAAAAACTTTACTATTTAACAGTTACTTCAACTGCTCCTTAGTATAGATTACATACTAAAAAAGTTAAATCAAAAAACCCGAAGGCTTCAAAATCGAACTATAAAGACGTAAACAAAGAGAAAATCATGCTGTGTAGGCGGAGGATACACCAGATTATGGTCAGCCAGCCTGCGAATATGTATCCTCCGACTCAGTCGGGTTTTTTGATTTATAACTTTTTAGTTAGTTTTTTTTCGAATTACGTACATTTAAACATATAAGTATTATATATTTTTGAAATCACCTCTTAAAACCCTTTATTTTGATACCCCACGCGATGGGTTTGGAAGAAATAAAAAATTTGGGCCCCCACAATATAGCACACAAAATCCGCCATTTTTCTAATAACCAATTTTAATGTAGCCAGTGACACTCGCAGGGTTAAGACGCATCGATTGACGTACGAATCATCAAAATTGGCCAAAGCGTTTGGTCTCTGGAACGCCATATAGGAACAAACAAACATACATACATAGACTGATAAACACATTACCCTCCTTCGGCAGTCGGGAAAAATCAATACTAAGGATCGCCATAAGTAACCATTAAAGGCCCTGAGTGCGGCAGTAAGTCTCTGTAGGCAAGAAGTTAATTAGGGCACTATGTATAATAACCGGGCAATATTGAATTGATTGAAAATCTAGGCATTTTTCAAACTGTCTGGGAATAATGAATAATGCCCTATTAATTGCTGTACTAAAAGGTTACTAAAACGTCAGCCTAGGTTCCTAAGTACCACGGTTCTAGCCTGATGAAAGACGGACAGACAGACAGTCTTAGTAACAGGGTCCTGTTTTAACCCTTTGAGTATGGAACCCTAAAAATATTGGACCCAACAAACATTATATACAGATATTATATTACACTATTATATAATATGTATATAATAGATATTATATTAACATTAAAGATAAATATTATATTTAGAAAAATAATATATTATAGCATGAAGAGATTTGTATACAAAATACAAGATAGCCTTTAGATGATTATTCATAGATTGTTATCATGAGTTCAGTAAGTAAATTTCAAATTAATTTATGATTGGCAGCAGTTTACTATATTGATTTGATTATGTTAGATGCTCCTAGCTCTAACGAAGAACGGAGGTAATGGAACTTAATAATATGTGGAATAGTAGTATTGTTGATAATCAAAGAATTAAAAGTGTATCAAAATGCCATGCACTTTATAATAGTTTCTATCAAAGGAAGGCAGATGAATGGTAGGCAACTTAATTATATAGCTATGGCAATCTTGTTTAATATTCTGGCAGCTAGACATAGAATTACAGTTACTATTTTCAGGTAGAACATAACTAGGAGAAAGACATCCAAAAATTAATTGAGTTTAAGCAATGTTTGAACTGAAGTAAGGGACTTCAGTTATAAAATTATGTCATTTTTATTTAGCTGGTTAGAATCCAGTTTCTATTTTAAATTATGAATAATCAAACTGTATCAACAACTCTTTCAATCTTGATAGTTTTATCTCAATGTCAATAAGTATTTGTTTAGAAATGCTGTCAGCTGTGCTATCAGGGTTACAGAATTTAAGTATTTTGAAAATATAGTTATTCTAGCCTTTATTTGATCACATTGCTGAATAAGAGGTTTCAATCAGCAGGCATAGTGAAAGCTTATAAAAAACTGAACATACTGTCAAGAAACAAATATTGTATTGTCTTGAACAAATAAATATTGTTTGTTTGTTTATTGTGGTATTGAATACCGCATGTAAGTTAAGATAACAAAAGCTAAACCATGCAAGTTGTGCAATAACTATGACATCAGCTTGTCAGTCAGCAACACACACGAGCAAAGCAGGTCACATAGCACAGGATGCAAGCACTAGCCGGGACAGAGGTAGATTTAAAGCAGCACATTCCAGTGGGATCCAAGAAGCATGTGCTCACAGCGAGTCTGGAAAATGCCAGGGTGGTCCCGTAAGCGAAGTGCAACTAATATACCTAGGTAGTTAGGTTAGGTACCTATCCTACCTAAGAAATTTAATCCTACTCGGCTAGTAAAGTAGAAAGTAAATTGGTTAAGTAGGCATTCTTCGTCGTTATTTAGTACCTACTTATAAATTATCGTTATTAATGTGTGAACTCAGCTAAAAGCAATATCAATTTTAGGTTAAGTAGGTATACTGAAATTGGGCGTACTTCCCTGTAAGCAAACCAAATCATTACCCACTACACAGGTCCTTATGGTAGGTAGGTCAACTTAGGAGCAAGGTTTCATTTCAGTATCAGCTCGCCTCATTTACCGCAGTTGTAGGCACAGCACAGAGGTAATACTAAATAGGTACGGTGCTTTGTTTGGCGGCACCGTTCGATCTTCATTCTGCATGCTTTATATCAAGCCATGGTCTCCAATGTTGAAAGCAAACTAGCTTAGTAATCTTTGCGTAGAAGTGAAGATATATAAGTATATAGGACTTTAGTGTGCGCGCGCGACCAGCCAGCAACACTTTATTTCACTATATATAATATTATTTTACTCTTTACTATCTCTTGCTGCGCGTATTGACACTGACAGACAGTGAGACAGGTGAGTGAAAGAGATGGCCTTGGCCGCGGCGGTCAGCGCCGGACAAAGACCTTATACGTATTTCTTACTACTAGACTGTGTACCAAAAATTTTTGTATAGCTAAAATGAAATCTATTATCATACATCTAGGTTAGCTATTCCCTTATAAGCGGTAGCTAACCAAAAGCGGTCCTGAGCGAGAGGGTGCCCGCTGGTAGTGTGTCCTTGTCTGACATCTTGCAGCTCTACTAATCATTGGGTTTGGTAGAAATGGTAGAAAATTTTATATTTTCTTTTTTGTGTAATACCAAAACGAACGAATAAAAAATATATTTAAATACGTTTCAAAGTCTATGAAACTTTGAAGCGTATTTAATAATTTTTACAGTTCCTTTAACTAATCAATTCATTGTATTTAAAAAATAATTCATTAATATTGAGTAAGAGTAGTACTTTTAAATGTTTGGGCCTGGTAATACTAAATGTAGGACCACCAGGTTTGTGGAGTTTTTGGCGGGATTTGTTCGAGTAAAATTCAGCGGCTGTTAATATTATTCGCAAATTGATTCCTAGTGGAATAAAATTGAAGAAGTTAAGTTTCTCAACTGTCTACGCAACTGGACAATAATTATTTGAAATAATTGAGATCCTTTGGGTATTTCAAAGCATCGTCTGAAGACTGCAGGATCATCTCACGCCTCTCCTTCATGAGCTTGAGAGTAAGATCAGAGAGTTTTTTGTTCCTATCTATACGATGGGTCTTGAAGAACAAGACTTATCCAGACTTGGGATTTGAGGATTATCGAGTCCCCCCCCTCTCTTCGAACTTCAGCTCCATCGTAAACTGTTCAATTCCTCTTCGAGTTCGGTGATCTTATCGTCGGTCCGGAGTCCAGAGTGTGCGTGTGTTGTACGTTGCCAGGTCCTGTCGTCGGTATTTGTTGGGGTAGCCGGATCTCGTCCGGGATTCGTTGCACCCCTTGCCATACCTTAACCTAGATCGCTAACGTAGTCGAGGTTAGGCAGGCTGCCGGGCACTAGGGGCTATGTTTTATTTGTGCTATTCATGGGGAGTGCTTTGCAGGCGGGTTGGCGATCCCAGTATGGTTGTTACAAATGCACAGATAACGCTGCTGCCCATTCTCTGGTTTGTTCTTAGTCGCCTCTTATGACACCAATGGAAAAACATGGGATGTTGAAATTCTTTACGCCCGACACCATACGGTTATTGATGTAGATTCCAAAAAATATACACATACATACATACATAAACTCACGCCTTTTTTCCATGGGGGTAAGCAGAAACTACATAACGCCACCTGCTATGATCCTTACATACTTCTTTTGCTTCACACACATTCATACATCTAGTCATACACACACGCCGGTTAAGGGTACTGCGCACTTGGCCTTTCTGAAGAAAATATAAAATATACACACGTTTCTTTTTTTTTCCTTGAATTTGGTAGGTTTAGGTAGCGTAGTTAGGTAGCATATATACATATATCGGGATACTTATACTATTGTTTTTACAATCAATTTGTCCCTTGTTATGTTTGGTCATGGTCACCTCATTAGAAAGAGACACACTACCAACGGGAGCCCTCTCGCTCGGACCGTTTTTTGCGCCATAGTGCACAGTCTAGTAGTAAGAAGTATAAGGTCTTTGGCGCCGGAACAATCGCCGCGCTACGTTCCATAGTAATCTGCTTCGCTAGGTTCTTGAGCATCAGAATGTTCCGGCTCAGTTGCAAACGTAGCTATAAATTATTTATTGCCGTTTGTCAATAGTCTATTTGAGTTTTTGCGATGGTCACGCAAGATCTCAAAAATGGCACGCCCGATTTGGTAATTTTTATTTATAAGTATATAAAAAACCCTTGATAAAAGAAATAAAGATCGTACTTTACACCAGCCCGCCCAATCCTTATGGGCGCCGTCACCCTGTGCGTTCAAAATTTGGGAAATTTCCCGCCACTTTTCTTTGGCGTACGCCTTCGCCTGCGTTGTACGGTTATATGATGTTGCGACATCCCGGTTGGATTTTAGGAACTCCCACAGTAGGTCGAGCTGGTGGCATGTAACACGCTGATGGATTCGTCTGCAAAATATTTACTTGAAAGATTTACTATGTACTGACTTTGTGTATATAATAGTTAATTAATCTACTAATACTTATGTATTCAATTGGGATACGTAATATTGTAATAGGTTTCTTTACTTACGCATTCATGTTTATAAAGTTTTACATAAATAGAAAAATCTTAAAAACGCGCGCGCTACGTTGGTTGACACCTATTTTGTTCAAGCCTTGTGCTGCGCTTCACAGATAAAACACAAACTTTTTGTTCCGATTCATATTATGAAGTATAAACTTTAAAGACTCAGCTTATTTTAATATTTTGAAAATTGCTTTCCTTGCATCCCAACCAAAAAATATTTAAAGTATTTTCGTTTATAGGCAATTTTCTCAAATAAATGATATTTTGATGGGAACTTACATTTTTAATGTTAACTAAAGTTGTATTTTTATTTATGAGTTCTTGTAAATGCGTTTCGGACCTTGCGCGGATTTAACAGTCAAAGTTGATGGAAAACGATCTTACATTGGGTCCATAGACAAATATTTCAAATCATTCGTTCATTCCCCACACTAACCGGCATTAAATTGATATCGCTTAACTAAGATGAGGGTACGATAATGAGAGTTCTCAATAAGAGCTTGAAACAAAGTGTACTCAAATTGAGATCGTTTTGTAAAAGATGGGGGTAGGCCCCCAGATAGAAAAACTCGATGGCACGGCCTGATCTGTGAATCTTAGCTAGGACCTTATGCTCGGCAGCAACCAACAAGGCAGAGGAAGTGAACTGATTTTAAGTTCAATATTAAAATGAAAATTAGGTTCTTTGACATAAAAAGTACGTATACCTACTTTATGTCTAATACGTTTCAACTTAAAGTCATCGTTATTTTTAAACGATTTACCAAAAAGTGGACGTTCTATGTTCGACTTTATGTTTTTTTTTTGTATTTTTACCGATATCTCCGTCAATTGTGGACCGATTTTGTGTGAAAGAGTATGTTTCGTTATTGGTCCCATTTTAATTTGGTGAAGATCTGATGGGGAACTTCGGCGATATACAACAGAACTCTTCAATAAATAACGGCAAATCTCTCGGGATTGCTGCAATCGCTTGCCTATTTATACCATTTGAAAACATAAAATCACGCCAGTACGCTCTAAAGGGGTACGCAGATGTATACAGTTCACCTTGGTACACTCTCATTTCATCGGTTATGTTCAATTTCCTGATATTCGGGTAATCTATTCTGGCATTATAGGTACCTTACTAAACTACTTGCCTATTAGCTAGGTACAACAATTGGTTACTTCTAGACAAGCGTGCTCCATCATCGACCACATCATCGCTTACCGTCAGGTGAGATGGTGGTCAAACGCGAGCCTTTATTAGATTAAAAAAGAAGGTACAACTAAAAAGTGCAATGACCATAACGCAAAAATATGGTACCTACCAAAGACACCGACTTCTAAAAATTATATTTCTCAATTTGTAGTTTTCTTATTTGTATTTTTGTGTAAAAAGTTTTTTTTTATTACTTTATTTTTACTTGGCTAGTAGTTTGCATGAGAATTGCTACGGTGTACAAATAACGAACGAATTTCATGCAAGCGAAGGAATTCCATCTGAAGTAAACTTATAAAGTATAATCACCGTAATACAATGGTAATTGTGAATAATGCATAGTAGTAACGGGATTTATACTATAAGCACCTTGTTTAGCTTTATTATAATATGAGAAATTGTTGCAAAACTTTGCATGGCATTTTGCATCCCTTTAATTGACATAATGAAGCGACAAGTGTCATGAGTCTTTAACCGAATTTATATTACGAAATTAGTGCCATAAAATTGGTTTCATGACACTAGTTTCATCAGCAATTTCAGGTGTAACCATCAAGTTTTATAATGCATGCAATAATTAACCATCAAGTTTTATAATGCATGCAATAATTGCATAACACTGATTTAATTTTGGGCCACGCGCATTTATTGCTAAAACTAATGTCATGCAACCAATTTCAAACGCGTAAACGCCACGAAAGTAATGTCTCGAAAGCGCTTGAGCAGATCTCCAACAGCGTTGCACCTAGATGTTTTCTTGGTATCCACTCTCGAATCCACCATCATTTTTTCTTTCGAGACAGTCTTTTCTCTAGTTTGTACAAAATTTCGTGATTAACAGCATTGCAAAAACAAGCTTCGATGCCGATGGTGCCATGGTTACTATGATACTGAAGGTTTCACTATTTAGGTTTTATTATTTTTAACGAAATATGTTTCAAGAGGTCTTCAACAAATTTCACGAAATTAAATTGATCATGCATGCCAATAATGCATGATAATTTTGTAATGTAACCCCAGCTTATAAGTAGTAATGGCCCAGTGGCAGTGGACGCGACATACAAGTCGTATGTTCGAATTACTCTAAAAGCATTCAATTAAAATATCGTGAGGGAACCGGCATCTCTTGAGGGAACTAAAATAAGTTTACCTTCGCCTGTTAACTGGCCTGTGATCCAGCTGTGGGAATATTATAGGCAGATTATGCTACGCTAAAAATCCTCCATCTTAAAACGAAACGCAGATTTTCTTAAATTATATTTCTTCCTATTACGAGTAACTCAGCGATCAGCACAAGACACAAGTGACAATCGCAAAGTCGCCATCGTGCACCCAGCCTTTAGCCCTCCGGGTTGATAGTAATGGCATTTTAATAAAGTCCAGTTTAAGACATTCAATTAATATAACTACCCGCAGGTGCTTGTAAATTATCATCTTGTACTTTTAGGACACGATTATTTTCATATCTTTAATGTTTCATATTTCTCTTTTGAACTTTTATTATGTCATTATTTATTTATTTATTTATTTATTTAATTAAGGATCACCAACGAGTGTTACAAAACCATAGATGGCAATACATTTTGGTGGCAATACACTGGCTTGTTGTAATGATAAAATGAGGAGTAAACACTGTTGGGAAGGGCTCGAAGTAATTTTGAGAACGAAAATCTGAAATTCTGGTAATCTTAAGGGTGACCGGACGCGAGGAGATAAGACGTGTGACCGATAAAATCTAAAAAAAAGCATTCGATTTGTCATTCCAAATCTGTTCCTTATCGACTGTAATATCTGTTGACTAAAATAAATTAATTTATTTTGAACAACGAACCCTCGTGGTCCTTTTGCAAATTAACACCAATATTTTCTAGACAAGCCTTTCTAGTTCTGAAACCTAAAAGAAATTAGCATTCTTCAAAAAACAAATCATAAAAATTTTCACCACACTCATGCATTTTTTTTATAAGAGTACGTACCTATTATATTTCGTTCCCAACATGATTAATTAATTCAATACCATTCCCCAATTTGCTCGTTAATTTATTCAACATCGTTTTAGTATTACCGAAAAAATGTTCTTGTTAACATATACATTTATTATGCGCTTTTACCTTTTGTGCAGTTTTCATAAAAAATACAGATTTCATAGTTTACGAAACTTAAATGTGACATTAGAAACGTTATAGAATAAATTTGTTAGCTGTATAATAAATAGAGGAACTCGAGGCTAAATAATAACAGCTGCACGGTTCGATATTCATGGTTAATCAACGCATGCCGATTGCCGAGGTCGGTTCGAGGATCGATCGACGGACATCGGCAAGCATACATAGTAAACCTAGTCTCGGCCGTGCCTCGGCAACACGTTAAGAAAATAGTCCCGGCTGTCATTTGTATATCTTTGACATTCATTAGGGTAGTCAGAAGCCTAACTATCGTGTTACCTAGTTACTGGGTTATGGAGATGAAATGGGCAGTCACTCCATGTAACATTTTGGTATTCAGCTGCACCCGATTAGACTAGAAGCCAATTCCAGCATAGTTGGAAAATAGCTGGGTAGATCTGATCGATACTGTTGTTTTTTCCAACGGTTTTGAATGTCAAATACGGATTTTCTGTGAAATTCTAGCAGTACCTGTAATTATAAAATATTTATGTTTGTTAAATAGATAAACGGATCGATAAAATCTTTGTTCATGAGCTTATTAAAATTGATGATATGTATTACTGAAAAGCTTTGTAATTTTTTTTTATTTTTTTTATTTACTTTCATATTAATTATGTTAGTTACAAAACTTCGTTTCTAAGAGTCAAATTATGGAAATAGCATTCATAATTGTAAGTTAATTAGTTGGTCTGCAGATCGATTTTCACCTACTCTGCTTGGTACCAGGCTGAAAAATCACTGACAGGTGGTTGCTCAGTGTCTAGCTAAACACTAGGAGTCACCTGGCGAATAGCAAAGTCAAACAAACGTTCTTAAATGTTCGTTCCAATATTGATGCACGCCAGGCAACTCGCGAAGGCGCCAAGCGCGCAGGGCGTTTTTGACTTACGGTCGATCGAAAAAGTCTATATTGCCAATAGGTAATTGCTAATTATATAAGTCTACTAAGATAAAATCAATAGCCTTTTGTTTATTTCAAGTGTTTTACTTTCAAAATAACCAAAAGACTTAATCAGAATAAAATAATGTTCTTGGTAACAAGGGCTTTCGGTTTACGACTAGCCAAGGAACTAAATAAATAAATAAATCTGAAAAATATCAACGTAGATGTTTTTACGATAGTTTGTAAAAAATTTGGCCGTGTCAATAACATTTAGTAATTTGCACAATTATGAACACATTGTTGCAATGGAGATTTGTCTTGCAATTATATTTTGCTGTCGATACCATACCATGTAATTTTAGATGAGCCATTTATTAAAAGAGAATCCAAAATCCCGCAATGTAATTAAACAATTCTTCGAACTCAGAAAAAATATACCGTACTGTTAGAATGGGGATTTAAAACCACTTTTTAAAAAAGGAAATTATTACTGATGGAATTAAGGGATTTATTTAATATAGTAATTTACAATAATCGAGGATGCGCGGCACAGATACGTGTGCATGGTCTGACGGATGGATGACGACTGGCTAAGGGACTGAGGTCTGGACACGGGAAGCATGAGGAAATGATGATGAGGAGCTGACTGTGCTGGTTAGGTGCTGGGTAAGCATATTAGGGTACATTGGATAGATATAACAGCCCCCCGATTAGGAGGAAACTTACGGGTTGGGGTAAGTTGACGGAAAGGTTGAGTTTTCTGGTTTAGGTCATGCGGAGTCTAGGAGCAGGGATTTCGTCAGAGTCAGGCTCTGGAGATATCATTTCTATGGATACTTCAGGATTGGGAACATTTTTAGATGCCTTAACTAATTTACAATGTTTATATATCTTATACATAACTAATAATAAGATGATTAAAATAATTAAAATAGTGGCTAAAATAGTAGGTTAAAATAGGGGTTGGTAATTGTTTAGAGCTGGGAAGGAATCTATAGTTGTTTACAAGGTCAGAAAACAATTGTTCAGGAGTAATAATAGATGGGTATAAAATATTAGACTTACTAAACATTATAGCACTAATAATATCTTCTAACTTAAATGATAATGTTAACAAACTACTTTCTAAGATATTTAATAATTCAGATATTCTAGATCTTAATAATAACTTATCAGAAACTAATGTTAAGTTTTTAACATCTTGATTTAATGCTTCAATAGCATAACTTAAGTTTGCTTCATTTGCATCAATTTTATCAATAATTTCTTTAAGTGAAGACAATGTTGATGTTGTAATCATTATATTTTCTTTCATTAGAGATGCCAGTTTGGTTTGATCATTTTCTACAGCTTGAATAGCATTGCTGTATTTAATAGCATCATCTTCGTCCATATTTCCAAATAGATGTTTAATTACTGTGCCAATTCCACCAAACCAGGCTGACCTTTTATATTTCTTTGACATAAGGTAAGATATGGAGTTAAAATCTCTAACAATATCAGAATAACAAGATGATAGCGGTTGAAACATGTAATGACATTCATCTTCATAAAAAGCGTTACTTTGTTTACATAGATATTTGGAAGTTCCTAAAATGTCTTTAATATTTCCAAGGTGTGGCTGAATGAAGGATATGTCTATCGGTATGATAATGTCTAAAGTGTCGTCAGTTATTTTTAAGGAGCCAATTGGGTCGAAATATATACCTGCGTCGTTTGATGCTGGTTGTATATATTCTTGATCAGTTGACGCCAAGATGGGATAAATGTAAACGATTCTGGAATAAGAATTAATGTAGATTAACTATTTGTTATTAAGATGCTGGTTTCATTTCGTCAAAGTGGTGTTTGACATGACGCCGGTTTATTAATAATGATGCGGTGTTATTGCCGTGTATTTTTACAATTTTGTAAGGACCTTTCCATATTGGGGAAAGAGCCTTTCTGAGGCGCACATGATTTTTTAAATATGCATAATCACCAACTTTATATTGGATTGGACGTGTACGCGTGTCATAATAGTTTTTGGAATTTGTTTTAGATCTTTGTATATGTTCTATTACTTTCATTCGCGAATATTTTAATCTATTCTGAAGAATGCGGACATATTCGGGGTAAGTAGCATTTGACGTTTCTTCATATATAGAGTCTGGTATATAGGGCTTATTACCGAATAGGAGTTCATAGGGGGAGTAATGAGTAGTAGAATGGACTGCCGTGTTATATGCTAACATAGCTGTGTAAACGAAACGAGGCCAGTTGTTTTGTTCATTATTTATATAAGATTTCAAGTATTCTTTTAGTGAGGAGTGGCTTCTTTCTAGAGCACCCTGAGTTTGAGGATGATAAGGGGTGGACCAGAGTTGTTTTATCTTCAGGAGATTACAGGTTTGTTTAAAGAGTTCAGCTGTGAAGTTGGTACCTTGATCGGTGAGTATAGTTTTGGGTATACCAAACAATGTGATAAAATGAACTAAACATTCACAGGTATCTTCTGCCGTAGTGTTGGTAATTGGATAAGCAGCTGAAAACTTAGTAAGGTCATCTTGAAGTGTAAGGATATATTTATATTTGTCGTTACCAGCTTCGGGTAATGGTCCTACTATATCGAAGGCTACACGCTCAAAGGCATGTGTTGAGAGGAAAGTTATCTGCATAGGAGCACGATTTACTTTTCTAAGTGCTTTATTTGTTTGGCACTGTGAACACTTTTTAACATAATTTTAAATGTCTGTTCGCATATTTTTCCAATAATATTTTTCTTGTATGCGTTTTAACATTCTGGAAAGGCCTAAATTTGACATTCATACCAAATACACGTAGCGCTGTGTGCTCGTGGGGAGTTTCCACAAGCACACTCTACACACACACTCACTTACACCACACTGACACGCAAACATCATAAACAATACTCCCACATGCACAACGTCAAGCACTCATCTATTTTAATTGTTAATATTTTAAATTTATACTATTTCATTATTATTTTTTAACCATTTAATTATTTTTTATTTTTTGCTATTTTAATTTTGGAATGTTTGTTGCTGTACTTTTTAACCACTGTATTCTGGAACACTGTTGTCTTGTCTCCCTCCTGGAGAAGGGTGTTAATAGCTGCGACGCAGTTTTATAACTAATGTAGCTATTTACGTAAGAAAACAATTTTGTAAAATGTGTATTTGTTCCAATAAAGATATTGATAAAGAAAATGACCGGCTATAGGTAAATCATGGTTTTCTTTCATGATTTTAGGTATTTCGCTTAATGATGGATATATAATGGTATTTTTATAAATATGTATTGTTATTTCTGAATTGTGAAATAGATATAGGAGCATATTATATAATTTGAGGTACTGATGGTTATCAAAGGGGTTATTAAAATCAGATATAGCTATTTCGGCATTTTCTTGGCCTAATAGTGAAATTATTAAGTCATTTATAATGGCCTTAAGACTTTTATAGATGTCTTCATAAGTACAGGTATCAAAGTGATTAACTTTAGTAAAAAGGAAATAATGTGTTTTATTATCAAAATCATATTTCAAGAAGGAATGTAGTGATCTTTCTAATAATGCAAATTCGTCTTGGTTAGGAAAATTACATATTACTTCTTGTATGTAGGGGACGGATTCGTCCATGTCTATGGATGTAGGAATAATGATTATTTTCTTATCAGTTTTAGATAAGCTTTGGTTGTGTTCTATGATAGTTACATTTGGGTTAAAATCTTTAGAAGCGATTTTAAGGAAATCTGAGTAATTACCATCTAAAGTACCGAAGCTACTGGGACTTAGGACTTCTGGAGGTGTTGGAAGGTCTGAAGTATCAGCGGAAGATAAAGGTAAGTTATTATTTCGGTTTGTTACTTCTAGGTCATCTAGATTACCTAATTCTGGTAAACTTTCAGGTTGAACGAGGGGATCTATTAGATCTTCAAGTTGGACAAGATCATCAGAAGGGAGCATTGGAGAGTTATTTGGGTTGGACAACTCATTGGGATCAGGTAAGTTCATATCCTGATTAGAGGGTTCAGGTATAGGATTTATAGGATTTACGAGTTTAGTAGGAGGATAGCGAGATAATGCATCTGCAGCGTTATTTAATTTTCCCTTGCGATAGATTATCTCATACTCGTATTCTTCTAACTTAAGTCTCCATCTTTGAAGTTTACTGCTAGGATCAGAATGGTTGAAAAGCCAACGTAAAGGACGGTGATCTGTAATGATCTGGAATTTTCTGCCATATAAATATGGTCGGAATGTTTTACAGCCGAAGAGTATTGCAAGCAATTCTTTCTCCGTTGTGCTATAATTACACTCGCTCTTATTTAGAGTACGGGAAGCATAAACGATAGGCTTATCTTTGCCTATATCACCTTGAGACAGGATAGCGCTAATCGCGTAATTGGATGCGTCGCAAGTTAGGATAAATGGTTTTGAAAAGTCTGGATATATTAATAATGGGGCTGAAGTTAATTTATTTTTTAAGGTTTCGAAAGCTAATTGGTGTTCATTTGACCATAAGAATTCAACGTTCTTTTTTAATAAGTTTGTTAAGGGTTTGGCAATATTTGAAAAGTCGGGGATAAACCTGCGATAATAAGAAACAAAACCAAGAAATGATTTTATGTCTTTAGGAGATGTAGGTATAGGGAATTCATGAACTGCTTTTAGTTTATCAGGATTTGGTTTAACGCCTTTATCTGTAATAACATGACCCAGATACGAGACTTTTTTTCTTAAGAACTCGCATTTATCTGGTTGTAATTTTAACTGGAATTGACGGAGTCTATAGAATACATTAGATAGGTTATTAATGTGAGTCGGGATATCATACGAATATATTACAATGTCATCTAAATATACGAAGCATTGGATACCTTGTAGGCCGGATAATGCTGTATTCATAAGTCTCTGAAAAGTAGATGGGGCGTTTTTAAGTCCAAAGGGCATACGCGTAAATTCGTAATGTCCTGTGGGTACGGAAAAGGCTGTTTTAGCGGAATCATTAGGATCCATATTAATTTGGTGAAAAGCGGAAGCTAAATCTAGGGTACTGAAGTACTTGCACTTGCCTAATTGGTCTAGGATTTCGGATATATTAGGAATAGGATAGGAATCACCAATGGTTATGTCATTGAGCTTTCGATAGTCGATTACCACACGCCATTTTCTTTGGCCAGAAGCGTCAAGCTTCTTGGGTACCACCCAAATTGGTGATGACCATGGGGACATGGAAGGTTTTATGATGCTTTGTTGTAACATTTTGATAACTTGGGATTCAACTTCCGTCTTATGACATTCAAGAAATCTGTATGTCTTGACATGTATAGGATTATCGGAAGTGGTTTTGATTTTATGTTTTATAGCATCAGTAGAAGTTAGCTGATCATCGGGTAAATGGAATACGTCGGAGAATTGAGAACAGACTGAGTATAATGCTTCAGTCTCTTCTGAGTTAAGATGGGATACACGAAGTAGCTCTAGGACTTTCTCTGTGCGTTCAAGAGTATGGAATTCAGACATTGTAGCTACTAGAGTTGATGAGTTTGTTTCGAAGGGATCTAGGTTTAATTGAAGGTCAGAATCAATCGTTATTGGTTCATTGGAAGTATTGACAACAGATATGTTTACACGATTATTATTTTTTACTTGGACAATGCAATTAGCTACTAATAGGTTTTTGGATAAGTGTTGGTTTAAAATTAAACCTTCTTTAATTTCTGGATTCGCAACTGTACATTCTATTACTGTCTCACTACGTGGTGTAATAGTGTAGACTGGTTCATTAAAGTACATCTTAAGTTTTAGGCTTTTTAGGTTAAGTGTACTTTTTACATAATCGATTTGACATGAGCAATCATTGAATATATCGTTACCGATAACACCATCGTAAGGAAGACTGATTTTGTCTATTACGTTGAATGTGTGGGTTGAGTGTTTGCAAATATTATTATCATCATATATGTCGTAATGGATACAGGGATTTGTCCTAAAGTAGATAAAGTGTTGTTGTCAATAGAATCAATGCCTTTTATTTTATATTTGATTGATTCGTCGATTTGTGTTATATCATCAATTACTGATTTTTTTATCAGACTTATAGATGCACCAGTATCAATAAGGAGAGATAGATGACTGGTTAAAATGGGAGATTTTACTTTTACATAAGGTAAGGGATACGAAACGATTCATATTTAGAATAACAGTTAAGAGACGGAGCGGATACTGGAGTCAGACACTGAGGAAAACAGAGGTCGATGTTTTATGATTTAAAAAAAAATATCAAGTAATTATAAAAGTCAGAAGGAAGGTACTAAAGAATATTATTAAGTTAGAAAGACTATATAAAAAGTAGATGAAAGAGTATGTAAGTAAGTGAGAAGACACTAGCTAAAGGGTTACCGATAGGATAGCATACGTCTTTTATAAGGCATTAAAGTATTTTTGCTACTGTTTGGTAAACATTTTGACATTCCGATCACTCTTGAAACCAAGAGGGGTTCGTCTTGGTTCACAAACTATTGGGCACAAGGTACATTATAACTTTGTCCTTTAGGTTTAAAGGATAAAGTAAAAATGTGCCTTGTGCTTGTATAGCATATTATCTGCCAAACAAAAACCTCAAATCCGTTTAACGGTTTAAACAGACAATAACTGTTTCATTCAATTACCTTGTAGCGGCACCGACGCCGCCACTTACGAACTAATGCCATGACGTCACACAAATCCTGCATCGCGCAAGTAAAGTTTTCGGCGCGATTAGAACACATACAACAGTCCGACAACAACCGTTGGGCAGTTGCCCGGACCAGACACAACACCGTCTGGTCGGAGGATCCTCCCTTTTCTATGGAGGTTTGTGGGACTTTACACCCTGTTCCACCTACCCCCAAACTGGTGACCCCGACGTGATGTCATCATCACTTTCTCAAGCTTTCGAGCAGTGAGTCACACAGCCAGCCAGTACCCACGGCATCTACGGGGGTATCCTGACCACCAGCATGCAGCGGACGCGCATTCCTGGTCATCACCCTCAGCTTCTTTCATCACCGCTCCGACCTACTGTAGCCAGCACCACTGTCCCGACTCTCTGGGACATCATCACCGCTCCGACCCATTGGAGCCAGCAACTCTATCCCGACTCACTGGGATATCATCACCCCGACTCACTGGGGCACAACTGCATACAGTTCCGACTCACCGCGAACTCTGCGACTTCCGGTTCCGACTCACTGGAACCAACCTTCCACTGGCCAGGCACACATCACAAGATGTACGGACGACTCAACCTAACCTGCTATCGACCTCCGGTCTCCGGAGGGGAGTGATGTAGCGGCACCGACGCCGCCACTTACGAACTAATGCCATGACGTCACACAAATCCTGCATCGCGCAAGTAAAGTTTTCAGCGCGATTAGAACACATACAACAGTCCGACAACAACCGTTGGGCAGTTGCCCGGACCAGAAACAACACCGTCTGGTCGGAGGATCCTCCCTTTTCTATGGAGGTTTGTGGGACTTTACACCCTGTTCCACCTACCCCCAAAACCTTAAAAACATATTAAATACCGAGCGATTACAATCTTAGAGATACAAATCATCCACACTTCACAGCAGTTGCCATCAAATAAAACTGTATGATTACCTCTTAAGATTTAAATACAACAAGAAATACGCTGCCTGCTGTGTTTCCCAAGAACAGAATGAACTTGTTGCATCTATACTACTATACTATAACTTACTGGTATTATTACTCCTTATACGGTATAACATACCTAATAATTCTCATTTTTTTTTCTCTTTTTCAGTACCAATTACTCATCATATCAGCCGAAAGACGTCCACTGCTGGACATAGGTTTCTCCTAAGTGTCGCCACATTGACCGGTCTCGTGCGCCCCGCATCCAGCGAATCCCCGCAACCTTCACCAGGTCATCGGTCCACCTGGTGGGAGGCCTTCCAACGCATCGTCTTCCGGTTCGCAGTCGCCACTCCAGAACTTTTCTGCCCCATCGGCCATCCGTTCTGCGAGCAATGTGCCCTGCCCACTGCCACTTAAGTTTGACAATTCTTCGGGCTATATCGGTAACCCTGGTTCTCTTGCGGATCTCTACATTTCTGATTCGATCACGCAAGGATACTCCGAGCATAGCCCTCTCCATTGCCCTTTGCGTGACTGTAAGCTTTCTGATGAGGCCCATTGTGAGCGACCACGTCTCAGAGCCATAGGTCATCACTGGCAACACACACTGGTCATAGACCTTCGTCTTGAGACACTGTGGTAAGTTGGACGAGAAGACACCGCGCAATTTCCCGAAAGCTGCCCAGCCGAGTCGGATTCGAGAGTTAAACTCTTTCTCGAAGTTGGCCCTACCCAACTGAATCGTTTGTCCCAGGTTGACATAATCTTCCACAACTTCGAGTGTAGAGTCTCCAACCTTGATAGAAGTGGGTGTTACATGGGCATTCAACATTACCTTGGTTTTATCCATGTTTATTTTAAGACCCACTCTTTCGGAATCTCTACTGAGGTCATCGAGCATTATACTGAGGTCCACCATGGTCTCCGCCATGACCACTATATCGTCGGCAAACCGAAGGTGAGTGATGTACTCGCCATTGACGTTGATGCCTAGCCCTCTCCAGTCCAGAACCTTGAAGACATCCTCCAGTGCAGCGGTGAACAGTTTCGGAGATATGACGTGTCCCTGTCTCACACCCCGCTGCAGAAAGATAGGTTCCGAGGCCTGATCCTGAAGTCGGACTGACATGGTGGCGTTTTTGTACAAACACTTCAACACCTCGATGAACCGGTAGTCGATTTGGCATCGTTGGAGAGACTGCAGTACAGCCCAAGTCTCGATCGAATCGAAGGCTTTCTCGTAGTCCACAAACGCTAAACAGAGAGGCAGGTTATACTCTTCGGTCTTCTGTATAATCTGCCACAGCGTATGTATGTGGTCTACGTTGCTAAAGCCTTTTCGGAATCCGGCTTGTTCGGGAGGCTGGAAATCGTCAAACCTCCGCGCGAGACGATTCGTGATGACTCTTGAAAAACAGCTTGTAGACATGGCTAAGAAGTGAGATGGGCCTATAGTTCTTCAATAGGGCATTGTCACCCTTTTTGAAGAAGAGGACCACCACACCCCTGCACCATGCCTGTGGCGTTTTCCCCTCGAGTATGACGACACCAAACAGCTTCTGAAGGGCCTTAAGTATTGGTTTTCCACCCGCCTTCAGGAGTTCGGCCGTAATGCCGTCATCACCCAGTGCCTTGTTGTTCTTAAGCTATATAAGAGCCATCCTAATGTCGTACAGGCTGACGTCCGGAATATCTTCGGTATAGTGACGGGTCAATCTAGCTCTAGGGTCTTTTACTAGATTAGCGACGGGTTTACTGGTTGGCGTGTACAACTGCCCATAGAATTTCTCGATCCCCCTCAGAAGCTCCGGTTTGGCGGATACGATCCTGCCATCGTCGGTCTTCAGTTTCGTGAGCTGGCTTTGCCCAATAGACAGAATCTCTTGCAAAGACCTTGGAGCCCTTATTCCGCTCAATTGCGTCTTTAATACGCTCAGTATTATAGCGGCGGAGGTCGTTTTTCAAGGACTTTGAGATCCGTCTATTAAGCTGCTTGTATTTCAATGCATCGTCTGAAGACTGCAGGATCATCTCACGCCTCTCCTTCATAAGCTTGAGAGTAGGAAAAACTTAGACCCGACCGTATGGACAGCTTCCACGAACCCGTCGCTGTATTCGTCCACGGAGCTCCCTAGGCACTCGAAACGATTCTGGAGTTCGAGCTGAAAGCTCTCGGGGTTTTGGATCTGGATCTGTGCTGGACGGAGCGTTGACTTCATCTGTCGAGATCTTTCAAGCTTGATATTAATGTTCAATGTGCCTCTTACCATTCGGTGATCGCTCCCGGTTTTCACCGAATTGATCACAGATACATCATTGAACATTTGCTTCTTGGTTGACATGATGAAGTCGATCTCGGTTTTTGTTGCACCATCGGGGCTTTGCCAGGTCCACTTCCTATGCTCACGCTTTCTGAAGAAGGAGTTCATCATGTAGAGGCCCTCCTTCTCCATAAAACTGGCCAGTAGGTGACCCCGGTGGTTCCGACGTCCAACTCCAAATTGCCCCACTTGCAGCTCATCCTCGTCTCGTGTGCCCAGTTTCGCGTTGAAGTCCTCCATGACAACGGTGAAGTGAGTTTTGAAACCATGCATTGCTATAGAGATATCCTCATACATGGTCTCTACCTCGTCGTCGGGGTGTGCCGAGGTCGATGCGTAGACCTGTATGACCTTCAGCGAATATCTCGAGGATATTCTGAGTATAGGGTACGCCACCCTTGTCGACACACTCTCGATCTTCACCACGTTGTTCACAAGGGACTTGTGGACGATAAACCCAACACCACCCTGGGACTGCCGGTCACCCTCTCGGAAATAGAGTAGGGTACCGGATTTGAGGATTATCGAGTCCTCCCCCTCTCTTCGGACTTCAGATAACCATATAATACTCCATCGCAACCTGCTCAATTCTTCCTCGAGTTCGGCTATCTTCTCGTCGGACAAACAACACGCAAACACTCCGGGTGTTTGCGTGTTGTTTGTTGCCAGGGCCAGTCGTCGGTGTTTATTGGGGTAGCCGGGTTGACTCCGGGGATTCTTCGCACCCCTTGCCACGCCATCGCCTCGACCGCTACCGTAGTCGAGGGTAGACGGGCTGCCGGGTACTCGGGTCCGTTTTTTCTTTATGCTATTCATTTGGTTTGGGGGGGTTTGCCTTAATCGCCACGCTTGGCAGGCGGGTTGGCGATCGCAGTTTGTTGTTGAAGAGCACAGAGAACGCTGCTGCCCATTCTCTGGTGTATCCCTTAGTCGCCTCTCATGACACCCACGGGAAGATATGGGATGGTGAGATTCTTTACGTCCGACACCATACGGAACCATTACTCATTTGATTTTAATGACTTGATCCGGCAACCGTAAAAAGTGATAAAACAGGAAAGGTAGTCAATGCTCTGACAGAACACAGAAAATTCAAGCTGTGACAAAATACTTAGTACTTATTTAGTTATTCTTTCTTTACCAAATATTTAATATTTTAATTTAAATTGATAAATGATACTCTGATAATTTGAATAAATTAGGTACTTATAAAAGATTGAGTACGTGTATAGATCATCTCTATCTAGCCCTTAGGAGAATACAGCCGTGATATTATGTTACCTAAGAGCTCTACCCGCAGTGAGGTAGTAAGATGGTGTTTAAGGATCTTGTGGAATGAACAACCTTCTCATAGGTACAGGCAGGCACTGCAAGCTATTACCAAGAATGATAGATCTTCTTTAATGAACTCATAACCCAGCTGTGTAGCGATAAATTCTTCTAGATTATGGTCTTATTTTCGTTCATCGTCGTTACATCTAGATTTCTGGGCAAAGAGCATCTCACAAACTTTATAAAATCATATACATCTTATTGGCTGGACGACTAATTCAATTTCGACGTGCCTGAGTCGCTTGGCCAAAATTTTTGCTTGTTATAATACCTGTCCGTAGGGAAAGAGAGAACGAATGGTCAAGTGAATAAATATAATATGAATGGTTGAGCGAATGAGTCCCGGGACATAGGCGGCGCAATTATGTTTTTTCCTTGAAACGTATCGTGCGTAAATGAATTTTAATGATGATTGAATTAATCTTGTTAATGAGAGGCTGTTTGTTTGACAATATTGTGTTTGGATTTTGAGGTTTTTTTACTCGAACAAGTGTATCTAAGTGGAATTTTACATAGAAGACATGGGAAATTTCGATAGCGCATGGCTTGCCAATACCATCTATTTTGAAGATCGTTGTCGCTGACAGAATATCACTTTGGTAAAAAATAGAACCTCTTGAGACTGTAGACAAAGTGACATTCTATCAGCGAGGTTGATGGTTAAAATTTCAAAATGTAATAGGTCACGTCTCATTTCGATAGTACATTCCCATATATTTTTGTTAATTTTTCAATCGCTGTCATGACGGTTTAATTGATGGAATATCACTCGTCTCAGGCTTGTGGACCCAGACAAAGTGAGTAAGTGAGTGAAAAAGGGAGGGTAAGTCAAGACAAGAGTATTACTTCACTAAATGATCGTCTTAGGAAGACCAAATGTAAGACAAGAGGCAAACCGCACGAATTAGCGTACCTAATCAGTTTGTAATGGAGAATGTTACACGTGTACAGTAACATTTATTTATTTATTTTATTTACTCATTAATTATTATAACACCTTTACAGAAACTTCCAAGGCGATGTTATAACATACATATAAAACATTAAAATACAATACAAATCAATCGTTTCAATAAGACATTCCCATACATTTATCATTATTTAAATGGTCAGAACTTTTTCAATTGAATTTTGCGCTACTTTGACGAATCTCGGCAGGTTTTGGCAAAATATATCTTCCGATAATGTTACAGTATTTATCAAACGTTTGACTCGCTTCATAGGGGTAAACTTAAGTACGTTAGTCCTCGCCAACGGTACGTCTAACAGAGCTGGGCGGCGGCGTGCGCCCACGCACCCGTCCGGCGCGCAAAGCCGCAGCGCCTCCAGCACCACTGGGTGGTGCAACAAACCTAGCAGTACGCTAGCCACATACTTGACCAGCGCAACATCTCTTCTTACTGCCAGCCTGGTATATCCAACCATGCCCAGGACGAAAAGACTCGGGTACATGAGGGGATAAAAAGTGTAAACTCCATATTCTTTCAAATACAGAAACCTCGCAAACTTGTTTTGTATTTTTCCAAAATGAGGCTGTACTTTCCCTCATGAGGATTCCAAATAATAGCACTTGTTTCCAGGTGGCACCGTACCAGTGCATTATACAAAACTTTAATAGCCGCCGTATCGCTAAAATCCTTACATTGTCTCAAAATAAAACCGAGATTTCTGTAAGCCCTGCCGCACACCTCAACTATATGTTTGCGGAACGTTAACTCCGGCACCATCTGCACGCCCAGGTCCCGCACCTGTGTGACGCGCGGCATTATCTCCGTGTCCAATGGAGCACGCGCACGGCTGTAACTCATTACACAGCACTTATCTACATTAAAATTAAGTTTGTTAGATTTGCTCCATTGGACTACACTGTTAATGTCTGACTGGAGCCGATTACAATCTGCCTCGTCTTTAACAGCTAAAAATAACTTTAAGTCATCAGCAAACAGCAGACACTTCGCCTCTTTGACTACTGTTGGCAGATCGGTGACTACCAATATAAATTCGAATGGCCCGATATTACTCCCTTGACTCACCCCTGAGTACGTGTAGTAAGGGTTGGAATCATGTCCTGCATACTCGACGTACTGTCAGCGCTCGCCAAGGTAACTAGCAAAGAATTTAAGCAAGTGCGGCGTGAATTCCACAGCAGCCAGCTTGCCCAAAAGTACATCGTTATCCACAGTATCGAAGGCTTTCCGGAAGTCAAAATATGCCACATCCACCTGCCCTCCCGCGTCAATAGCGGGCGACAAGTAACTAACAAAAGACAGCAAGTTGCCCCCCGTACTGCGGCCCGGCCGAAAACCGTGTTGTGCGTCCGTTAATCGAGAGCTCACTTGTGTGTAAATATTTACATGAGCGATCTATTTCGAGCTCAACCAATTCTGTAACTAAACACCCGTGACATCTATTATACTTCTAATTTGGGGACTACTGTATATTATTATTTTAATCTCATAATAACAACATGTTACCGATACTCATTATAAGTGTATGGTTGACAAAACGATTGTAAAAATTAACCACGCTTTGTTTTAGGATTGAAAGTAACCTATGCCACTCGGCGATAGTGTAACTTTAAAAGAATTTCCGAAATCGGGTCAGCATCTAAATCCATAGTTTACCTTAAACAAACAAAGAATTTTGCCTACTATACAGGATGAGTTTTCTAAGTGGGCGTGGTAGGCCAAATCTGAAACTATGAGAAATAGCGAAAAATACCCAAAGTAGTCGCGAGGCCGATTTGATGAAAACTTAAACTGCCAGGAATCGAACCCATTGATTTTGAAAAAAAAAATACATCCTGTATTATTACACCATTCTATAGTGTCGCTAATAAGGATCACATTCTGGGAAGTAATGGCATACGGAAAACTTAAGAAAACATCATTCAACAGGGTATTTTTAACAAAATACTTATTTTATTGGTTGTTTGAGGCTAAATTTATTTGAGACTTTAATTATCAAAATGTATGTCCATGAACAAAAAAACATGTTTTTAAGTTACGTAATTATTTATACTTTTTGGTACAAGTCGGAACAAAGACATTTTTTTTTTATCTGGCGGCGACTTCAGTACTGGTGACACCAAGTCCAAATATTATTTATATTTCACCGATGTCTAAAATTATATAAGTACATTACATAAAAAAAATTGAGGGTGAAACTACATCAACTGGGTACAAATCTAGACTCCAGGCTGCTTCTAAAAAAATCTAGATTAAATACCCCATAACACTACCCGACCCAGGAACTCACGCTCAGCAGTCAATATACAAGACCTACGGATAACATCCATTAGCATTCAAAAACCAATCTTATGTTCCTCTTAAAAAAACAAACCTTTTAAATCCTCTCAAAATTCAAAATAAAACGAATCCATGGCTTAACAATGTGTATTATCATAGTGAAAAGGTTTTGTGACCTATCTTGCAGCTATGCCTCATTGGCAATGAGATAATTTTGTAACACCATAACTTTCTGGTAAACGCACGATACAAAACGAAATTCTTCGTATATGAAAACAAACAGAGCTTCAAATTGAACGACACAATCTCTTTTCTTGTCAAATAAGGCTGAAAATACCCAAAATTTTATTAATAAAGAAAATAGTTTTACAACAACACTGGACAATTTTTCATCATTATTCATCAAGTTCTGACAGTCAGATATAAGTGCAAATAGTGAGTTGTGGCGTGTCAATGTGTGCCAGTGTATCCCCGCCTTATTCTTGGGACTAAACCAGACTGGTAAAAATGTCTATATTTTGAGGAGATACTAGTGATATACCGCGGGTATGCTTTTAGTTCAAAAGCTAGAGCGTTCAGGAAGGATGTTTTTGTATATCCAAAATGGGCTCAATTTAAAAAAAAACTAAATACACAGCGCTACCTATCTCATCAATCTAGTTTTTCCGTTTCCCAACTATATTGGAGTTGGCTGCCAATCTAAACGGATGCAGCTCAAAACCAGTATTTTGCATGTTGCGATTGCATATTTTACCTCTACAACTCAGTACATTGACAACAAGATATCCAAAGTAAGTCTGGTTGTCAGATTTCAGGATTTTGTCTACCTATTACTGAGAGCATTTAACCTATGGAGACGGCAAGCCGCGAATCACCGAACAACTTTTTCTGCCGCTTTCTGCGGGAGGCGAGGAAAACACATACAGCACACTACAAAAAAGTGACAATCACTCACAGATGCATTTATCCTACCTTTAGTTCTATTAATCATAGCCTTTAAATTTTGTCAAATAAATTCGCCCTCATCGCTCTTTTACGACGGAAAATCAAAATCTGATCCATATTGCAACACAAATATTTTAAAGGACTGTAAACCGTCAGAATTGCTTCCTTATAATCTCGGAAATGCACTTAAATATACCATAAAAGTTTATCATCCCCTGTAACTTCGTACAGATTGTTTCATAACCTATAGGGATAAACCTCTCATCAGATAACCAAACCCACCACAAAAAGAACCCTAAAATATACAAAATTCTACAGCATATCATCTCAGCTTATACCAGTCGTGGAAAAACAATAACCAGAATGTCATGACCCCTTGTTTTTCTACCATTTATTAGCAAAATTAGGTTATGTTAATTATGGTTTAAAGGAAATTGGCTCTAAATAAATCGATATCCATGATCGAGCGTAAAATGCAGTAGAACAATTGGTTATGCTGCGTGTTGCAGAAGATTTTATAGGGTTGGAAATCATGCCAGCAAGTAGATCGAGAAAACTATATCCATACTAGTCCAGTTAGATTACCTAGAATAACGGATGGAAGAAATAATTGGTCTGAACGTGTCGTAAATAACCATGAAATATGGGTTTGTTTTACAGTAACAAACGAGAAACGAGAACTATAAGACCTTAGTAATAAATATTTGTCTCTGCTGTTATTTTGATTTCTACAATAAACAGTCAAAAGTAAAATAAATAAACTTTGAGAGCTCAATCGATTTATGCCTAGGAATAGATAAATTGTTTCAGCCTATATAATAATCTAGAAAGCCACGATACAACTATAACTATAGACGTTTTGAATTAAACGGTGTTGTCTACGATAAAACGCGTTATTTTTGGTACAGATTTTCCAACCAAACCAAAGCTGCACTTATTTTATGTAACTTAAACCTTTTTTTTTCATATTTAATTTATTTTGGAGTTATATGAAAGAAAGGGGTGTCAGTGATAGTGTGGCGTGAAGTATGTAAGAAAAAAATGTGTTGCGCCAACCCCAAGTAACATGGGACAAGGCCAGGAAGATGATGATAATCAACTGTTTGATTGTTCTTTCAAGCAAAGGTAAACGTTTTTCACTTATACCAAGAGAAGTTTCCATCAAAGCACAATATTAAATAATTTATCAAATAACCTATCCCGAATACAAAACAATCCTAAACAAAACAGATGAGCACTTCCCAACATCGATGAAGGAGTTGGGCAGTAAATATCTTCACGGGATGCATGAAAATAGGTTGTAAAATGGTAAGAATATAAGCCTGACGGTTGGTTTCCAGTCTAACTGAATGCAACTGGGTACCAGTATTTTACATGAAGCGACCGCCTATCTGACCTCCATAACCCAGTAACTGGGTAACACGGCACCCCTTGGCAGGACTGTTGTCAGATTATCTTTCTTCAGTGTATCCGTAACGATTGGCAAATGGCTCGAGATTTAAAAATGAAAGCAGCTTTGACAGATGACTAAAAACGTAACGTGCTTGACGAGGTACGGAGGAATCTCGTTACCTATGTTAAGTTGGTCACGCATCCACGGAACGACCTCGGCAAGCGTTGCTTGACATTGAATTGCGGCTGTTATTATTTAGCCACGGGCTTGTATTTTTACATAATCACGTAGGACAAATCAAATCCTACATTGCCAAATAAATTCAGCAAAATCTTTGTCACACAAGCGCGACTAAAGTATCTCTCATCTTTGCCCCCTAATCTTTTCACATCACAAGAGTACCCACCGCTGTTGGTCGCATAATTCGGCACTAAGCTACTACCGAATACCAATCTCCGTATCGATTCACAGGATTGAGATAAGTGCCGATGTAACGTTATGTATCGCAGCCTTCCTTTTAGAACACCGAGAAATATTGATGAAAATGGAGATGTAGTTTTCCTGTATTCTGGGGGTTATTCTGATGGTTCTAATGCTTATGATCGTTAGTATAAGAGCTTTGGTATTATTTGGTCTTAATTGTCATACCGAATGGTGACGGACGTAAAGAATTTCACCATCCCATATCTTCCCGTGGGTGTCGTAAGAGGCGACTAAGGGAAAAACCAGAGAATGGGCAGCAGCGTTCTCTGTGCACTTTAATAACAAACTGCGATCGCCAACCCGCCTGCCAAGCGTGGCGATTACGGCAAACCCCCCCAAACCATGAATAGCACAGTAAAAAAACGGCCCCGAGTGCCCGGCAGCCCGTCTACCCTCGACTACGGTAGCGGTCGAGGCGATGACGTGGCAAGGGGTGCGAAGAATCTCCGGAGTGGACCCGGCTACCCCAATAAACACCGACGACTGGACCTGGCAACGTACAACACGCGAACACTCCGGACCGACGAGAAGATAGCCGAACTCGAGGAAGAATTGAGCAGGTTACGATGGAGTATTATAGGGTTATCTGAAGTCTGAAGAGAGGGCGAGGACACGATAATCCTCAAATCTGGTAACCTGCTCTATTTCCGAGAGGGTGACCGGCAGTCCCAGGGTGGTGTCGGGTTTATCGTCCACAAGTCCCTTGTGAACAACGTGGTGAAGATCGAGAGTGTGTCGACCAGGGTGGCGTACCTTATACTCAGAATATCCTCAAGATATTCGCTGAAGGTCATACAGGTTTACGCCCCAACCTCGGCACACCCCGACGACGAGGTAGAGACCATGTATGAGGATATCTCTAAAGCCATGCATGGTTTCAAAACTCACTTCACCGTTGTCATGGGGGACTTCAACGCAAAACTGGGCAAACGAGACGAGGATGAGCTGCAAGTGGGGCAATTTGGAGTTGGACGTCGGAACCACCGGGGTCACCTACTGGCCAGTTTTATGGAGAAGGAAGGCCTCTATATGATGAACTCCTTCTTCAGAAAGCGTGAGCACAGGAAGTGGACATGGCAAAGCCCCGATGGTGGAACTAAAAACGAGATCGACTTCATCATGTCAACCAAGAAGCAAATGTTCAATGATGTCTCTGTGATCAATTCGCTGAAAACCGGGAGCGATCACCGTATGGTAAGAGGCACATTGAACATTCATATCAAGCTTGAAAGGTCTCGACTGATGAAGTCCACGCTCCGTCCAGCACAGATCCAGATCCAAAACCCCGAGAGCTTTCAGCTCGAACTCCAGAATCGTTTCGAGTGCCTAGGGAGCTCCGTGGACGAATACAGCGATGGGTTCGTGGAAGCTGTCCATACGGTCGGGTCTAAGTTTTTCAAGACCCGCCGTACACATAGAAATAAAAAGCTCTCTGATCCTACTCTCAAACTAATGAAGGAAAGGCGTGTGATGATCCTGCAGTCTTCAGACGATGCGGTGAAATACCGGCAGCTAAATAGACGGATCTCAAATTCCTTGAAAACCGACCTCCGCCGCTTTAATACCGAAAGCATTAAAGATGCTATCGAGCGGAATAAGGGCTCCAAGGTCTTTGCAAGAGATCTGTCTATTGGGCAGAGCCAGCTCACAAAACTGAAGACCGATGATGGCAGGATTGTATCCGCCAAACCGGAGCTTTTGAGGGAGATCGAGAGTTTCTATGGGCAGTTGTACACGTCAACCAGTAAACCCGTTGCGAATCTAGCAAACGACCCAAGAGCTAGATTGACCCGACACTATACCGAAGATATCCCGGACGTCAGCCTGTACGAGATTAGGATGGCTCTGAAACAGCTTAAAAACAACAAGGCGCCGGGTGACGACGGAATCACGGCTGAACTCCTGAAGGCGGGTGGAAAACCGGTCCTTAAGGCCCTTCAGAAGCTGTTTGATTCCGTCATACTCGAGGGCAAAACGCCACAGGCATGGTGCAGGGGTGTGGTGGTCCTCTTCTTCAAAAAGGGTGACAATGCCCGGCTGAAGAACTATAGGCCTATCTCACTTCTTAGCCATGTCTACAAGTTGTTTTCAAGAGTCATCACGAATCGTCTCGCGCGCAGGTTTGACGATTTCCAGCCTCCCGAACAAGCCGGATTCCGAAAAGGCTTTAGCACCGTAGACCACATACATACGCTGCGGCAGGTTATACAGAAGACCGAAGAGTATAACCTGCCTCTCTGCTTAGCGTTTGTGGACTACGAGAAAGCCTTCGATTCGATCGAGACTTGGGCTGTACTGCAGTCTCTCCAACGGTGCCAGATCGACTACCGGTACATTGAGGTGTTGAAGTGTTTGTACAGAAACGCCACCATGTCAGTCCGTCTTCAGGATCAGACCTCGAAACCAATATTTCTCCAGCGTGGCGTGAGACAGGGAGATGTCATTTCTCCGAAACTGTTCACTGCTGCGCTGGAGGATGTATTCAAGGTTCTGGACTGGAGGGGCCTAGGCATCAATATTAATGGCGAGTACATCACTCATCTTCGGTTTGCCGACGACATAGTGGTCATGGCTGAGACCATGGAGAGCCTCAATACAATGCTCGATGACCTCAGTAGAGCTTCCGGAAGAGTGGGTCTTAAAATGAACATGGACAAAACCAAGGTGATGTTGAATGCCCATGTTACACCCACTCCTATCAAGGTTGGAGACTCTTCACTCGAAGTTGTGGAAGATTATGTCTACCTGGGACAAACGATCCAGTTGGGTAGGGCCAACTTCGAGAGAGAGATAAACCGTCGAATCCGACTCGGCTGGGCAGCGTTCGGGAAGTTGCGCGGTGTCTTCTCGTCCAACTTACCACAGTGTCTCAAGACAAAAGTCTATGACCAGTGTGTGTTGCCAGTGATGACATATGGCTCTGAGACGTGGTCGCTTACAATGGGCCTTATCAGAAAGCTTACAGTCACTCAAAGGGCAATGGAGAGGGCTATGCTCGGCATTTCCTTGCGTGATCGAATCAGAAATGTAGAGATCCGTAAGAGAACCAATGTTACCGACATAGCTCGAAGAATTGCCAAACTTAAGTGGCAGTGGGCAGGGCACATTGCTCGCAGAACGGATGGCCGATGGGGCAGAAAGGTTCTGGAGTGGCGACCGCGAACCGGAAGACGTTGCGTTGGAAGGCCTCCCACCAGGTGGACCGATGACCTCGTGAAGGTTGCGGGGATCCGCTGGTTGCGAGACGCACGGGACCGATCAATGTGGCGACGCTTGGGGGAGGCCTATGTCCAGCAGTGGACGTCTTTCGGCTGATATGATGATGATGAATTGTCATTAGTTGTCAGGGATGCGAGAAAGGCATGTACTGCAACCAGAGAGGGGGAGGGGTAGGGATCTACTTGAAACTTCACATAAAAATTGTCGAGTTGATTATAGCCGGGAATAGGCTGGCTATTATGTATTTTGTGTTCCCGGCAAGACGTGATAGTGTGACCTATTTGCTTTCTGATAAGACTCATTGTAAGCGACCACGCCTCAGAGCCATATGTCATCACTGGCAACACACACTGGTAATAGGCTTTCGTCTTGAGACACTGTGGTAAGTTGGACGAGAAGATACCGCGCAACTTCCCGAAGAACGCTGCCCAGCCGAGTCGGATTCGACGGTTGACCTCTTAATCAAAGTTGGTCCTACCCAATTCGATCGTTTGTCCCAGGTAGACAAAGTCGCCCACAACTTAGAGTGTAGAGTCTCCAACCTTGATAGGAGTGGGTGTAACATGGGCATTCAACATCAACTTGGTTTAGTCCATGTTCTATATAATCCTAAGGACCCACTCTTTCTGAAGCTCTACTGAGATCATCAAGCATTGTACCGAGGTCCTCCATGGTTTCAGCCATAACCACTATATCGTCGGCAAACCGAAGATGAGTGACGTACTCGCCATTGACGTTGATGCCTCGCCTTCTCTAGTCGTAAACAGCTTCGGATATATGACGTCTACCTGTCTCACACCTCACTGCAGAAAGACGGGTTCCGAGGTCTGATCCTGAAGTCGAACTGACATGGTGGCGTTTTTGTATAAACACTTCAACACTTCAATGTACCGGTAGTCGATTTGGCACCGTTGGAGAGACTGCAGTTCAGCCCAAGTCTCGATCGAATCGGAGGCTTTCTCGTTGTCCACAAACGCTAAACAGAGAGACAGGTTTTACTCTTCGGACTTCTTTATAAACTGCCGTAGCGTATGTATCTGGTATACGGTGCTGAAGCCTTTACGAAATCCAGCTTGTTCGGGAGGCTGGAAATCGTCAGACCTGCACGCGAAACGATTTGTGATGACTCTTGAAAACAGATTGTAGACATGGCTAAGGAGTGTGATGGGCCTATGATTCTATTGTAGGGCATTGTCCCCCTTCTTATAGAAGAGTATCACCACTCCCCTGCACCATGTCTGTGGCTTTTTCCCCTCGAGTATGACAGAATCAAACAGCTTCTGAAGGGTCTTAAGTACTGGTTTTCCACCCGCCTTCAGGAGTTCGGCCGTAATTCCGTCATCACCCGGTGTCTTGTTGTTCTTAAGTTGTTTCAGAGCCATCCTAATCTGATATAGGCTGACGTCCAGAATGTCTTCGGTATAGTGTCAGGTCAATATAGCTCTAGGGTAATTCGCTAGATTCGCGACGGGTTTATTGGTTGACGTGTACAACTGCCCGTAGAATCTTTCAGTCATTCAAAGGGCTATGGAGAGGGCTATGCTCGGAGTTTCCTTGCGTGATTGAATCAGAAATATAGAGATCCGCAAGAGAACCAGGGTTACCGACGTAGCCCATAGAATTGCCAAACTTAAGTGGCATTGGGTAGGGTACATTGCTCGCAGAACGGTTGGACGATGGGGCAGAAAGGTTCTGGAGTGGCGACCGCGAACCGGAAGACGTTGCGTTGAAAGGCGTCCCACCATGTGGACCGATGACCTGGTGAAGGTTGCGGGGATCCGCTGGTTACGAGATTCACGGGAAAGGTCAATGTGGCGACGCTTGGGGTAGGCCTATGTCTAGTGGGGTGCGGGTCAGGTAACCTCCACGTTGGCCTAGTTGGTTGCTGGTCTCTTTCGGATACGTCCGGGGGGAAGAGCAACCCGCTGGGCTGGTGCACCCTGGGCACCGTCAATAACTTCCCATTCGTGGGTTCTTGTTGGCGGTGGCGAATACCTGACGGGGGGGAGGGGGGGTTGGCGTCGCTCTGGGTGTTCCCCTGATTAGCAGAGGACACTCCAGATGCGACGAAGGGGTAGTCTGGGTAGGTAGGTTAGGTTGGGGTGGGTGGGGTAGGTTAGGTTTTGTAGGACAGCGGTGGGGCTCGCTTCCTGGCCTCTGGGCGGGCCGCCTTCCCCTGCGGGGGGGAACGCCCGGGGCACCCCAGCTCTGCACCCTGCACTGCCCGGCTCTGCAGTGACCGGCTCTGCCCGCTCTGCACCTGGCTTTGCACTCGGCGCTCGTGCGGTTTGAGCTCCCCGAGTGCACTGACCAGCTCTGCACCCTGCTTTGCCCGGCTCTGCATCCGGGCTTTGCCCGCTCTGCACCTGGCTCTGCAGCCCGGAATCTCTCTTGCGGGTGGGGGTGGCCGCGGCTCGGGGGCGGGAAGTGGGCCCACGAGGAGGTAGTGACTTGTCGTTGCCGACCCTCCTTTGACGTGGGATGGTCGGCAGGGACAAGTCAATGGTGGGAGGAGGCGGCGGAGCGTCGGTCGACGCTTCGCCGCACACGCGGAGGGCGGCGTCTGGCCTTCGCGGATTCTGGCCAGATGCCGCATAGGAGGGGACCGTTAGGTCCAGCGCGGTGGAGGGTACGGCGCGGCACACCGTCTAGGTGTGCCCAGCGGGGGCGTAGCTGCGCCGTGCCCTGAGGAGGAGATGTGTGGCAGGTCCTCTCGCTTCCCGGTGTGGTGTATTCCATGCTGGGGAGCGGGGAGGCCTTGGTGGCGGTTGCCTCCTTTTGCGAGGACGCCATGTCGCAAAAGGAGGCAGCGGTGGGGGTGGGAGAGGGCGGTTGTACGATCGCCTGCGCCCACCCCCTGGTGGTGATTAGCGGGCGGCAGGTGCGGGGGCGCCTGTTGTCTGCATTGCACAATCACCACCCTCGTCGGGCGGGAATGGCCGATCACTCACGGTCATTCCCGGGCCCCTCCACTGAGGGAGGGGCGTGCGGGGCCCGCCATTATGGTGGGCAGTCGTCGGCGGAGGACTGGGCGTAAAGGCTGTGCCGGTTTCCCAGTCCTCCTCCATAAAGACGATGCGGGAGTGCGCTGGTTTATTTTAGTGGGTATACCGGGCTTGCCCGGGGAGTCCCACATAGCCCGTCCATTCTCCCGATGGGCGGGTATGCGTAATGCATTTTTTTTCCAGCGTTATCAAAAAAAAAAAAAAAAAAGGCCTATGTCTAGTAGTGGACGTCTTTCAGTTTATACGATGATGATGATGGTATATTTCTTGTGCACACCTTGAATCAGTAGTGCTTCCCAGATACACACTTAAAATAAAATAATCATTTCAAATATCTACTGTAACCAACCAAATGAATTTCAACTTAGCAAACACAGACAGACGTGACCACATTGTGAATTTTAAACCCAATATTACCGAATGTGTGACTTGGAGAGACGCCAATTCTAATTCTTACACAGGTAGAAGTTTTAAAGAGGCATTGGCATCAGAAGTGTTGTCATAATAACCGTCGGCTGATTTGGTTCATATTTCAGGTAAAAGGTTTCTTCTCATATTGAGAAGGAACAAGCAGAATGGCTTGTGTTTCGGTGATTTCAAAACAAAAAATCGTGGATTATTTGAGTCTTAGATTTATAACCGATGGTTGGAATAACTAACCACGTACTCGCATCAATTGGGTAATGGTTAGTCACCCTTAGACCCTTAGCAGCAAGCCTTTAGACACACAAGCAAGTCTTAGGACGTGGGCTAACCAAACAATGCAGGTATCTTTATGTTTTTATTCACACCAGCTTAAAAGGTAACAATAGGTCAAGTTTCGAGCTTGTAACCTATTACATTAAGTTGGATAAATTAACATCAGGGCATTAATTTGTTTAGTTTTTTATCCCGGAGAAATGCTCATGCATACTGCGCTACCACGGGTTGATAGCGCACTATTGTATGACTCCAACCAACTGAAACTCCACGTTGTGATCCTGTGCCGCTTATGGCGGAAACACGGACACGCGTGAGCATTCACCGCAAACCCGCTCACCAGAACACATGGCCTGGAAAAACATTATGAAATAACTAAATAAAACAAGAAGAAATCATAGGTATTTAAGATTTAATTATTTTCCTTTTCAATTATCATAGTCTATAATCACTTTTCCAACAGAAATGGTCATTTAAATATCCCAAAACAATAATATCTGTGAACTCACTTCCCACATTACTTACCTACCCTACTTTCCCTTTTTATCGACAAAAAGAAACATGACACATGATTGTATGTATATTCTTCGCATTTATGACTAAAAGCCTACCGGAAGTCGACGTGGGTGGTTTTCATAGAGCATCCGGCACGCAACCGGAAATATATCTCTACACATGAGTAAGTGACGGAAATGACGACTTGCGACGGTTTGTCGTCACCATGTTTAATGAATAAAAACTGCTGTCAAGTGTGAGTCGAATTACGTGGGTATTTTTTTATAATTTCATTAGATTCGCCGCTCGGAATGTGGGTTTATTACAGGTAAGTATACAAATATACAGTTAACTGAACTTCTGGGAAATACAGATGATATGTAGTGTCATGTTAGCTACTGTTTTAGAGACTGGACGCCGACCACAACATAGTTGAGAAAAATCTAGGCAGATGAACGTGAGTACAACCACATGGCCTTGAAGGTGTTAAAAAGGTCGTGGACTGGCATTTCTGAATAAAAGAAGTGATTAATAATTGTGATGGTAAGTAACGTATAGAAAAAACACCACCTAAAAAGTGCTTCTAAAAATTTGTGATTTACTCAAGATTTTAAATTGTTAACCCATTTTATATCATCAAAATATTTTGACACATCATCACGTCAAGATAAGTACCAAAGACACATAATTTCTAAAATATCAAGGCAAAAACAAAACCTCACACTCAGAAACTTCGCATTCAAATAAAACCCTCACGACCTCCCAAAGTAGGAGTCCTCTCGTAGTAGATAACAACGCTCTCGAGGCCGCAAACTCGCAACTTGTCGACAATTTCGATACAGGACTGTCTGTCTGTCCCTTTGGTTGCTGCGGAGTTAAATACAAAGCAGGTACACGACATCCGAAGGCCTCTTGGAAGTGGATGTGAAGTTGGCTGCTACCATTGAAGGGTCGCGAGGTTATTCGAGAGAATAATTACTGCTTGGGTGTTAAAAATGCACTCCATATTCAGGTTGTTTTAAACTAGTTTTTTTAGCAGTTTATAGAATAATAGCAATAGAGTTACTAGTGTCGTTGTACCTCTCAGAGGTATTCTTTTTACAGCTCCTTTACTGAATCAAAAGTCACTCTGTGTAATTCTAACTAAGTAATATTTATTTTTATGGCTCAAGTTTTAATCCACCAACAAGAAATGGTGGCCCAGTGGTAGCGGCCACATCTTACAAGTCGTGAGTTCGAACCAAGTAGGCGCTTTACTTTGTGTAAATTATTTCATCACCAATGCTCTTAAAACGGTGAAGGAAAACATTGTGAGGAAACCGCCACGTCCTAGAACCAAAAATTCGAAGCTAAGTCCAAGCAAACCAAAATAAACGTGACAAAGTGACTAATGGTAGTACCCCTCCGTAGGTTAAGTCTCAAACTCATAAGGGTCACTCGGACCGTGGATCACCTTAAGCAACACAACTCATATACATAGTTATATATACGTAATACTCAAACGGATTTTTATACTTCTTGTTGTTCGGGTTTTAAGGGCTATTTGTCACTTCACTTGATAATCTTTATTGGAGTGCATTAACAGCTTTCAGGAGAGATGATACAAAAGTAAGGAGGTCTTATTGAAGGGAATCTTACGGCATGAAAGCTGGCAGAAAAAAGTTCTAGCTGGATTTGAACACGCATTCGAATTTAAAATCAGTTTGAAATGGTAGAACGTGTCAATTTGTTTATTGCGGGGCTGATTTGATTGTTTACAGGTTTGTAGGTAGTAAAGTAGTAAGTAGTAACTACGTGGTCGTGCACGTTGCGAGCTACGCTGTGCCGTGGAGCCGTAGTTTGGCGCGTCGCACAGCAGTTCTATTTGTTTTTCGGTACATAATTAAAATATGAAAACCGGCAAAGTGCGAGTCGGACTCGCACGCCTTACAAACAGCTGTATTCTCCAAAATAATAAGGTAAAATTACTAAAGTTCATACCAACATAATGACACGTAAATTCGGAACCGCTGTGGTTTCAAATGTAAGTTTTGTTACCGAACATTATATAACTTTGTTCTTGCAAGTTTGTCTTCAAGTTAAGTTACAGAAACTATGTTGTTTGCTAATAGAATCGTTTTGTAATTTTGGCAATCGGCTAATTGGTTAGTTACTATGTTAGGTTCCAAATATGTATGGGGGTCGTTGGCTCAGGAACATAATTAATTTTCTTGTTAGACATCCTTCCTGGTTGTCATTTGTAGATCGTTGACTACCACCACTGTTTTCAGAAACCAACAAATTGCGAATGCTAGTCTAACCAAGGGCTATCATATTCTCGGTTACTGTGTTGTGGTGTTCAGATGGACAATCGGTCCATATAAAATACTGGTATTCAGCACCCAGCTAGCAATGACAATCAAGTCAAGAACTACTCGGAAAGACTCGGACACAAGAATCTTGAAACAATCATTTTAAATTAAATTCAACATAGTGTTTAGGACAGCTATCCAAACTCAACACTGATAACATACATTTTAAAGAAACTCAATAATACCATGCTCATTATTCGTTCCCATTACACTCCTTGATGATACGTAATAAATATAATTTGAATAAATACTGTTCCACATTTGACTGCTAAAACCATATGTTCGACAATTTTACGAGTAACGAGTCGTTTCTAAAGAAGAGGTTAAATTAATTCCAGTATTTACGATCCGTCGGTGACAAACGAGCGGTAAACAAGGTATTTTTATAAATTATGTCTTTTAAATATTAAATTTCTGTGAAAATGGGTTTTTTTATATGGTTGATTTATTTATGTCAGTTGTTGAGCTGGATGTATTTTTAGTTTTAAACTACCACTTTACAACCTGACAGTTGATAGGAAAATGGAAAAGAAAACGTTTGTGCCATCCCATAGTAACATGGGACAAGGGAAGGCAGATGTTGACAAGTAAATCCATATCTCGCTGCCTTTGTCTTAATGCCTAATTTACCTCTGTGGTCACAGCCAGTCTTTTATCTCTATTGCCTGTCAACAAAGCTTTAGGACTCACGTGATCTTGTCTGTATTGTATTTTTTTATGGTAAACATAAATATTTTCAAAGATAGGTGGTAGAACTCTTTCACTAAAAATAAACAAAATACCGCCTTTAATTTTATTTTTCGTCTTTTATTATTATCAATAATATAGTCGACAAAATGAATTAAAACAGCATTAAAAATAAGCCGAAATGTTGCTCTTTCCCGACCAAAAGAAAAATAACTAAATCTTTATCTGCCATCACCAAATATCAATATCCATTTACAAACATAATGAAATCACAATTTTAGGCCAGCAATGAGTCATAACAATAAAAAACTAAGAATTGAAATTTGACCTCATTTCTCGGCAAGTCTTCATGATATAGACAATTTTAAATAAATTATCGTCATGGCGGGAAACATGACGTCTGAGATGCAATATGGTGAAGCTATAACTGTTTTACTATTGAGTCGTATTAATGCGTTTTACGACGTATGGCGTTTTCACGCAATCCAAATGTTACTGTATTAATGATGTTTCATCCCATCTATTCGAAAAGGACGACTTGGTTCGCCTTTATGTGCACCCAAAGGTGGTGTTTTCTATAAGAAACTTTTAGCGGACAGTAATGAGTTTTTAATCCTCTTTATAAGTGCGCCGCAATTATCTTTGCCGCGCACTTTTTGAATTTGGAACATCTTAGTGTTCAGCACCAAAGAAATCGAACGCAAATATTGTTTGAATAAAGACTTGCTGGTACGACGGCCCATAGTCACGCCGCCGGATGAATGAAAAAAAAAAACAAATTAAAAAAGCGCGAACTACAGCCCGCGTTTTCGTAAATTTTCACGGATTGTTAGAAATTCATTGTTTTGTTTTGTTTTGAAAAATGAGTTCTTCAAGTGACAGTGAAAGTATAGAATTAACTCCTGAAAGCATTAGAACTGACGCAAGAAATGTGATGGATAATCTATTACCTGCAAAATCCCGGGAGAAATATATGAAAGCCTATGGTAATTTTATTGAATGGAGAAATGCAAGAGGCGCCAAGAATTTTTCAGAATCTGTGTTTTTGGCCTACTTCCAGTACTTAGCCAAAACTAAACAACCTTCCACTCTTTGGAGTACATACTCAATGCTAAAATCAACAGTCAGTTCTAATAACGATGTAAAACTGGACACATATTCGAAATTAATAGCGTACCTGAAGAGGATGTCTGATGGATTTAAACCTAAAAAATCCAAAGTGTTCTCAGTCAAAAACGTGGAGACTTTCCTTAATAAGGCACCCGACAAAGTCTTTCTTGCCGTAAAAGTAAGTAGGTAACTATGTTTACGGTGGATTAGTAAAATATAATCATAGTGTATAAAAATGCACATTTTATTGTAACCTGTAGGTACTTTGATAGATACTTGTCTTATTCACATTCGGTTTTGTTACAGGTGGCTTTAATTTTCGGATTACATGGAGCTTGTCGTGGCAATGAACTTTTAAAAATAACTGTTGATGATGTCGAAAATCACTCGGATGATTTACTGTTAGTAAAGCTGACCGATACAAAAACCAAAATTGACCGATCCTTCGTAATACGAGGAGAATACAAAACTATTGTACAGAAATACCTGGACCTGCGTCCTGCTGCTATGAAGACCAATCGGTTTTTCATCCGTTATCAAAATGGCAAGTGCTTCAAACAAGTGATGGGAAAAAATAAAATTTCTAACATGCCACAAGAAATTGCTACTTATTTGAAGTTACCAGATATCAAGCTGTATACAGGACATTGTTTTCGTCGTACTTCTGCTACCCTTTTGGCAGATACTGGAGCGGACTTAACTGTTCTCAAGCGACATGGAGGATGGAAATCGAGTGCTGTAGCAGAAGGGTATATAGAAGATTCCATTGAGAACAAGGCGAAAACATCTGAACGCATCGTGGAAAACATTAAATTGCAACCTTCAGTTAATACATCCATACCACTGTCGCCGCTCCCATCTACATCCAAACAACGAGATTCACCGTCACATTTTTCTCAAAATTATCCAGATTCGGACATTTCAAACACGCAGAATATAAAATCTACAACAATCTCTATTCCTAAAAAAACTGTAACAATAAATTTTCATAATTGCGAAAATGTCTCAAATGTAAATATAAGTTTTTAGTTGTTTTAATAAAGGATATTATTTAATTTCAATTTATTTGTTACTCTATGTTTTATTAAATAATAATATTACAATAAAATATGAGGCGCTTTTATTTTCTCATAGTGGGTGATGAAAAGTAGAGTGTATCACTCGGGCGCAAAATATATTTTTGGCTCGGGCGACGTACTTTGAATCCCTCGCTACGTTCAGGATTCTACTAAAGTATCCCTCGCTACGCTCGGGATTCTACTCTAGAATCCCTCACTTCGCTCTGGATTCAAAAAAGCGCCCTCGCCGTAAAAATATTATTTTGCTCCCTTATGATACAATCTACTATTAATATAGTTTTGATACCAAATGAGGCAGGATATTCGGGTCGACGATTAATCTATGGTATTAAAATGTTGTTGCTCAAACATGTTTCAATGGAACTGTTTTTTTGATTTGTAAAGCGATTGAAATTGTTTAATGGTATTCGTTTTTAACCCCCTCCGGAAAAAGAGGGGTGTTATAAGTTTCACGTGTGTTGCTGTGTATCTGTGTGTCTGTCTGTGGCATCATAGCGCCTAAATGGATAGACCGATTTTGATTTAGTTTTTTTTTGTTTGAATGGTGATTTTGTCGAAAGTATTCTTAGCTATGTTTGAATAAAATCAAACGTTCAAAAGTTATGGGCGTTTTACGGTTTGAATCCGGGTGGTTTCGCAAGATAAATGTGTCGGGGGTTTTTTAAATTTTGAAATTTTACTTGTTTTTAGATCAAGTGGTTTCCGGAATAAAAGTACAAAAATATTTGTAACGGTCATTTCAATAATGATTTCAGATAGATTTTCCATGCTTAACATATTCAATTTATCTTTTTAAAGTACATAATTATACGCTTTTATAATTACAGCCATCGTTATTTTTGCCAAATAACGCTTTGCGGGTTTTCCCAGTTCATAAAGCAAGAAAAACTTTACCATATTCGCCTGACAAGTTTGATTACTTACGCAAATAGGTTAGTGGATAAATTTATCATTGAAATTTAGTTTTGTTTTCAGAGTTTTATGAAGCCAAAGATTTTGAGCCAAAAGTCTGCTCGCCTGTTGCGGCTAAAAAGAAACTTGATTACTTAATGGCAAACATTGTAGTAAAAAAACTTATTTGCCAAGTTTACCTAGTCATGAGCTATAGCATAATAGTGTCTCATCTAGACACGAGAGACGAAAAAATGCAAAGTAGCTTATGAAAGACTGGTATTATTGAAAAGGGCTTCAAAGCGACAATAAAAAAGTAAATGAAAAAAATACGGCGTTTTTTAATATAAAACACACAAAACTTATAAATTGAAGTACCTACCTACTAAGATTAAGCAATATCAGTGACAAAGTTTTCATATTTCTTTCCACTACTATAAAAGAAAACTAAATTTTATGTGTCAGCTCGTTTCAGATATAAATTATAGTTTTTGCGGCACGCGACTTGCTTGTTTCAAAAGTCTTTGTTTGATTTCTGCTGATTTTGACGGGTTTTCCACAGTTTTTCATTGAAATATCTTTGACTTATAAAGGTATTGGAACTATTGGGGTTTATTCTGAATTTTGAGGACTTGCTATTTCTAAGTAAGTTTAGCGTTGGGTGTTCCAGTTGGTGTTTTAGACGTTGAACAAAGTGCCACAATATTACAAAGGCCTATATAAAGGACGCACAGAACCAGGAAGTATGGCAGAACTTAAAAAAGAAGCTAAGACCTAACAGTGGAGAATTCCTGGCTGAATTAACGATTCTGGTGATGATGAATAAGGGTCAGCGCCTATGGTCAGCACTATTTATGGATATCTGTTATTTAAATAGCATACCATAAAAGCTATACCTAGTTAACCACCAGAAATTGACAGACACAGTTGAATATTTACCTAATATATACGTAAGTATCTGTATTGCTGGACTGTAATATAACAACTTGTAAACCACAAGTGCCACTGCACCTATTATTGCAGTTTTTCGCAAATGAAATCAGTTCAGTAATAATAATTGAGAAATCGAAAAATAAAAAACTCCAATCTTCAATTATTTTACCGTCAACAGTAAACATAAACAACAACTTTTATTTCTTAATTCGATATACAAACAAGTTGAAATGAAATAAACGAACACCGACCAAAAAATAATTGAAAAAAAAAACCTTTTTGCAAAAAAATACTACCGACTTCCAAATGAAAAACTACAAAGTGAAAAATAACTTAACTTTTGGAAGTCGGCGTCTTTCGTAGGAACCATTTTTTTGCCATATGGACACCGACTTCCAAAAGTTAAGTTATTTTTCACTTTGTAGTTTTTCATTTGGAAGTCGGTAGTATTTTTTTGCAAAAAGGTTTTGTTATTTTTCCCTTTTCAGTTTTGCCTACCTAATAGCAAGTTGTTTATTAAGGTCCCTATAACTCCAGAATAACCGAATAACATGAAACTTGAACATTACCGGTGAAATGAGAGATCTGCGTACCCCTTTAGAGTATACTGGCGTGATGTTATGTTATGAAATGGTATAAACAACAAACAGACATGCGATTGCAGCAATCCCGAGAGTTTTGCCGTTATTTATTCAAGAGTTCTGTTGTGTATCTCCGAAGTTCTTCATCAGACCTTCACCAAATTAAAATGGGACCAATTTCGAAACATACACTTTCAAACAAAAAAAGAATTTTCAAAATCGGTCCACAATTGACGGAGATATCGGTGAACATACATAAAAAAAAAAAAAAAAAAAACATACAAGAAGTCGAACATAGAACCTCCTCCTTTTTGGTAAGTCGGTTAAAAATATGACACTACATGTTTTTAAATGCAACCATAAATATGGCCGTTTCGGGTTTTAAAAACCTGTGCAAGTAGAATAGAATAGAATAGAATTGAACACAACATGCATTTTAGTAATAATGAGAGATTTATAGGCAAGTTTCAATGGTTCTGTGGGCACTGGGCAGTGAATTTGCATACAAGTATACGGTTGAACGGCTTGATGTATTACCGTAAAACGCATTGAATTTGCAAACCCGGGCAATATGTGCGATATTTAACCGTTTTAAAATTTATTATAGATACTACTACTGATGAATATTTGTATATAAATTCTTCGAGCTTCTCGGGACCCTAGGGTGCCGGACTTTTAGACATGTAGAATGTAATGCGACACCAACCGGCAAATATTCCTGTATGCACTAGTGAGCACCCAAGGACAATCCTTAGCTGGTGCAGGACTATTGCAGAATATGGAGACAAAACACATTAGGCTATGGGTTTGGGTTGTTTCGTGAATCGATTACCTAAAACTTTAGAAGGCCTATTGGCCCCTGCCTGACCACTGTTGATCTACACGGTTACAAAATGGCTGGGGATAACTTGCACACTCAATAAATTGGGCCTCCATAAAGGGTCGCTTGCACTTAAGTGACGAAGCGACAAGGGGGTAACATATCCGGAGGTGCTTGAGAAGTGGAGAGGTATATCACGGCTATCAGGACAATCCCGGAAGTATGGTCAAGATCCCTACCAGCATCTTACTGGGTTAACTTCCTTCCGCCGAGCAAATTTGCTCTTGCGAATCTCCACTCAAGCCAGCCAATTAAGGCAAGAGAGAGGTTGGGAGCTCTGTTTCCCGTCAGTGTTCAATCCGACCGACCAATAAAGGCAAGTCGGAGATGAGGGATAAGACTTCTCCCTGGAGATCAGGACCGTGGGGTCGCCAGTGCCCACCAGCTCGCCAGAAATCTGCCCTGTGCATTATATCTCTCTTAATCTGGCTCCTCACCTTAGGCATGTTGCGGCAAAATCTACCGGTACAGACCTTTTTTTATTTTTTGGTTGGGATATCATCCAATGACTTCTCCCGCTCTGGGTGAAGCGGGAGCGCGTGTCAGACTTTTATTGGTATAAACAATAAACAGACATGCGATTGCAGCAATCCCTATAGTTTTGCCGTTATTTAATGAAGATCTCTGTTGTATATCTCCGAAGTTCTTCAGACCTTTACCAAATTAAAATGGGACCAATTTAGAAACATACTCTTTCAAACAAAAAGAAATTTCAAAATTGGTCCAAAATTGACGGAGATATCGGTGAAAATACACAAAAAAAAAACATAAAGTCGAAAATAGAACCTCCTCCTTTTTGGTAAGTTGGTTAAAAAATAAATCAGTTGTCCTTTGAAGTTTGGTAACGAAGAAGTTATAAGGAGTGGGTAATTAGGATTAGGAGTGGAGGAATTATTGAAGAGATTTCTTTGGTACAGCTGATTTTGCGAATTTGAATGTGTGTTGAATGTTGCCTGTTGAAATTTTATTTATTTGTTTATACTTTATTGTACACCAGAAAATACAGGAACAAAAGAAACTTAAAACTAAAAATATACAATGGCCGACCTTATCGCTTGCCGCGATCTCTTCCAGGCAACCTGGAATATCATTTTAATTTCTTTTATTTGGTTTTCTAATACACAAAGTTATGCCAAAATAGATTACCCGAATAACATAAAACTTGAAAATTACCGGTGAAAGGAGAGTGTACCAGGGTGAACTGTACACATCTGCATACCCCTTTAGAACATACCGTCTTGTTGCTATGTTATGAAATGGCGTAAAAATAAACAGACAAACGATTGCAGCAATCCTGAGATATTTACCGTTGTTCATTGAAGAGTTCTGTTGTATATCTCCGAAGTTCTACATCAAATCTTCACCAAATTAAAATGGACCACATGAGAAGTATCAGGTCTCAAATAAAAAAAGAATCGTATTAATCAATTTAACTAGTAAAAAGTTGTAGTGACACACATAAAAAAATACAGTCGAATTGAGGACCTCGCCCTTTTTAGGGTTCCGTACCCAAAGGGTAAAAACGGGACCCTATTACTGAGACTAAGGCAAAAAAATCACGTTTGTTTTATGAGAGCCCCCCTCAAATATTATTTTATTCTGTTTTTAGTATTTGTTGTGATAGCGGCAACAGAAATACATCATCTGTGAAAATTTCAACTGTAGTAGCTATCACGGTTCATAAGATACAGCCTGGTGACAGACAGACAGACAGACAGACAGACAGACAGACGGACCGCGGAGTCTTAGTAATAGGGTCCCGTTTTTACCCTTTGGGTACGGAACCCGAATAAAGTAGTTACACATTTGCAATATTTTACGTAAGAAAAAAGTGATAATAATTGTTATAAACTTTATTTCTGATACAAATGCTCTAAAAACGTAATAATTATATTATTTTTTCTTAAATCTATCAATTTATGATTTCCGTATATTTATGTCTAATTTATTATTAATATTTATTTAATAATTAACAAATGACAAAAAGTTATTGATTTCATTAGTTATTGCATTTCTTAAATAAAGTTTCTTTTTGTATAATATATTTTTATTGTAACCATCAGTAGGTAAAGTGCCAGCTAGATCTTTTCTATAGGCCGCGCAATTAGTTGGTGACTCAAAGAAATGACAATTAATTGGCGGTACAGCTGATGATTGTTTCAATAAAATATAATATTTAATGAGATAACATTTTTAAATCTAACCATCGTGGTCTTAATAATCTTCATAAATGGCAAAAAGATCGGGACTCATTGTAGTGGTTATAGGCACACATTTTCCGCCTTTAAATCTGATCATATTACCAGGACAAGGCAAATCTTTAGGAGAAACAATAGTCCCTTGTCCGTTGACTTCAGTGCTCATATGTGACGTAAGAACTACGTCAATGAGGTACAGCAACACCTCTGCAGGCGTAGCACCCTCTAATACTGTGGAGACTGGCTCACTCGTGCTGGAGAGTTCAGCCGCAGCAGTGGCGACTGCGATCAGCAATATTACTGCTCTCATCGTAGTGGCTCTGGGCAGACGAGCTGAAAACTAAATATAGATATCACATCGATTTGTGATCAAATCACACTAATTTTTCTCATAGGTGTGTCTTAAAAATGATTGGTTGGCAATTACGAAATCCAAGTAAAAAACAAAATGCCTTTCAATGGTGACAGTATAGATAATGTGGCCAGTCTAAAGCTGGAAAATAAAACCTGGTCTCTAGTCAAATGAAAAGTGTAGAACATAAATGTTTGAGGTGTTTGGGGTTTAATCGCCATGGGGATCTGAGTACCCTCTTAGATTTTTGCGACCTTACCCAGAAATTAGAGGATTCCTTCCTATGTAATTAGGTCATGTCCTCTGGTCTCTTCCTATCATCGCGCGTGAAGTCATTGGGTTCTTAAAACAGACGCATTCACGTAGAAAACGTACATACGCATCGAATTGATAAACACCTATTTGAAGTTGGTTTAAACATAATGTTATAATAAGGGAAAATACCGAAGAACAAACACTGCTTTTCCAAAAAAAAATGGCTTCGCAAATTTTTTAACAATAGTTTTTTTCTTCATATACCAAAGTCTATCCAACAGTAAAACTTGTATATACTTATGGCTACTTTTGCCCCATGAAAGATTGTCAATGAGTTAAAAAGTCTACCTAAAAATATATTTTACTCAAAAATGCATGTAATGTGGTCATTATTTTGACAACCTTGTTTGAGCAAAGTCGACCTTGCCGTTCTGTTTCAAGGAGCGGCCGGCAAAGCTTTGTTGGCCGCTCTAACAGGCCGGCAATATTTTGCCGGCCGCTATTTTGACGTTTCAACGTTTTAAAAAATCAAATCCAAAAAGATATTATTTAAAACACAGCTGTTTGTATCTATAGAGATAGGTACAAAAAGATTTTATTCCATATTAGGCTGTATAGTTCCAACTACCATTGCTCAAACACCTGAAGAAAAAAATTATGTAATAAATGAAGAAATAATACAGCAGTCAAACACCGCATTAGAATTATGGCAAACTATTAGTAATATCAAACCGGGAAAGTCGGTGTTGAATTTTAGTAACTCAACTTTTCATAATTGTCATTTTAATTAAAATTCTAGTTAATTAATATATTTTTTATTTAAATTACTTGCTGGTTTTATTTAGATTAAATACTTGCATTTTTGAGTAAAGCACTATACAAACCTTGGCCCATAATGACTGCTTCGCTGGTCACGCTATGATTGCCTCGAGCTAGCCTAGCTACGCTCTAGGCCTTTCAGCTTGGCCATCATTGCAGCCCTTGCTGTCCTCGCTGTAAAGGCCTCGACCTACGGTCTCGGCCTTTATCTCAGCTCGTCCATCAAGTGCCGCACGCTGACCGCGCTGTGTCGGCCTGGAGTTGCGCTACGCTGCGCTGTCGCCCATAATCAGCGCGACCAGCAAAGTAGTCATTATAGACCGCGGCAGTAATGTACTATTACTCAAAAATGCACGTAATGTGGTCATTATTTTGACAACCTTGTTTGAGCAAAGTCGACCTTGCCGTTTTGTTTCAAGGAGCGGCCAGCAAAGTTTTGCTGGCCGCTCTAACAGGCCGGCAATGTCTTGCCGGCCGCTATTTTGACGTTTCAACGTTTTAAAAAATCAAATCCAAAAAGATTTTATTTAAAACACAGCTGTTTGTATCTATAGAGATAGGTACAAAAAGATTTCATTCCATATTAGGCTGTATAGTTCCAACTACCATTGCTCAAAAAAAAACAAAGCAGTAACAAAACGCGGTTCAGCGAAAATTTTGTTTTTATTTAGTGACTTTTTTGCTAAAAATGAGGTCTCAAAGCGAAAATTCTTCCGATTCAATGTGTTTAACACCGCCTGACATTAAAGATGAAGCTAAATAATTTAGCTTCAAGATAATATGTACATATTATCTCAATGTTTCGTTCTGGAAATTTCGATCTGCAGAACAAGCCCCGTGGACGGCCGGAGACCAAAGTTGATAATGATGAATTGAAGGCTATTGTGGAAGCGGATCCATCGCAAACCACGTCCGAGTTAGCTGCAGGTTGCGGTGTTAGTGATAAAACTGTTTTGGTTCACTTGAAGCGAATTGGAAAGGTGAAAAAGATTGAAACGTGGGGCACGGACCTCATGAATTGAGAGCAGCAAACCAACAAACGCGCGTCGACAGCTGCGTTACATTACTCAACCGGCACAATAATGAAGGGATTTTACCTGTGATGAAAAGTGGATCCTGTACAATAATCGGAAATGCTCATAGTAATGGCTGAACCCTGGCGAACCAGCCAAATCCTGCCCCAAGCAAAAAATTACTCAAAAAAATTACTTGTGAGCGTTTGGTGGACTAGTGCCGGTGTCGTTCACTACAGCTTTCTTAAATCTGGTCAGACGATTACGGCGGATGTCTATTGTCAGCAACTGAAAACCATGATGGAAAAGCTAGCTGCTAAACAGCCGAGGCTGGTCAATCGCTCTAGGCCACTGCTGCTTCAGGACAACGCTAGGCCACTGCTGCTTCAGGACAACGCTAGGCCACTGCTGCTTCAGGACAACGATAGACCACACACTGAACAACAGACGGCTACCAAATTAGAGGAGCTTCAATTGGAATATCTAAGACATCGACCGTACTTCCCGGACCTTGCTCCAACAGATTACCATTTTTTTCGAAATTTGGATAACTTCTTGCAAGGGAAAAAATTTAACTCCGATGCGGCAGTCCAAAGCGCTTTCAAAGATTTAGAAAAAAGATACCAATGGTACATACTTTGATTCCAGTTATTAAAATGAGATTTCATGTTGATTAGCAAGTATTATATACCAGTCGTTGCACACACTAACAGTACCTAACCATAAGTCCTATCCTACTTCCAGCTTCCTATATCTCTAATATTATAAATGTGATAGTATGTTTGCATGTGCGCTGACAAATCTTGTCTTAACGGATCTGGGCGAAATTTGGCCAACGGGTGTATCATGACCTGGATTAGCATATATGCTTTTTATCCCGATAGTACGTTTCCTTAAGTTAAAAGAGTTTTTACGCGAGTGAAGCCGAAGGCAGAAGCTAGTCCATAGTATACCAATATTATAAATGTGAAAGTAACTCTGTTTGTATATCTGTTACCTTTTGACGCTTTAACCGCTGAGCCAAATTAGATTAAATTTGGTATGGGTTTGAGTTCTGAGCAGGACATAATGATAGTTTTTATTCAGGTAGTGTGTGATAATAGTTATTTATGCTACAAGTGCGGAAGGTAGGTGATTTCCGATGAGTGGCATTTGGATAAATCGACACGAGTCGGAAATCATCTTACGTACGTGTATCATACAACATTTTACTATGCATTGTGCGAGGAAATAAATTAATTAATAAAATGAATTTAATAAAATGGCGGGCTTATTCAAGCGCGTTCAGCATATCCACAGATTAACTAATAGTTCCTCGGGCATATCTACTGCGCATGTGCAAATAGCTATCACATCGTAACGCAATAAGGCACGAGCAAAATATACGTTCTGCAAAACATATTTAATGAATATTTAAAATTAATTTATTGATCAAAATCTAAACCTTGAGTAACTAAAAACGCCTAAAATTATTTTACGTTTATATGAATGATTATCTGTACATAACTAATTTATAAAACTTTTCTCAAATAATAAAAACTATGCGTCGGGCTGACGTTGGAGTTAAAAATTAAAAAAATACAGGAAAGTAAAAAGCACTAGCGAAAAAAGTGACACTTTCCGCACAGTTTGGCTGCTTGGAAAACGCTCTTTTCGAAGACATTGCGTTGTAAAACACTTTTTACTAGGGCAAAGCTGCGGGCAGAAGCTAGGTACTATAAATAAAAACCTAATCAAATTGGGAGGAAGTATGACAATGATAACCGCCAATTTAATAACTTAAAAACATTAATAATAGAAATAACATTATTAACATTCGTATATTATTTAAGTTGCTGCAAAAGTTCGACTTACGGTAAATCCTAGGATTTACAAATTCTTGATAGTGAAATGGATCTTCTTCAAGCGATACTCCGTCGATTTTGTCAAAGAACTGTTTTTTTTGGCTAGATTTAAAACAGTTCGACAACACACCTATTATTCCCAAAACAACCGTTTCACTAGCCAGTATTAGTAAAATAGACACACCAATTTTCAGAATATAAATTGTTACAATATTGTAAGTAGAAATAGCATATAATTAACCTACTATTGAGGTAATTTATAAGCAGGAACTTGTGATAATTTTATTTTCGTTTAAGATACCGGCAGGCTTTATTATGTAAGAAACAGCAGTCAGCAATCATCGTGCGAAACGATTTATGTCATAAAAAGCGAAATTACCTACAGTGTAGGTACGGTAGGTAATAGTACACAATGGTTTGCTAATCGCGCGCTGTTTGCCAAATGCAATTATTTCTAGAAAACCGCCAAAAACTCTAAAATTTCTGTATTGAAGAGCAATTATTGCGCAAAAATCGCTTTTGTTTTGCTGTTGCAAGATACGTAATAAGCCTGCCGGTGTTAAAATGTGCCAATCGTTTATTTTTAGTTGAAATAATCATCTTATTAACTAAACCATGTTGGTAAATCCTAAGAATTATTAGTACCTAAAACCTAATATTGTCCAATGTTCGGACTTTTACAGTAACATCATACATTTTAATTAAATATTTGAAAAAAAAAAATATCCTTAGTAAAACAAATGTCCTTATTTATTCTGTTTATTGTCACAATAAATGTTCTGAGCCAAACTCGTTCCTGATGTTATTAAAATGTAAGTAGTGTGATATTTTTTTTTATTAATTTTACTAATAGCCATTGACAGATGCTTGCCGTGTGAATGCCAAATTGGCATGCCTTCTACCGCCATATGAAATTTTCTTCAAAGTTACGGGAGCAAAATGACACCTTCGTTAATAAGTCGAGAACACTAAAATCCTTTTTTTTTTGGTAACTGATGTTTTAAAATTTTTGTAAATGGCGTTTTTTAATAATTTTTTAGATTTACAAATGATCAAATAAGTTGTAGAGTGATTTATTTGACCAGTTCTTAGGCTATGAATTGATGAAAAACGCGTTTTACTGAAATTTGAAACCATTGGAATAAGGTAATTCAATGATTGGTTGAGTTAACTTCGGATCAAAAAACTAGGCCTTACGAAAACAAAAACTCTGCTGAGAATATTCTCTAGAGCAGCGGCTCTCAAATTTTTTTTAGCAATGGAACTGTTTTGGAAACCTAAATATTTGGCGGTGCCCTAAAATACGTTTGTTGCCTAAAATAATAAAAATAAGCTTATGAGCACTTATTTTTTATTAGTAATTATTTTTCATACATTGTTTTATATCAGGCTTGATAGAAGAGAGTTGAAGTCTCATATCAGGTTCGGCGGCATCCATTCTATTGCGGTAATTGTTTTTTGTAGCTGCATAAGTCGAGAATTCTGTTTGTTTGCTGTTTTGATTGTGTTTGTTTGTTGTTGATTGTTGTTTCTGTTTCGCCTATCGATTATAAAAAAACAAAATAAGTTAGGAACGGGAGAAGAACATTCAGGGCCTTTGTGGCAAGAAGTGGATATTTATTACGAATCTTACACCAAAACTCATTCAGAGGCATTGTTTTGAACAGCGACTCGATACTGGAGTCTGATGACATTTCTAAAAATGATTAATATATCTCATTCGATTCGGGCTTTTGCAAGTTGGGTGCAAAAGGATTTTGAATCCTTGAAATCATTATAATTTATGTATTTTGTTCTTCGCGAAAACTATGATTAATTATTAATTTACTATGACTCAAAAGATGCGCGATCATAATTTTAGTAACTGTCGTATAGTAACAAAATTTTCTCTGTAACCTTATTTTTCTTTGGTCTTTTTTATTAGGGTTCCGTAGCCAAATGGCAAAAAACGGAACCCTTATAGATTCGTCATGTCTGTCTGTCTGTCTGTCTGTCTGTCTGTCTGTCTGTCTGTCCGTCCGTATGTCACAGCCACTTTATTCCGAAACTATAAGAACTATGCTGTTGAAACTTTGTAAGTAGATGTATTCTGTGAACCGCATTAAGATTTTGACACAAAAATAAAAATTAAATAATAAATTTTGGGGGTTCCCATACTTGAAACTAAAACTAAAAATACTTTTTTTCATCAGACCCATACGTGTGGGGTATCTATGGATAGGTCTTCAAAAATGATATTGAGGTTTCTAATATAATTTTTTTCTAAACTGAATAGTTTGCGCGAGAGACTCTGCCAAAGTGGTAAAATGTGTGTCCCCCCCCCTGTAACTTCTAAAAAAAGAGAATGATAAAACTAAAAAAAATATATGATGTACATTACTATGTAAACTACCAGCGAAAATTGGTTTGAACGAGATCTAGCAAGTAGTTTTTTTATAATACGTCATAAATCGTAAACCGTAATTTACCAAGTACGGAACCCTTCGTGCGCGAGTCCGACTCGCACTTGGCCGGTTTTTATAGATAGGCTTGCGCTTGAACACTATCTCACCTGGGGGGTGACCATAAGCTCTTAGTGTAAGGTTATTTTGAGTGTGTGTAAGGGACAGATGTATATGACGTGTATACATCTGTCACTTACTCGATCTCAAAATAACCTTACTCTAAGAGCTTAAGTGACGATGTGGTCGACGGTGTAACACGCTTGCCTAGAAGTAACCTATTCACTCTTTACTTAAAGACCCCGAGGTTGAAGCTATCTGGAAACACAGACTCCGGCAGGGAATGCCACTTTTAGCTGTACGCATAATGACTGTGTTTCTAAAACGTTTAGTACGCATGGGTAGGATGTCCACCATGTACCGATGATGCATCGCAATTATGACCAGTAGTTTTCGTGGAGCTCCTACAGAGGCTCCACGTGGCCCTAGAGTTCCGCGGAGCACACTTTGACTAAGGCTGCTTTTTTCACTTTAAAGACAAATATCGTTTTAAGAACTTATACTGCCAAATATCTCGGCAACGTAACACTTCCGGGTACTATATATACGTAATTATCTCTGGTATTTTTTTGTGGTTTGACGGTTAACCCCTGTATACTATTACAACAATAATTTTATGTTGTTACTGCGCGAGCTTCATTGTGCTACGTACCGTAATTTTCTATTTATGTTAAGCGTCGTAGCATCCTCTTTAAATATTTTATTTAGAGCAATTAATTATCCCTGCCTACATTTTACATACAAATAACAATATCTGAATTCGTTTTCTGGTTGAAAGGTCACTCGGACTGGCGTTTAGCCTTTAGGACGGCAACACAAAAATAATGTAAAAATAGAGGCACATTCTTTTTTATATCTATTTTCTCAGACACAATATAAATAGAGTTATAAGAGAAATCTACACATTCGAGTGTCAAGTGTACAAAATCGCGGTGAGTGCTAACGCGTGCCCATGTTCCCGCCATAAGCAGCTCAGGAGGACACCGTGGAGTTTTAGTGGGTTAGAGTCCCACATAACTGCGTTATCTTCCCGTGGTGGCGCAGTATGCATGAGCATTTCAGCACGATAAAAAAAGTGTACAAAACATTGCATGGTATTTTTTCAGCTAACACCCATTAAGTTGTTGTATAATACATGAATAGAATAGAATAGAATAACATTTATTTGCATAAAAACATGGTATAAAAGATGGTACAAAATTAAATATAGCGCATACATATTTTTGCTTAACATTATAAGCGTGCAAATTGTTCGTGCATACAATATAGTCAATTAATTTTTTTGTCAAAAAACTCTTTTACACTATAAAAACTATTAGTGGACAGCCAGTTATACAATTTAATTTTAAATAATCTGCTATTTAGAATTTTTAGGTCACTAGGTATCTTATTAAATATTTCTACACACATATACAAACAGCTTTTATTATATTTAGTAAGTCTTGGCATGACATCCAGTACGAGCCTGTGAGGGTCGCGCCGGTTTCGAGGATGTACATCGTCTGCTTTTATAAATAATGCCTTATGCTTCCATACAAACATACATATCTCATATATATAAAGAGACGGTAGCGGTAACAAACCAAGTTTCTGAAATATCGGCCGACAAGAATCGTCAGATTGAAGGCCATACATTGCTCGAATGCATTTTTTTTGTGCAACAAATGCTCTATTCTGATCGGTGCTATTGCCCCACAAAATCAATCCATAGCGTAACACCGATTCAACATATGCATGATATGATGTTATTGCCGTTTGGATGTTCGTTATATTCCTAATTTTTTTTAGCGCATATACAAACTTATTAATTTTTTTCGAGACAGTATCGACATGGGTTTTCCAGTTTATGTCTTGATCTAGAGTAACGCCTAGAAATTTAGTTTCCGTTACTTCACAAATTTTATTTATATTCATTTTGATATTAAATTTAGAATTATTTGATCGGTTAAATTGTATATAAACAGACTTTGCAAGATTTAATGATAAATTATTTTTATTTAGCCATTCAATCAGTATGTCAATAGTGTTATTAATGTCAGTTTCATGATCGTCAATTGTATTATTATTTTTATCAGATGTCACAATAATGGAAATGTCATCAGCAAATAATATACATCTATGATTAGTTATATTGGTAATAGAATTAATATACAGTATGAATAAAATTGGGCCTAACACACTTCCTTGTGGGACGCCATATTTGTTGCATTTAAGTTCAGAAGAGTGTGGTGTCATATAATTATATCTATTTACTTTTGTAATTATAACACGCTGTTGTCTGTTACTTAGATATGTCGATATCCATTGAAGTGCAATGCCTCTAATGCCAATTGCCTCCAATTTCTGTAGTAACAGGTCGTGAGATACTAGGTCAAAGGCTTTAGATAAATCAAAAAACAACCCTGTAGTAAAGTGGTTTCGGTTAATATTAGTCAATATGGTTTTTATAAGAGTGAAGATAGCTAGTGTTGTGGATTTGTTTTTCTGGAAGCCAAATTGCTCTTTTTTAATAATGTTAAATTTATCACAGTAGTCAATTAATCTATCAGACATACACTTTTCGAAAATTTTCGATATTATAGGTATCAATGTTATTGGGCGATAATTATTAATATCAGACTTATCACCTTTTTTAAAAAGTGGCTTAACAATAGACACTTTCAATGAATCCGGAAAAGTGCCAAGTGCAAATGATTGATTTATTAAATATGTCATAATAGTAATAAGTTCATTAGTGCATGCTTTTATGATCTTCGTATTAATTTCGTCATAACCTGCCGAATTTGTGTTTCGTAATGATGTCATCACCGCTCTGACTTCATTCTCGGATACCGGTTTCAGAAACATCGAATGAACCAGTGGACTTTCGTCACAGTTCCTCTTTGCACTTGCGCTAGAAGAGCGTGCTGAATTGATATAGTGATTATTAAACGCAGTTGCTATTTCCACGGGGTCTGTAATTACTGAATTGTCAAGTAGGATATTTTCTATATCGTTCTTAAAGTTATTTCCCATAATTTCATCCTTAATTACTTTCCATACCGCTTGGCATTTGTTTTCACTTTTGGTAATAAACTTGATATTTGCGTTTTTCTTCGAGTTATATATGCATTTCTGTAAAAGTTTCGAGTATTGAATATATTTAATTTTATTTTTTATATTTTTATTCTTATAATATTGATAACGTAAGAACCGTTTCGTTTTACAACTTTTTTTAAGCCCCTTACTTATCCAGTTCTGTTTATTTTTATTTTTGGTGTTTACCTTAAGCTTTATTTTTGGGAAGCATAGATTAAAGAACAGGCACAATGTATCATGAAAATAACTAAATGCTTTATTTATGTCATTCTCAGCGTAAATTTCAGACCAAGACATTTCTTGTAAGCATTCTTTATACTTCTGAATGTTAATTGAGCTGAAAACTCTTTTGTAGGAATAGTACGACGCTTGATTTTTTGTGGTATGTCTCACAGGGAAGCTCAACATTTGTGCTGTGTCGTGGTCGGATAAATGGAGTGGCAATACTGTACCAATAGCATCTGAAATATTACTAAGAATATGGTCGATACAAGAAGACTTACGAGTTGGTTCATTAATGTGCAGTTTAAGATTATAATTGTATGCTAGATCTTGTAACTGATTTGTAATATTGCCTCTTTTAAGAGTGTTGATGTTAAAGTCACCTGTTAGAACCACGTTTGTTTTCGAGTTGTATTTTTGGAAAACCTGGTACAAAAGACTGTTTAATTTGATTAAGAATTGGGTGGGGTCGGATTGAGGTGTCCTATAAATACATATAATTATCAACTTATGACAGGTAAGTTCTATGCCACATGCTTCAAACGTATTTTGTATGGCATGGTTATATACAAACGGTAGAACCTTGTAGACAAGGTCACGTCTAACGAAAATGCAAGTACCGCCTCTTTGTTTTTCCCTAGAGAAACTGGCAGCCATTTCGTAATCATGAATCTGAACATAAGTTTCATTGCCTTTTTTTAAAAATGTTTCGGAAAGGCATATCACATCCGGGCTATTCTGTTCTTCGCGTAATTCCTGTAAGGTTAATTCAAGAAGTTCCTTTTTGGATACGATACTAGCAATATTCTGATGAAGTATTTTAAATTTATATGCCACCGATGGTTGAGTCTTATGCTCGAAAAAACGTCAAGCTCTTTCGTGTCACAGGAAAATAATAGGGAATAGTTCCCTTGAGTGCTTCTTCTGTGGGACTTACAAGGTCACTAGTTTTTTGTATTTTTAATTTCATGCGATCAAAATAGAAGGGAATTGTGCCTCTCTTGGGTTCATTAATATTGTTACATAGCTTAAAACTTGATCTGTTACTCGCTATTCGCTTTACAAGTTCTCTTGGGTTTAAATAATTCTCGTGATAATCATTACAGTCAATAAGATAATTTATTTTAGTGCACAGTTCAGATAATTTCAATGTTTCGTATTCTAGAAATTTACATTTTTTATAACGCATACATAAATTTTTGATACGATAATTAAGTTCATCAACATCTAAGTAGTAATTTTTGAATACATTTAATACAATAATCATGTTATTATAAAAAGTATCCAGTACAATTTGTAATTGGGATAAAATATATTTTGAATTGTGATCATTTTCTCCTATACAAATCACAAGTTTATCGTTCAAGTTTAACTTAGCATGACGGCAACCCATTATTATTTGGCTACTCAGTGCATTTGGTTTAGTATCCGCGACAATCTTATACTTTTCATACCTTGTATTTCGTCTTGAATCTATCATGGTAGCTGCTAGGCCGACACACTGTTGAGAGCCGAAAATAAGTATCCTATTTGTCGATTCATGGTTTTGCTCCTTGGTACAAATAGGCGTTTGTGTGCAAATTTTTGATACCGTTGAATATTTAGGTAGACTGTAGTCGCGTTGTAACGTATCTATCTTCTGTTGGGCGTCTTTCAGTTCACGTTGCAGATCCGCGATTTTCTGTTGAAGGGAGATTATTTCAATCTCTTTACCACTGTTGATAATCGACTTACTCGCCAACGGAGTAGAAGGCGTGGAGAATGCATTTTGGTCAAGAAGCGAATGTCTTTTCCTTTTATATTTATTTGCTGGACTGTTTCCTAAGGTTGCTGGAGAGTGGCACAATGATTTAAGCATTTTTACTTCCGCACATAACTTATTTATTTGATGATTGAGATTGTTATTTTCTAAAATCATATTCTCTAACTCATTTTCTGTACTTTCCAGCTTGTGTGTGAGCTCCTTTATGCTGTCCTTCATTTCCAGTACTGTTAATGTGTCAGACATTGTGCCGTCTACACTGTGGGACAGTTTAGTGGGAGTATTATAAGAATCATCTGAGTTTCCGTATTCGGACAATATTTGAGAGTCCAGGATGTCAGAAGACTTCAGAATGGCGTGAGTCGCAGTTTCAGGTTCTTTATTTTCCTGGACATTTCCATTTGGTTCTGGAGAGGAGCAGTTTCGGTGCAGATTTGCCTGTCTCCTCGTGGTGATATGAGGTACATGGCTAGTGATTTTCTTACTTTTGCATGTCTTGCATCTCCATTTGCTTTTAGATTCCTGGTCCATAAGACGGTAGGTTTGTTCTGGGTAACCATCGCAATCTGGTTCATATCGATTGTTACACATTGAGCATAAGGCTGTCTTTTTAATGTCTACCGGTCTCTTGCATTTAAAGCATATAGCTTTCTCTGACGTCTTGCGGTCACTTTTTTTACCAGTTTTAGAAGACATCATAACACTATTATTGCCCCTTCAAGTTACTTCTAATAATCAAAGTAACAAAAGGGAAAAATACTGATAAAAAAAAAGAAAATAACACAAAAAGCAAAGTCAACACAAAAAGTAAAGTCTTTCGTGGGGATCGATCCACCGACACTTGGAGCTGGTTTCAGACCAGTGTCGACCGTTATGCAAACGCGCCACTCGTACTCTAAGTTTCTTGTCAAAAATTACGGTGTGTATAAGATTTGAACTTCAAAATGTAACGAGTCCGTTGCAAACAGATTCAAATAAGAAAGTTCAAAGTCCGTTTCTTTGTTTAATGAACACTATTTTGTTTTGCTTTTCGTTTCGCTTCATCACTGTTATTGCACTTCAGAGTGTTTTATTGTTTATATTATGTTGTTCAAATTGCACTTATAGCACTGTTTAGGTAATTTAGCCACATTTATAACTTTGACACTGCTGGATCAGTTTGTGGAAGAATATCTTTATTAATGATGTTTAATTAAGTCATTGAGATGTAATAACAATTGCACCAATGTTTTGCACTTTTTACTTTATTTTGGTACTAATCACAACACAAAATAGGTGGTATAAATATTTTTAAACATTAAGCGATACGGAGCTATTATTATCGTGGCGCTCGCGTCGCGCGTTGTATATAACATGTATATAACAGTAGATCTCTCGGTGAAGGGTTTCAGCTTAACATCATACTAACCTAGAACCACAAAGCAGCGTTGCGTCTCTGGTAAAAGGTGTAGTAGACAGCAAACAAGTTAAAATAAAACGAAGAGCTTGGTCACAAATATAATATTTTATTGATAAAATTGAGTAAGATGATCTTTTTAGATCTCAATAATCCTCGAATACAAATTCTAATTCTAATTCCCCTTTATGGAAGCAGCCACTTCTCCTGGAAAAAATTGACGAAATTATTCGATGCACTCTGTCATCTATCTTAAATGTGGCCTTGGATGACCGAGCCTGGACGCAAGCCACGCTACCCATTCGCTTCGGTGGGCTCGGCATCCGCAAAATTTCTAGTATAAGCCTACCGGCGTTCCTGTCTTCGGTCCACAGCACTGAAACGTTAACCACTAAAATTTTATCCCTGTCACTGGTTAACTGTGAAGTGCCGTGCTCGACCGACGCAGTGTGCGCCTGGAAAGTGGCTTGCCCGAATACGGCGTTGCCCGAAAACCCATCTTCCCAAAGACAGTGGGATGAGCCGCTCTGCAGATTGGTACGGAATAAACTCATAAATACGTCCACCAATACTGCTGAGCGTGCTCGCTTACTGGCTGTGGGTGAATGGGAGTCGGGCCTCTGGCTACAGGCTTTACCGTCACCCAACTTAGGTACAATGTTGAGTGACACTACTTTCCGGATCGCTACATGTCTGCGCCTAGGCTCTCCCAGCGGAGCTCCACATCGTTGTCAATGTGGTGAAGCAGTCGACCGCCTCGGACACCATGGCCTATCCTGCAGTAGGAGCGCTGGTCGGATAGCACGGCACGCCAGCATTAATGACATCATACGTCGAGCTCTTGTTACCGCCGGGGTGCCAGCTGTTTTAGAACCCAATGGCTTAGCACGCGACGATGGGAAGAGACCGGACGGGATGACCATAATGCCTTGGAAGTTGGGTAGGCCTTTGGTCTGGGATGCAACATGTGTCGATACCCTTGCGCCATCCCATCTTCTTAGCACGGCGGGCTGTGCTGGGGCGGCTGCTGCTGGTGCAGAAAACCTCAAACGGCGCAAATATAACAACTTTATTGGCAATTATATGTTTGAGCCGTTTGGGGTTGAGACATTAGGTCCATGGGGTCCGAGTGCTCACCGAGTTTTTCGAGACATAAGTAAAAGGTTAGTCGACTGTTCACGTGACCAGAGGGCTGGCCTTTTCTTCAGCCAGAGGATCAGCATTGCCATTCAACGTGGCAATGCTGCCAGCGTTCTGGGCACGTTTCCCATTGACATCGATGTGGACGAATTTTTTGATGCGCAATGAGCCCTTTTCCTTCTCCCCTTTGTATGTAATTTTGTTTTGTTATTAGTCATAAGATTAGAAATATTCAGTTGTATATTTTATTAAGTTAATAAAAACCTAAATAACAAAGTGAAAAAAAAAAAAAAAAAAAAAAAAAATCTAAATTATCCAAAGTTAAGTATTACAAATATGAAACTTTAGATGTTTGTGTGTGAGTTCGGATGTTTGACTGAGAACGGATTTAGATGTTCACGTAGGAACACAATTACAATGATAACATATTTTATAAATACATGTATCAAATTAAATTTTTCCAACTAAACTTACGAATTAACCTAAACTCCAACTACATTTTATTAGAAAACACTTACACCTTGATATTAAATATTAGAATAGCCAGATATACTCGTAATAAAAAGTATTAAGTTGTTGTTTGAGTATACAAGAGGTCTAATGGGCAATATTGGATTAATGTTGTGCTAAATACATAAACAATTGTTAACAAATTGGTTTGTAAGATAACATTTTTCACTCTTAATCAAGATCGTTACTACCTTACTTACCATTATTAATAATCATTTAATATATCTTATAAATTCAACATACATACATAAACTCACACCTTTTTTCCATGGGGGTAGGCAGAAACTACAGAACGCCACCTGCTACGATCCTTACATACATCTTTTGCTACATTCACAAACAGACAACGATGAACCTGTCAAAATTGAACTTTTTATTAAATTACTGTCATAGTGTTGTTAATATATTTCGGGACGAGGCAAAGATCTTATATGTTAACTTTACATCCAAATATCTTGGCAATATGGCACTTTGTCTAACGTGGATATTTTTTATTTTTTTAAGTGTCCTTTATCCGTACAGTGCAGTACACTGCATCCAAATTTAAATGAACGTTCAGAAAAATACGGGAATGACATCTTCAGGCAATAATTTATAAGTTTAATAATATAATATTACTTACCTAGCAAAAGTATCTTCTATGATGACACAATAAACAGACTAACAAAATGCTACACTAGAACAATTTGAAATAGTTTTCAGTTATTAATGCGTTGTCATGATGTATTAACGTGTATTTATACACGTCGTTGTTACCTAATATAGTAACCATAAGGCGTTAGGCATTACTCTTTGAAATATGATTTAATGATGAAGAAGGAAAACCATAATCGGCAATAACTAGTTAGACGAATGCGTCAGAGTATTTATAACATCGCGTGCTCGAAAATGACAAATAATACGTTATGCAAACAAAAATTACTGTCGTTGGTATTCAAATCAATCATTAATTGATTAATATAAATAATAATAAAATAAAAAAATTGAAAACTAAATTATACTATTATCAGAAATTATATAAAATGTCAAGTTACATTATTAACATAACTATAGTAACATTACCATTATATTTTTTTCACACAACGTCCAACGATTTAAAATACAATTTTGCTAATTACTTAGATTATTTAAATCATTGATAAGACACATATACATTGATTACAATAACATTATCAAATTATATTACATTATTAAATAAAAAAAATGGAAAGTATAACACTACAGATTATCAGCAGGAGTAGACAGCTGATTACAGATCAATGTCCAGAATATTAGATATAAATTTTCGAGAGTGTCAAAGAAGATATCGACACTGTTTTCGACAGAACAGACTCTGTTTTTTAAAGTCAATATTCTGTTTAGTGGAGCATGGCGGCCCAGATTTGTGTGACATGTCTCAGTAGCAAATACGCTAGTGGTGCGCTTGGACCTGACATGAGAGTAACGGCATTCTGTAGATTTAACAACGAATTTGTCATTCTATGATTTTAAAAATATAATATTTTATTTCTAGCTCATCTACCTAGAGCTGCTACGATGAGAGCAGTAATATTGCTGATCGCAGTCACCATTGCTGCGGCCAATATCTCCAGCACGATTGAGCCTGTCCCCACAATGCTGGAGGACGCTACACCTGCAGACGTGTTGCTGTACCTCATTGACGTAGCGCTTACATCTTTTATGGATACTGAAGTCAACGGACAAGGGGAAATTATTTCTCCCAAAGATATTATTAAAAAGTGTTCTGGCAATATGCCCACACTTTCAACCGGAGTATGTGCACCTATAACAACTACTAGGAAACCCGAATATAAATTACACTAATACGATCTTGATCAACATAGATTAGGTACAATCTGAAATTAAAATTTGTGTCTTGTTGTGGTAATATTCCTTGATCCACCACTATGATTCCCGAAGAAATAAAAACTAAATTGATAATTCGTAATCGTAATGCTAATTTCAATCAGTTTTGCTCAGTTCAAAGCTGATATACTGGTAATATGTTAAGATATCAAAATGAAGTCTGTGTTCGTTCTACTACCATACCTAATCCCGAAAATTTAGGCGAAATATTGAATAAGTACTCAACAACCTGCCTAGGCTTTTTGCAACCATGTTAGCGTTGGCTTCCAGTCTAACCGGGTGCATCTGAATATCAGTATTTTACATGGTGCGACTGCCTATCTGACCTCCACAGCCCAGTAACTGGGTAACACGATATCTCTTTGCAAGACTGGTGTCAGATTTTCTGGTAACGACTGTCAAAGATTGTCAAATGACAGCCAAGACCTAACGTGCTGTTCGTGGCACGGAGGAATTCCGGTTTGTAATTATTGTCACCCATCCACGGATCGAACACGGCAAGTGTTGCTTAACCTTGAAGCTTGACCCGTACGGCTGTTATTATTTTGCCACGAATTCCTCAAAAATTTAATAACTACTGATTGTGACAATAAACGATCGAGATGTATCCTCCGACTAACTGCACAACATGATTTTCTTCTTGTTTACGTCTTTTTAGTTCGCTTTTTATGATGAAAACTGTAATTATACTAGCTGCAGTTGTTCACTGCTTGTGTTTGTGTTTTTCTGTTTGTGCGCTTCATTTTTTTACTTCGCAATAGATTTTATGCGATTTTTTAGAGAATTTAAGGTTTTAGTGTATGAAAGATAGATTACTTTTAGCGGGATAGAAAAATTCCAATTAATACTATTTTAAAGATTAATTCATTTTGATGTAGAAGGCAATGGAGATATTTCTATTTTAAATTTATCTCTTTTCGAAATGTATTATATTAGATGTTCTAAAACTGATACCTAATTTTAAAAATATCACGTTTTAATAATTTAGGTTATAATGTGCAATAAACTTCTTCGTGATTATGAAAGTTGTGTTTCTTTATTCCAAAGTTATATATTCTACTCGCTGCCCTATGAGGTAAATTTGTGCCAAATTAGGCACAGTCTCCTCACGATGTTATTCTTCACCGTATTGAGACCAGAGGTTATGAAATAAGTTACACAAATTTAACTGCGGCTGATTTCGAACCCGCGACCTTATTACTCGTAAATCGGGGCCGTTACAACTGGGCCATCACTGGTCAATCACCTGCCATGAATACTAAACAGTAAAGTAACTCTTCAGGAATAACACAAATAACATAATTAAAATCAACAAACCCGAATAAATCAAGTCACAGTTTTTCTTTACAATGAGGAAACTCTCATTAATCAATCGTAGTACTATTTTGGGTGCATGGACCTCACATATATGAATTTACTAGCACTCCGCCCGCGACTTCGTTCGTGGTTTCATGGTTTCGTATTGTATTCATCTACTTTATTATGTGCAGTTAGTGAAGGTGACCAAAAATAAGTAATTGTTAAATCAATAATAAATGGGATGACGTAGATATCTAAGGTTTAAGTTAGGATTTACGAAACTTTAATGACGTGTCAGATAAACTTTGGCCAAACAAAGGGCTCGTGGGTAAATAACAGTCACACCGGTCATTCGATCAAAACCTCAGTCATGAGGCTTTACAATAAGATCCATAAGGAGTCGGGTGGAGCAAAAATTACTTTAGTATGAAAACGAATGCTGCGTAAATTACGCGAACTAAAACGTCACTCACAACTCATGAAATTACCTACGTTTTTTGACCTTACACTTTTTGGTTTTGTTTATTTGGCCTAAGACAAATGGTCCAGTTCGGTAAGTTCAAATCGAGGTAGAGGTCGTTTTAGTGCCGTAGTATTCTTCAAAAAACCGTTGACACCCCTAAATCATATTTTGGGAGTTATTTTGAAAATTTAATGATGGTAATTTATTATTTGGCCAAGGAATACGATTTTTCATAAAAATAAATGTCTCCTTTTTAACCTCTTTAAAGATTGAATTCGTCAAAAATCTCTCCTTAGTCCCCCTATATCATGAAAAGAAGATATGTGCAGTAAAATACCTGAAACATCTTGTTCACTCCATAAATAGTATTTTGGGGTAGTTCCGAAAAACTAATAACAACCTAAATTATTTATTAAGGTTAGTATTTGTGCCAAATTTCAAATTAATTAACCAAAGATCTTTCAACACCCCCCAAATCATCTTTTAGGGGTAGTTTCGAAAAACTAATAATGACATCCTTTATTATTTACTTAGGTTAGTGTGTGTGTCAAATAACAGTTTATGAACCCAAGAACTAAAATTTTCCATACATACTTTAACATCCCTTAAATCGTCTTTAGTGCCGAAAAAATAATGTTACCTTTGTTATTTTGCCCAAGGAATTAGACTTTTCATTCAAAAAAATGTCTCTAGTTTGCGGGGAGCAACACACATACACTACATCATAAAAATAAGCCTTGTATGGTAAAGTACTTCAAAAATCTTGAACACCCCCTAAATCATATAGTAGGAGTACGTTTGAAAAATTTGTAATGACAACCTTTACTATTTGCTGTTATTATTTATGCCAAGTTTCGAATATATAAGCCCAACTTATTACTTCATTAGGGGTAGAATTTCCGGAAATCAATAAACTCATTGTTTTTTTTATTAATCAAGAGCGTAAGCCTACAATTTCAGATCTTTTACCTTCCAAACCGAAAAAAAAATCATGTAAAGTTTATCCCCTTTCTTTATCGTCAATAGGCTCGCGCTTGACCGCTATCACCTGATGGTAAGCGATGATGTGGCCGACAGTGAAACACGCTTGCCTAGAAAAAACCCATTCTTAGGGATAGAATTACCAAAGCCCAATAAATACATGAATTCTTTTTATCAAACAAGAGCGTAAATCTAAAATTTCACGTGCCTAACTTACAAACTGTTCTTTAACCCCGTTTTTACCCCCTTAGGGGTGGAATTTCCAAAAATCAATAAATGTATTAATTCTTTATATCAGTGTGGAGTGTAAATCTATAGTTTTACGTGACCAATTTACAAAACTGTAAATATTTCGTATCAACCCCATTTTTATCCCCTTAAGGGTAGAATTTCTACAACCTAATAAACACATGTTTTTTTTTTATTAAGCAATAGCGTAAATCTAAAATTTCACGTGTCCAACTTACAAACTATAGGAATTTCATACAAACTTTCAACTCCCTTTTTACCCCCTTAGGGGTCGAATTTTTATTATAAGTTACTTTGTAATGCTTTTTCCAATACAACTGTTTATGTTCATTTTTGCAATACCGAGTAGAGAATATGGCAAAAACAAAGGAGCTGGGAGCATATCAATCTAAAGCCCTGAAAGTCTGTCAACCAGCGGTGACAGACTTTTCCAGAGTGCTATCGTGTTACTCAGTTACTGTAGGTGTTGTGTAGGTTAGACAGGCAGTCTTTCTATGTAAAACACTGTATTTAGCTGTATCCAGTTAGACTGGAAGCCAACACCAATATACACGTACTAGGGAAAACGCCAAAGCGTTGCTGTTATCAAAAAAAATCTGACTAGACTTTCTGAACTATTTTGGCATTAACTGTAACGACTGTCCAAGTTTTACAAATTACCGGGAGCAGCGGCATTACGACGGTTAGTGTTGTTTAACCTAGAACATTGACCTGTGCAGCCACAAACACTTTAAGGAAATAATCAAAATACTTTTATCAAATTCTGATCATGTTTAACAAACTATCTCATTCGAACATCATAGGACATAAAGTGATTTCTGATTGAGATAAATCCACAAGAGTGAAAACTCAGGCAAGCTGATATTGATAGTGATAGTAATTGATACTTTCTTGACGTATTTAAGACTAGCGGACGCCTTGCGGTTTCGGGTTTTTGGGCAGTCGGTTAAAAAGTATCCCGGGGATAGTGTGGCTTCCCAACAGTGGAAGAGTTTTTGAAATCGGTCCAGTAGTTTTTAGGTTTATTCGTTACATACAAAAATACAAAATTTTCCTCTTTATAATATTAAGTACAGATTGTCTGATAAAACGCTGTGTATCGGAAGAGGATAGTTTAATTGAGACGAAGTTGGTATTGCGAAATTTAGGTAGATGCATCTCTGCCTAACCCTTTGGGCAGGTGCGATGTTATGCTAACTCTTTGCTCTAAAATGGTATGTGATCTCGGGTTCGATTCCTAGGACGGGAAACGGGTAATTGGTTTATTCAATGGGATGGAATAGAAGGCAATAGGCTCGCTCCCTATTACGTAGGAACACTACTGGCGAAATTCGGGTGTATTTAATTGGTACATCTTACCCGAATCCTTTCCTCCTTGTTTTCTCTTGCTAAGACTAGCAGAGAAGAGTTTACATTCATGGTTCTTTGAACTGAGACGTTCATAAAGACCTCAGCTTTTGCAAATACATTTAAAATTGCTGACCTCTTTAAACTTGCAACTGATCCATCACACTTATTCAAGTTAAGTGACATAGGTGCACTTAGTTAGTCTGTACCATCGCCAACGACATTCATTATACACTGATAGTACATTTAAATATTTGCAGAATGATTGAATGATATATTCTAATTGGGGGCGCACGGTTGGCGCAGTGGTTGAGCGATTGACTGCTGTGCTGCGTGTCGCGGGTTCGATTCCCGCACGGAACAAATATTTGTATGACCTACACATAGTTGTTCCGGCTCTGGGTGTTGTGAAAGTGAGTTTATATGTTTGTAAACGCACCCACGATACAGTTAGAAATTCCTAATGTGGGCCAACGTTTTTTCTAAAAAACAAAAAAAAACAAAAAAAAAACAAACAATTTAATATAAGATGTCTAGTCTCTATCTTACGATGTATTTTTTTTTGAAATTATTTCTAAAAATCTACTTATTTGCTTGAATTTTGGATTTATTATATTGTTATTTGTATTACGTTTCATTGGGTTTTTCAAATGAATGCAGGCTTATAAACTATAATTATGACTGAAGAATTAAGTTGCCAAGTCAAAAAATCTGGATTAATGTTTCGAAAGACCTTGGTACAAGAAAATGGTCAGTATGATGTGGATCTTCTGAAACACTAAACGTACCTGTTAGGAACAGGTACAAACAACTCAATATGGATCGCCTTAAGTGCTGTTTGTAGCAACACAGTCATCTGCTCAAATTAGGAGACGGAAAAAAATGCGTATTACGGTTGAATTCGTAATCAGGCTAATATTAAAATTACGTAGATAATTCTCATTTAATATTTAATCATAATCAAAGGATTTTACCGCCACGTAACAATTTCGACGAATAAAACGCAAATGCTCCTAGAGATTAATTTGAATCATCAATGTTCAATGACTTGGTCACCATGGTACAAGCTGTGCCTAGTTTGGGACCCGTTGATAAATTGTGAAGGTAATTTTTACACACAAAACTTTGAAACTCACTCAATGAAGCCGCAACGTCACGTTCGCGTCGCTGCTTGCTTCATGAATCATGACGCCTGCCGTTTCGCCTGGGTGTACCAACATCGAGTGGAAGCATGTGTTATTTTTTTTTGTAAAAATGGCGAGAACAGCAGCGAAATTTATCAAAGTGGTGCTATGATTTGCAATAAACTCTGATAAGTAGTTTTACTCATTCTTTATAATGAGTGAAATACATTATCATTATCCAATAATTCTCTTGCCGCTGCGAACAATCTACGGTTGATATTTATTCTATATATGGATGCACCCAATATAATCGTCGTCTTCGGTGACTTCGAATGTAGTAAAAAGCCAAACTGACGTCACCAAGACGTCAGTCAACGGCTTTAAAAAGGTATGCATGCAATACGCCTGATGGACATAGTTCAGTACGCTGGGCTGCACAAACTGCACGGCGTATTTTGAAGCCTCTATGAAGCTACGCATCCGTGGACAGTAGGTGTCTAAGTACCGTTTAGGGATGTTACGGAGGTTGTTTATCGGAATCGGTGATTTTGGATTTATTTTGACGGTGTCAGAACTAGAATTTAATCGGAACAGGAGTCGGAGGTGGTGGTAGAAGAGCGTTGTGTTAAGGGCAGGCCTATAAAATAAAATAGTACAAACATTATTCAGTCAGCCTCTTAAAGGAGAATGCCCATTTTGTAAGGGAACTTGGGCCCTTTGAAAAATGGTTGCATCTTGATGAATTTGTTTGTATACCGTAGAAAAAACATGTTATATTCATAATTAGAAAACATTTTTTATTTATTTTGCGGGGTTCACGCACGGTTCACGAGATATAAATATGTTTATGTTCTTGAAATGAACCTTTATTACAATGCAATAAGGTGCATACAAATGTCCAAGTGAAGGAAACTGATCTGTTGTTGTCTGTACATATACAGTAAAGGATACAGATGAAAATAACACAAAATATAAATCCTATGTTTGTATAATATTGAAATCGCAGACACGATACCTCATAACGGGCCTGTGTATGGGCATTCTCCTTTCAATTAAAAAATCTGCTACAGAAAGAACGTAGGGAGAGGAGTTCCCCATGCGATATACAAAAACCTGTTCGTAAACATTAGTCACAGCCATCGAGCAAGTATCAAGGAAGTATCGAAGGGGAATATAAAAACCATGGTTCTTAGATATTTGTAAGCCTCTCTTAACAGGTTGACTGCCACGAAGGTCACCGGTGACCCTCAAACAATACATTTTCTATCGTGTTGTGTGGCAGCCAAACTGTTAAAAATATAGACTGCTCCCACTTTCCTGCATGTTTATACGAGACATCTGCATGTTTACAAAGAAACACATGAATTACTTTAAAATCATGAAGTGCATAGCGAAATTGTACCAAGACAAAAAAGGGCTAAGTTTCGCAACCTATTATATATATCAACCATCTAGTCATAAAGATACTCGTATGCATGGACGATGTCTGAAAATTAATGAATTTATTTTTGTAAATAATTTGCATGCTTGCTTGCAGGCAGAACACATTGTAAACAATGTATTTTTCTGGCAGATAAACATTTTTGATTTTGATTTAATTTAATTTGAAGTCAGAACCGGAGGTGTAATATCAATCAGAAATCGATTTTTCGGAGTCCGTGTTGAAACTCTGTAACTTCCCTAGTACGTCACTTTCATCCGGGTAGCCGTGCCTAGAGCAATGTTAAAGTGCTCGAAAAATGTTTTTGAATCTAAATTACATTTAAATTATACTATTAAAACCTTTGAAATGTACTTTACTAAAATAACTAACACACGTAACTAATAGATTTGCAAACAGGACATTAACCAATATAGCCCATCATTATTTGATTAGAATTAGGCAACAATTATTTATATGGATGTTTCACGATTCTTTTAGGGATTCTCATATAAGGTTAATATATAAAAAATCCTCATTAGCAAATCAATTTTCCTCTAACTGCAGTGCATACCTACTTAAAAAATTCACATATACAACACACACTAAACCAAATAAAAGCAGATAGTAAATAGGTAATTGAAATACACAGACACTGACTGAATTAATAATGTTGCTGTGCCCGACAGGGTCCATAATTGTTTCTGTAACTTATATTTACCACCTGTATGTACACACATACATTATGGATTCAATAAATGTAATGTGAAATTGAATTTGAAAACGCCTTTATATGGCTTTAAGGATAAAATTTGATTTTTCATACAAACTACGAAGAGTTAAGATTTCGTTGTTGTAAGATTTATTGTCACAAATCTTTTCCATCAAGTCTGCAGAGTTTCAGTAACTAATTTAATTTGACCTAGTATATTTTTATTTCCTACTCGTCTGCCAATAATTATTTGTCTAGAGCTGCTAGAACTGGATGATAACAGTAATATTGCTGATCGTAGTCGCCACTGCTGCGGCCGAGCTCTCGAGTACTGAAGTCATTGGACAAGGGCACTCGATTATATCTTTGAAATTTTGGCCTGGTATTGGTAATGTAGTACAGTTTCTCATCAACCGGAAAATTTCTGCCTACAACAAACATTATAAAGCCCGACATTTTGGAATCTACGACGACTAGAGAAAGAAATATAAAGAAACCATTTGTTAATAAACAATTTTTATTACCACAGTTAATTTTAATTTATTATTAGATATTGTACGGACTCACACAAAAATATCTAAAGTTTTACATGAGTAATGTTTTGTGACAGGATAAAAGTGATACCTGAACAGATCATTTAGTATTCATTACTCTGAGTATTATTCAGACCTACAATAAAGATTTTCTATATAATTTTCCGGCAAGTTAATGTGACACATTGAGCTGGGGCTGTACCTATTACGAAGTGCCAATACCACCATGATTCCGCTGTGGGAATGCCTATTGCTGTTCGCCTTTTATGGCTTTGTCCTTCTCTCACACCAGCAGCATGATGGTTTGAATATGTATTTATTTTTAATTTATACCAATCATTTGGTTTTATTTTGACATTTTCGTTACTTTCCTTCTTCCTTCAAAATTAGACACAACAGCGTGGTAATTATACTCGTAGGTATGTATGTTAGTAAAACAAAGTCTGACACGAAGAGCTCTCCATTTAAAATGTCTACTTTTGTTATAATAACTTAATGACTTAACAACAATGCCTTCAATGGCTCATACTGATGGCTTCCACTCCACAATACGCAAGCATATTGTTTCGTTGGGTATCGACTGCGGTGTAGCAACAACAGCATGGTAAAGGTGGCTGTCGAGATTAAATTATGTTTTTCTTCTTCAAGCAAGTTTGATGGCGCAATCGTGTGACCTCATCAGATTTTAAAAGTAACAGGTCAGAAGAATTATTTTCTGTACACCTGACACTCGATTCTGACAACATAATATTTGATTCTTGGTTTTAGGGTGCACGATTTTGTCTTAGTAAGATGTTTTGTCTGTGGAAGAAGTAGGTCCCTAGTTGATTGATTAATTAATTAATTAAGTTCTTTATTTGAAGAATAAATAAAAACGTCACACCTTTCAATTACTTCAAAAACGAGTTTAGCACAACACTCATTGGTGTCCAAAACTGTATAACAAGGATACTTTTAGGGATATTCATAGCATAAAGGTAAAGCTATAAATATCCAGACCATTGGCCAATTTAATACACATACATTAACTGACGCCTTTTCCCGTGAGTGTAGGCAGAAGCTATAGAACTCCACTTCAAGCAGAAAAATGTGCGTATGTAATTCTCATGGACGTGGACGCTAAAATAGAGAACACAGAAAGTGACATCAATAACGGAGGCAACATAGGGCTTCTATGTCGACCAGTTCGGGGCTCATCGACATAGCAGGTTATGTTGCAGCTAGTAACTATTTCTTGAGGTAATTTTTGAACCATGAATTTTAAGTTTCGAGTTTGCGACGTGTGTGATAGATTATGGTTTTCAAATGGTCTTTATTTAGATAATCAAGCATCGCGATGGATGGAGCATGGTCGATGGCTCTTGAGTGGCGACAGCATACCGGAAGACACACACGATTACTATTTAAAAAAAAAATATCTTCTAAAAAATCATATTTTTGAAAATCAGATATTAATATATCTAGTATGTGTTACATAAAACTTATTATCTGTGATTAGAGTCGACACATACTAATGAATCAACTTACTACCTTTTTATTCCTCATAAATAGAGTCTTACTCACACACAAACATCCAAAATTTCAGATTTGCAACCTTTAAGAGGAGGATACAAGTGTTTACGGCACGGAATAATAAGTATACGTACTTTACTAACATTAACATTCGAACCGGGATATTTACCATGTTTACTGTTTGTTGCAAGTTGCCGATATTTCGGTGCTGTTGCAAGCACCATGATCACGGGTAAACTGAAGTTTCTTAAAAAGTGCCGGAAAAAGTTCGTGAGCGGACACAGTGAGTTTCGTGTGTCGGGAACAGAATCGAGTTGTTAGTAACAGTGGTAGCGGTACTGAGTGCAAAAAACGAAAAAGAAAGAGGGTAGACTGATTTGTCTCCTCATAAACACCCACCCGCAAGAACTTCAGTTTATCCGTGATCATGGTGCAACAAACAGTTAACATGGTAAATATCCCGTTTCGAATGTTAATGTTAGTGTTAGTGACCATGACAGTTTAAAAACTTATATACGTACTTTAGTTTGAGGATTATTCTGACCTAGAACGTAGAGAATTTCTTGCAAATAATTATACAATAATTACAGATATTTATACATGTATTTAAATTTATGGATAGTATTTATTATAACAATATAGTTTTGTATATATTTATGTTTTAATTAAATAGCAGTACACCACAGACCCCCTTTTTCATTAAAAGTTCTTTCAGTCTATCCAAAGGTTGTCTGGTAGATATCGCTGTCAGCGTAATAAAATAGATGTGTAACTTTTATGGTGTACAATACAGTATATTCTATTCTATTCTCTCCAAGTAAGGTTCTTGAATTATTATTAAAACAGAACAGAACAAAAAAAAATATAAATTAAATTATTGATGGTTATACAAAACACAGACCAGTATAGGTTAGGAAATGTTTTTGGTACCTACTTTACAAAGATCGCTGTTTTACAATTAATTCAGTACCAGGCGTTCTTGCACACGGATAGACAATGACGGAGAATTTTTATTCCAGCACTCAGGATAATTTTCAACAAGAGCGCGGGCAACGCCGATTGCAAAATCGAAGTAGTTCAATTTATAAAAAAAAAAATGTACTAAAATTTTAACGAAATGAGGAACTAGTGAGGTACAATATACTTTTTGTGATTATATAGTATAAAACAAGGTTTTTTTATTATAATCTCATATCACTGTGAAGGCCAAGTGCGCAGTACCCATAACCGGCGTGTGTGTATGACTAGATGTATGAATGAGTGTGAAGCAAAAGAAGTATGTAAGGATCGTAGCAGGTGGCGTTCTGTAGTTTCTGCCTACCCCCATGGGAAAAAGGCGTGAGTTTATCTATGTATGTATGACTAAATTTGTGTAATGTATGTATAACTATGTATGTACGACTTAACAAAACGTGAATCAAAATAGAGAAGAAAAATAAAATTTGACCAATTCGGTAACTAGTATTTTTTTCCCTTTGGGGATAAAAAGTGTGTGTTGTTTAAGAGGGGACTCGAGTGAGACTTTCTCCATACAAACACATTCTGCTGTTTTCTTCGTGGATAATGCCTCTAGAGCAATGATTTTTTCCATAAAATCTAGGTCTAATTAATACGTGACTGTATCATTTCCTTTTTTCCAAAAAATAATCACAAAAAGAAATATGACAATCCAAAAATCCGAAAAAAATGCCCGTTTTTACCGCCATGTTCAGAAGACTTTCAGACAAAATTTATAAGTCTTTAACAAAAAAGGAAATGATAGGAGCATAGATATTGTAACGGATGTGACGTCAGCCTACGTGCATCCGACCAATGCCCGGTTTTTATTTATCCGTTTCAATATACTTTTCCTCAAAATTTTGATATAAGAATTTTTTAGATCAGACCAGTTTTCATGAAGAAAACAGCAGAATACGAAACGTCTTTTAAGCAAAGTTTTTGTAGGTAAAATCAGCCTGAGCTGCAGTTGTCCCTTTTGCACTTTACGGGGTGAGGTTGGAGGTGACGCGACGGCAATAGTTTCTTCAAATACCTATTTTTCAAATTCCTGTTGACTAGAGTCCGCTCTTAATGTTTTGAAGTTTAAAAATTACAAGCAATTTTAGTTCTTTGCCAACTCTAGTTCAACTTTACCATTAAAATGTAGTAAATCCTAGGATTTACCGTAGTTCGAAGTTTTACAGTAACAATATTACGGTATTGACTAATAGTTATTGCCTGTTATGGTTGTCTTGCTTCCTCATATTATATTCGTTTTGGTTTAATTGTATACATAGTCGCCATTATCGATTACAACGAGTATATAACACATGGTAATCAACATAAATCCCATTTTAATGTTTGAAAGCTGTTTTGGTTTATCCTTATGTTCATTTTGTAATACCAACATATTACACAATTTTAAATCGTACTCTGCCATCCTGGTTCCAGATATTTTTACAAGGTAATTAGATATATTATATTATTTAATTTTGCAAGCTGGAGCTTGTTATGTTAGAAAAATATCTATGAGTATTATTCACGTCAACAATGGGTTCCTCGGGGCACTATGATAGTTCCACCGAACTTTGATCCCTGAGGTAAACCATTGTTGACGTTTAATCCAAACGAATTGACACCGTTTATTTGGACTAATCTGGTATATCATTCAAATAAGATTTTACTAAGCTTGACACTATTTTACCTAGCCCGTAATGCTCCAGTTTCAGGAGTAATGTTTCGTGATTTACGCAATTAAACGTCTTAGACTGCTCGCAGAAGAAACCTATGTCACGCATGCGATATTTTATACATTCATGTTTAAAAGGTCACACTGGCATCAACGTCCTATAATGAAAGCATACTGAAATTTTACCTTGTGAGAATTTTGGAAAACGCGTTTAGTGTATTTTGGAATTTGAATAATATTCCTTGTTAAATTTTCACTTCACCCTCGTTGCTGTTGTTAAAAAAAGTGTAGTCTTATTTACATGAAAAAAAAAAGTTAATTAATAACATCCATTAATTTGGATATTTACACTAATTGCCGTTATTTATAACTCGGAGTAATTGGAAGAGTTTTCATAGGACCATTAAAATTACCTCGAAGAAAACATGTGTGATGATGTAATGTAATATATTTTCATTTTCAGCTCGTCTGCTTAGAGACGCTACGATGAGATCAATAATATTACTGATCGCAGTCGCCACTGCTGCGGCCGAGCTCTTCAGCACGAGTGAGTCAGTCCCCACAATATTGGAGCACGCTACACCTGCGGACGTGTTGCTGTACCTATATGACGTTGTGCTAAAGTCACACATGAGCACTGAAGTCAACGGACAAGGGTCTGTTGGTGACAATAAAGTGTGTGCTGGTGATATGCCCAGATTTGAGAACGGCAAATGTGCGCCTACAACAACCACAATGAGTCCTGAACTTGTAAGGCAAATTTACGGTGATTACGAATAATAACCATAAGTAAATAATTTATGCAAAGAAACATTTACTTTATCATTGTTATTGTTTTTTAATATTGTTTTGTTAAAATTTTAGTTGGTCTATACTACTAATCGATGTCAAGAAACTTATCTTCATCAGTTGCTCAGTAATTAAAAACTGTTAACGCTCAACTCTCGGGCCAAGCAGTGAGAAGATTGTAAATAATAATTTGGATTGAATTGTATTGTGCAGCGGTGTCTCTAGGAAATTATTTTATGTGATTTAGGTTTATGTAAAGATTATACGAAAAATAAAACGATAGAGACATCGTTGTATATATAATAGCACAGTTTTTCAAAAATCATCAACAATAATTAAACTATCGGCCAAGAAATAGCGCTGACCTTAAACTGCAATATTAAAGCACTTTACCGTTATTAATAGCTTTTCTATTGAGAGGTGCATACGTTTCCCGTTAAATTGTACCTCTCTTTCTACCTAGATACGTCTATCTCTTTCACACATCCCCACCATTCACCTGGCAGTGGGGCGCTGTCGAGCTAGGTACGACGGGCGCTTGGTATATTTATTCGCACATCTACTAAGTACTATTTTTTATTTTTTTGAAACATTGGGTCACATTGCCTTAATCTTTCACCTGGCGATAACAAACAGGTTTCAATGGAAAAGCTATTAATAACGGTCAAGTGGTTTAATAGCAGCGTTTTACCTGAAATTAAAACGCATATTAAACTACTTACCTTATTAGCTTTAAGTTTACCCCTAGCTGGTGTTTATTTTGACGCAATGACTACCGTCATTGCGGCATGCCTAGCTCTACAGCGCCCCACTGCCAGAAGAAAGGTGGGGATGTGCAAAAGAGATAGACGTATCTACGTAGAAAGAGAGGTAAAATTCAACGGAAAATGGCTATGCATCTCAATAGAAAAGCTATTAATAAGGTAAGTAGTTTAATATGCGTTTTTTTTCAGGTAAAACACTGCTATTCTACACCGTAGTGTTAACATTCTTTGACGACAAAAATTTTTCACCGATGAAAATTAACGGCATTTAAAAACATTTCACGTTTCACAACCAAAATGTTTGCAAATTAACCATAAATATATAATAGCAAAGTACTGTGCGCCTGTTCGTCCTTCCGCGGCTTCCACCTATCCGCCTGTCCATCTATATTACTTTTGAAGGACAGTATGTAAAGTAACACATCGAAAATATTTATATATTATGATGGTACGGAACCCTGATGGTGCGTGAGTCCGACTCACTCTTGACCGGTTTTTCTACTATATAGTGGTATATGTAAGTGCTAGATATAACAAGTTGATTCCTGGTTTACTAAAGACATTCTTATAAAAATAGTAGGTCGAATTTTGCTTAACTATTTATATTTCCTGAGCTTGTTATTGATTTTAAAGACCATGTCAATTAATTCACCTATCTCACACTATATTCACGTCATCTTAATGACAGGACACTATTTTATTATCTACTAGACGTTGTATTATCAAGCATTATTATAATAATTAGTAATAATATTAATTCTTGTAATTAATTAATAGCTACAGTAATCGAAATATTTATATATTTATTATTGTAATGTAGGGTATGCATTAAACTACAAGAGTATATATGTACGGTAGGATGACCGCGCTCTCAGCCAATAAAATATCATCGTGCGGACTACATCGTTGTTTTATTCCACAGTGGCGACTTCGACATGAAGAACGAAAATTGGCAGTCGTACTGTGATAGGCTGGATATGCACTTTGTGGTCAATGCTGTGAAGGACGAACTAAAATTACCAACACTAATTGCATTCATGGGGGAAGCGGCGTATGAACTATTAGTGAATTTGTGTAGTCCTCGGAAACCAGCGGACATGTCCTTCACCGAGATTGTAAAGGTCATGCGAGAACATTTACAGCCAAAACCGTCCATTTTGGCAGACCGTTATAAGTTCAGACAAAGAAGACAAAAGTCTGGTCAAAGCAGTTCGGACTATGTTGCGGCATTAAAAAGAATAACTCGATACTGTGAATTCGGTACAAGCTTGGACGATAACTTAAGACGACGACTAACGCCAACGACCTTGAGGCAACAAAACGCTCCCTCGTTTCTCACCCGCGCGACCCGAAATTTAGTAGTTTTTTGTACTTTTCTTATTATTCTATGACTTTTAAAAAAAAAGCTTCAGATCAAAATGTAGATAATTAAATTGTTTTTGATATGGTGTCGATTTCATTAAAATACGCTAAGTGGTTTTGTTGTGATTGTCGTGTTTTTTCAACATATATTTTTTCCAATAAATTACGACTAGACGACATACACATTCATATTGTTTACATGTGCTGTTAGTGAGAAATACAAATAGAAGTATTAAAAAGTATTGGATACACAATAGAATAAAGTGCATGTCTATAAATGTTTATTACAAAAAGTTTTCAATACAAAACCGTAAATTATATATCGGATTGCGGATACCCCGCAATCTCTAGATCGCCTACTAGGTACATCAGCGAAATTAAACTTATTTCAACGTCAGCCGCACGGGTCAATCGATCAGGTTAAGCTATGCTTGCCGTGGTTGGTCCGTGTATGGGTGACCATCTTTACATACCAAGACCTGTCCATGTCTCGCCAAGCACGTTAAGCCGTTGGTCCCGGCTGTTATTTTCGGCTTTGACAGCCCGAAAGTCTGACCCGTTTTACCAAAGGGTTGCATATTACCCAGTAACTGGTTGTGGAGGTAAGATAGGCAGTCGATCCATCAAAATACTGGTATTCAGCTGCATCCGACTCTAACGTAGATGGGAAAAGGCTAGGCAGATTATGACGACGTGCTTTCTCTCACTGATATATTTTTTGGTATCCGACCGTCAATGATTTCTGGTAAAAGTCTAATGCCTTGGGCTTGCCACTAATGTGGTAGAACTTTTCTAATAATGGTTCCATTTTTATGCCATAATGCATCGTCCCTCTTAATATTTTGAAAAATAAAAGCTTTTGGGACTCCATAAAATAAAATAACAGAAATCTCGACGAGTTATGTGTAGTTGGCCTTGTACTTGGTAGAAGTAATTGTGATTCTGTTTTAATTGTAACATTTTGCCTTTAAACGTACATAAATCTATTTCATCATCATCATCGTCATCATATCAGCTACTGCTGGACATAGGCCTCCCCCAAGCGTCACCACATTGATCATTCCCGTGCGTCTCGCATCCAGCGGATCCCCGGAACCTTCACCAAGTCATCGGTCCTCCTGGTGGGAGGCCTTCCAATGCAGTCTTCCGGTTCGCGGTTGCCACTCCAGAACCTTTCTGCCCCATCGGCCATCCGTTCTGCGAGCAATGTGCCCTACCCACTGCCACTTAAGTTTGGCAATTCTTCGGGCTATGTCGGTAATCCTGGTTCTCTTGCGGATCTCTACATTTCTGATTCGACCACGCAAGAAAACTTCATGCATTGCCCTCTCCATTGCTCTTTGGGTGACTGTAAGCTTTCTGGTAAGGCCCATAGTAAGCGACCATGTCTCAAAGCCATATGTCTGGCAACACACACTAGTCATAGACTTTCATCTTGAAACACTGTGGTAAGTTGGACGAGAAGATACCGATAACTTCCCTAACACTGCCCAGCCAAGTCGGATTCGACGGTTGACCTCTTTCTCGAAGTTGGCCCTACCCAACTGGATCGTTTGTCCCAGATAGTCATAGTCGCCCACAACTTCGAGTGTAGAGTATCCGACCTTGAATAGAGTGAGTGTAACATGGACATTCAACATCACCTTGGTTTTGTCCATGTTGGCACCGTTGGAGAGACTGCAGTACAGCCCAAGTGTCGATCGAATCGATGGCATTTTCGTATTCCACAAACGCTAAACAGAGGCAGGTTGTACTCTTCGGTCTTCTGTATAACCTGCCGCAGCGTTTGTGTGTGGTCTACGGAGACGATTAGTGATGACCCTTGAAAACAGCTCTAAATCCATTTATTTTTGATGAATTCCGTCTTCAGGTGACGTACTTGCAATTTCATAAGGACAGTTTACCTTTATTATCGAGTCTTGACCTACCAGACCATCCGGGCTTGCCGCTAAAAAGGGTTTGTTTTCATCGATAAACATTCCACACTCTAATACCTGTAGCCCCGTGTGCGTGATAAATTGATCGATCGCTTCAGATTCCTTTTCCTTGCCATAATTGGTAGCCACGGTTTCTTTAAATTTGTTATATAATAACGTTTCTCATATTTTGCGAACCGATGTTTTCGGTCGCATCTTACATATTCGCCCAAAATTAAATGCCGTAAGCCTCTTTAGTCTTTCAATTACCCATAAGCTATTATCGCTTTGGCCCCCACTATTTTTCTTTGAACACCCTTAGTTAAGAGCAATCTTTCAAGAAATTATTTTTCTTTTAATTTATATAAATCCAAAGGCATATCTTCTTCCAACTCTAAGCGACCGTAGTTTTAACAGGTTATGTAGTTCTTTTTATTTTGCTCGTTCCGTCTTTGGGATACGTCAGTTTTCTTTTTCGGAAAATCTCTGTGATTTTTTTCGAACGCTGCTTTTGTTCTATGTTTTTTTTATATATTGGCCCGGACTGCAAGCTTGTATTTTTTTAATGTGTGCATGAATAGCCCTTCGCTATTCCATGGAGTTACTACTCCATAACATCTTGTTTGATATGATATGAGCCACTTCCTGCAAAGTTAACTCTTTCCCGCCAATAAATTTAGCAATTACATTATTAAATTGCTCTACAGTATTTTAGTCACGTCCAAAAAAAGATTTTCTGCGTTTGCTGTTAAGAATAACAGATATTGTTGGATATCTGTCCACAATCTACAAAAACAAAAGTAACGAGTGACTGGGGCGATTACAAGAAATGCGCGAGCCGCGGCCGGGAGCGTTTTGGAGGCACGCACACACTGTCAACTTACACACACATGGATAGGGTGGCTGGGCGCCACGTGCTCGCAGTTCGCAGAGCGACAGCGATAGTTTTTTCAAATACCTATTTTTCAAAAGTCTCTCCGCCCGTATTTCCTCTTAAGGACGCTGTTACATTTTCGACAAACTCAAATTTAGGTATCTAGTCGCACACAGCAACATTACGCGTACGCACACATTGAAACTACTGAGCGCTCGATTTTATACATCACTGGAATAATCTTGGTCCTTGATATTATTTTTTAATTTTATCGAAGTTGATTCAGGAAGGTTAGTTGGCACTTTGAAAATGCATTTGATAACTGTTACAAACCGTCGTCGTAAAAAGTAGGTTATTATTTTCAACCGACTTCAAAAAAAGGAAATGCTCTGTCTATTCGGCCAAACTACTTATCCGATACTTATCGGGATTTCATCGATAAATGTATGTGGTGGTATTTTCAGGGAAGGTTTTATTGTATAATATATTAGGATCTGATAAAGATCTTCAGAGATAGACAATGGAACTCTTTAATAACAAACAGCAAATGACCTGCAATTACTGTGATCGTATGTTTATGTTTTGTTTTAACCATACCATAATATATCATCACGCTTGTACGGTTTTAAGGGGTAAACAGATGTATTTAGTATACCCAATATGGGGTACCTATAAAAATTTAAAAGAGAAAAATAATAGCTTTCCTGTGACGAAAAACAATTTATACCGACACTGACTGCCGATTTTTTTTTAGTTTTAACTTTGTTGTATTAAGTATGTATTTAAAAAAAAAACGCTACGTGAAATAAGTAGATACCTAATACGATTTAATTTCCGGTCACAAGGATTAAAAAATGACTTGAACACTTTTCATTATATGGAATATATTAAATATTACTATCACATCATCAGTCACTATTAATGTTCCCACTGCTGAGACACAGGCCTCCTCTCTGTGAGAGGGAATGGGCTGTAACCAACAACGCGGGCCCAGTGCGGGTTGGTGGATGCACATATCTTCGAATATTTGGTTCTAGGACATGCCGGTTTCCTCCCGATGTTTTCCTTCACCGTTTTGAGAGCAGTGCTGAAGAAATAATTAACACAAAGTAAAGCGCCTGCCTGGGCTCGAACCCACGACCTACAACTTGTAAGTCAAGCTAATGACATACTACCCAAAAACCATGAAAATGACACCCATGACGAAAAGATGTCAAATTTTCGTCGGCGCCAACTTGTATTTTGGTTTTGACCCAGTATTCGATATAAGCGTCCCCAAAATCCATAAAAATTACATCCATGACGAAAATTTGTCTAATTTTTGTCGGCGCCTACTTGTATTTCCTGCGAGAAAACGATACGCCCGTCCTTCCACGAGCGCTTCTGAGCGCGGAATGATGAGCGGCGGGTACAAAATGTATGAAGACGTCGGCAAGTGATTTTATTTTAGCTAATAATTAAAAAATATAATTATTTAGGTGAAAAATAATTAGCTGCACCTGTAAAGGTCTATATATACCGCAATTTTTTATAATTTTGAAAATAAAATATGCTGTAAATTTACCTAAACTGGAACCTATTCGGACCCTACTTTTTTTAATTTTTTGCGATTATTGTGATGGGCAAAAAGTATTTGTGCGAAAATTTTGTATGATGCCATACAATTTTCTGATGCCAATCTGGAGCTGAATATATTATCTTTAAATTAAGACCATGATATCTTCACATCGGTGATTGCTTATACATTAAAATGGTACCTCAAAAGTACTGTTATTTGTAGAAAAATGTAATAGCGTCCTTAAGAGACCAATTCATGTGCGGTATCTCGAGTGATCTTATTAGACAACGATTGTTCGCGGCAGAAAATATAAATTTCGTTATGGCGGTATCGGTGGCGAGCGCAATGGAGGCGGCGGAGCGAGATAGATGGGCGCGGTAACGTCACTGGGTCGACTGGGGCCGGTGCAGACGCCTTCATGAAGGGGCCCGAAACTTCTAGAAGTCATACTGTGTTGCGGCGAAGTTTGGCAGCGTTTGAACATACTGGTGATGTCCATCGCATGCATGTTTCGGGATGTGCAGCATGCGGCGATTATAGACACAAAAAATTGGAGTGTAAATTCTCTAAATATCAGTGTAGTAAATGTAGAAAGGTGGGACATTTGCGGCGCATATGTCCAGACAGCAATGATGGAAAGAACCAACAATCACGGAACAGTGGCGCAGGAATGACGCGGAACGGTGCAGGCACCCGCGGCGGCCGGCACACTGCCGGGCAGGCCTACAGACGGCGCGGGAAGGCATGGCCGGGCACTATGGCCGGTGCTGCGGCACCAACGATGCACGCGTTTGAGACGCATTGGGAGGAAGACGTGGGTGATCTGGAGGAACCTATTTACCAAATGTCGTTGAGCCAATATAGGCCGGTGAGCATGAATATTTTAGTAAACAATGTAATTTTATCCATGGTAATTGACACACAGGGTCTCCTTTATCTTGTATCTCGAGAGATACCTACCAAAAGTATTATCCTAACATACCTTTAATGCCATGTTATCTATCTGTAAAATTTTATAATGGAAGTAAAGTTCAGCCAGAAGGGTACCTAGAAGTGGATGTGACATATAAAAGACACAAAAAGAAATTAGATTTGTATGTTTTCAATACGGGAAGTACCACACTTCTAGGAAGACAATGGCTTTCGGAATTAAATATTAGTATAGCTCCATTAACAATTAATAACGCTAGCATATCGAATGATTTATGTGGTCAGCAGAGAGATAATATAATATGTAATATTTATTCTAGATACAATGAGTTATTTGATGGCGGATTGGGGTGTTTCACTGGCGGTCGGGCGACTCTGCATTCACGGGAGGGAGCCGTGCCGGTATTCTGCCACGCGCACCCGCTGCCGTACGCGCTGCGCTCGCGCGTCGACGCCAAGCTCGAGACCATGCTGCGCACCGGCTTCATCGAGCCTGTTGACACCTCCGACTGGGCCACACCACTGGTAATTGTTCACAAGCCGGATGGCGCTTTACGCAAGTCCGGCCCCACATGGAGTACTGCTGTCACCTTTTTGCCGGGGCACCTGCATACCAGCTTGACCCCTTCGAGTCGGTACAAAGACGTGCGCTGCGGATAGTCGACGATCCCATACTTTTAGGCGGTGTGGAGCCGCTTAGCCTGAGGAGAGATTCTTCTACCGCCTATATAATGGTATGTGTTCAGATGAATTGTTCGACATGATGCCCACGGCCACTTTTTATCATCGCACCGCTCGCCACAGGCAGGGAATTCATCCTCACACATTGCATCCGCCTGCAGTACGCACTGTAAGGTTTGAAAGAAATTTTATTCCGCGCACGCTTAGGCTGTGGAATGATCTCCCTGCCGTGGTTTTCTCTAGCGACTACAATATGGGGTTCTTCAAGAAGGGCATTAGAAGGTTTTTGCGAGGTCGGCAGCGCGAGTGTGATGCCCCTGGTGTTGCACGCGTCCCTAGGCCACGGTGACCGCTTCCCATCAGGTGGGCCGTGTGCTTGTCTGCCACCTAAGTGGTATAAAAAAAAAAAAAAAAAAAAAACGCTAATGTGCTACTTAGACTATAAGGTTACATTAAATCGTATGTTGAGGGTAGATAAGTATCCTGTGCCAAAAATAGATGATTTATTATCTAAGTTAAATGGTAGTATGTACTTCACGAAGCTAGATTTGTCTCAAGCGTATAATCAAATATTGTTAGATGAATCGAAGGAGCTCACAGTTATCAATTCGCATAGTGGTCTTTTTAAAAACAATAGATTAAGGTATGGATTAGCGTCGAGTCCGGGCATTTTCAAAGAATTACGAGTCAATTGTTTGATAAAATACCCAATGTTACAATATTTTTGGATGTTATTTTAATAACGGGTTATTCAATTGGGGTGCATTTAGAGACTTTAAATAAGGTTCTCACAATACTACAAGAAAAAGGTTTAAATAATAATAATAATAAAAGTGCGATTTTTTGTGTAAAGAAGCTAAATACTTAGGGTTTATAATTAACAGTGAGGGCGTTAGCGTAGATCCAGATAAGATTAAACCGATTATTAAAGTTACCGCTCCCACTAACGTATCCGAACTGAAATCATTTTTAGGTATGGTGAATTTTAACAAGAAATTTATAAAAAAAATAAGTTTCCATCTAACCCCATTTAACGAATTATTAAAAAGGGTAAACATTGGGTATGAGGTATTTCACAAAATCAGGCGTTTAATAAAATAAAGAAGTTATTAACTAGTTCGGAAATATTATCACACTATGATGAGTCACGGCCCGTGATCGTGACGTGTGACGCTAGCTCACGCGGTGTCGGCGCAGTGCTGGCGCAGCGAGCGCCCGACGGCCGCGAGTATCCGATAGCGTACGCGTCAAGGACGCTCACCTCCGCGGAATATCATTACAGTCAGATACATAAAGAGGCTTTAGCAATAGTATTTGCAGTGAAAAAAATTCACCAATATTTGTAGGGCAGGCAATTTATTTTGAAAACAGATCATAAACCTAGTTAGTATATTTGGATCGGAGCTGGGAATTCCGAGTATGACAGCTAGTAGGTTATAGAGATGGGCGTTAATATTATCAGCATATGATTTTCATATTGAATACGTAAATACAAATTCAAACACAGCTGACGCTTTGTCTCGATTAGTTTAATGTTATAAAGCTATTAATGAAACAGGTATAGAGGAGGTTCCGGAACAAACATACCTCCACTTTGCCTCGGATGCGTTGTAACTTAAACATGAAGATATAAGAGAGGAAACAAAAAGAGATCCAATGTTAAGTCGTATTGTTAGCTATGTCAGGGATGGTTGGCCAAAGGAAGTGGAAATAATGGAACTTAGACCTTACTTTAATAGGCGTATGGAAATTTACACCGAATTAGGTTGTCTTATGTGGGGTCATAGGGTTAATAGTTCCCATGTCTTGTCAAGACAGGGTCTTACAAGAGCTGCATGATACGCATATGGGAATAATCAAGACAAAATGCATAGCCAGAAGTTATGTGTGGTGGCCGGGCATTGATGAAATGTTAGAAAACCTATGTCGGAACTGCTCAGTCTGCGCAGAAATGGCTGAGGCCCCGGTACACCAAAGGTTGTCTGGTAGATATCGCTGTCAGCGATAAGACCGCCTTTGTACCCGTATAATTAAGTTTTTTCTTATAAAATAGATGTGTAACTTTTATAGTGTACAATAAAGTATATTCTATTCTACACCACGCACCACAGCCGTGGACCTGGCCAACTCGCCCATGGACAAGGTTGCACGTCGATTTTTTAGGACCAATACACGGACACAAGTATTTAATAATGGTTGACGCTACGTCGAAATGGATAGAAGCGTGTCCGGTCGTTTCTAGTACCTACGGCACAAGCAATCATACGTAAAATTAGGGAAATTTGGTCACGTTTTAGAATACCGAAACAATTAGTATCTGACAACGGTCTCCCCTTTAGTAGTGAAGAGTTTCATTTATTTTTGGACAATAATGGGGTTGAACATATATTTTCTGCACCGTATCACCCAGCATCTAACGGTTTGGCGGAAAATGCAGTCAAACAATGCAAGAGGGTAATAAAAAAAAGTGATTATTCAAAATCTAGATGTAGAACTTGCGCTTCAACGGTTTTTATTAGTCTATAGAACTACGGAACACAGTACCACAAAAAAAAAACGCCTTCACAAATATTACAAGGTAGAACATTAAGAACTCGGTTAGACAGACTAAAACCATCGCGCGAGAAACAGGTGGGCGATACGCAGCTGCGGCAGCAGCGCGCAGCGGACGGAAAGCATCGAGCGCTGCGGCCGGGAGACGAGGTTTGGTGCCGCGTTTACCAGGGTTTAAAGAAATGGGTAAGGGGTACAGTAATCGAGCGATTGGGTACCACAGATTATCAAATAAAATTATTAGATGGCACAGAGATACATAGACATATTGACGAAGTGAAACTTAAATGTAAGTCGAATCAATCGCAATCTACCGACGGCGGGATAGTCAGCATAAAAGCAGCGTCGCTAAATTCTAACAGGCAATTAAAAAATGTACTTATTTTTCCTACCATACCGGTAACGGAAATACCAGATGAGGTGTGCTCGGGAGTTGGTGTGGCGGGCTCGGGGCGTAGTAAGGGTGAGGCGGGCTCGGAGTCGACCGCGACGAGCTTGTCTAAACAGTAAGATAGTCGATCGCTCCCGACTGTTGCTGAAACTCACCCAGATCGACATAGGAGACCACCGCAAAGATACGGTATATCCTAAATTATTGTTAAATTTAGAAATAAGTAAGTCTGTAGTTATTTAAGTATTTAATGTAAGCTTAATGTATCCTATGTATATAGAAAATGTTTGTTTCTTCTGTGTGTGTAACGTTTTATGGTTTTATTTAGTTAAAAGTCTAATAAAGATTGTATAAGAGTAAATAAGGGTGGAGGTGTAATGTAGGGTATGCATTAAACTACAAGAGTATATATGTACGGTAGGATGACCGCGCTCTCAGTCAATAAAATATCATCTTGCGGACTACATCGTTGTTTTATTCCACAATTATATTCCTTATGGTACTTTAGGTACTGGTGGGCCAAATGAAATAACAATTTACAATAAAATATAAAACCGTACTATTTACTCTAAACTAGGACCTAACTTAACAGTATGAGTGTGGTTGTACGACTGACGTCAGTGGCGTTCTGCGATCGTAAGTAACTATGTAGCGTGTATTTCAAAATTTAAAATACCCCCGGCACATTTATCTTGCGAAAACACCCCGATTCTAACAGTAAAACGCTCATAACTTTTGAACGGCTGAACCGATTTTATTCAAACATAGCTAAGAACACTTTCGACAAAATCACCTTTCAAACAAAATAAACTAAATCAAAATCGGTTCATCCGTTTAGGCGCTGTGATGCCACAGACAGACACACAGATACACAGACACACAGATACACAGATAAACAGCAACACACGTGAAACTTATAACACCCCTCTTTTTTTCGGCGGGGGTTAAAAATCACCTTTTAAACAAAATAAACTAAATCAAAATCGGTTCATCCGTATAGGCGCTGTGATGCCACAGACAGACACACAGATACACAGATGCACAGACACACAGATACACAGATACACAGATACACAGATACACAGATACACAGATACACAGATACACAGATACACAGATACACAGATACACAGATACACAGATACACAGCAACACACGTGAAACTTATAACACCCCTCTTTTTTTCGGCGGGGGTTAAAAACGACCTAAGTGCACCGTGAGCGGTATAATAAGAAAAAAAATATGTTCTCAAAAGAATTGTCATTAAATGGGTCATAAATCTACTAATCATACTAGCCCGTTACTGTCCCACTACAGACTAGAGGCCTCGCCTTATATAAGCAACTTAAATATTGAACTAACCATTTATAAACCTAACTATGTAGGTACATTTAAATACAATACAAATTTTGCATTTTTATTACACACGTAGGCGTACTGTCCACGGAGGTGCAGCTTACTAGACGTGTATTCACTATACGCTTGGTGTACGCCTGCTTGCAGCTTACAAACCTACGAAACTGTAAAACCCTGTCGACGGAGCCGCAACATCACGCTCGCTCGCATCGAACTCCAAATACCAAAAACAGAATAAAATAAATATTTAAGTGTCCCATACAACAAATGTGATGTTTTTGCCGTATTCTGCGATGATGGTGGAACCCTTCGTGCGCGAGTCCGACTCGCACTTGGCCGGTTTTTTTTATATGGTTGCACCCGATATAATCGTCTTCTTCGGCGACTTCGAATGTAGTGAAAAGCAAAAATGACGTCTACGTCATTCAACGGCTTTGAAAAAGTACGCGTGCAATACGCCTGGTGGACAGAGTTCAGTACGCTGGGCTGCAAAAGCTATTTTGCCGGCGTATTTTGAAGTGTCTATGAAGCTACGCGTCCGTGGACAGTAGGTGTCTAAGTAACCTTTAGTGATGTTACGGAGGTTGTTTATCGGAAGCGGTGATTTTGGATTTAGTTCATCGGCGTCAGAACCAGAATCAAATTGGTGCAGGAGTGGTACAGGAAGATGGTAGAAGAGCGATGTGTTAAGGGCAGGCCTAATAAAATAAAATAGTACAAAATTATTCAGTCATTCTCTTAAATTTCAATTTTATTTAAAAATCTTTTTACCAAAAAATACTACCTACCGGCTTCCAAATATAAAAAACTAAAAAGTGAAAGATAACTTTATTTTTGGAAGTCGGTGTCTTTCGTAGGTACCATTTTTTGCGTTAGTGTGAGATCTGCGTACCTGTTAAGAGTATACTGGCGTGATATGTTATGAAATGGTATAAACAATAAACAGACATGCGATTGCAGCAATCCCGAGAGATTCGCCGTTATTAATTGAAGAGTTCTGTTGTATATCTTCGAAGTTCTTAATTAGATCTTCGCCAAATTAAAACGGGACCAATATCGGAACACACTCTTTCAAACAAAAACGATTTTTCAAAATCGGTATACAATTGACGGAGATATCGGACCAAACAAAACAAACCAGGGGGGTAACCACAAGCTCTTAGAGTAAGGTTATTTTGAGATCGAGTAAGGGACAGATGTATCTGACTTGTATACATCTGTCACTTACTCGATCTCAAAATAACCTTACTCTAAGAGCTTGTGGTTACCCCCCTGAAGTCGAACATATAACCCCCTCCTTTTTGGTAAGTCGGTTAAAAACCTGCAAAAGAAAGAACGTAGGGAGAGAGGTTACCAGTGTAACATGCATAACAGCGATAAGGCCGCCCGTTGTATGTATTTTAGTTTTAAGTTTCCTTTTCTGTGTTTAAACTTGGTGTACCTACAATAAAGCATATATAAATAAATAAATAATAAATAAACCTGTTCGTACACTTTAGCCACAGCCACCGGGCACGTACCAAGCAAGTATCGTAGCCGAATATACAAGTCATGGTTCTTAGATAGTTGTAAGCCTCACTTTAAAACATGTTGAATTCTTCCACTGCCCTGTATGTATATGTTATGGACCAAGTGATAAAAGTTGTCAACAAGTTATCGCGGCATGTAAAATGAGAAACGTCATGCAACGGACTTCTTAGATTGTGACGACTTTAATACGGCATTATTCATTCAAAATGCACAGTATGATAAAAACTATTGGAATAATTAAATTGACCGGGCTTTTTGAATAATGCCCATCACTTAAAGGGCCGGGTGTAATTATTTTAATGTTGATATTGGTTTTAATCTAGAATAGGTAAGTACGATGACTAGAAGCAACAAAGACGACGGAGTCCCGCTGCGCCCCACCGTCTCCCTCTGCCCCCTTCGAACCTAACCTATCCGTGTCACGGTGCCCTAAGCGCCCGAGGTCACTGCGCTCGGTCTCGTACTAATAGGGAACATTACTGCCAATTGCTCCCGCCAGATGGCGCTTGACGGATAGAAGTAAACAAAAACATAACAACATGGCGTCTACTACTGTTTGTGTTTGTGGTTACCGAAATATTTTTTCCGGTTTTTAAGTTTTACTTGTGTTCAAAAACCAAATAATAATATTGCTAGCTGTTGGTCAAGAATGCATCAGTGTTGTGTTTATAGATGCAGAAATAAAACCGGCCATATGATCCCAAAAACGCCAACATTCGCAAGCAATGGAAAATTACTATTCGTCGCAGGCATTTTACAAAAAAAGTCAATGCTGTGACCTGACCGTTCGAAAGCAGAACATTTAATAAAGAAGGTATTTTACAGGTCAGTGTATAATCCTAAGGCAAGCTTTATTCAAATAATAATAGTAATTATTATGTTTACGGTTTTAGACATTTATTTTCTCAAAAGATTTACAAAATCACTTACAGAGAAAATACAATATTATAACTTAAAAAAAAAGTGTTTAATGCTATCATCACATCATCAGCCTATTAATGTTCCCACTGCTGGGACACAGGCCTCCTCTCTGTGAGAGGGAATGGGCCGTAATCCACCACGCGGGCCCAGTGCGGGTTGGTGGATGTCACATGTCTTCGAATTTTTGGTTCTAGAACATGCCGGTTTCCTCACGATGTTTTCCTTCACCGTTTTTAGAGAAGTGGTGAAGAAATAATTTACACAAAGTAAAGCGCCTGCCTGGGCTCGAACCCACGACCTACAACTTGTAAGTCGCGGCCGATACCACTGGGCCACCACTGCTCTCAATCTCTGTGCTATAGGCGTTAAAAAGAAGGTACATAACATTATGTACTAACTAAACACCACTACAAAATGGTTTTAATGTCTACATAAATACGCATGTTTAACCATATGGTGTTAATAAAACCTAATTTATACTTACAGGACTCTGAAACTGATATACTAGGGCAGACTAACCAACTCTCTGGTCACGCAGTGTCGAGAAATGTTTTTGAATCTAAATTACATTTAACTATTACTATTAAAATCTTTGAAATGTTCTTATCTAACTAACATAAAACACATAACTTATAGATTTGCTAACAGGACATTAACCAAAATTGCTCATCATTAATTGATTTGAAATTGGTAAGAATTATTTAATTTATATATCGATGTTTTACAATTATTTTAGGGATTCTCATATGAGGTAAAAAGATAAAAATTCCTCATTAGCAAATCAGCAGGCATTTTCCTCTAATTGCAGTGCATATCTACTTAAAACATTCACATATATACGTAAGTAACTATACCAAATAGAAGCAGATAGCAAATAGATAACTGAAATATTAGTTAAAAAGGAAAATAATTATTAAGCGCTATTCTTTTCTCCTAGACACTGACTGTATCTAGAATATTGCTGTGCCTGACAGGGTCCATGATTGTTTCTGTAACTTATATTTACCACCTGTATGTACATTATGGATTCAAAAAATGTAATTTGAAATCGAATTTGAAAACGCCTATGGTTTTAAGGATAAAATGTGGGTTTTCATAAAAACTACGGAGAGTTAAGGTTTTTGTTGTTGTAAGATTTATTGTTACAAATCACTTCCATCAAATCTGCAGAGTTTCACTAACTATTTTGATTTGACCTTGTATATATTTTATTTCCTGCTCGTCTGCCTATTATCATGTGTCTAGAGCCGCTAGAACCGGATGAGAATGGTAATAATGCTAATCGCAGTCGTCACTGCTGCGGCCGAGCTCTCGATTACTGAAGTCAACGGACAAGGGCTTTTGATTATATCTTCGAAATTTTGCCTGGAATTAGTAATAGATATAGTATAGATTCTCATCAACCGGAAAATATCTGCCTACAACAAACATAATTAAGTTAATTAATAAACTTAATTTTGGAATCTACGAGGACTAGAGAAAGTTTGAAAGTTTTATTTGATTTATTAATTAATTAATTTCTTTAATTGGAGAATAAATGAAAATGTCCACTACAGAAACGAGTTTGGCACAACACTAATTAGTGACTAAAACTGTAAAACAAGGATATTTTTGGGGATTTTCAGATCATAAGGTAAAGCTATAAATAACCAGAACATTGGTCAATTCAATACAGATACATGAACTTACGCCTTTTTCCCGTGAGTGTAGGCAGAAGCTATAGAACTCCACATCAAGCAGAAAAATATTCGTATGTAATTCCCATGGACGTAGACGCTAATATAAGAGAACTCAAAAAGTCTCTTTGTCAACGAGTTCGCAGCTCATCGACATAGCATGTTATGTTGCAATTTTGAACAATGAATTTTGAGTTCCCTGCGAAGTGTGTGATAGGTTATGGTTTATAAATGATATGAATATGTCTACCAACAACAACCACAATGAATCCCAGACTACAGAAGATTTTCAGTTTTCCTCAAAACTACTATTAAAATCTTATCTTCTAAAAGATCATATTTTCAAAATCAATTAATAATATCTAGTATCTGTTAATTTTAATTTATTATCTGTGATTCCTCACACGCTAAGGAATAAACTGACTACCTTTTTATTTATGGAAAGAGTGTTACTCACACATAAACATTCAAAAGTTCAGATGTGTTAGCAGGAGGATACAAGTGATTTCGGCACGGAAATTTTTTGATAGTTATGAGCGTCTAAAGTTCCATATTTCAACACAAATTTTAACAAATTTTTGGGCAGAAATAAATACCATAAATAGAAGGAAAAAAAAGGCCACCATGCAGGGATAGATTAGTAGTTCAACAAGTGTGTGGTGACTTCAACATAAACAGGATAGACAGCAATAAAGTATCTCAACCATTTGAACATTTATCAGCAAGTTTTAATTTGAATTTAACTGTAAGTCAACCGATGACAGACAAAAGACGACATCGTTCTTTTCGCTGCAACAAGTAAAAGGTTGGAGAAATGATAAACGCATTAAACAAAGATAGCGAAAAAACGGGTCTTAAAATAAACGAGAGTAAGACGAAAATACTGACAAACAGCCACACAAATGTGATAAACCTGAACGGAAAACCACTTTATTATGTGAAAAATTACTTAAACTTGGGGAAGCAGATATCATTCGAGGATGAATACGTGGAACAAGAGATCGAACGCCGCGTTAATATGAGCTGGAAAAATTCTGGTCCTTGAAGATTTCCTGAAAGGCGAATTTCCCCTTCACCTAAAGAAGATCGTTTTAGATAGCTGTATACTACATACTCTGACATACGGATGCCAGACATGGACATATATACCAAAATAAAATCAAACCTTGTGGCATGTCAGAAGGCAATGGAAAGGAGCATACTTTGAAATAAGAAAAATTCATAAACTAAAAAGCGAACACATAAAACGGAGAACGCAAATTATAGATGCCCTATATTATGCTCTAAAACAGAAGTGGCGCTGGACTGGACATTTAGCCAGATACACAGATAAAAAATGACACTTGAAACAACAGTATGGGAAGGACCGACTGGAAAAAGAAGAAGAGGGCGCCCTAGGAAAAGGTGGATAGAAGACATAAAAGCTGTAGCAGGAAGCGAATGGATAACGAAATCAAAAGACAGGGAGGCCTGGAACAAGCTGGAGGAGGCCTATACCCGAGAAGGGGTTCCAATCAACGAAAATACAGACTGTAACGATAGTGATTGAAGTGAAATACAAATGAATTGAAATTAATATTTAATATTGTTTGATGAAATTAATATTTTATTTAAATTTTAAGACTGTATAATTTAACTGAAATTAAATTAAGTTTAAGAATTTTTAATGCAATTAATATTCTATTTTAGTTGTATGAATGTATAATTTGATCGGATATTTTATTTTAATGTTAACGAATGTTTAATTTAATTGATATTTTATTTTGATGTTTATGATTGTATAATTGAATTAATATTTTATTTAATTTTCATTTATTTATTTAGGCTCACCAACAATTGTTAACACTAAGAATATAACAGTAATTATTCACTTAAAACTATAGTTGAGTGTCATATTTTTTTACAGGTAAGCACCACATATGCTAAAGTATTGAACAAAGATTCAGAAACAACTTAATAACCTAAAATAATTTAAAAAAAATGGGATAAAATGATATCTAAAACATCTAACACTATAAAATTAAAATTTACAGCCATAAATTAGACTACATAACATCGTGTGTAAAATTTCGGAATTTGGTAAGTGAGTCCGCATGTACGTCTACTAAATCGCTGCAACTATTTAATAGTTTACACAGCCGAGGAATGGCCGAATTGTCACCGAGGACGGTTCTACGTGATGGAGGGTAAAATGGAGTGATAGGAGCACGGGGCTGTCTAGCTGGAGCTCGGAACCTGATCCTGCCTAATAACTGAGGACAGTCTATTTTGTTACGCAAGATTTTAATTAAGAAACTTGAATCTATGATATTTCTACGTTTCTCTAAAGAGTCTATCCTAAAATGCGATAACCTAGCCACGTACGATGGCTTCGTTTTGGCAATTCCGCAGGAATATGCCAAATGCCAGAGGAACCACTTCTGAATACGCTCCAATCTCAACTTATGCGTAGCGTAATGCGGCCTCCAAACAGTGCTACAGTACTCCAAAACACTACGAACGTAACAGTTGTACAATAAAATCTTAGTCTTATTCCGTCGAAAACCAACCACGTTTCTAATAACAAATCCCAAAATTCTAGAGGCTCGCTTGATAATGCTCTCCAAGTGAGGTATAAACGCAAGCTTTTTATCAAATACTACACCCAAATCTCTGATTTGTTCTGCTTCCTGGATGACGTGGGTACCAACTTAATACACAGACGGCACCAAGAGCTTCTTCCTAGAAAACATTTATTAATGTTTAAGTCCAAGTTATTGTTAACACACCAGTCGTTTAGCTTATCCAGATCATTCTGTAATAGCTCAGAATCATCGTTTGACTGAATTATTTTACTAATTTGAGGTCATCGGCGTACATGAAACATTCGCAGAAACGAAAGCATTCAGGTATATCATTGACAAAGACAATAAATAGTATTGGGACGATATTAGAGCTCTGTGGAACGCCCGATGTAATCGCACAATTACCAGATTGGAAGCCATTAACTGCAACAAAGTAGAAACGGTTCTCTAAGTATGATTTCAACCAAGCTAGTAAATTACCAGTAATGCCGTATGCCTTTAACTTTTCCATAAGGATATCGTGTGACACACGGTTAAAGGCTTTACTAAAATCTGTATAGATAACATCAACCTGTTTGCCAGAATCAACAGCATCAACCAAGGATTCGGTGAAAGTCACCAAATTTGTACAAGTAGACCTGGCGCCCACAAAACCATTCTGAGAGACACCAAGATAAAGTTTTAAGTGTGACTGAATGAGAGGACATATTAAAGACTCAAAATTTTCGCTATAGTAGACAGGAGGTAGATAGGCCTATAATTAACCACATTATCGCTATCACCGCTCTTATAAACAGGCACAATCTTTGCAGTTTTCCAAGCATACGGAAAGATTCCTGTGCTTAGCGATCTATTAAATATTAATAGTAGTGGAGATGCCAAAGAAGAAGCGCATTTGGAGATAAATATAGGTGGTATTCCATCAGGGCCGGCCGACCTTTATGGCAATCCAAGGACTTTAATTTGTCAACTATACAGTCATGGTCTATTGGTGGTCTATTAATAATCACCAGGTTGGTAGTTCATTCAGCAGAGTTAATGCTATGCATGGTGGCTCTTTGATTTTAGTAAGTAACCAGCTTAAATTTAAGGACCGTAAGGATATTGTGAGCCTATCTGTTGAGCGGACAGTTGAAATAGCTTGTATAGAATTGGAGCAGTTTATTGTATTAAGTGTATACAGACCCCCTTCAGGATTGTATGACTGCTTTGAAAAGGTAATGGATGAAGTGTTACACAAGATTTGTAAATCAAATAAATCCATTATAACTTGTTGTGATTTTAATGTTAATTTATTAGAAAACTCAGGTTCTTGTAGTAAAATAATAAGTCTGTTTCAGTCCTACAATCTTGTAAATCTATTTTTGGAGCCCACAATAATAACCCCTACTAGTGCCACATGCTTAGATAATATTTATACTAATGTTATACCTGTCCACAAAGAATTTATAAATTTACTAGATTCTGATCATTGTGGGCAGAGGATTACTATACAAAACCTAAACAACAAAGTGGCTAAAAAGGAAATCACTGTTAACCCTATTTTTGCAAGTCGTTTGGCAGCTTTTAAGGCTAAACTCATTAATAAATTACCAATTTTGTCAATTCATGCTGATCCTAATCATCTATATGATGATGAATGGAATCGGAGATATGTGTCGGGCGAGACTGCTTCCGTGACGAAAATGTTTCTTCCGGACGCAATAGTGGCTTTCCGTACTGTACAACAGGTCCGGCCTGAAGCCGTCCTCACGCAGGTTTTGACGGGGCACGGTGGGTTCTCTGAATACTTGTATCCCTTCAAGTGTAAGGAGAGCCCATCGTGCGTCTGCGATCCAGGCGTGGCAGAGACTGTCCAGCACATACTTGTAGAATGCCCGTTATTTATCAGGGAGCGCTACCAACTTGAAAGTGAGCTGGACAGGAAAATAACGAGTGAGAATCTGCATGGGCTCATGGACAAGAAAACTAGGGAGAAGTTTTTGGAGTACTGCACTAGAGTAGCCACTGCGGTTATACGTCGGAACAAAACCTGAAGCGCACCGTGCTTCATTAGTATTTTGTGTGATATTTAAATGCAAGCACGGAATGCAGCACAGGCACGTGTAACCGGCAGTACTTCATGTTAGTACCTAAGTTATAACTGTGTAAAAATTTTCTGTGATATTTTTTGATAACTGTGCTTGTGTTTTTATCCCTAATTATAATACCATTTATAGTACCTATTCTGTGATAAGCAGCACTTTGGCTCAACTGTGATAAATTGCACTTTTGCACAATTTGTTATAAACAGAACATTTGTTTTCTGTATTTTGTTAAACAGCACTATTTGCACAATTGTTTTTTCTTTTTGTGTTTCTGAGACCAACAAAGCTCTCGTATATTTTAACATTACTGTGATGAGAAATAAAGAATGCCCGTAGAATAGTCAAATAAACCCACACAGTATACAAGATGATGAATGCAAGAAGAAACTTAGTATGAAGAATAAAAGTGCGAGAGGAATGAAAGATTGACCGGAATGGAAGTGTTTGCACTCAATAGGCGCCAATTTCATGAACGTGAAAATGGGGGTACCCCAAGGCTCAATTTTAGGTCCTTTCTTATTTTTAGTATACATTAATGATTTACCCCATCTATTGAAAAACAAACTAAACATGGTGTTATTTGCTGACGACACTTCTTTGATTTTTAAGATAAATAGATGTGCGAGTAACGTTGTCGACGTAAATAATGCATTGCAGCAAGTTCTGAATTGGTTCACTGCTAATAATTTAGTTTTAAATGCTAAAAAAACTAGCCCTCTTACTAATAAACGCAGAATCAATAAAGTTATACCAGGTATAACTAAGGTATACCCATACATTTTCATAGGTTTATACCTGGTATAACTTTATTCTGCGTTTATTTGTAAGAGGGTAAGTGTGTAAAATTTGCCTTGCCGAATGTCAAAAGTTATGATTGTGACATTATTTTAAACAAAGAGAAGCTAAAATTCGTCGACAAAACGGTTTTCCTGGGGATCACGCTAGACTCAAGGTTACAATGGGGTCCTCATATAATATCACTTGCGGGGCGGTTAAGTTCGGCAGCTTATGCTGTTAGAAAAATTCGTCAATTTACTGATGTAGATACCGCAAGGCTGGTCTATTTTAGTTACTTTCATAGCATAATGTCTTACGGTATATTACTATGGGGAAGGGCTGCAGACATTCAGTCAATTTTTATTCTGCAAAAACGAGCCATCAGAGCGATATACAGTCTTCGCCGGCACGATTCTCTAAGGGAACTGTTTAAGGACATTAACATCATGACGGTACTTTGTCAATATATTTACGAAAACATCATGTACGTGAGAAAGAATTTACATCTTTTTAGTAAAAACAGCGATAGACATAGTTATGTTACTAGAAATAGGGACCAATTAATTCAACCAGGTTTCAGGCTGGCTAAAGTAGCGTCATCTTTAATGGGGTACTGTATAAAATGTTACAATAAAATACCGCCTCACATTCTAGAACTGAATGAGGCGAAATTCAAAACTTTTATAAAACGCACACTATGCAGGCAGGCATATTATACGTTGGGGGATTACATCGCTGATAAAAATGCTTGGCTCAGCGCTAGTCCAGCTCCACAGTCACTAGGGTACAATAACAACAAATAAAATAAGTATTGTTGGACCTGCTAAAGACTGTATGAATGTATTTGTGTTGTATAAACTCAATTTATTTTTATATTATATAACTGCACAGCACATATGTGAGTACTATGTACCAACTGTAAATCTACCATTTGCTATACCTTTGTTGTCGTACGTTGACTTCAGTGTGCCCTGGCAGTTGATAGTGTGTCATGCTCTCTCTAATGTCTCTCTGATGGTGGCACATGTGTTGGATCATTCGGTTCCCTTCATGATGGTTGAGCTGAGTGGTGCCGATCCATGTGTCATGTTCGTGAACGGGCGCCAGCAGTTGGGATTGGTCATAACTTAGCTGCCTCCGCCTGTTTTTAATTACCTAATTATTGTATTTTTAATTGTTTGTTTTACTGTAGAAGCTTTTAAGTGCGTTACTTTTTTTGTTTTTTTTTACATCGTTCTCACATGTATGTATTTTTTTTTTCAACAAGATAATGTAACCAAATACTTGTAAAACACATTTTTTTTAAAAGAGTATGTGTGAAGTTTCTTGTCCATTCTTCTCCACAACAAGCTACATTTCCGAATGGACGGTAGAATCAATTACCCCCAGTTTCCCAGCTCGGAGTTGTCGGAGGGTTAGTGTGGCGGGTTGTCAGGCGCGCGTTGTCTGCTGTGATTGGTTGAATGAATTATCAACAGCCAATCGCAGCGGATAGCGCTTGCTTGGCGGTTTGTCGCATTGGTTCTCCGAAGATTTTGGGCTGGGAAACTGGAGGTTAGTATTAGAGTCGGTTTTTTTTTTTTTGACGTTCAAAAGTGCTGCTTAATGGCCTAATTGAATAAATACATTTTGATTCTTGATTTTGATTTTGATTTTGACAAAACCTTCAGTTTCCCCGAAAAGGTCACCAAATCGCAGCCAGGCCACGGACGCTAAAAGATCTACATCGGGCCCATGTAGGACCCGATAAAAGCGTCCGTGGAGCTCCTTGCTCTGCCATACCACCCTGCGGTCATTAGTATATAGTACTACAGGTTTGCGCCAGTTCTCGTTTGCTAAGGAGAGCGGGGTAAAGGCCCTTGTCCACCGCTACCACATCTCGATGCATACCCACGTCTACGGCCTGAAAGTATTCCCTAAGACTGCATACCTGGCGGTTGTGCAGGGTCTTAGCATTTAAAAAGCCACGACCACCGCACTTCCGCGGGATATACAGTCTCATAACCGATGACCGTGGGTGATGCATACGATTTGCAGTAAGCAATGTGCGGACTCTCCTATCCAGGGCGTCAAGTTCTGTCTGAGTCCATTTGAGTATGCCGAAAGAATACATCAAGACCGGCATGACCCAGCCGTTGAAGGCCCGCACCTTGTTCCCGCCTGATTAAAGACTATTTAGTACTTTTTTCAGGCGGCCAAAGAAGCGTTCCTTCAACGACTGTTTCACGTCAGTAGCTTTGATGCCTAGTGCTTCCGACATACCCAAATACTTGTAAGTTTCGGTTGAGGAAAGGGATCGAAGGTGTATGGAATCCGAGAGTTGTATTTCCACGGATTCCATAATCTCCCCTCGCTTTACATGCATGACTGCACATTTGTCCACACCAAATTCCATCCTGGTGGCGTCACTAAACGTTTCTGTAACCTTCAGTAGCTTCATCAGTTGCAAGTTGTTGGAGGCAAAGAACTTCAGACTATCGCCCTGAAATATTCCACGCTCGATTCTTATAGGTTCGCTGTCCTCTTGAATCTGTTGACATCCTGGATGACCGTCCTCCACTGCCCCATACACGACATCAGGAAGATGCGAAGAGTTGCATCAATTTTATACAACTCCAGCACCCTCATGAGCCATGTGTGTGGCACTGAGTCATAGGCCTTCTTATAGTCTATCCAATATGTCACCAGATCCCTTCGAGAACGGCGAACCTGCTGGCTAATGGCAATGTCTTATTATTATTATAATTATTAAAAGTCAACCGACCAGATTAATTAGCATGACATGCATTGACAATATAGCCCATAATATTACGGGAGCAAAATCTACAGTTTTGGATCTTTCACTTTCTAACCATACAGCACAATTGGTGACATGTCCCGTAAAGAAAACTTACACCATAACACACTGGTTTAATTCTAAATTTATAAATTGCATTGAGAGTCTTAGTTTTGCGGTATGTTTTACAAATAATGATCCTGAAATACAATACTTTTTATGATCTATTTAAATTATTTTATGATTTGTGTTTCCCTATAATACAAGTTAAAATACCAATTGCTAAGAGGCCTACATGGGTAAGTAAAGTAATAAAGTTATGCTCTAAAAGGAAACGGGCCTTACTATGGAAGTATCGACTGTCATCAAATCCAAAAGACAAATTAAACCTTAACCCATATATGCCCAGTGATTCGAAAACGAAACAAGAGATAGTAATTTCATAAAAGCATCCTAAATCCTTTGTTAGCGCAGTACAATGTAAAACCAAGCCATCTGTTGCAAGACTACGTAAGTAGGGTCTATTTGCAACAAAGAGTTTTTGAGCAGCGTTGACATTTTATTTAAATAGTTAACAGTGCAAGTTGTGTCGTGTTTTACGTCGCGCAAGAATCATGTCGTATGCCAGAAAAAAGTAAGTAACTATTTAATTGAGTAAAGCTTTGTACTTATCAAAGGTTTGTAGTAAAATTAGGTAAATTATGTACTTATTTGTGTATTTAGAATGTGTAAATAATAATTTATAAATATATAAACTGTCCATATAACTTTCGTGTTTCGAAAACGATACGTTGGGCAAATATACAGGCGAAGCTTGTACTAAATCTGTTTTTTTGTTTATAGGTGGAATACACAGTTAACTACAAATGAAATCATTGATTTCATCAATAATTTAGCTTCAGCAGCTGACATATACATCGACCCTCCAGGTAATGTAATTGTGTCGGATTCTGACTCGGGGGACGAAACAAATGTAGATTTTGAAAATTTGTCACGACGACAACTATTGGCACCTGCTGAACTGATACTAAGTGGACAAAATATCAGTGATGGCAGCGAGTCTGAAGAAGAAGTTGTACACCCAAGCACGTCGAGCCAGTCACAGCTTTTATCAACCCGTAAGCGGAGACGGCCATCGCGGTCTATAGGTAATCCTCCGTTTCAACCTATGCCACCAACTCCACCGCCACCTCCGCCGCCATCTCCACTACCTAAGGCAGCTCGAAAATGGGTGAAACGAGACTTACCCCAACATCATAATGAGTGGATCGTACCATTCCCAAGATCAGTAATTACCTTATCTGAGACTTCAGAACCAGTTGATTTCTTTGAATTGTTTTTTAGCCACGTTGTTATCATGCACATTGTCCGTCACTCTGTTATGTATGCAGTACAAAAAGGAAACCCAGGGTTTATTCTCAGTGATAGTGACATTTATTGTTTCATTGGCATTTTGATATTGACTGGATATTCTCCCCCGCCGCGACGTCGGATGTATTGGGAAAGTAATAAATATACGCACAATATTTTGGTGGCGAAATCCATCCGGAGAAACCGATTCGAAGAAATTCTTCGACATTTCTATGTGGCCGATAACACCAACCTTTGCCCGAATGACAAAATGGCTAAAGTCCGCCCTCTTTTTGATTTACTAAATAAGAAGTTTCTGCAGTATGCTGTAATCGAAAAGAACATCAGCATAGATGAATCACTGATACCTTACTATGGTAGACACGGTTGTAAGCAGCATATCAGGGGCAAGCCTATTAGATTTGGCTTCAAAACGTGGATTGCAGCCTTGCGGTTAGGATATTGCTTATACAGCGACCCGTATCAAGGCCGCTATGAAACATATAGTACAGGGTTAGGTCAATATGTTGTGCAAAAACTAATGACGGAAATACAGAAAGTCTATGAAGAAACAAGATTCTCAGTTTTCATTGACAACTTCTTTACAGGACTACCTTTGATAACAACAATGAAAGAAAAAATATTTTGGTGACGGGTACCGTTCGTGTAATCGTACTGAGAAGTGTCCTTTGAAAGACGACAAATTATGCAAGAAGCAACAGCGAGGTTACCATGATAGTCGGCTCGATCTAAACAGCGGCATTTGTGCAGTGCGCTGGAACGATAACAGTGTAGTGACTCTGTTATCCAGTGAATACGGGGTGGAGCCTGTACGAACTGCAAGAAGATACTCAGCTGCGCAAAAACAAAGAGTAAATGTGCCACAACCCAACGTTGTATGCCAATACAATCGTTTTATGGGAGGGGTTGATCGTTTGGATGCAAATATCGGTACCTATCGAATAGCAATGAGGGGCAAAAAGTGGTATATTCCCTTACTTTTCTGGTTGGTAGACGTTGCAGTCAACAATGTTACCCCGCTAGCTCGCAATTTCTCTAACAATATTGATACGCTGTAGTTTCGACGTAGCATTGCCCGAACCTTACTTTAAAAGTATGGCAATGATAAGCAGCGTCCGGGACCTAGCAAACGGGTATCTACGAATGTGCCTACATCAGTACGAAAGCATAACGCCGAGCACATGATCGGCAGGGCACCTAGTCGGCTGCGATGTGCCTATTGCAAAAGCCTAACAGTCACTTTTTGTCTAAAATGTGAAGTCAATTTGCATTCTAAATGTTTCTCTGCATTTCATTTTTAATTTTTTACAATTAATTCGTGTAAAAATAAAATAAATAATGAATAAACTCATTATAACTCATTTGTTTTAATAACCTATAAAGAATGTAGGATATTTGCCCGTTGTTTCGTTTTCAAACACCTCTAAAATACCTACTAAACCAAATTATTTTTTACTAAAACTAGTCAATAATAATATAGGGGTTTATTAACATAAACATATCTGAAAATAACGAAAATCAGAATCCCAATGTAGTTCTGGGCATATATGGGTTAAGGAATACACGGCAAGACTAAGAACTATTATTAAAAAGGCCCAAAAGTCTCAAAACAACTATTTTATCAATTCAGCTAGTAATAAAACCGAAGCAATTTGGAAAATTATAAATAATAGTAAGACTATTAGAATATTAGTAATAGTGACACCTAAAGAAGAAATAAATCAAATAAAAGTTAAAGACAAATTAGTGACCAAACCGGCAGATATAGCTCAAGCTTTTAACAACTACTTTATTGACGATATAAAACCAACACCCAATGACGGTGGCACAGCTCTCAAAACACTGACATATAATAAGCCAAATTCTATTTTCATGACACCAACTAATCCACAAGATGTTATCCAAATTATAAAAATGCTTAAGACACGAACAACACAGGTTATGATGACATAAACGTAAAAATAATCAAAAGTGTATCGCATCTCGTTGCTCCAGTTCTCAGCCATACAATAAACCGGTCCCTTGAACATGGGGTGTTTCCTTCAAAATTGAAACTAATACTCATAACTCCTGTATTCAAAAAATAATACAGAAAAGAGATGAAATTTTATAGACCAATTGCACTAATACCACTTAATGCAAAAAAAATTAGAAAAGGTAATCTATAATAACTTGTTCAATTACTTCGAAGATAATAAAATATTTGCAAACGAGCAATTCGGGTTCCGTAAGGGTAGATCTACAAGTAGCGCGCTCTTTAAATTTTTATAGCATGTAATGACAGGACTAGATAAAAAACATCAAATAACTGCGATTTTTATGGATCTTATTAATAAATTGGAAAAATATGGGGTAAGAGGAATTGCATTAAACCTTTTTAAATCATATTTAGCTAACAGATTACAAGTGACACAAATAACTAGAATATCAAAAGGCTCAAAGTATGAACAAACACATAAATCAAATCCCAGAATTATTCAATATGGAGTGCCACAGGGAAGCATACTGGGGCCACTTTTGTTCATAATTTATATAAACGATTTACCCAAATCCATAAAACAGGAACTAATAATGTTTGCAGATGATAGCACAGCTATTTTTACGAAGGACCATCAAGATGATTATGAAACAAACGTTAACAAATCTCTTAGAGATATCATAAACTGGTTAAATGTAAACAAACTAAAAATAAATATTGCAAAAAACAAGTTACACAAAAATTCACATTCACTATGAAAACGAAACATTAAAAGAAGTTAATAATACAAAATTTCTAAGATTTCACATTGACTCTGGGCTCAACTGGAAAATGCAAATCGATCTTATCTGCAAAAAAATTAATCAATCTTCCTATGCTCTCTATATGCAAAGAAAACTTGTACCCGAAAGTGCATTACTAAGCGCTTACCATGCATATGTGGGTTCTACTCTCAAATATGATGTTCTTTTTTGGGGTAATTCTCCCAACAGAGAATATGCGTTTAAAGCCCAAAAAAATGCATTTGGAGTATATGTGGACTAAAACAAGTAGTAGAGAACTGTTTACTAAATTAAAAAATTTAACTCTCCCTTCAATGTATATTTATGAGGCTGCAGTGGTGATAAAACGCGATATTAGTAATTATGAAACATTAAGAAGTGCACGAAATAAAAATATGTTGAGTGTTATTAGATGTAGAACAGATAAATTCAAGACGAGTATATTTGGGATAGGGACTAAAATTTATAACAGACTAGCTTTTGCCCGCGGCTTCGCACGAGCGGACTACATGCTTCTCCTTACCATATTTTAACAGTATGTAGAGAAAAAGTAAAAATAATTATGATAAAAATAATGCAATCTGAAAGTTTTTCTTAGGACAGACTTATACTTACCTACTTTAAATCAATACGGTCTATTCTTGTCCTGACCCTATGCCTTCATTATTTCTGTGTTTATCCATGATTAATAATAAGTAATCATAATCATAAGTAAGTAATTAAATTATAGTATTGCCTTGTAAACAACATTTATGACCATTTTGGATGTCGGCGCCAATATCACCAGACTATTTGATGAGCTAACACGTGAAACACGCTACATACAACTGTCCATGGGAAAAGCAATTCTCCCTCAAATCAACACCAGCATACTTCCAAATCCAAACAGTAACAACAACACAACACAAACAAACAAACATCCGAACTTTCATCCCCTATTTCACGCCCTTAGGGGTGGAATTTCCAAAAATCCTTTCTTAGTGCTCACCTACACTACCAAAGGAACCTACATGCCAAGTTTCATGATTGAAGCTTCAGCCATTTGGGCTGTGCGTTGATGGTCAGTGAGTGAGTCAGTCAGTCAGTCACTTTCTTCTTTTATATGTTTAGAAGATAGATGTTCATCTTCAGCCCAAACCCAAAGTTCGAAGATCCGAACTTCAATCCTGACCGACTTTCAAACAAACTTTCATCCCCTTAGGGGTGGAATTCACAGAAATCCTGTCTTAGTGGATGCCTGCACAGTATAAAGTATCCATGTGCAAAATTTCAAGTCTCTAGACGATTTCATTATTGCCCATGACTTTTTTTTTATTATTTTTTTATTTATCTATAGGCTCGCGTTTGACCACTAGCTCGCCTGATAGCCTAGAAGTAACCTATTCACTCTTGACTTAAAGACCCCAAGGTTGTAGCTATCAGGAAACAAAGACTCCGGCAGGGAATTCCACTCCTTAGCTGTGCGTACAATGAAAGTATTCGCAAAACGCTTTGTACGTATGGGTGGGATGTACCGGTGGCGCATTGCCGTACGTCTTGTTGTCCGGTGATGAAAAGGGCTAGGTGGAATCCAATTGTGCAGTTCCATCGCACACTCCCCGAAATGTAATCGATAAAAAACCGACAGACTGGCCACTTGGCGTCGATGTTCAAGGCTCTGGAGCTTTGAAGCGACCAGTGCATCGTTACCGATAAGCCTCTTGGCCCGTTTGTCAATCGACTCAAGTGCATCAAGTTGATATTTGGCAGATCCGTCCCAGAGGTGAGAGCAGTACTCCATGCATGACCGAACTTGCGTTTTATACAATTTGAGCAGCTGTTCAGGCGTGAAGAATCGTCTCACCTTTGCAAGGATCCCCAACTTTTTTGCAGCCAACTGAGCCTTTGCCTCAATGAAAGGTCCAAAATTGAGGGTCGATGTTAACGTAATACCAAGAAGGTCGAGATGGTCCGTTATCGGCACGGTTACACCACGGAAAGACGGAACCGGGTGGAATAGGCTCTTTTTTGCGGCAAAAGACACGCCTGGGTCTTAGCAGCATTGAAACTGACTAGATTGGCATCGCCCCATTCGGAGACTGCCTCCAAAGACAGGTTCAAGCGCCCAATCATGGCCTCCCGGAGAGACCGGATCTCAGGCCCAGTAGCCCGTGCGCCGGATACGTATCTCTCAGCAACCGTGCTGTCGTCTGCGTACCCAAAGGTGCCGGGTTTTAGCAGGTCATTTATGTGCAGCAAAAATAGTGTAGCCGAGAGCACCGACCCCTGAGGGACTCCGGCGTTAATACCTAACTGACCGGACGAGCAGCCATCGATAACCACTCGGATGGACCGATCCCTCAGAAAGTTAGCAATCCAATCACACAGACCACTAGGCAGACCGAAGGAAGGAAGCTTACCAATAAGGCACTCATGCCAGACCCTGTCGAAAGCCTTCGAGATGTCAAGGGAGACAGCAAGCGCTTCCCCATGCCTCTCTATGGCCTCACTCCAGACGTGAATGGCATACGCTAGAAGATCCCCAGTTGACCGATTTCGGCGGAAGCCGTATTGGCGGTCACTGAGGATATCGTTGTCTTCTAGGTATGCCAGGAGATTATTGTTCAGCACACGTTCCATACTCTTACAGAGGATGGACGTTACCGAGATGGGTCTGTAGTTGGCCGGGTCAGCCCGACTACCCTTTTTGGGCACGGGCTGAACGTTAGCTTGCTTCCAAGCCTTCGGCACCTTTCCAGTCACTATCGAAAGGCGATATAGGCGTGTCAGGATCGGAGACAATTCAGGCGCACAAGTTTTTAGTACAATTGCCGGTATCCCATCGGGGCCACTAGCTTTGTTCACGTCAAGGTTACGCAACAGCCTAAAGACTTCCCTCTGATGGATGCGAATATCCGACATACTCGTCCCACATCCAACAGGAGACGGAGGGGGCCGCGCGCCATCAGAGTTCAGACGTGAAGATTCCGCAAAAAGGGAGGCAAACAAGTTTGCCTTGTCCTCGGCGGAGTGGGCCAGTGACCCGTCGGGTCTCAGCAGTGGTGGTAGTGAGGGGTGACAGGAATTTGATTCAACCGACTTAGCCAGGGACCAAAACGCTTTGCTACCAGCAGGGTATGAAGCTAGTTTGTTCCCGATTCTGCTAATATGGTCAAAACGTGCCCTTCGCATCGCCCTTTTGCAGGACTTGGCAGCCCTATTGAAGGCTCTCTTCTTCTGAGTAACGTCACTCGCTTTGTGCACACGAGCGTCGACCCATGCCAGGTAAGCCTTGTGTTTAACTGCATTTGCGCGGTTGCACTCGGCACCAAACAATGGTCGTTCAACACCGGACAGCGCTACGTCAGAGAAAGGAATGTAGTTTTCCATCCCCCGCCGCAACACATCAGTGACGGCGTCAGCGCATGACGATGGATCTTCCGAAGAGAAGCAAGTGGGCCGCCAAGGATAGCATGCGAAGAAAGATCGCATCCCATCCCAATCTGCTGACCTGTACCGCCAAACCCGCCGGGAGCCTCTCGGGCTAGGATCGGGCGGTGAGTATACGGATACAGACTTCACCAGACAGTGGTCGGAACTACCCAAAGGTGATGATATCGACACTGAGTATCGGTCTGGATCTGTTGTCAGCAGAAGGTCCAAGCAATTGGCCGTATGCGAATCAACATCCGGCACCCTCGTAGCCCCCTGCACCAGCTGGGTGAGATTAAGCGCAATCGAAAGATTTCGTATCTCTCGTCCAGCATGGTCAGTGCACTGGTATGGGAAGAGCCACTCCTGGTGGTGGGCATTAAAGTCCCCCAGTAACACTAGTTGGGCGGAGGGATACCGTAGCTGAGCCACATCTGCCGCCTCACTCAGGTACTGTGTGAGCCAAACTGTGTGACACAAACTACTGTAGTACTTCTTTTTGGAAATAGCCTTAGTGTAACAAAAAGGGACTTAGTTAATTGTATTGACACCCTGCTTAAGTTAAGATTAGGCAAATTAATATTTTGTGCATTGCCCTATTCTGACAAGTTACTTGTTCAGGAAAATGAATATATTTCTAGTTTAAATAACTTGATGCATATTTTATCTTGTCGTCATAGTGACCGTTTATTGTTTTTTGACACCAACAATTTTGTTAGTGATTTTGTTTTGATTCGGGACCATATGTTTCTTCCCAAAAATAGTCGACATTTATTAGCTACATTGTTAGCTTTTAATATACACGCAGTTATTGATGATTTAACTGAAACTAGGTTTAGTGATTTAACAGTATTATCCAGTTTTTCTGATAATACTACTGTAGATTCTTTAAACTATTAGAGCCGACAAAAGAGAAGACGAATAGTGATATTTTACTATATCATCAAAATATAAATCGCTTCTCCGGCAAAATTTTAGACGTGGAATTGTTAGTAGATAAATACCACATGGATATCTTATGTTTTTGTGAAACTTGGTTAAAACCAGATAGGATGTTGTTTAATGTAAATAATTTTTCAGTTGCCAGCGCGTACAACAGATCCTCAGTGGGTGGTGGTACCCTGATACTTTGTAATAGTCATCTCAAATATAAGGAAAGGAAGGATATCACTGCTTACTCTGTTGATCGCTTATGTGAGGTAGCATGTGCAGAGGTCGAGGGGCATACTATCTTGTGTGTTTACAGACCACCAGCATCAAACTTGTCATTGTTTTTAATTACAATGGAAGAATTGTTAAGTAAACTTTTCAGGGATAATAAATTAGTTTTTGTTTGTGGTGACTTAAATATAGATCTATTAGTAAATTCACCTGAAAAATGTAAGCTCATATCATTGTTTAAATCATTTAACTTAAAATATTTATTCAATGAACCGACAAGAATAACAGCAACTTCAGCTTCGTGCATTGATAATGTTTTCACTAATTGTAAAGTAAAAAATTCGGTTTTAATTAGTGGCGTTAGGTCAGACCATACTGGTCATCTAGTATCTTTTGAGTCAGATAAAAACAATAATAACCTAGCTAAATCAATTCGATTAAGACCTCTTACAAAAAAAAAAAAAAAATCTTTTAATAATAATGTTTTTAGCAACCTATGTAACGCCAGTTTTGATTCAAAAGACCCCAATATAAATTACGGCACGTTGTTTTCTACAGTTTGCCAAGAATTCAATAAAACGTGTCCTGTAAAAACAGTTAACGTCAACAATTACAAATCAAAATTTAGCGAATGGGCCACTGTGGGCATAAGAAAAAGCCGAGATATCTTATATAATTTATATTACGAAAAATCTTTGACTTCCGATCAAGTTTTCCACACTTATGTTAGAAACTATTCCAAAATATTTAAAAGAGTCTGCGCTCAAGCAAAATCTCAAATAATAATTAACAAAATTGGTGTTTCTAATAATAAAATTAAAACTGTGTGGCAAGTAATTAATAGAGAAACCGGAAAGACACAACTACGCGATCAGAATGAGTTGTCATTGAAAATAACTAATCAAACCATTTCTGATAAGCAAGAAGTCGCTGAGATATTAGAAAATTTCTTTACCAACATTCCGTTAGAGGTTACGAAGTCTCTTCCCTCCTCATCTAAATTAGCTGAAGCTCTTCTTAAGGAAAACTTTACTAAAGACTTACCAACCTTTAGATTTAAACCAATATGTATTGATACAATTAAAAACGCGTTCAAAAGTCTCAATATAAAAAATACTGAAGACTTATGGGGGATATCCGTTAGGGTTCTTGGAGATATTATTGACTCAATTGCTCCGTTTGTTATCAGGGTACCACCACCCACTGAGGATCTGTTGTACGCGCTGGCAACTGAAAATTATTTACATTAAACAACATCCTATCTGGTTTTAACCAAGTTTCACAAAAACATAAGATATCCATGTGGTATTTATCTACTAACAATTCCACGTCTAAAATTTTGCCGGAGAAGCGATTTATATTTTGATGATATAGTAAAATATTACTATTCGTCTTCTCTTTTGTTGGCTCTAATAGTTTAAAGAATCTACAGTAGTATTATCAGAAAAACTGGATAATACTGTTAAATCACTAAACCTAGTCTCAGTTAAATCATCAATAACTGCGTGTATATTAAAAGCTAACAATGTAGCTAATAAATGTTTTCCTGACTTAATGAAACACAGTAAAGTAGTACCAATTTTCAAATCAGGTTGTAAGAGTGTTCCCTCTAATTATAGACCTATATCCGTGCTTCCAGCATTGATTAAAATCTATGAAAAAATCATGCTGGATCAGATGTTGTCTCACTTCAATTCAAATGGGATCCTGCATAGTCAGCAGTTTGGTTTCACGAAAAGTAGGTCGACAACGGACGCGGGAGTAAAACTCATCAGTCACATTTTGGAATCTTGGGAGAAGTCCCAGGATGCCATTGGCATTTTCTGTGATCTCTCAAAAGCGTTCGACTGCGTCGACCATAACACACTGATCTGCAAATTACACCACTACGGAATTCGAGGAAAAGCTGCTGATCTTGTGCTTTCCTATTTATCAAACAGACAGCAAAAAGGAAATGTTAATGGGGCGACGTCCTCCGGGTCTCTAGTCAAGATGGGCGTGCCTCAAGGTTCAATTCTCGGCCCATTCCTCTTCCTTGTTTACATTAATGACCTCCCTTTTATGATGGCCAAATTATCGGATATAATTCTATTTGCTGATGATACTTCGCTATTTTTTAAAATAGATAGGAAAGATACGGATGTCTTACAGGTCAACAAAAGTCTAATTATTCTCTCAAAATGGTTCGCAGCTAATAATCTTTTACTAAATGCGAAAAAAACTAAATGTCTTAAGTTCTCTTTACCAAATGTACCACAACGTGACCTAAATTTAAATCTTGACGGCAAAAATCTTGAAGTTGTAGCTGAAACTGTATTCTTAGGGATTACTATCGACTCAAAACTGCAGTGGGGCGCGCACATTAGAACTCTTTCGGGTAGGTTAAGTTCAGCTGCATATGCAGTAAGGAAAATAAGGCAGTTAACTGATGTAGCCACAGCTAGGCTGGTATACTATGCTTATTTCCACAGTATTATGTCTTATGGCATTCTGCTGTGGGGATCAGCAGCAGACGTTGACTCAATTTTCATATTACAAAAGAGGGCAATCCGTGCGATCTATAAAATGAGTTCCTCGCGAGACCCTCAGAGAAAAATTTAAAGAGATCGATATACTGACTCTACCTTCACTTTATATTTTAGAATGTATTTTGTATGTCCGCAAAAATCGAGGGCTCTTCAACGCTGGAAGCGACTTCCATAATTTAAATACACGCAGTAAACACGAAATTGTATTACCTAAATTCAGATTAACGAAAACTAGCAAGTCTTTTCTTATAAACAGTATACGCTTTTATAACAAGTTGCCAAAGTCAGTTATAGAACTGACCGATGGAAAGTTCAAAAATCACATCAAACGTGTCCTTATTAAAAAAGCATATTATAAAATCAAGGACTACGTTGAAGATAAAAATATTTGGTTTTAGCTCCTTCTGCACATGCGGCTTCCCTGGTAACTCATAAACGGCACAAATATGTGGATGTCTCTAACTATTCTCAATCAAATTTTTCTTCATTTAATAAGACTTTTTACAATGGTTTTCAATTATCTTTATAGCCCTTTGCTACGAATAGTTACAGCACTGATAACAACATTTGTGCCACATGTTAAATTTAGTCTTGTTATACTTTGTATAGATTATTTTACCGATTGGTTTGTAAATGTGTGAACATTGTAGGCCTTCTAGATTGTTAACATTTTATCTCGTTTTACTTTTTTTAATCTTTGGTTTATTTATTATATAATCATTTCTTGTTTTAGTTTCTTACGACTTATTATCGGGCCTGCGTTGTCCCCCCATCTAAGTACTGCTGTAACATGGAAATATTGTAAAACCAAACAATTTTTTAAAAGAGTAACCATGGAGTTTCTTGCCGGTTCTTCTCCATAGGAATCGACCAACCCGAACCGTGCACATTGTCGACGTTTTATAAGTGCCCATGTAGGCCTATGTGAAATAAAAATTATTGATTTTGATTTTGATTTTGAGCCTGGTTGTCTCCAGATCACCGCTATGCGATCGGTAGACACAAGCATAGATGATCTTATCCAGACCTGTGTCCACCAGGGTCCATAGCACTGAGTAGTCAGAGTCTTCAAGGTCACGGAGACGCCGATAGCAGATGTCGTCACGGGCGTACATGCATACACCCGCACGTGGCTTGAATTTGTGCTCCAGGGTAAATCCTGGGTAAGAAAGGTACGCCACGTCCGACGGACATCCGATCTGCGTCTCCGTAAGGAACAAAAGTGCTGGTTTCTCAGTCTCAAGGTGGTGATGGACTGCGACAAGGTTCGAGTGCAGACCTAGGATGTTGCTGAGGTGCACCTTATGTGAGAGTGAGTGCTGCCGCTCTTCAGCTTTTCTCTTTTTGTTCCTTGGCATTATTGCTGTGAGTGAAGGAAGGTGAGGAGAAGGAAGTGAGATCAGGTTCCACGCTGGCAACCTTCAGACACACGCAGACAGGACGCCATCATTGGGGGACTAGTCTGGAGACTGCGGGGTCGCCCGAGCCCCCCCGGGCATGTCCATCGGGCACTCTCGTCTGGTCGCTTTGGCAGAGCTTAAAGCTCGAACAATCAAGTAAAATTTTGAACATTTTTGAAACCCCCGACACATTTTTATTTCATGCTACATAATTTTTACCCAATAGTAGACACGCTTCGGTCGACACTCTATTGAACATGTAATTATGACACGATATCTGGCGAAAACAACCCGATTCAAACAGTAAAACGCCCATAACTTTTGAATGACTGAACCGATTTTCATCAATCAAAGCTGAGAACACAACACGAAATCAAAATCAGTTCATCACGTTTTGGAGCTATTTCTGTGAATCATATGAAAATGACAGGGACAGAAATATGCTTTTAATTTCGTTTAGCGCTGAAGTCTAGATTTGAACGATGTTGAGGGGCTATATCAGTATTTAGTATTTTAATTTAAGACTCAATCTGTCGAAAAAATATATTTAATAAAATATGATACTTCTTATTTTATTTAAAGTTTTCCATCTGAATTCTAACGGATCTTGCGTATCTAAATACGAGAATTAGGCCTTCTGATGATGAGATTCCAAAATAGATAGTTTTGGCATTAAAAAGCGTAGGCAAACATAAAAATAATAAAAAAGTGGTGAAAAATAATAATAAACTGTCGCGATTTACTTTTAGATGATTCATTTTTAGGCACAAAGCTTTCACTAAAGCTCAAGAAAATAGTTACTTGAAAACTTTTCTACAAGTTACCCTTTTTGTTGGCAAACTATATGTTACATAATAATATATCTGTATGGTTTTTGGTATATATTTGATGATATTATATTTTAAGTTGAATTTTATTTTTTTAATGTTTCACTTTATGTTTTTTGATTTACGTTTTTATAGCAGTACCTACACCTACCAATGATGATGCACCGCTGATGATGATGTACGTACAATTGGCGACACGTCAGAGCTAACAAAATAAGCATAAGCTCAACTCGCATACTATTGAAACTCTGTCTATAAAATCAAGTAGGTTATGGTGCATTTATTCAATGCTCAGATCTACAAAACCGGCCAAGTGCGAGTCGGACTCGCGCACGAAGGGTTCCGACCTTCTTGCACGAGTCCGACTCGAACTTGGCCACTTATATTGTCTCGCAGAAGGTGTGTAATTTAGAGTATGCTCCTCTGGGATAAAGCTTGTCTTCGTTTTGGGCAGCTAGAACCCTTCGCTTCACTCAGGACTCTACATAACTTCCTTGCTTCGCTCGAGAGTTTACTCTTAGAGTCCCTCGTTACGCTCAGGGTATAATATGCCGCACGTGACGTAAGACACTGCTCAATCCCTTTGGTACATAATCTACTATTTCACAACTTGTCCAAATAAATTACAGAAATATGTGTCAGTGGAGGTGAAGGAGGGGCCACTGTGCAGCGAGTGTTGTGAACTTAATGAAGGAAGTTGGACTTAATAATAAAAAAGTTACATTGTCTTGGCTCGCGAGGTTGTCGACATGTGTGACGTGGAGTCAGCGATCATTGTACCTATAGTCGTGTTAGCCAATGGCTTGATATTTTTTTAAGTCATCATCATCATATCACCACCATATTTGGGTGAAGCTTTTTTTAGGTGTTTTAAAAAAATATTTAAAATGTACAAAATAAGAAAACCATTAAATAAAGGACATTATAAAGCGATGCAGTCATGTTAACAGAAAATAAAGAAGAAATGTCGTCACAAATGCCCACACCATAAATGATTACAAATTGAAATGCTTTCAGTTTCCAAAGAGGTATCAAACAGTTTCATCACCTCATTACACTTTCTAAGAGTACAACAGGGCTCGTGTTCCTAGCAAGTATCTAGTAGTAGATGAACTTCCTAAGCGGATCTAATAGAATCTTCGTACGGGCTTCAATCAGTGATGTCCTTCAAATAGCCTAATAAGTTAACCAAGTTTTCAAATTGATTATTCTTGAAATTTAGGTGCAATTTTTCTGGGATCAGTCACCGGGTCCGACAGTTAGGTACACATTACGTTTAATCGGGATTTTTTTCAAAGTGGTTTTCCGTTAGGAAATTCTCAAAAATAGGGTGATGACCTGAATGAATAGAATGAGGAACAAAGTAAAAATCTCTCAGCGATGACTATTGTCAAAAGTCGCGTTATCACCGCCAGAATATAATTTTGTCAAGGCTCTGAATTTATGCAAAGTTAATGATAATCATCATCATCATCATCATTTCAGCCGAAAGACGTCCACTGCTGGACATAGGCCTCCCCCAGAAAAAAAAAAAAAAAAAAAAAAACCATCGGGGCTCTGCCAGGTCCACTTCCTGTGTTCACGCTTTTTGAAGAAGGAGTTCATCATATAAAGGCCCTCCTTCTCCATAAAACTGGCCAGTAGGTGACCCCGGTGGTTCCGACGTCCAACTCCAAAATGCCCCACTTGCAGCTCATCCTCGTCTCGTTTGCCCAGTTTCGCGTTGAAGTCCCCCATGACAACGGTGAAGTGAGTTTTGAAACCATGCATGGCTCTGGAGATATCCTCATACATGGTCTCTACCTCGTCGTCGGGGTGTGCCGAGGTTGGGGCGTAGACCTGTATGACCTTCAGCAAATATCTAGAGGATATTCTGAGTATAAGGTACGCCACCCTGGTCGACACACTCTCGATCTTCACCACGTTGTTCACAAGGGACCTGTGGACGATAAACCCGACACCACCCTGGGACTGCCGGTCACCCTCTCGGAAATAGAGCAGGTTACCGGATTTGAGGATTATCGAGTCCTCCCCCTCTCTTCGGACTTCAGATAACCCTATAATGCTCCATCGCAACCTGCTCAATTCCTCTTCGAGCTCGGTGATCTTCTCGTCGGTCCGAAGTGTGCGCGTGTTGTACGTTGCCAGGTCCAGTCGTCGGTGATTGTTGGGGTAGCCGGATCTCGTCCGGAGATTTTTAGCACCCCTTGCCATGCCGTAACCTCGACCGCTACCGTAGTCGAGGGTAGGCAGGCTGCCGGGCACTAGGGGCCATTTTTTATTTGTGCTATTCATAGGGGGGGTTTTTGCCATAATCGCCACGCTTGGCAGGCGGGTTGGCGATCGCAGTATGGTTGTTATAGGAGCACAGAGAACGCTGCTGCCCATTCTCTGGTTTGTCCCTTAGTCGCCTTTTACGACACCCACGGGAAGACATGGGATGGTGAAATTCTTAACGTCCGGCACCATGCGGAACCAAGTTAATGATAATACCTATCCTCTTTTACATGGGAATAAAACAAAATTGTAGCTGTATTTAATACTACTGTTTGCGCCTTCGCCTGAAGACGTGATGATACGCTACGATATATACGTCTCGATAAAAAACCTTTTTGGGGGCCGAGTCACCCACGTCCGTAGGAGTGTACCCTTTGATTCCCTACACGTGGTCCCCGGGTGGTGCAAATCAGGTGACACTTACTGGTGGTAGGCTTCGGCCGAAGGCTTGTGACCACCCACCGGGCAAAGACGTACCGCCAAGCGGCCTAGCCGTGTTCCGGTACGATGCTCGGTGTAGCCACTAGAGGAGTTGGGTCGAGATAGCTGTTCCACTGCAGGCTGACTAGTTCTGACGCGCGCTGTTTGGGACGTATCGGGAGACTGGTCGCGGAGGGTAGCGGGATCCGAGGCACGGTGCACCGCTGGCCGACCGCAGGTAGTTGGGGGCCCAAGTAGTGTGCCAGCCACACATGAAATGCTGCCCCGCCAACTTTCGAAAAATCCCGGAATGCACCATCGTGCTGGTTGGCGACCAGATGGGGAGGGCCCGATGGACATTCCGGGGGGCTCGGGCGTCCCCGCAGTCTCCAGACTAGTGCCCCAATGATGGCGTCCTTTCAGTGCGTGTCTGTAGGTTAGCAGCGTGGAACCTCGTCTCACTTCCATCTCCTCTCCTCCCTTCACTCACACACAATCATGGCAAGGAAACAAAATACTGGAGTTCAACAGCGGCTGCACCCCCTCCCCCACAAAGTGCACCTCACCAACATTAGAGGTCTGCACTCAAATCTCTCTGCAGTCCACTACCACCTGGAGGCTGAGAAACCAGCGCTGTTTTTCCTTACGGAGACGCAGATAGCGAGTCCGCCAGACGTGTCGTACTTGTCTTACCCAGGGTTTACCCTGGAGCACAATTTTAAACCACGCGCGGGTGTGTGTATGTACGCCCGCGACGACACTTGCTATCGGCGTCTCCGTAACCTTGAGGACTCCAGATTCTCAACGCTTTGGGCTCTGATGGACACAGGTCTGGATGAAATTATCTACGCCTGTGTCTACCGGTCGCACAGCGGAGATCAGGAGACAACCAGGCTCACAGAGTACCTCAGTGAGGCGGCTGATGCAGCACAGCAGCGGTACCCTTCCGCCCAGTTAGTGTTACTGGGGGACTTTAATGCCCACCACCAGGAGTGGCTCTTCCCATACCAGTGCACTGACCATGCTGGACGGGAGATGCGTAAGCTTTCGCTTGCACTAAACCTTACCCAGCTGGTCCAGGGGGCAACAAGGGTGCCGGATGTTGATTCGCACACGGCCAATTGCTTGGACCTTCTGCTGACAACAGATCCAGACCGATACTCTGTGTCGATAACTTCACCGTTGGGTAGTTCCGACCACTGTCTGGTGAAGTCTGTGTCCGTCTACTCCCCGCCCGATCCCAGCCCAAGAGGCACCCGGCGGGTTTGGCGGTACAGGTCAGCAGATTGGGATGGCATGCGATCTTTCTTTGCATGCTATCCTTGGCAGCCTACTTGCTTTTCTTCGGCTGATCCTTTGTCGTGCGCGGACGCCGTGACGGATGTGTTGCGTCAGGGAATGGAGTACTACATTCCGTTCTCTGATGTGACAATGTCCATCGTTGACCGGCCATGGTTTGGCGCCGAATGTTATCGCGCCGACGCGCTTAAGCATGAGGCGTACCTGGCATGGGTCGACGCTCGATCGCGCAAAGCGGGTGACGTGGGTCAGAAGAAGAAGGCCTTCAACAGGGCTGCCAAGTCCTGCAAGTCGGTGTTGCGAAGGGCTCGTTTCGACCACATTGGCCGAATAGGGACCAAACTTGCTTCTTACCCAGCAGGTAGTAAAGCGTTTTGGTCCCTGGCTAAGTCGGTCGAGTCGAACTTCTGCCGTCCCTCACTACCACCACTGCTGAAACCCGACGGGTCGTTGGCCCACTCCGCTGAGGAGAAGGCAAATTTATTTGCATCTCTTTTTGCGGAATCTTCGCGTCTGAATCCTGGTGATTCTCGGCCCCCTCCTTCTCCTGTTGGATGCGAGACGTGTATGTCGGACATTCGCATCCATCAAAAGGACGTTCGTAGGGTGCTGCGTAACCTCGACGTGAACAAGGCTAGCGGCCCTGACGGAATACCAGCAATAGTTCTTAGAACCTGTGCGCCTGAACTGTCTCCGATCTTGACTCGTCTATTCCGCCTTTCATATGAGACTGGAAAAGTGCCGAATGCTTGGAAGCAAGCCAACGTACAGCCTGTGCCCAAGAAGGGCAGTCGAGCTGACCCGGCCAACTACAGACCCATCTCTGTAACGTCCATACTCTGTAAGAGTATGGAGCGTGTACTTAACAAAAAGCTCCTGGCATACCTAGAATCTAATGATATCCTTAGTGACCGTCAATACGGCTTCCGCCGAAATCGGTCTACTGGGGATCTTCTAGCGTATGCCATTCACATATGGAGTGAGGCCATCGAGAGACACGGGGAAGCGCTTGCCGTCTCCCTCGACATCTCGAAGGCTTTCGATAGGGTCTGGCACGAAAGCCTCATTGGTAAGCTTCCTTCATTCGGTTTGCCCGGTGGTCTGTGTGATTGGATTGCAGACTTCCTGAGAGATCGGTCCATTCGAGTGGTTATCGATGGCTGCTCTTCGGACCAATTGGATATTAATGCCGGGGTCCCTCAGGGGTCAGTACTCTCAGCAACATTGTTCTTGTTGCACATTAATAATCTGCTAAAACCCGGCACCTTTGGGTATGCTAACGACAGCACTGTTGCTGAGAGATACTTGTCCAACGCACGGGCTACCGGGCCGCAGATCCGGTCTCTCCGTGAGGCCATGGTGGAGCGTTTGAACCTGTCCTTGCAGGCAGTCTCCGAATGGGGCGATGCCAATCTGGTCAGGTTTAATGCTGCTAAAACCCAGGCGTGTCTTTTTTCCGCTAAAAGGAGCCAATTCTACCCGGCTCCTACTTTCCGTGGTGTAACCGTGCCGATAACGGACCATCTTGAGCTTCTTGGTGTTTCGTTGACATCGACTCTCAATTTTGGCCCATACATTGAGGAAAAGGCTCAGCTGGCGGCCAAAAAGTTGGGGATCCTTTCGAAGGTGAGACGGTATTTCACGCCGTAACAGCTGCTCAACTTGTATCAAGCGCAAGTTCGATCATGCATGGAGTACTGTTCTCATCTCTGGGACGGATCTGCCAAATACCAGCTTGATGCACTTGAATCGATCGAAAAGCGGGCCAAGAGACTCATCGGCAATGAGGCACTGGTCAAGTCAAAGCTCCAAAGCCTTGAACATCGTCGCCGAGTTGCCAGCTTGTCGGTTTTTATCGGTTGCATTTCGGGGAGTGTGTGATGGAATTGCATAATCTGATTCCGCCCAGCCCGTTCCATCATCGGACTACCAGACGTACGACGATGCGTCATCGGTACATGGTGGATATCCCACCTATACGCACAAAACGTTTTGGGGACACTTTCATTATGCGTACAGCTAAGGAGTGGAATTCCCTGCCGGAGTCTGTGTTTCCCGATAGCTACAATCTTGGGGTCTTTAAGTCAAGAGTGAATAGGTTTTTTCTATGCAAGCGTGCTTCACCGTCGACCACATCATCGCTTACCATCAGGTGAGATAGTGGTCAAGCGCAAGCATATTGACGATAAAAAAAAAAAAAAAAAAAAAACCTATAAGACGTAGACCGACCGTATAATAATGTGATCTCTCGATTTTATCACTGCAATTGTTTTATCTTGTAGTCAAAAACAGCTGTAAACTTTTAACCGTTTTAATTAAAGTTTAACACATAAATACATGAATTATCCTTACATTTACTTGAAATGAATTTATTGCAATGTATAAAAAGAAAAAAGAAAATTGTTTATGTGCAATATTTAGTTAAAATCAGACATTTCTGAAACTAACCAAACCAATAAACCGCGAAAAATCATAATTAAATACAAAAGAACCCAAGTCCCTACAAAAATCATGCTTGACAAACTTTCCTTTCATACGGTCAAGCTTGTGACCCATCGATAAGACACTGAAAGAAAACAATAAAAGACGCGACGATACACAAGAGAGAGAGCAAACTAAAACATACTCTTATAACTTTAATTGTAGAGTGCGAATTCGCTTGGGGCTGTTAATATGGTATATAATATAGTAAAATTAGAATTAAAACTATATTGAATTATTGAAAATATTGTAGTATTTTCTATTTAAATAAAATTATTTATCTGTCGAGTGTTAACTTGTCTTAATAATGTTTGAATTAGTGATATTATTTAAACTTGATAATTAAATAGGTATAAAAAATTACACGCAGGTTGTTCAGGACTGTTGCAGTAGACAAGAGAGATATATTAGAGGTAAACCTTAGACGATACAAAAATGTTACCATAGATAGTATATAAAACAGAGTTGCGATTAACTAATATTAACAGCTGGTTTCCTGAACTAATGTAATTTTTAGTTATATTTTTTCCCTGTCGACGGTAACCTCACTTCTCATTCATATCATCTCTTACACGACCCATCCATCTTTTATTTAATTGCCTTTTCCTCCTCAATTCAAAAAGTTATGCCTGCCTATCAAGGGCTTTCTGGTGTTACCCAGTAATTTCTCCATGTGAAACGATGGTTTTGAGTTGGACTGGAAGCCGAACCTAACATATTTTAGAAATGGTTAGGCAGATGATGATTATTCTCCTTATCACTTACCCTTTTTTTAATTTTTTCCTTTTTCTATAAAAATAATATACACATATCTAATATTCACATCCGCCATATTCATAATCTTACCCTAAAAGCAAGTTGGCTCACAAAACTGTCCTTTACCGCGCTGTGGTGTTTACCCTGCCAAAACTTCTTCCTACTTTGACATAGGGATAATTTTCTTTATCTGCCAAGGGTTCAGCCCGATGCGTAGCGAGACGAATTAATGAAACCCAGTTTCATAAATGTAGGTATTTTTTCTGGTAGTTAAAAATAAATCAATTGTCGTTTGTAGTTTAGTAACCTTAACCCTGTCTAAAAAACTATTGCGTTCAGTTTGCCAATGAATACACGCCCAAATGATGTGATTTTTTTCACCGCCTTATGTAGAACATTGAGACAAAGACGAAGAAATAAGCATGAAGGAAAATAATTTACTCTTGGAGTTGTCATGACCGGTGAGAAACATGTCGTCTTCTAACGTGATGAATTATATGAATTTTCAATTCCCAGGTAATCCTAACAACATAAGTACCAAGCGCATACCCATATTCAAAATCATCCATACCCACACACACAGGTTGCAGGATTAATCAGCTTATTCTGCAAACTGCGAACTCCTAGGTTTAGCTAGCGCGACAATAGAAGTTTCCTTCTTTTTTCACTTGCAGTATAAGTAAGTATAAGCGTTTTGGAGTAGGTAATTAGGAGTGGAGGAAGTACTGAAGAAACTTACTTGATATAGCAGATTTAGCGAATGCGTATGTGTGTTGAATGTTGCCTGTTGAGATTTTTATTTATTTTATATTGTTTTTACATTTACTTATTAAAATTGCCTCAATAAGTGGCAACAGTTAAAAAGTAAGTCTGGTGGACTTTGGACAATCAGCCTTTCTATCAACTTGCTTATTGACTAATGTTCTTAGCGAAGCATGAGAAGAATGCTTGTAAAGATAAAGATATATTTATTTGCTCAAACACGTGTATACATGCAGGCATAAATAATACGTGCATGCAGGATAACATAAAAACGTACAAAATGTTCGGACATGTTTGCCACATTCTATGGCGTGCAAATATTTTCAAAGTAATAACTAAATAGTTTAATGAACAATTACAAAAATAAACTTTAAACACAATAATTACAAAAATGTCAACAATACAGATCTGAAAATAAATAATAACTGTGTCAAAATATAAATGGAAATGTCAATTAATAATATTAACTCATAAAAATATGTAAAATATCAAAAAAAATATCAAATAAAATGTATGTCATTATCTGTGTCAAATAACAATCAAATGCTAATAATATCATACAAAATTAGAAAAATGAATTTAAACAAAATGTAAACAACCAAAAACAAAAATAAAAAATTACAATGTCAAATATCAAGCAAATGTCATATAAAATTTATGTCAGATCTATATAGAATATCAATAAACTGTCAAATAAATATTATTAAAAAAAATAAAAATAAAACTACTCATGTCAAGGATATGCAACATTCAGCAAAATGTCAAAATATTAATAATAATCTATGTCAAAATAAATGATTCCGCCAGAAATTCGCTAATAGTGTAGTAAGCCTTTTTACTTAAAAACATTTTTAATTGTTTCTTTAATTTGACGTTATTTAGCTCCCTCCAACTTTTGGGTAACTTATTATAAATAGTAGGAGCCATGCAGAAGACACTTTTGCGCATAAGTGCCGTCCTACTTCTATGTAGACAGACTTGACTCTGATCACGCCTGTTTCTAGGAAATTTATCCGCCATTCGGGGAAATAAGTGATTATTCGTCCTAACAAACATTATCGTTTCTAAAATATAAAGGGATGCCAATGTTAATAGTTCATATCGTATGAAATGGGGCTTACAACTATCGGTGGTTTTTAAATTAAACATAGCTCTAAGACATCTCTTTTGTGCTTTGAAAGCAAATTCCCTATTAGTAGAGTTTCCCCAAAAGATAACCCCATACCTAAGAATTGATTCCGTTAGCCCGTAGTACGCGGTTATTCGTGCATCTATGTTAACCGTCCGTGAAAGAATGTACAAAGCGTACGCATTACTGCTTATTCTTTTAGTCAGGGCCTCTATGTGCGCCTTCCAGTTTAAATTCCTATCTATAGTCAATCCTAGAAACTTTGTTGTATTCACTGCGTCAATTGTTATATTATTGTATGTTATGTCAAAATTGGGAAGAGTCAGTGCGCGTTGGCTAAAATGCATTAACATAGTCTTATTTAAATTAATTTTTAAATTGTTATTGTCTAACCATTCTATAGTTTCGTTTAATGTTTTGTTTATATCTTCTTTATAAAACTCTTTTTGATTACACGGTATTGTAATTGTACTGTCATCCGCAAATAGTGCAATCGGGTGTTTGATTGCCATTGGAATGTCATTAATGTACAGTGTGAAAAGCGGTGGTCCTAGAATGCTTCCTTGTGGAACTCCGTATACCACATTACGTTCCTCCGATTGAAATATTTCTTCCCTTTTAGTGTTTAGATTTACTTTGCTTATTTCTGTTACTTGCTTCCTGCCAGTTAGGTACGATTTTAAAAGCTCAAGCACATTACCTTTTACACCATAAGCATCAAGTTTTTTAAGTAAAATATTATGTTGAACGTAATAAAAAGCTTGGGTCATGTCACAGAATATAGCACACACTGGAGTATTTGTGTCCATATTTGTCATGACAGTATGCAAAAAGTCATAAATGGCCATGTTAATCGTTTTATTTTTCCTAAATCCCTTTTGTTCGTCACAAAGAATATTGTTTGCGTTTAAATAAACATTGAGTTCTTTATAAATGTATTTTTCAATAATTTTCGAGAATATTGGTATCAGTGATATTGGCCTGTAGAATTCCATTAATTCTCTATCTTCTTTTTTGAACAATGGCTTTATTACCGATTTTTTTAGGGCATCTGGAAAAACACCTACGCTTATACATAAATTTATGATGTAACTTAAAGGACCAGAAATTTCTTCGGCTACCGCTTTGATTACTTTGGTACAGATGCCATCATAACCGACACTGTTCGTATTTTTTAGGGCTAAAGTTATTTTTAAAACGTCGTTTGGCAAACATGGAGGCATAAACATAGATTCCTTCCTGTTTAAAATATGCTTAGTGACTCTGTCGCCCGAATTAGTAATGGCCTGAATTTTATCAATAAAATAATTATTGAATAGATTTGAAATACAATTTGGATCCGAGATAATGTCATTATTATTAATTCTAATTTTATTAATGTTATTTTTAGGAATATTTAATTTTGATTGATTTATGATTTGCCATGTCGTTTTGGATTTATTATTTGATGTTTTTATTTTATGATTGTTTTGAGCCCGTTGAGTTAAATTAATAATCTTTTTAAATCGTTTTGTATAATTTTTAAACAACATTTTATTATGTTGAGTAGGTTTTATTCGCAACTGCCAAAGTAATTGTCGTTTTTTCTCGTTGCATTTTTTAATACCACGAGATACCCATTTTTGTTTTCTACGAACGTTTACCGAAACGATATTTTCAGGGAAACATTGTTGGTATAACAATTCGAAGATCTCTGAAAACGTGTTAAAAGCTACATTGGGATCATTTGCTTCATAAACTGCTGAAAATGACAGACTCCGTAGATAGACCTTAAATTTATTAATGTTATTGTTATTATAGTCACGCCTTCTCCTACTCCACCGATTAATCGTACATACTATGCTTATTGGACATTTCAGTAATTGAGCTGTGTGATCCGATAACGCTAACTCTAATACTGAAGCCTTACAGGACCTGTTGAAGTTATGCGCAAAATTGTCGATGCATGTTTTGCTCTTAAGTCGAGTCGGTTCATAGAGTGCCAGTTTCAAGTTAAAGCTTAATAACATATTTTCGAAATCTATTGTTTGATTAGTTCTCTTAAGTACATCTATATTAAAATCTCCCGCTAAAACAATATTTTTACAATTCTTTTTATTTAAAATATGTAATATCTGTTCTAATTTACCAATACATTCATTTAAATTATTGGTGTTTGGTACTCTATAAATACAAGCACATTATTTTATGGGTAATCAATTCAATGGCGCAACATTCAAAGACACCACTTGTAGATATTTTAGCTATTTTAGGCAGTTCTCTCCATTGATGCCCATACCTCACTAGTATGCAAGCACCACCCCTTTTGCTTTCTTTGCGACTGAAGCAGGACGCTAAGCAGTAATTGTTTAAATTCAGGTGTTTTTCATAACTTGCCATCATAAAGTGCTCCGTAATGCATAAGACATCCACGCCTATGTTTTTATCAGTTAACTCATTGAGACAAACTGCCAGAGTATCGCATTTAGATAGCAAGCCTGCAATGTTTTGGTGCATAATGTATAGATGTTTAGTCAAGAAAAAAATGGTCTCCAGTATTATCAATTTCATTAAAATTGTGATGTATGTCAACGTTTTTCATAATAATTTCAGTTACTAAGTCCAGTAAATCCTTAAATATAGTACGTAGTCCAAGTTTATTTATTTTTCCAGAATATTCATTAAACATGCTGCAGTCATATTCCAAATTAAGGTTACTATCCAAAAGGAACGCGTGTCCGTGCGTCATTATATCTAAGTATACAAGATGATTAAATGTCTCCACTCTACAGTTGAATAAACTTGTGTCAAATGGATACTTATATGTTGGCAAACAAATTATGATGTTCGTGTGTTGCACTGCTTGAAGTACCTCACGTATATGAAAAATTATATTATAGTAATCATTAGTCCTCTTAAAGTCCTCTTCCCCAAGCAATATAATGCAGAAGTCGTTCATCGTATAATAAAATAACTTTTCCTCTAACCTGTTTAAAAGATGTTTAGTATTTCCATGTGATTTTAAATAGTGACATAAACTGTAGTTTTTGTTAAAGGTACTTTCAGCTGTTGACAGCACGCCGTTTTTGTTATCAGTACTAAGTATACAAATCTTGCGTTTATGTACATATTTTGGTTTAGTTTTTTGGTGGTCACCATTTAAGACTGGGTAGCGATCTCTTCGATTAACCGTTGAACGTTCCGTTTTCTCCGATGGATGTTCACTGTTTACAGGCAGTATTTGAGGTGTCTTACATGATTTCGGAGTCATTGAGACATATTTATTTTTTAAAGATTTCGGCTTTGGTGTACGTATAGTTACTTCGGCTGTCTTTCATTGCTTCTTTTTCATTGTTTTCATTTTTGTTCTTACTTTTTTCTTCTGCTGTTATTATGTTGCTTTTAAGCTTTGGTCTATATAGTGACGCACAACGCTACGGTTAGTGGTGACGGACACAAAATCTTCCTCACCGCTGATGCATATTGCGATGGAACAAAAAACCTTTCTAGATATTTTTTATAGGATTATAGTTATTGTTCCAGTCTGCACCTGGCAACACAGCCGGGACCCAATCGCGAGCGCGAGACATCACGCCACCGACGCGAGCCATTGGGAGCGCGTGTGGGCGCCGAAGCCGCGGACGGAGCGTCCGCCATGCGAGCCCGGCGCTCGGCCACTTGCCTCCACGCACCGCCAGCGAGCGGTCGACGATAAACTGCCGTAAATAACATTGTAACGGGTCCCTAAAAGTATTCCTGTAACCTTCAGATTTATAATATAATTAGTAAGTGATTGTCTAAAGGTTTTTCATTTCATTTTAACAACCTTACACCAACGCAAAGGCGTAAACAAGTGGCGACCGTGACAGGACTCGTTACGTTATAAATACTTCGTAAATATACCTACATCGTCGAAATTCGTCAAGAATCGTCGAAAATCGTCAAGAATTATCAAGAATCATCGAAGATCGGCGCATCGGCGCCGCGTGGAGCAAGTGCCGCAGCCCGCCATCCATCCAGCCGGGCTGCGTAATCGAGCGAACAGGAGAAGAAGGACACGGACGAGCTGCTTGGGAGCCCGGTGAGGACGGTGAGCGACACGTCAACCGAAGGTCTAGCCCAGGAGAGTAAGCCCTGATCCTTTCTTCATTCCTAGCTTCTTAATCTTTTCCTGTGTGTCCTCGCGCTGTGGAAACAGTGGGTGGCTTGCTAGTCAAGGTCAGGGGGCCATAATAGTGGTGCTCAATTGCCAGTGCACGTGGGTTTGAGCCGGGGCGGCTGGGTTAGGTGCTAAGGGGCAGTTTCCCATTAGAGACTTATTTTTTATTTTATTGCACATACCTACCCGCATAATAATCGGCGCCCACGCGCACGCTACGCATAGCCTCATTTATATTATTTCTTTGTTAAACGCAAACTAGCATTCGAGTTGCACGCATTATTTTCATTTTATTAGTTTTTTTTATTGTCATACCTACCTTCATAAGGTACCTAAACTTAAAAATTTGCACCCACGCTACGCATAGCCTCATTTTATTTTTCTTTGTTCAACGCAAGCTAGCATTCGAGTGGCACGCATGATTTTCAAGGTTATTGCCTACCTACCTACTACCTATTCTAAGCTGTTCCGCATGAGTGTGATCCAGCTGTGCGTACTATTGCTTGCTTGGTGATTCAGCAATCCGGCTGACTATTTCAGAGTTCCAGCCATACGGCAACTGTTCCGGCCCAGCCTCGCTGCTCAGCCAGCACCAGCGGACTCCCTCGGCGCCCCGGGTACATCGCATCTGTAGCTGTCAACGCGGGCAGTCGTGGTCGGGTCGACCACGTGCTGGAGCGGCGCTTAAGCTTGTCAGGTTTACTGCACATTTATTTATTCGGCTCATTGCATTGCATTAAGTAGTATTTCGAATAGATAAAGTAGCACTATGACCGATGCAGAGGTCGACCTAAAGGTCAAAATTAAAGATTTAATAAAAAGGCGTGGCACTATAAAGGGTAGATTAACAAAATTCATAGACTATCTAAGTACCATTCAAAACTTGAAGTCTAGTGATATAACAAGTGTTAAAGTTAAAGAGCTGTCGTTGAGATTAGCCAAGTTTCAAGAATTATTTAGAAAAAAACTTAATTAAAAAAATCAAAAAACCCGACTGCTTCAAAAGCGAACTAAAAAGTCGTAAACAAGGAAAAAATCATGCTGTGCAGTCGGAGGATACATATTCGCCGGCTGGCTGACCAAAATCTGGTGTATCCTCCGCCTGCACAGCATGATTTTTTCCTTGTTCACGACTATTTAGTTCGCTTTTGAAGCAGTCGGGTTTTTTGATTTTTTTAATTAAGTTTTTTTATTTATAACTTTTTAGTTAGTTTTTTCGAATTAGATACATTTAAACATATAAGTGTTATATATTTTTGAAATCACCTCTTAAAACACTTTATTTTAATACCCCACACGATGGGTTTGGAAGAAAAAAAAAATTTGGGCCCCCACAATATGGCACCCAAAATCCGCCATTTTTCTATTATCCAATTTTAATGTAGCCTATGACACTCGCAGGGTTAAGACGCATCGATTGACGTACGAATCATCAAAATCGGCCAACGCGTTTGGTCTCTGGAACGCCACATAGGAACAAACATACATACATACAAACATACATACTTACATAGACTGATAAACACTTTACCCTCCTTCGGCAGTCGGGTAAAAAAAATATGAGTTGCAGTCAGAAATGGAATCATTGTGTACCGATGTAGATGAACAATTGGACGAAAGAGAGGCCACTGAGAGTTTATTTTACTCGGCACTCTCTGTAGCTCAAGAATTGATTGAGGCTACCCCGTCACGAATGAATAGGGCCAATAGTATTGAAGAACAAAGTAACTGTTCGCATCAGCAAAGTTATTGCACTCATTCCTTTAACGGTGTGAAATTGCCAACCATACACCTTCCAAAGTTTGATGGAAACCTTTTATCATGGTTGTAATTTAAGGATACTTTCGATTCAATTCTTAACTGCAATAATTCAATTCCAGAGATCAATAAATTTCATTATTTGAGATCAGCTTTGGAAGGGAGTGCTAAGGGGGTAATTAAATCCATGGAGTTTACCTCACATAACTACAAGTTAGCATGGGTACTACTGTGTGAGCGGTACGATAATAAGAATATCCTCATAAATAATCATCTTAAAGCTTTAGTTACTGTAGAAAAATGTAGTAGGGAGTCCTACAACGCATTAAGGTATTTAGTGGACCATATTTCGAAAAATCTGAGGGCGCTGAATACTCTAGGTCAGCCAACTGACAAATGGGACGCCCTAGTTCTCTTCATTATAGCTTCTAAATTAGACACTGTCACCTATACCAAATGGGAAGAGTACAGGTCTGCGCTACCTGATTATCATAAATTAGAAAACTTTACAACATTCTTGAGGAATCGGGCAGACATATTAGAAACCATGCATTTCGCAAGCATGGTTAACACCGATAGAGGTGACCAAAGGTCAAGTTCAAGTAACCAGAAGCAAACTAGCAAAACTAATAAGGCATTTTTAGCTTCTAGTGAAAAGGGTACGACTTCAAGGTGTCAGGTATGCCATGATAACCACCAGTTACATGATTGTTCCAAATTTAAAAATATGGACATTTAGGATAGATTATCTGAAATCAGTAGGTTTTCCGTTTATTTAGTTGCACCTGCCTTATTTTTAACTCTGCACCACCCTAAGGTCGACTGGTAGGAAATGTCTAAGCCATTAAGTCCGCCTTTGTACTTGTGCATAAAGTTTTAATAAATAAATAAAACTATGTAGAAATTGCCTCAAGGGTGGGCACAATTCATTCCAGTGTAAATTAAGGCCTATGTGTCGCATATGTAACAGAAAACATAACTCATTAGTACATCACAATGAGCCCAATGTCACTTGTAAGATAACAAATTCTCCAGAGCCGTCTAACTAAAAAAATAAATAATAATAATAAATAACTTACCTGTGTCACTATCAGCTGCAACGGCAGGCCAAGTTCCGAGAGGCACCGCGCTAGTACACATAGTTAATACGCAAACTGGCGAAATCTATCAGGCAAGAGCCTTGTTAGACACAGGCAGTCAAATATCATTCCTATTCAGTGCAATGAAACAAAAACTGGGTTTAATTTGTGACACATCACGTCCTACCTATGTTTCTGGAATAAATAACTCGATTTCTAATCTTTCTGAAAGGGTAAATATCAAGATTAAATCACGTGTGAGTAACTTCTGCATTCCGATTGAATGTCTTGTTGTACCAAATATTATAGGCACGTTGCCCAACCTGAGGGTCAATGTCCAGCACCTCCGTATACCAAAGGAAGTTAAGCTAGCTGATCCCACTTTCTATGAACCGTCAGAGATAGACATTTTATTGGGTGCTGACGTTTACTGGTCCATTGTGAATTCGAATCACAAGAGTTTAGGTAAAAATAACCCCACCTTACAAGACACTAAACTGGGTTGGTTAGTGTCAGGCCCTACAGGGCATAGTAGCCTAAAATCCCCCAAGATAACCTGTAACTTTAGTCAAGAATTACAGGATTGCCTAAAAAGGTTTTGGGAAATCGAAGAGGGTCATTCTGAACAATTTGCTCTTTCACCCGATGAACATTTTTGTGAAAAGCACTTTGTTGAAAACACTAAACGCCTAGCTAACGGTAGATTTTCAGTGTTAATGCATCTAAAGGATGCACCTAAGAGTGGCCTGGGAGATTCTTATGCTATGGCTAGGAAAAGGTTTCTAAACTTGGAAATTAGGTTAAATAAGAATCCTCAATTAAAGGAAGCTTACTCAAATTTTATTAATGAATATAAAGAGTTAGGTCACCTAACTGAAGTCGCACAGCCTCAGTTTGGGTATTATTTTCCCCACCATTGTGTTATTAGAGAACATAGTGAGACCACTAAGGTTAGAGTAGTTTTTGATGCGTCTGCGAAAACTACGTCGGGCAAGTCGCTGAACGATATTCAAGCAGTAGGTCCAGTCGTCCAGAGTGACTTAATGTCTATACTGTTACGTTTTCGAGAGCATAGGTTTGTTCTCACCGGAGATATTGCTAAAATGTACAGGCAGATTGTTATAGTCGAGTCTCAACGCCACTTGCAGTTAATACTGTGGCGTTGTGAGAAAACTCACAACATTGTAATATATCAGTTGAATACAGTTACTTATGGTACCGCATCTGCGCCGTTCCTTAGTACTAGGTGTCTTCAACAACTAGCACTAGAGTGTGATGACGAACTTATAAAGAAGATTATGCTAACTGATTTTTACATAGACGATTTAAGTACCGGTTGCGCCTCAGAAGATCAGCTGACACACATTTACAAAGGTACCACTCGGGTTCTAGAGTCTGCTGGGTTCATACTTCGAAAATTTCATACCAATTGTCCACAAATATTCAAGAAGGAACAATTTAACAGTGATGCCTTAGATCTGTGCAAGGAATCAGCTGTGTTAGGATTAAACTGGTCTCCGGTGAGTGACACAATTCAATTTTCTACCAATGTACCTCTTCCTTCTCAGATAACTAAAAGAACGATTATCTCTATGACATGTAAAATATTTGATCCATTAGGACTAGTGAGTGCGGCCATTATCAAACCAAAAATATTACTTCAGAAGTTATGGTGAGCCAAGTTAGATTGGGATGAGCCAATACCAAATAACTTAGTTAAGGATTGGCTAAACTTTAGTAATAATTTATCTTATCTGTATAATATACATCTACCTAGGTATGTCTTGTGTGAAATGCCACAATGCATTGAATTGTATTGTTTTGTTGATGCCTCACAAGCTGCATATGGTGCATGTGTCTATTTAAGGTCTAAGAGTAGAAATCAGTCTTATTCCTCACGCCTGTTATGTGCAAAGGCCAGGGTAGCACCCATTAAACCAATGACCATTCCTAGATTAGAACTATGTGGAGCGCTCCTCGGGGCTAGACTTTGTCAAAAGGTCAGTCAGTCCTTAAAATGTAAAATAGATAAGAAAACTATATGGACAGACTCCATGGTAGTATTAGGATGGTTAAAACTGCAGCCAAATTCCCTGAAAACTTTCGTGCGAAATAGAGTAAACGAAATTCAGGAGTTAATTTCTGATTATCAGTGGCGTCATGTTCCAACAAACTTGAACCCTGCTGGCATGGCTTCTAGAGGGGTAGAGCCCAATGTTTTGAAGTGCTCTACTCTTTAGTGGGAAGGCCCTGCCTTCTTAAAACAAGAAGACTGCAAGCGTTCCGACCAGCTACCTATATTAGAGGAAGAATCCATACCTGAGTTGAATTCCCGCGCCTCATATTCATTTGCTGCAACCTAAAAGGAAGGTTTGGGTGGCGAGTTTTTAGATTTCAGTAGGTTTTCTAATTTTTCATGACTAAAAAGAACAGTTGCCTATGTGCTAAGGTTTATTGGTAATTGTAAAGGTCTAAAAAAGGTGAGTCAGGCTTTATCAGCTGAGGAGCTGCAAAAGGCATGCACTCTTCTAGTTAAACTCAGTCAGTATGGGACATTTCACTTGGAAATTGAAACATTAAGTAAAGGGCATCAGTTACATAACAAATCTAAACTATTGCCACTTAATCCCTTTGTAGACTCGGAACAGGTGTTACGAATGGGAGGCCGTCTAGGAAACTCTGACTTTGATTATAATAAAAAGCACCCTATTCTCCTAGATGCGAAGCATAGTTTCAGCAAACTGTTATTTAAACATGAACACTTACGCTTATTCCATGCTGGTCCTCAGGCACTGCTGGCAGCCATTCGTGAAGAATATTGGCCCATAGGAGGGAGAAATCTAGCTCGCACTACTACCAAGCAATGTGTAGTATGTACGCGCCTGCGAGGTAAACCTTTTGAACCAATCATGAGTGATTTGCCGTCAGTAAGAACTGACAGCAGTTTTGCCTTCAGTTCCTGTGGGGTCGACTTTGCGGGTCCTTTTAGAATATCAAGCCGTAAGGGCCGAGGAAACCGCATAACAAAATGCTATTTATGTTTGTTTGTGTGTCTAACCACCAAGGCGGTTCACCTAGAAGTAGTCAGCGACCTCACTTCCGAAGCATTCAATCTATGTATCCGTCGTTTTGTGGCTAGGAGAGGTAAACCCTATGCTATCTATTGTGATAATGGTCGAAACTTTCTCGGTGCATGCAATGAGCTGGGTAGAATGTTGCAGAAGAGCCAAGAGTCGATCTTCAATTACTCGGCTAACGAGGGAATCCGCTTCGTGTTCGGACCTGCATATTCGCCTCATTTCGGGGGAATATGGGAGGCGGGTATAAAGTCCTCTAAATACCATTTAAAAAGAGTAGCGGGGGAGGCCTGTTTGACTTTTGAGGAGCTGGCCACACTGTTTTCGCAGATTGAGGCCATACTAAATTCCCGTCCCCTTTCTCCCCTCTCGTCTGATACAAATGATCCCTGACCCTTAACCCCAGGGCACTTTCTAGTGGGCAGGCCATTGACCGCCGTCCCATCGCCATCCATCACAGCTCTGCGACCCAATCGCTACGAACTCATTGGAAAAATCCGTCAACAGTTCTGGTCCAGGTGGCAGAAGGAGTTCCTGGCGGAAATGCAGCAGCGATCCCAGTGGCGAACACAGCAATGGGGCATCAGCCATGGTGACCTCGTGCTACTGCGGGAGGCAGACCTGCCTCCGCTCCAGTGGCACCTGGGTCGCGTCACGCGCCTACACCCCGGCCCCGATGGGGTCAGCCGGGTGGCTGAAGTCGCCACCACCAAGAGGACGGTCACGCGGGCCGTCCGCACGATGTGCCCCCTCTTCTGGGACACGCCGTCTTCCAGTTGAACTCTTCAACGCCTGGGAGGATGTTCCGGCCTGCACCTGGCAACACAGCCGGGACCCAATTGCGAGCGCGAGACATCACGCCACCGACGCGAGCCAATGGGAGCACGCGCGGGCGCCGAAGCCGCGGACGGAGCGTCCGCCATGCCAGCCCGGCGCTCGGCCACTTGCCTCGACGCACCGCCAGCGAGCGGTCGACGATAAACTGCCGTAAATAACATTGTAACGGGTCCCTAAAAGTATTCCTGTTACCTTCAGATTTATAATATAATTAGTAAGTGATTGTCTAAAGGATTTTCATTTCATTTAACAACCTTACACCAACGCAAAAGCGTAAACAGTTATCGTAATTAAATTTTTTTTCACCCTTTCAATGAACAACTAATTCAAAACGACCTAGATATAACGCTTTACTTAACTACTCAATATTAGACAAGCTAGTGACTCCCTGTTACTTAGAAAATGGAAGTGGTTACAAAACAGTTTAATAATCAAAACAAAATAGAATATAATTTCCTTTGGCATCTTCAGTGACAAAATAGAAACCATAGATCCATATTCCTAATTGCAATACCTAACACTCATTTTCTTTTAAAGTAAATAGTACTTCTTGTTAAATGATGTTCTTGCAAAGAAAATTAAAAGCATGTGTTGCTTAACCATAGCAATCCTACTTAATAGTGTTAAGTTACATGTGAGCAAATAAAAAATGTACATAATTATCTATGTTTATAAGGCCCATTTTTCCAAGTCAGTTTCAAAGACCTCCACTAGAGCTTTTTCCATGAAAACGAAAAAAATCCTCGATTATTTTGATGATTCGTGGAGTTCAATTAGAGGACATGACTTGAAATATAGTGGTCATTCATCAGCCATTTCATGATGAAAGGTTGATTGGTTAAAAACGCATCGGAATGGAACCCACTGTTCATAAAAATTTCGCACCTATAGTTACAAAGAACGAACCACAAAGATACAGTACAAACAAAGAACCTCTTTTTTTCGAAATCAGCATTTTAGGTGTTCTAAAACTAACTTTAAGTCTCCATATATTTACCATACCGCTGTAGTGACGCCTTTACTTCAGGCATTCACGATCGCTTAATGTTAATGTTCGGAATAAGATTATGAAAGAATAAAGATAAGCCTATAAATGGGCGGTTTTACAAGCGGAAATAATGATAAAAATAATTAATAACTGTGCCATTCACTAAGGATATTAATAGAAGTACCACAGAACATGGTTGTGGGAAAATTGTTAATAACATTTTATCACAAGAAAAAGTGCATAAAGAGAGTTTCATGCCCACAAAAAATCAATCTCCTTAGCTTTTTCTACTCGTTCCTCTTTTCTTTCTGTTTGTGCGGTTTTTACTAAGCTACGAGCTCCCTTTTAGTTTACGTATCTACTTTTTTTATCGTCACTATCTTTTAACACAAATTGACAAACTTAGCAAATAGTCCAGGAAAAAAATTCAATTAGAAGTATCTGCGAAAAAAAATCCTAGTTAGTCTAGAGATAATCCATTTTTTTTTTGCTCCCCTGGGCTTTTTATGGTCTTTTCAGGCAACATTACCTAGTCCATCGTGGCTAAATAATAACAGCTGCACGGGTCGATCTTCAAGGTTAAGCAACGCTTGCCGAGGTCAGTCCGTGGATGGGTGACCATTTCAACATATCGAGTTTCCTCCGTGCCTCTGAAAGCACGTTAAGCCGTTGGTCCCGGCTGTCATTTGAAGATCTTTGACAGTTGTTACGGGCAGTCAGAAGCCTGAGATCTGACACCAGTCTTGCCAAGAGGTATCGTGTTACCCAGTTACTGGGTTGTGGAGGTCAGATAGGCAGTCGCTCCATGTAAAACACTGGTACTCAGCTGAATCCGGTAAGACTGGAAGCCGATCCCAACAATAATTGGGACAAAAGCTAGGCAGATGATGATGACTTAGTCCATCCAAAGGTTGTCTGTAAAAGATTGCCATGTGCGATAAGAACGCCCATTTAACACTTATCTTTATAATTGTTTGTCCTGTAATTATTTAAGTGTTGTACAATAAAGTATAAAATAAATAAATATTAGTACCATATTGAATATAATTCCGGTGAAAGTACTTAACTAGGATTATTTTTACAGCAAATTTCTTGAGAAAAATCTGTGAAAATTATCCTTCTGTAAAGTATCTCTTGCATTTAGCTTAAGCCGCATAAAGGTTATTGTGACACCAAAATTGGTTTTCAGTTTTATCTTTTAATCTTTATGCTGCAATTACAATAAAATATCTTTAATTCTTATCCTCTATGAAATTCAGGATAACTTTTATTTGTAGATGCTTAAACACCTCAAGATTATTTTCTTGAAAGTGAATATAATACTAGAATATAGCAATCCCGTAACCTTGAGAAACAGCTTAATGAGGATTTTCATGAAAGTGGGGATAGTTCTGAATCAAGGAGGATTCATTTCCCAGATCGTGTAAAAAGTGATCGTGGGGTTTCTCTGTAACAGCCCGGAAGTTGGAAGTTGGTCGTATGATATCCCTGTACCTTGGAAAGCACGTAAAGCCGTCGGACCTACGCCAGATCAGTCCTCGGTCGTGTAGGATGTTAGTTTCATCGGACTAGGAGAGTAAACATAGAGTGAACCTGTGCTTGCACACACATTTGTGTAGATACTATACATATCTCCAGCTTAGCTACTTGTCTAGTATCCGTCGAGATAGCAATTTTCACATCAGATAAGCGCAAGGTAGGCACTGTTAAGAGGACCCTGTCGTTGTCTTGCTAAAAAATTAATGGTTGACTAGGCTCACTTTAAGTAGCTAGTCCCCAGTTTTCTACGTTTTTCTACTACCTCTGCGTATCCATTCTGGTTATATAGGCGGGATGCTTTGCATTCGAAATAAAGCTAATTAGTGGCAAAAGGAAATATCTGCAATGAGTTAATTACATTATTTACCAAACAGGATACTGCTCTTATTACAAGGCCAATCATTAGGTATCAGATATGGAAATATGTAAAAAAATAGATATCTACTAATTAACGTACATATAACAACTAAACAATAAATAAAATATCAATTTCACCCCGTTTTACAACAATCCAAGTAATGTATGCGCCTCTATTTCACTGCATCATTTTTGAAAAGTTAGGCTTACGGATTGTACCTGGTCAGGGTGTATTTTTATGGGGTGTATAGCAGTCGTAAAGCACACGTTATCTCATTTATTATAAGACCAGCGCCATTTTTGGCGCTTTCCAGCGGAATTTTCTTCAAAGCTTCGGACCAAAATTCGGAAGAGTTTACGTATATACTTTGAGTTTTAATTCAATTGCAGTTTAAATCAGCATGATGACACAAAACATTCCACGTTATATTTATCTGTAAAAGTTTACATGGAGGAGTTCAGTTTACCACTATACTTACCTAGAATCAGTACGCAACATTGCTGAGTATCTTTTGAAGGAAATGGAAGCAAAAATTTTAAATAAAACGAATAGCTTCATTAAAATTTAATATTTTATTGAAAACATTAAGTGTCATGCAATTTTTAGATCTTATCGCTCCTCGATTAAAATTTTAAATTATCCATAGCAAAGTGTAACAAATATGAAACTTAAGATGTTTGTCTGGGAGTTTGGATGTTTAACAGGCAACGGATTTAGATGCTCACTTACATACAATAATAATATATTTTGTTAATAAACGAAATCAAATTAACTTTGCCTCATTAACTCCAACTCATAACTGTCACTCCTTAGCACACACTAAGACCTTAATTGTCTTCTCGATATAAAAGTATTAAGTTGTTGTTTTAAGATCCGAGCAACCGTGAACAATATTGGATTAATGTTGTACTAATAACAATTGTTGGTAAAAAGAATGGATTTTAGGTACGTGTAGGTGATAAACGTTGGTGGAACAATACAATTCTAATGAGGGTAGGTACTCACGGTTTATATTGTTCAACAAACACAAAACACGTAAGGAAATATAAATCGTTCGGAAGGAGTAAAGACGAAAGAGTTGCAGTCACAATGTTTAGAAAATCCATATCACAATACACACAAAACAGTAACATAGATAAAGATCATGTACAATACAGTTCGGTGGTGGCTATAAGCTCTTTGAGTAAGGCTTTTTGAGTGTACTTTAGAGACAGATGTATACAAGTCATACAGCTGTCCCTTACACACACTCAAAGTAACCTTACTCTAAGAGCTTGTGGTCTCCCCCCTGATCGCGTAAACAGTAAATAAGCGGAGTCAAAATGATTGCAGTACGGGTTGGTAACCGACTAACTTTCATCTGCGCGGGTGGAAGGATATACCCGAAGCCTCGCGGCGCAGTACCGCAGCAGCAGTTGGCGGTAACGTTCAACCAGACATCAGCCGACACTATGAGACGATGCCGTGTATGTCTGTTGACGGTGTGTTATTGTTAATATAATAATATATAAATAAATATAACAATACTGTTTGTGTATTATGTAGGTTTGTGAAATAAGTAAATAAATAAACTAGGACCCACCTAGATAGTGTACCCTAAAGATGGATGTGTTTTAAAATAAGACATTTAATTCTTAATCAAGATCGTTGCCACCTAATCATTAGTAATAATCATATATTATATCTTTCATTTGGAACTTTTAATTAAAATCTTTATTTTCATTTTAGTAATAGTCATCAGAAAATAGTTTAAAAAGTTCGGGACTGATTGTGGTTGTGGTAGGCGCACATTTTCCGTTCCAAAACCTTAGCATGCCTCCAGGGCAAAGTTTTCTTTCAGCCATAATGGAAAACGTTAGCACTACGTCACACATGACGGCGACGGCGATCAGCAATATTACTGCTCTCATTGTAGCGGATTTAGGCTGCAGAACTGGAAAACATATAATTATATTAGGTAAAATTTAAAAGAGTTTGCTTAGACGGTTAGGTCATGTTGAGATAATTAAATACGCTAACAATTAGCTAACTTGAGAAAAACCCGCAATACTTTCTAGTATTTATAATATGTAACATACAAAACATCTATCTTAATTTTTTTGGAAATTCAATTTTTGTTTTATTTTTTTTGTTTTTACGGCTTACAATTTCCCTTTTTTACAGCATATTGCAGTTTAAGGCCATCAAAAAGCCAATTCTCGTACTTAAAAACGTTAAATCGCAAGTCAATTGTCAAGTTCCAATCCCATCTCAGTGACAATCAATTATCAAAAAATTATCAAAAATGAACCTAATTGGCCTAATCACTAATCGCCATAATAGTGTTTCTTTAAAGTTAAAACAGTGTGAGTGAATAGGATACTTCTAGGCAAGTGTGCTTCAGCGTCGACCACATCATCACTTAGCATCAAGTGAGATTATAGTGGTCTAACGCGAGCCAATCATTAATAAAAAAAAGTTATCATTATATTATTAACACGGTAGTGGACACTTAAACAAACATTAAAAATTGAAATATAGAGTCTTAAAGTGCCACTTATTGTCGTAGTGCGATCAATATATTTGGAGGCGAGGCAAAGATCTTATATGTTAAATTTACATCCAAATGTCTTGACAACATGGCACTTTGTCTTACGTGGACATTTTTTTAATTTTTTTTAATATAATCAACCCATACAAGGCAGTACGCTGCATCCGAATTTAAATAAACGTTCATAAAAATACGGGTATCACCTCTTCAGGCAATAATTGATTAGTTTAATAATATAATATTACTTACCTTGCAAAAGTATCTTCTTCTATGATGACACAATACATGGACTTACAAAATTCTACACTAGAACGATTTAAAATAGCTTTCAGTTATTAAATGCGATGATATGATGTATTACGTGTATTATATACTCGTCGTTGTTACCTAAAATAGTAACTATAACTCATTGTATTGTGATTTTATGATGATTAAGGATAACCATAATCGGCAATCACGGTAAACGAATACGTCATAGAGTATTTATAACATCGCCTGCTCGAAAATTACAAATAATCATACAAACAAAACTTACTATCGTGGGTAAACCCACGACAGTAAGTTTTGTAGAGTATGCCTTGGGCTAGTTGGAATCTTTTGTATTCAGGACTCTTGTCTGTGTATAATGTTGGAGGGTATAGGTACGGTTCACGTCAAATTACTTGGCCAGTTTGAAATTGGATACAAATGGCTAAGTAGTAGTAGATCTCATACTAAAACACCAGCGCTCCATACTATGCGCATCGAAAAGCCTGCTTTCAGAGAGCAGAATTAACGGGAATCAAATTGTCTTTCTGGTGGGGTATCAACCGATTTGTCATTCTATGATATTAAAAATATATAACATTTTATTGCCAGCTCGTCTGCTTAGAGTCGCCACGATGAGTGCAGTAATACTGCTGATCACAGTCGCTACTGCGGCCGAGCTCTCCAGCACGAGTGAGCCAGTCCCCACAATACTGGAGGATACTCCTCATGCTGAGGTGTTGCTGTATCTCATTGACGTAGTCTATACGTCGCACTTCAGTACTTAAGTCAACGGAAGAGGGGAACTTGGGTTTATTAAAGTAAATATACCTTATCGTGGTAATTTGATCAGATTTCTAAATGGAAAATGTGCGCCTACAACCACCACACTGATACCCGAAACTGAGAGAGACATTCTGATTCAAAATCTTTTAAAATCATTTATCTCAATATAATATGATATTGATATTTTAAAGATCATGAAGTGACAGTGATGGTTCAGACATGCCTAACCTAACCTAAATCCTCATGAATCACTCTTTCAATTGGTAAAACCGCATGAAAATCCGTTTAGTAGTTTTGAATTTATCGCAAACAGACAGATGCGGTGGGGAATTTGTTTTATTATAAGTAGTGATGGATCGTTTGGATATGGTCACGCTCACGTCACAACACGTACCGGCCCGGAAACTGCTCAGTTCTTCTTGATAATTCAACTGAGCAGCTGAGCTGTGCTTTTTTTTATTATTTTCATCATTTATCTATGATCATTTCAATCCATCGCCTCTAACTTCATTATTTTAACAATTGGTCATAGCCGAGTTCAAAGCTGATATAATCTTTTCCTGGTAATATGTTAAGATTTCAAATTGAGGTCTGTGCTCCTACTATTACAACACCAGATCTTGAAATTGTAATAACTGATTAACTGAGATAATAATATGAATAACTGAGCTGATTATTAATATTATTTTATGAATGATCTAATAAAAAAATATTATTATTATAATAAAAATGGTTGATGTACGATGCAAATTGAATTCACATGTAGTTATCCATCGTTTTAATTATTTATACAGTCACCTTTTTTGTATCTGTCTATTTGTGCTTTTTTACTTCTCAATGGATTTTGAAGTGATTTTTACCGACGTTTAGATAATTTAATTCTAAAGGTTTTTGTGAATGATAGCTTAATTTTTAACATAGGTATATTACTATAAAAAACCGAAGTACGCTTTTAAATCCTAGCGTTTACTTCAGAGACTTGTAAATGTTTTGAAAATTGTAATGTATTTACGAAAAGGCGAATTCATAAAAAAAAAATAGTGCTGCAAACTTAATATCAATTATGATGAAGCTAATCACTCAGTCCTTAAATTGTTCTCATCATTTCGTATCAAAAGTAGTGTCATAGGTTTACCAGTCTCTGAACTACCGTGTGATACCTGGTAAAAACCAGAAATTTGCTTTTAGCAGTATGACTAGGTTTTACCGGCAAATTCTAGGATTTCCTACTTTACCACTGGGATACCATTGCTCCAATCGCCTCTATTGTTTTGTGGCAATTACTTTTTCTTTCTTATTTTTTTCCACCTACCATGCTACAGTAAAATAACTTTTCAGTAAGAACTCAATTAAAACAAGAATCCCAAATAAATAAAGCCACAGTTTTCCTCAATTATCCGGTCATCTGTCCACCAGACCGAATCGGATTAGAACAATGGTAATTTCTATTGTGTCTGGAAATAGACAGTTGAAGGTTTAAAAGGAAACTGTCGAAATTCAATCATTTTCGTCTCCAACAAATCTGCGATCCTGTAAATATCACATTTATTTGGATTTATTGGACAATTTGACTTTCCCTAATCAATGTTATCACATCAAATAGAAAGTCAATTCACGTATAGCGCCATATACTGCCACATTAGGACTAAACAAGCTAAAGAAATCAATATGTGGTCACCACACACACATACACAGGTAAAATCATATCACAAAACGTAACTGAAAATGCTGTATTTTTTATCTTGAAGCAGTAAAAGAGATTTAAATCAATTTCAACAGGCTTAATTTCTTTAGAGGGTATCCCAGGGATTTTCTAGGGATTCATTCTGTCTGACTATTATTATTGACCTCAAGAAAACCTAGGAAAATTAATTATTTTAGTAAAAAAATATAACTAGAGATATAAATTCTTGACTCATTGTTATTTTGCTTCTTAATATTAATTAAGTTATAACTTTAGTTTGATTAATACATTAATTGTTTGAATTATCTTTTTTAAAATTATCTCGTTCCTACTTTTCAATATCTTAAAAACAACCTAAAACTAAAACTTCTTCTAACATTCTGAAACTCTTCAAAAAGTTAGCTAAACACTGAATACCAGTAAGTGGAACTATAGAAACAGTAAACGATGTTTTTTCTCCATACAAAATCAACAAAGAATCGCATCGAACGTATGGAAACGTTTAGCCATTCTATATAAAAAGATGTCGGACGTGAACACCTCTCCGCCAATAACATGCTAATTACAAAAACTTCAATTTCAGTATTGAAATATTGAGAGCTAGAGCGACTTGAAGTCCGTACGATGGGTTTTGTAATATGGTTGCTGCTTTATGAGTTTTTTTTAAGGCGTATGTGCCTGTTATTTCACAGCGACGTAGCTGTACCGTTCAAATCGGCAGACTGCAATACTGTTTTGCCGATGAAACTATATATTTTATTAGATAAACTGGTTAAAAAAATTCTCAATAAAAGTTTGTAAAGTCTTCTTAGTGACTACACACTAACTCATAACTATCTTATATTGATACAACACATAGATGATAGAGTGATGAGATACTGACTAGTTATTCTTGTGGTCGCAAGCGCTACTACTGAGCATGAGTTCTTGTGTTTGATTCCCGGCCCGGGCAAAGTGTGATTGGGTTTGCCCATTCTGAAATTCACATAGATTTGAGCCCGGTTGATAGAAAAAGGTTACAAGGCACTCAACCATAACTTACAAAATTCGCAAGTACGGGAAAAACTGTGTTGTACGACAGCTGGGCAAAGGTCTTTCCCATGGCTTTAGTTAAAGTGTAATGTTATTTGGATAAATGAGATACTTGTCATAACTCCACAATCAAGATCCATAGTAATGCAACAATCATTTCAATCTGCCATCTTAAATCCAACAATTATAAATTAGCAGACACGAAATATCTCAAAAGAATATAAGAACTGATATAAAACAGGAATAAGTGTGATTTACATCGCGAATAAATACAACATGTTGTGTTTTTTACCGCGTTAAATTTAAAATGTCATAAAAAAGTCGGTTAAAAAAAAAAACACCGGACATCGTCCACTGCTGGATACAGACATCCCCCAAGCGTCCGTACATCGACCGGATCATCACGCGGACTTTCTTGCTTCGATTAAGGTCTGTGAAATGAAAGCTTAGGTAAACAATGTAAAAATTCCATCCACTTTAAAACCAACCAAACTACTCGTAAATGAAACCCAAACACACACATTAATACGGTCATTATACAAAACAAAAGTTTCATGCATCTTTTTTAACGGCATCCGATCCTGTCGTCATGTATTGTGACGTCAGAAGTTATGACGTGAATTAGGTGATGCCCAAACAAAGCTCGATTATAGGGAAGTTCAAACCGATCACTATGTAAGGCCCTAGTAAATTTATATTCGCTGGTTTAATGAAATCCATGTTTAGGCAACGTGCTTGTCAAAATACCTAGGCTACTAAACTTAACCTACATATTAAAGAATGTGTTCTTTTTGCAATCGGTTCAGTATCTACTTGCAAAGATTAAATACAAAAACACACAAACAAACAATTTTACCTCGTTGAAATATCAGTTTAGAATCACTTTCTCGTTATACTGCTAAGAGGCAATGCGGTCGCAGACATCCGACTGAATATCCTAAGGTTGGCTCTCGCCTATTGTTTCCTCCTATAATTAGAGATCTGGCTATTTCTGGATATTTCCTTCTCCATTATTGGACAAATATAAAAGAAATACCATAAATAGAATAAAAAAGATATATGATAATATTGTGCTTCTATGTTTATCTTTTTTCATCTATAGTTGTCAAATTTATACACTGGTCCTGTGCTGACAGCGCAATTTTGAGCATCTTTGAGGGTTCTATTGCTTCTAAAGATAATATATCATCAAAAAGAAAACATAGGGTTACCGTATATATTTCAGTTTATAGAATATCTTGTAAATTTGTCCGTTTGAACGTCAAGGCCATTTTTGCGCTGTCAGCGCAACCGTTTGAGTTTTTACTAAGGAAATTTCGTCGGAGCTCTCTGTCCCCATTCCCTCATAAGATATACCAACTTTTAACACGTTACCGTACATAACTGCCACCATGAAAACTTACTACCATTAAGAGGTCGCCAACAACACGATTATAAAAGTACCTTTCCATAAAAATTAACAAAATAAATCTTTTAAGTGCCAACTTTCCTTTTTATCCTGAGCACTGCAATCTGTCGGCAGTTTCCGGGAACTGTGGAGCAATACAAATTCTTAGCATTCTCTTTCGCACTGAATATTCTTGAATGCTAGATTTTTTTTTTTTTTGGAAAGGTGATGTTTTTCTGTAATTATGAGTGTGAATTTAGAGATTAGCGGTGTGATTTATGGGGACGTGTTTTCGTGGAAATAGCAGGGTTATTTTGTTTTAGAACTAGTTTTTACACATTTTTTAGGATCTCAAATCTGTGTGATTATTTTTTCAAAAGAACATTTCAGACACTTAATCTGCGTGGTCCCTGTATGATTGATCTGATCAAGATAATGATCGGAGTTTGTGAAAGAGACTGTGACCTCTGAGTATGTCTCGATGTACAATATTAGAGTTAGAAGTCAGCTAGGGACCGACTTTATGTAATGTACTTGATTTTGTTTGCCGTGTAGAAGTGTTTGTTTAAACCGATTTATAGAAATAAATATTGTTAACTTTCAAAAGCCATTTATTTATTACGTACCCCCGTGTGATTCAAGGTTTAAATCTGCTATGATTTATTTTTTAAACAAATGATTTCGATAATAATTGTTTTTAAAAATAAAGGGAACACAAAACTGTGTAGAATATCTATTATTTTTTTCTGGTGATGTGACAACGCTTAGGGAAGGTTTATGTCCGTCCAACAGTGGACGTCTTTAAGCTAAAGTTATGATGATGATGCATTGTGAAGAGATGCGTAGCTGTCGATACGCTTACCCATATGAAAGCTTTTATGATGGAATATAATAAGTGTGCTGGTTTCTTTATTTTAATTAGTTATTCTGCCTTTAAAAATCAGCAGAAAACATTTAATGAATAAATGAATTCAATTAAAAGCATCATACGAACAAAGTAAACGAATTGCAATTACAACTTTTTATTTATTCATTCTCTTTTAAAAAATACTAATTCAAATCAGCAAAAAAGGATGCTGTGACTTCCTTGTTTAATATTAGGTCCTTACTTCTATACTAACTACTAAATCTCCAATTATATTTTCATGAACAAAATGTACCCAGTTTGTAACTTTATGAACTGGGAAACTGTTCGCTAGGCGAAATGTTTCAAGTAAATGCCTCTTGCCATCTGTTAGAACATGGAGTTCTCAAACGGTGAGGTTTGCCCCACTAAAGAAGTGAAAAGTTACCTGGGGTTTATTTTTCATGTTCCTGGTAATCAACAAAAAAAATTGTAGTCTAAAAATTCTGGAGATAGCAATTACCTGTAACACAATTACACAATCATGCTTTTCGACATTATCATTTGAGAACTTAAGAGTAACGGTGTAAATTTCATTTTGATGTACCGATGTACATTCACTCGTAAACAGAAGTGATTTTAAGATAAAGTTGAACAGGGTGCATAAAGTAAAAGTTTGAGAACCACAATGCTAGGGAATAACGGTGCGAATTGTGCTGGGTTCATTTTGACGTACATCGCAGTTTACGTGGAGTGTTATATATTTTGCTGAGTACCTAGTTATTTAGAGAGTTATTGGAAATGTTCATTACTGAAATGCTGGTATTGTTGGTTTTATTTAATCGCTCTCTTTTGTCGACTACCTGGATCAAAAAGTATTATGAAAAGACATGGCCAGGTTCTGCCCTACGAATCAATTCAATGTACAGCAGGTATTAATATGTGAAAATTACTTGTAAAATAAATTATAATTAATGGCATCAATTATATTAATCTAGAACAGGCGAAAAAAGAGCCAAAAAAATATGTATGTTATTTGTTTTTGTGCGGTTTCTGTGCAATGCATTTGCGTTTGGATACACGAATAAGACTTCTTTTCTTTTTTTCTTTTTAAAAAAAAAGCGTTGCCCCACACTAGGAATTTCTTCCTGTATCGTGGGTGCGTTTACAAACATATAAACTCACATACACAACACCCAGAGCCGGAACAACTCTCTGTAGGTCATACAAATATTTGTTCCGTGCGGGAATCGAACCCGCGACACGCAGAGCAGCAGTCAATCGCTCAACCACTGCGCCAACCGTGCGCCCAAAACAGACAAACACTGTTTCTGAAGTACGCCTGAAGGTCAGATTAAAAAATAAAACAACTACAGCTGCATGAATCGTATTGCTAAGATAAATACCTCTAAAATAAAAGGTAATGTTTTACGAATATCGCAGATACCATTTTTCAAGCTACCGTGCGTCACCATAATGCTGAATGCATCGACAAGATATTCCAGTGTGTATCCGAACGTCCTAGTCATTATGACGTTTCTACGGGCGCGCACTGCACTGGTGCCGTCTAATGTCTAATCTGTGGTGCAGTCTTGCGTTGATCATATCACGTGTTCTTGTTTGTTATTCTGGTGGATATTTTAGCTTAACCCCACGCTATCGTTTATCGGCCTTTCGTTTACGATTCTTTGTGAATATTAGTGCTGTGCTTTCTGGACTTTTTTGTTTACTATTTGGATTCGGACGCTCATGAGTCACGATTTCATTATGTCAAAGTGCCTGAATTGAAGTGTGGCCACTACTCGAATGCGAAGGCATATTGTAACATCTTTAACACCGCAGTTACAAAATACAGATAAAGACAGTTACTGTTACAGTTGTTAGTTACAGTTCTATTTTAGTGTTTTGTTGCATATCCAATTGCATATTTTTTGTTAAGTCGCTATGAGGATGTATAATTCCTAATTACATCAATGTGATAACGTAATTGGTATTTTGATTGTTGACTGTTTCTTCAATAGCCGACTGTCGAAGCGTAATTCTATGAAAATGCTTGGAACACCGACAGTGTGAGAGTGTTTCATACATTTTCTATTTTTATTAATTCTGATAGGCGCTCAATTAATCATCTGTTACTGTCATTGTCAACTGCCATTGTCAACTGACATTGTCAACTGTCCTTGTCAACTATCATTGTCAACTGTCATTGTCAACTAATATTGTCAACTGTCACTGCCACTGCCTAACGACATCATTGCTATTAAAAATTATTAGGCAATTTTTTTGTTTCCTTTTTAGAGTGTCTCTCGCTTCTTCTATGATCATTAAACTTAAACTATTGTAAAGCCATACCTCTAAGCTTTAATACGACGTACTGTATGTCAATGTACATGAATATTTTTTGTTAGGTCACAGCTCTATACAAATTCTGGCCATGTCCTTTACTGCCCATAACAGCGGGTTATGGAAGTGACAAGTTATCTATTAATTGTGGGTTTTTAATGTGCTGGAAATCTCTTAATAGGCTACAAATCCAAGAGGCCTATGTAGGTAAAACCTGGTCAGCCAGAATGCGAGTATGAAACCACACCACAAACGATGCCCCATCTCTTGTCCTGCTCGTAATGAAAATATTCATTATGAGAGACCTTTGCAAGGCAAGCGTTAAGGCTGTCGACGTGGCTGAATTCTGGGCGAACCATAGCAACATATAAATAAAACATTGAATATGGGATTATTGACACGAAGAAGTAGGAAAATAGCTTTGCGATATGATTAGACGAATCTAATTGCTTCAATCATTTGAAAACCCACAAGGCGTTACTTGCATATATATGTTTCACAGGATATACCAGGCCCCTCAGAAAGTATTGCGAAAAAAAGTTTTTATATATGGGAGACTGGCCAGTTATAATGTTTTTCGAAAATATGATTATTTATAAGTAAAAATAAGTAAGTTCCAATTTCAAAATTTCCCTCCACATTTTTTGCGAGTTAATTCAAAGTATTGTGTCTCACTGAAATATGGATCTGCGCCGGGAACATTTTAGAGCTATGATTTTATACGATTTCAAGTGTCGCCTGAAACCGGATGAATCGTACGATAGACTTCAAATGGCATTCATGGATGAAGGCCCTTCCAAGGCAACCGTGTATCGTTGGTATAACGAATTCAAGTGCGGTCGACCAACTTTGGGGGATGACGAAAGAAGCGGTCGCCCTTTGACGGCTGTTACCGAAGAAAACGTGCTAGCAGTGAAAAATTTAATCCAAGACAATAGGCGAATTACATATCAGGAGATTCAACACATATTGAAGATTGGATCGGGAAGCGTTCACGAGATTCTACACAGCCATCTTCGCGTGAGGAGGATAGTATCACGCTGGGTGCCGCACAACCTCACCGATGCTCAGAAGCAGGCCCGGGTGGAATGGTGCCGTGATATGCTTAACAAATTTGAAGCAGGCTCGTCTCGGCGTGTTTACGACATCGTTACAGGTGATGAGTCCTGGATTTATCAATACGACCCAGAAACCAAGCGCCAGTCGACTGTTTGGGTGTTTCAAAATGAGCCAACGCCTACCAAAGTGAAGCGATCTAGAAGCGGGGGTAAGATTTTGATCGCTAGCTTTTTTAATTTGACTGGCCACTTGGTATCAATTCCCTTACGGGATCAAAGAAGCATTAATGCCGAATGGTATACTACCAAATGTTTGCCAGAAGTTTTCTCTGTTATAAGCAACAAGCGACCAAACACAGGGCTCCGCGGGCTACTGCTCCACCACGACAATGCACCTGCGCACACCGCACTCAAAACGAGGGACTTCCTGGACAGCACGCCAGTCAAACTCCTGGGTCACCCTCCTTACAGCCCTGATCTAGCACCGTGTGACTTCTTTTTATTCCCAAAAATAAAAAATCAGCTCAAAGGGATACAATTTTCGTCGCCGGAAGATGCGCTGGCTGCGTTCGAGCAGGCTGTAAACGAGGTGTCTGCGGCGGACTGGAAAAAGTGTTTTGAAAACTGGTTTAGGCGCATGAATCTTTGTATAGAGGCTGGTGGAAAGTACTTTGAAAAGATTTAATAAAAATATATGTACGTATTGAACAATTTTTTTTAGTTTCGCAAAACTTTCTGAGTGTCCCACGTATTGCTATCTTTATGCATGTATAGTTTAGTTATTTTTAACTATATATAAGAAAGACAAAGAGGCATGTTGGCCTTCCATTAATTATTAGCACTTAGTCTTAGGCTGACATACTTTTAATTTATCCTACAAACTAACTGCTCCTATTTTTCAATGAATAGCAATACATAGAAATATATTGAAAAAAATGTATTTTCTACGATATTTCGTTAGTATTGTTATTCGGTGGGCACTAAGATTCGACTTGTTCATCTTTGTTTGTTTTTGTCGTTCAATTTAATCATTCAGATTTATGTAAATACAGAAAACTGTCTTCGCGAATTTCAAAACAATAGAAACATAGATATAATTTTTCAAGCTTAAATTATTGGTATTTTCGTTTAGAAAAGTTCTGTTCGACAGATGTTTCAAAATATAAGATTATAGCTGTTGCCCGCGGCTTCGCTCCCGTGGGCCACCCCACAGGACCTATTTTCGGGTTAAAAAAAATAGCCTATGTCACTCAGGAATAATGTAGCTTTCTATTGGTGAAAGAATTTTTTAAATCGGTCCAGTAGTTTCGGAGCCTATTCGGTACAAACAAACAAACAAAAAAACCCTTTCCTCTTTATAATATTTATTACATAGGATTATAACAATTTTGATTTGTTAGTTCAAAGAAATCATTTTAGACTTTAAACAACTGACTTTTTAACAAAGGACTTAAAATTTTGTTTCATTAACTTGTTCTGAATTGAATATTGTTTAAGCTTTGTTAAAAATCTACTCAGTTCATTAGACTTCAGACTGAGGTGAGTACCTGCCTAGTATTGAAATATGTATGCACTAGCATGCTTATTTCAATAGTTGGTTGTAATCCAGTTTGAAAGATATGATTGCTGGTGAAATGTCATACATATAATGATGATAGCATAGCACACGTTAAGCCTGACCATTATTAATTGTTGAAAGTCGTTACAGGTAAATAGAAGACAGAAATTATGACAACCGATCTTACTTAATACTCAGTTATAGAATAGTGGAGTTCCAATTCCGCTGCATTCGAAACCGGTCACTACTTAGATATTTGGGCGCAGGCTAGTCAGATGATGATGGAGATGAGCTGAGATGATGATGAAACCGCATCGGCAAACGATGTAACTAGTCGAACGGCTGTAACTTCTCACCATAATGGTGGCACTTCACATCGCTATTCGATGTTCGCGTTTTTTTTCGTCTTTGTTCGATATATTTGTGTTGAATTTCGAATAACACGAACCGACTACACATCGTACATGAACAGCAATTATGCCGAACATTTACGAATATTTTTGCTATAGTTTACGATGGACGACGCATGCTAGGAAACTATCAATGAATCAAAAGCATACCAGCTCGTCCGATAAACATCGCACATGCCTGCTCCTGATTTTTCAGACATCTTAATTTTTATTATGCCTCCCCGCTAGGCAGCTATCAAAATATTTCAATCAAATATTTAAGCTCTTTTATTTTGCCTGTATATTATAGGCTATTCTTAATACTATTCCATGCGTCATTAACTTTACTTTTGTTTTTATGAGCCGCATGTTGCGGGTCTCTTAAGCAGGGATGCATCCAAAAATCGCATAACAAGGTCATTTGTTCAATCCATTTTGGCGAGAACAAGCTGTAAACAAACTACATCAATACTTATACACGTCCGCCGCTGACGCGCACCGCACATGACAATGACACTAACTGAGCGAGCGATGTGTGGCCGGTAAACGAACATATTCGCCATATTTGCAAATCTTTGATATGTTGCATAAAACCGACAGGCTGGCGGATACGGGTATTCGGGTATTTGGCGTATTCGTCTTGTTCGTGAGAATAGGCAAATATAGACGAATAGAGCTACTTCACATCGTCCTATTTGGGCGAATAAAACAAATACACGAACACGAATAGCGATGTGAAGTGCCACCATAACAAGGGTCACCTGCCTGTCTACCAACCTATCACAAAAGCAAACATTTTCCAAAAAGCACGAAGTCATTTTAGAGCAACGAAACAACCGAAAGTGAACTACGATCAGTCAATTTGCCACGCCAACCCATCAAATTACTTTTTGCGTTTATCGCCGCTTTACATCGAGATAAGCTGTTAAGTCACTCTCTCTTTTTAACCGACTTACCAAAAAGGAGGAGGTTCTATGTTCGACTCCTTGTATATTTTTTTTTTTTATGTATGTTCACCGATATCTCAGTCAATTGTGGACCGATTTTGAAATTTCTTTTTTGTTTGAAAGAATATATTTCGAAATTGGTCCCATTTTAATTTTGTGAAGATCTGATGAAGAACTTCGGAGATATACAACAGAACTCTTCAATAAATGACGGCAAATCATTCGGAATTGCTGCAATCGCATGTCTGTTTATTGTTTATACCATTTCATAACATAACATCACGCCAGTACACTATAAAGGGATACGCAGTTCTCTCATTTCACCGGTTATGTTCAAGTTTCATGTTATTCGGGTAATCTATTCTGGCGTTATAGGTACCTTACTAAACAAATTGCCTATTTTAGGAAAGTACAACTAAAAACGTACGACTTCCAAATAAAAAACTACAAAGTAAAAAATAACTTTATTTTTGAAAGTCGGTGTCCATATCGTAAAAAAATGGGAAAAAAGAAAGACACCGACTTCCAAAAATAAAGTTATTTTTTACTTTGTAGTTTTTTATTTGGAAGTCGGTAGTATTTTTTTGCAATTTTTTTTTTTATAATTCTATTAATCAAAGCTCAACAACAGGTAGCAGGTAACTGTAGTTTATTACTACAGTTATATTGTGCTTTTTGAATGATGCCTTTTTTAATGTTAAAACATTCCTACATGAACAAAAAAAAATATCCTTACATAAATGTAATGTCAGAAAATAAATAAATTTTCAATAGTTTTACCGATTTTCAGAGGTTGTTTACTCGAAAACTCTGTATTGAAATTCAATATTGTAAAACGTTCAATAGGTATCAGCTAACACAAATGTGTACTAATTTCCAACTTTTCTCTGCAACTTCGCTCCCGTGGTCTATCCTACAGGAATATTTTTTATTTTACTCTGTTCCGACATGACAAAGTGAGTCTTCCTTTACATAAGACACTAATCCAAAGAAAGTTATTATGCAGGCATCAATAATACATCTTCCTTACGTAAGGCAAAGAAAACTAATATGATTGTACTTCACCACATAATTAATTCACAGATTTCAACATACATGACAGGTCGTCGTTCCAGCCCAAAAACCCTCACGGCGGATAAATTTCTCCCAAGTGTCATCGACGGTCCTGATATTTTCGCATTTCCCCTTTTCTAGGTGTTGTTTTCACCCCATCCAAAAGTAAACAACCTTACCAAACAAACATTTGAGCGGTCTAATCTGCAATATTTAGTGAATACTTCAGGGTCAGTCGGTGAAAAGAAAAACTGCCAAAAAATAAATAGGTACAGAAGGTCAGCTTAACGTACAGCGAGTGCAAGCGCACTCGCGACCGGCATTTGTTTGAAATCGCCGTGCATACGTTTCTACAAGTGCGTGCGCCTGTTTTCGTTTGTTGTATGGAGCCGACCTTCTGTCCCTATCTTACTTTTGTATTGTTTAAGTTTTATTGAAAGTATTTATATTTTGTTTTTTTTGTATTTTATTATTATTCTCATGAACTCTTCACAATTTTTTGTTTAATTTAATTTCACTACTTTTGGTTTTCAAGAGCTTGTAAATTCCTCTCGACTTTACTTAGGCTCAGCCTCGTATTGACATTAACCGAGGGTCATGGCGCGATGACGGCTGATTCGAGTGGGATGGAGGAAGTTTACATCAAAACGACCTTGAATATCATCCTGTGGTTGTGGCATCCAGCATACTTGCGGGACACCTGCCGGTAGACGACTTTCTTTCATACAAATCCTATAATCAAATTGTAATTTTTGCATTGTAATTTTTACCTAGTTTTCCGTTTAGACTATTTCTGCAGTGTAGCTATTTATCAAAATGTACATAAACCAAAAATAATTCTGAAAAATGTATATGTGCTTCACCTGAGGTGAAAACTAGTAAACGTTTACTAAGTGTTCAAACATTTTCAACTAGCATGGTAAAACTGAAACATGAAGCGAGTCTAATCAACTGTGTTGAATAGAAATTTGTCAAAGTTAACCGCAGTCGAGTGCCAAATGGCAGAGCTTAAACAATTTTGAACTAACTACCTGAACTGGATTGGAAAGTAACCACAATTCAGAAATTCTATGTGCAGTGCAGTTGCACTAAATAAAAGAACGGTCTTGTTATGTACATATTTATGAATAGGAATGTCAGAGCCTCTTGACCAGGCAGGGTCACCAAATGGCGGAGCGCCGACTGATTTGTGTGAGAATTGTCGATCGTAACGTGACTTACTTTTGAGGCAGATGTTGTATGAATACTACAAAAAGATATCTTTTGCCGTGACTGATCAGCGAAGTGATGAAGATGAAACTGATGTTGTTGATCTTTTACATTGGAGATGCCTTTTTACATCCGTGTAATACAATAGTTTCAAAAGGGACTGAGGAAATATTGTGAAAGAATTGTATAACGATTATGGTGTTTGTAATTATCTATTCATGAAAAAAAAAAAAAAATCCATACATTATAAGCAATGTTAGTATGTTCATTACGTAGTTATAAAAAAAAACTAATGTCAATCTTCATTGGTCAGTATCTTCTACATTTCATCAAATATTTCATCCCAAATTTCAGGACTTACTGTGGTTGTTGTAGGAGCACATTTTCCATTTGAAAGTCTGAACATTTTACCAGGACAAGATATATCGCTTTTATAGTCAGCAATGGACCCTTGTCCGTTATAAACAGTACTCATGTGTGAAGCAAGCACTACGTCAATGAGGTACAGCAACACGTCTGCAGGAGTAGCGTCTTCCAGTATTGTGGGGACCCACTTACTCGTGCTGGAGAGCTCGGCTGCAGTAGCGGCAACTGCAATCAGCAATATTACTGCTTTCATCGTAGTGGCTCTAGGGAGACAAGCTGGAAATAAAATATAAATATTGTTACGTCATAGAAAGACAAATTGGCCAACGTTCCACCAGAAAGCCAATTAATACTTAAAAATGTTGCAAACAAGATCATTTCCAAGCAACGCGAAAGTGAACTGTATCAGAATGCTTGAAAAGTGATTTTGTTTGAATATTTTATGTTGACTGCACTTCATAAAATCAAATAGTATGAAAATTTGTAATCATCACAAGGGAATGTTCTCCCACAGATGGGGTAATGTCCAAGTCTCCAAGGTTTAATCTATCTCTATATTTTTTTTTTACAAACCAACAAACAGATAGACATACCTTCTTTCGAATTCAAAATATTAATATACTATATTATGAGCGATAACTTGTTTCTAATATAAAATTCAGTTGATGTCAGTTGACGTTCGAAACTGACGTGTTCATTCGAAATCTTCTATGACTTCTAATCTCAGTTGAGCAATGACAATGAACGCGTGATAAGTAGTTACTCATACCTACCTATCATGCTAAGACGTTGACGACTGTACTCATAGAAAATCTATGACTGTACTAGTATAAACTGTGTCACGGTCGACAGCGTCTTCCTCCCAGTGTACTTCAATGTATATTGGTTATATAATATATAATATTATCATTTTTTCTAGGACATGCCGGTTTCCTCACGATGTTTTCCTTCACCGTGTTGAGAGCAGTGGTGATGAAATAAATTACACAAAGAAAAGCGCTTGCTCGGGTAAAAAAAAAGTAAAGTTAATCCTGTATCTACATGTTTAAATTTATACGTAATATAATTTTGTATTTTACATTGAATTTAAAAAGTATTTTAATAAAGAGGTTGCCGTAATGATTAGGGAATCTCTTGTTGAGTTTCGAAGTTCTTGAAACGAAGTTCCTTATGCCTTTTCTTTAACTTAGAATGTAATAATTACATTCTAAGTTAAAGAAAAGGCATAAGGAACTTCGTTTATTTGATCATTATGGATAAAAGTTACCACACGATGTAAACAAGAACACTTGAAATCTTAGGTACAGCTGGCTTTATTTTATATTTTTATAGTTGGTCATTGCATAAATCGTATTTTATATAATATTGATGTCCACTTAATCTCTGACGAAAATAATGATAAATGAAATCATTGATGGTGATAAAAAACACAGAACAGTATAGGTAAATACATTGGTTTGGGACCGTTTTTGGTACCTAGTTTTAAAATATTGCTGTTTGTCGATTAATTAAGTACCAGGCCTTCTTGCACATGGATAGATAATGACCGGGAGTAAAACTTATTCTTTTTTATTCTAGAAGGATAATTATCGACATGAGCGCGAGCAAAGCCGACAGCAAAATCTAGTAGTTAAATTATTAAAAAAATATAATCATACTTACTTTTTAACGAAATCAGGAACGAGTGAGGCACGGTATAGTTTTTGTGACTATATAGTACAAAATAAGGATATGTTTTTATATAGACGCATGTCACAGTAAAAACGCATACACTGGCCAATATTAGGTTTTAATTATGAATCAAAGTAAGGAGATTATTTGGTTTTAACTGTTAGTAACTCAATTTTTTATAAAACTATTTCATTTCACATAATTATACATGGGCACTTATGAAACGTCAGAAGCTAGGTTCCAATTTTTCGTTTTCTCAAGAGTAGAAACGACTAGAAGAATTCAGTAATTGCAGTGTTTTGTATTGTTATGTGTTATGTAACTTACTTTTTTCATCTATTTTCATTCACGTTTTGTTAAGTCATAGTATAGTATATTTAATCATAGAAGTATATGTATTATAGATTGACCTATTCGATAGCTAGACAAATTTTTCATTTGGGGATAAAAAGTAAAGTAGTGTAATATTTTGAAGTATAACAATAACAAGCAACTTTAGTTCTTTCGTGTTGCGCCGACCTCAAGTAACATGGGACTAGGGCAGGCAGATTATGCTTCCTAAGTCTAGTTCAACTTTACCATTAATATGTAGTAAATCATAGGATTTACCGTAGTTCCATATTCTGCAGTAACGATAGTACTGTGACTTAGAGTTATTGCCTGTTATGGTTGTCCTGCTTACTTCCTCCCATTATATTCGTTTTGTTTTAGTTGTCGGTAATTACGTTTGGTCACCATTTTCGATTACAACGAGTATATAACACATGCTAATCAACATAAAAGCCCATTTTAACAATTGAAAGCCGTTTGGAATTATCCTTGTGTTCAGATTGAAATACCAACATTAATTATTACACAATTTTCACTGTCCGCTGTCATCCTGGATACAGATATTTTACAAGGTAATTAGAAATATTATATTATTCAATTTCACATCATTATAGATATTTGTTTAACATAACAGACTGGGCTTAAAATTAAGTCCTGAAGTATCCTAATACTGAAGTTTTATCCTGTAGAATTTAAACCGTTTATTTGGTCTTATTATTGCTGTCTATCATTCAAGTAAGATTTTACTTAGTTTGACGCTGGTCAAGGTTAGTAATGCTCAAGTTAAATAGTATTTAAATCAAGAATCATGCGTCTAGATGTGATTCGGAGTGAGAAACGCCCGTAACGAAGGCCGAAACTACAGATTTCATGCTTAGGGTGTTAATGGAGACAAAGGAAGTTATTTTGGAAAACCATATTTGGTTTATCTTGTGTTTGAAAGTCAATTTCAGAAGTAAATATTCAATTTATTGAATCGTTTTAGCTACCCTACCTTCCACAATGAGAAACCGCATTGAAGCTTTGGCAATAAGTTGCCCAGAGGGTCTAGACAAATGACATTCCATCAACGAACGCTTCGCTTCAGCTATCGATTGGTAAAATGACAAAATGTACGAGAATGCTACCTATCGAAATGACACGTGATCAATGTCGCATTTCGACCATCGCCATCGCTGCTAGATTAATACTTTGCTTAGAGCCTGTGGTTAGATTTGAAAGTGACGGTTGGAACCATGGCACCCTTTAATAAATATTAGTGATGATGAACCGTTCTCGTTACCCCCATTTAACTCTCATGCACCTCCAATTCCATTTTTCGGCAATTGCAAGGGTGTTTGTGTCTCTATACTGACACTAGGTATGACTAGTCTAGTTAAAAGTAAGACCAACAGGCTTGTTTTGCGAACAACAGTATGCGTTGCATAGCAGTTTGGAGTTCGTTCGTTTGTTTTGTAAACAATTTAAGTTCTGTGGCAATGTCGCTCCTCGAAATTCACGGGCAGACATTTTACCACTATGATAGATAAATTTAGAAATTATCATTTGTAACCCTTCAATTTTCTACCTTTAGAAACATTGTTCATCCTGCTGCCATACACTATTCTGGGTTATTGTTTGACCACAGTCCGGTTGCCATATAAAGGCTAGGGATAATAACAACGAAAACATGCAATTTAATTACATTTGATAAATATTAAACCCAGATACTCGTAGTAGGGACTATATATATACATGTTAGCACAACCTGAAATTGTATTTTAATCAGTGGAAGCTCAGTGGAATTATCCTTCTGGAGACTTTTGTGATAGTGAGTATACTGTGTCATCGTTGTTCCAGATATTATACAAGATAAATAATTTTTTTTTCATATTATTCTACTAGTGACAGTATACAGGTCGTAAAAATATACAAATCTAATCAACATATAAACCTTTGTCATATTTTTTAAAATGTTTAAATTGAACTTAATATTGCTATTATTATTATTTATTTTTATTGTAGATAGGCTTTATTATGAATTATTATTGTAAAGGTTATAATACCTTTATCAAAGTTGCAAATCGATAGTATTCCTTTTTTTATTTAAATGCATACTAAAAGTATTTCAAGAAGACTTTACGGATGAAATTAAATCTGCACTTATTTTAGTTATGCATGATCTGGGATCAGAGTAAATTGAGTATATAAATACCTTAATGCCTAAAGTGTGACATAATAACCCATTTCATGGATTTTGAATACATTGTAAATACGTGAATCTAGCACGTGAAACAAAACATTGTAATTTGGTACTGTTATATACTTTGAAACAACAGTCTGGGGCTTAGCAAATGTGCACCTACGGTACAGTTAAACATAATTTAAATTCAAATAACTACAACTAAATACGGGGTCAACTAAGGTTTCTGTTGATCATCATGATGTTCATAAGTCAATTTCCATCACATATGTGAATTGCCGCTGGTCATTTTGGGTAATATTTTCTATTATATTGTATCCAAAAATAATCCTATTTTCAATAAAAATACTGAATGCACAGCAGAATAGTTACCTGAAAATATTATTATTTCAGCAACAACTGCGGGGCTCCTGTTTTTCTGCAGGATCTAAAGTAACCTGACATGAAGGAGATGACGAGAGTTGAGTTCACTCGCTTCGCTCGCTCACTTCAGCTTCCGTCATCCCCTTCGCACCTAACCTATCCGTGTTGTGGTATTTTGTTATGTGTGAGTATAACGTTTCTACGCTTTGGTTACAGCAAATTAACCAGAGCGTACAAACGTTATTTTAGTCGTAGTAGTAGTTATGTTAGTGCAGTCAGTATTTCTGGTATAAAAAAAAGTATATAAATGAAAGATATAAATTGATATGTCATTACTGATTATTTATTTGATGTGCAATTAATAATATCCCATTTAATTTGATTTCGTTTATATTTTATTTGCCAGCTCGTCTGCCGAGAGCCGCTATGATGAGAACAGTACTATTGCTGATCGCAGTCGCCACTGCTGCGGCCGAACTCCCCAGCACGAGTGAGCCAGTTCCTAAAATACTAGAGGACGCTACTCCTGCAGACGTGTTGCTGTACTTCATTGACGTAGTGTTAAAGGCACACATGAGCACTGAATTCAACGATCAAGGGGGTGTTGCATATTGGAAAGGGCCTTGTCCTGAAAATATGCCCAGAATCAAAATCGAAAAATGTGCGCCTTCTACAATTAAACCAGATATGTCCTTCTATGAGAAAATTTTAAAAGATTATGAATGAAAATAATCTTTACTATTACATAATTTGCTGACCCCATATAAGATGTCCTGTTCAAATTTCTGCATACAAAAATTATAAAGCAAAAGACACTTTCAATTTAGCGGCTGTTACAATTAACTGGGCAATTTTTTCTAAATCTTAATTCATTGGCATTTTTTTTAAGGGGTAAAAATACTCATGAATATGAACAAAACAATGGGACCAACTTTTTAAACCGAAAAAATTTTGTCCAGAACTGAACAACAGATTTATTTTTCATATATATAGTTTTTCATATTCATGAGTTCTTTCATCCCTGAAAGATGCCCAAGGATTTTTAAGTCACCCCGTAGATAGCAACAACCCCCTCATCAACATTATCTTGCTTTATCACAATTTATTTGGAGTCAGCGAAACATGTCTTCTTTTTTCCTACTTTTCTGTTAATCTAAATCTCAGTAGTCACTCCTTTTCTAGTTATATCATCCTTCACACAATCCATCTATCGTTTGTTTGCTCTTCTCCTACTCTTATACCCGCATTCTACTGCGAGCGGAACGGGCTCCGTACGGATTTCGTTTAACCCGCAATGGCGAACTGCATAGAAGTGCGTCCACTGAATACGAGTGAACGGAGCGGATTAAACGAGTTCAAAGAGATTTTACTCCGGTCCGCTCAGTTTAAACTGATTAATTATCCTTTTTCAGTGGAAGGCGGGCGTGAAAGTCATCCACATTTGTACTCAAAACTTTAGTCACAACATTTTCCACGACCTTGTAGATAGATATTAAACTTATACAGCCTTATTTTAAAAAAAAAACTAACCATATGATTAGTATAAACACTGACTAGCAGATTTTAAATTCAAATTCACCATATAAAATTTGAATTAAATATAACATCACACTTGTTTCCCCGAAGGTAGTAATTTCGGTTCTTCATTTGAATTATGAATCTGCTAATCAGTGCTTTAAAAAGATTTTTATGGCCTTAATGTAAACGATATTTATGTGTTTGTTCCATACATTTCTTAAATTTTAGTGTTTTCATATATTATTATGTTAGTAAACAAAGGACGTTCAAAATACGTTTTGTTGTTTTTTTAATATAATGGATGCGCCGTTATTTATTTGTTTATATATACTTTATTGTACACCAAGATAAAAACAATAAAACATACGAAAACCTTACAATAAAATCAAACACAACTGGCGGCCTTATCGCGTTCTGCGATCTCTTCCAGGCAACCCAGAATGGAGAGAGATAGCCTGGACACGACATGAGGTTGCACTTGGTGCAATTTTTTATCAAATAATAATTTAGAAACATACAATATAAAATAAGCACTGTTTATAAAATACTAGAACACATACATAAATACATACATACATATAAATATACAGGAAAGTAAACAATACATCTCCAGCAAGAATAAAATCACAGTGACAGTTCTTGCGTGGGTTTTATTGTCACAGGCAATGCATTCCATAGACGAGCGGTCTGGATAGTAAAAGATTTATCTAGGAAGATAGTGGAATGTATTGGCATTTTAAGTTTCATGTTATCCGATGACCTAAAAACTTTCGTGTGCGAGTTACATAAAAAATGATATCGGTTTTTGAGGTAAAGAGGGGTAGAGCACTTGAGTTTCTCGCGGAATACTGAAATATGGTCATAATTTGCGTAAACCGAATTTAATCCTTATACAAAAATTTTGAAGTCGCTCAAGTTTATCAAGTTGTACGTCAGTGAGATTAAGATAGCTGTCTGGCGTTATATTAGTTATTAATGTACTATTTAACTTATTAAAATTTGTATATTTTTTTATTTATACCTGATTGGATTGTTATTCATCAAACATGTAGTAATTTTTAGGGTCCCGTAGTCAACAAGGAACCCTTATAGTTTCACCATTTCCGTCTGTCTGTCCATCCGTAGCTTAGCTTAGAGACACTTAGTACTAGAAAGTTATAATTAATCACGTTGACGAAGTGGTAAAATTAATTTTTTTTAAATTGCACCTCCTGTACACGTAAAGTGGGTATTTTCCCGTTGTCCCCGTAGGCCATGTCTCCGTTAAAGGGGCAAAGGAAATTTAATAAAATAATTAAAATTACCTACCGCTGTCCCTGTACGCAGGCCCCGTTAATTTATTACTATTCAAATTATGCCCGGTTTCCCGTTCCGTTAAAATTATATATGTGTGAGTGCCTTACTAGAGAGATTAACCGTATGGTGTCGAACGTAAAAAATAGCAGTATCCCGTATATTTGCTACTACAAGGCCATTTGGAGAATGTGACGTTTTGCTCATAGGTCGTTTTGCGAATTCAACGTTATGATACGGGGTCATCATCCTGTGGGTGTGAGGCTATTAAGGGACTTACCAGAGAAAGGGCAGCAGCCCGTTGAGCGGGTTACGATGGAGTATCAAAGGTATCTGAAGTCCGAAGAGAGGGGGAGGACCCGATAATCCTCAAATCCGGCAACTTGCTCGATTTCTGGGTGAGTGACTGGCAGTCCCAGGGTGTTGTCGGGTTTATCGTCCATAAGTCCCTCCTGAACGGGAGTTTTTTTTTCCTCGTCTATCCCATGGTGTGGGCTATCGTTGGATAGGCCATTCAAAAATATGACGGGTCTGTGCAAATAATTTTTCGAATGAATTTGCAAATTGCAAATTTGAAAAAAATCACGGCAGTAGTTTAATGAAATTAATAGAAAAACTATCACTGGTAAGTAGGCTTTAAAAGTTTACGAGTAATACTCGACCAACTTATAAACGGTACTTGGAAAAGTACTTCTTTTCGTTAGAGCAATGTTCGCTGCTTTCGTTGTTTATGAACTTCAGTATTTTTACCTAATTGTGTTGGTGAATGTAGTTGTTTGTATGGAATCCTCGGTGCGCGAGTCCGACTCGCACTTGGCCGGTTTTGTTTTAAATTATATGAATTAGGTAAAGTGATTTTTCCTTATTTTAAATACCGCAACAACATGTAAAAATAAATTACCTGATCAGAGCAAGGCAATCATAAAATAAACGAATTCCGAATTTTCGTATATAATACCAAATAAGGAATGCCTTGTTTCAGATTTGTCCTGCTATCCTTCCTATTAACTTTCAAGCGGGCGCGTGCTTATTTGAAACGGCAGCGATCGCGCGTAACCTAAAGAAAGCATGGCAGTTCAGAGATTTAGAGCAATGATTAAGCAAACATTCTTTACTATTTATATTTACACATAATCTATTTTTGTGCTAAAATAGTTTGTATAATTAAACAACTGTCCCTAGGTCATGAACCAATATTGCACTTCAAAAAATAATTTCTGATTTGCTTTTTTTCATTATTATTTACATTATTTTTTTCAATTAAATGGTTGTAGAAATCAAACAAGAACACCAAAGTGTGTATTAGCATGTCTTATTATTTTTTTAAATCAGTAGTCTCTTCAAGGTAAAATTACAGGGCAGGCACGCATAGTGTTTTCGACGCCAGCATTGACATTGAAAAACTGGCCAAGTGCGAGTTGGACTCGCGCTCGAATGGTTCCGTACCATCATCGCAAAAAAATTAAGTTTGTTGTATGGGAGCCCCACTTAAATATTTATTTTATTCTGTTTTTAGTATTTGTTGTTATAGCGGCAACAGAAATACATCATCTGTAAAAATTTCAACTGTCTAAGCTATCTGTATGAATCGTCCTTGACTGGAGGAATTTTTCTTCGTTTTCTTTAGAGATTACTTTTAATTATTTAAAGAGTGGACCTGTCAGCAATAAAAATTTCTTATACAAAACACTTCTAAACACTTCTACTCTTTCGTAACTTTTCTGTGCATTCTATTTGTTTTATAATATAATGTATAATATTTGCTTGCGCAAATACTACATCATGATTATAAAGTGAAAAATTATGTTTTGCTCTCGAACGACTTTACAAATAGTATCGATATTTTTTACTTGTTTCTGTTGTGACATCTCTTACATCAAAATTTAAGTACGTAAACTATCATAGCTCAATCAACCAACGCATTAATTTTATTATTTCACTTAATAGAATGGTTTAAATTAAACTAATTCGACGTATGCAGATCTAAAATATCCTCTATTTATCAGTATGCTAGTCGATAATTCACCTTGTATCGATTATTTTTATCAATTTTTCTTGCGACATCTTGTGCCAAACATTAGAACCAGCTTGGCTAGGGTGTGTCACCAGTTGATCATATCGTGACACTGGATGGCGTTGCTATCTGGAGTTATTAATTAATTATATAATAAAATAAGAATGTGTGTGTATCAATTTAATTCAACAAACACACAATTTAACATTATAATAATAAATGATTAACTTCTTTAAAATATCTACATAAAGAAAAACAATAGACATAAACAAGTCTATTGGTCAACTCTCAATGTCTATGGCTGTCAAGATTGACATTTCTTTTTCATTGGAATTACTGAGCGAAGACACCTGCTATAAACTTAACATCCCATAAAGAGCACAAAAAGCAATAAAATGACTCGTAGGCAGCAGGGAACCAGCCCCAAATATAAATAAAGAATGTGTCAGCAGGCGCTGTGAGTATAAGTTGAATTTATCTAAGTTTCCATACTTGTGAAAACATGTGCGTGTTTGATGCTCATTATGCATTTCTTCTCCTTGGCAGGGCACTCTAGGATTAATTTGTATTATTATATATAAATAAGAAAATGGTCAAGTGCAACTATAACCACAATTACTGAAGAAAACAGCAGTTGAACTCCAGCATTTGGTACCAAATACAAATAGCATTTTAGCTTGCACGAGGCTGGATTATAGCTTCCCAGGCGAATGATACTGCTTGAGACATCATACCTCCGGTATTGGAAATAATGGGTAAATTGTATCCCATATAAAAGTAAGTTTCATTGTATTCGATTAACCTCAAGAAATTGTGATGACGGACTGTATGTTTAAGAATTAAATTAGTTGACCAAACTGTGTGACTTTTACTTCAGTCAACTTCATGCAAAACCATACCCTATATAGTCACATGCTGATCACCTACTCTTGAGCTAGCTGGTGAGTAAGGCACGAAATATCCCTTACAACCTGTGAAAAATTATCCTTTAATTATTTTCTGACAATACGCCCTTTCTTCTCTTGCAACTGATAGCTACACACGCCGTGGTTCTTTAAGATAATTATTCAACAAAGTTTTTCTGTTAAAAACAAAAAAAATGCGTGAAACAGCGAAAATCTATTAAATAAGTAACTAAAACGGATGGTAGCCGTAGAAATCTTTGTAACGTGCATAGAGCATAGAACGATTACTTACTACACTCAGCGTTAATTACAGATGGTATTGTGGGTACCACAGTGATACAAAAGTTGTCGTTTTGATATTCAAGATAGTAGCGTTGAACGAATGACTTGACAGTTTCGTTTTCGTCTTAAATATGATATGTGGTCTTTTGCTACGGCGTAACTATGACGTCTTGAGACTTTTTGAATTGGATTAAATTTTTGATATTTTGGATATACATTACTGTTGATAAGTTGCTTTACTACATATAAGCCGGCTTAAAGAAGCATGTCGCACTGCACATAAATATTTTTATCTCTATCTTTAACGGTGAATACGGTGTGTACAGATCAATATGACGTTTTCTCAAATACTTGTATTTTTAACCCCCGCCGGAAAAAGAGGCGTGTTATAAGTTTCACGTGTGTTGCTGTGTATCTGTGTATATGTGTATCTGTGTGCCTGTGTATCTGTGTGTCTGTCTGTGGCATCATAGCGCCTAAATGGATGAACCGATTTTGATTTAGTTTTTATTTTTTGCAAGGTAATTTTGTCAAGAGTGTTCTTAGCTATGTTTGAATAAAATCGGTTCAGCCGTTCAAAAGTTATGGGCTTTTTACCGTTTGAATTGAGGTGTTTTTGCAAGATAAATGTGTCGGGGGTTTTTTAAATTTTGAAATTTTACTTGTTTAACTGGAATATGACTGCCCAAGTTTCTGGAGTTAATGCCTTTATCTAAAAACTCTTAATCTGAATAATCAAATTATATCATTGCCGAGAGTTTATTTTAACCAATTATATACCTGAAGGAACCTGCCGTTATAGAGCAAAAATCATTTTGTACGGCTTTAGTTACGCCACTTACGTTTAAAAAAAAAAAAAATACGTCCCTAATTCGATTTTAATTTGCCTATAAATTTTTATTTACGTACATTATTTATTACTACCTTCCTTTTTTTACCTATCGAAAAAACTACCTATATAAGCGGGGTTCCCGTAAGGTGTGTCAAACCAAAATAGTTTTAGTTTGCTGTATGTCACTAATTTCCAGATTCTCTTCCTTATCATCAATTTTATCACAAGGCACAATAATACAATTCGTGATATTTTTCTGGTCTGATATCTGGTTAGAAAAATGTTTTTTTTCGAAAATCTAATGATAACATTTTCAAGGAGAGGATCTATATCGATATTGCTCAGTAGCAGTTTTAACCAGCCGCTGCGCCTGCGTGAATGTTGCACTACCAGGATAAAAAGAAACCAAAGATTCTGAGACACCAAACCAAATTCAGGTCAGGTTCCATCCATCTTCTAAATTTCATCAAAGTCCATGCAGCCGTTGAGGCGTAATTGATAAATAAAAATACATCCAGACTTTCTTATTCACGCTTGTAAAATAGTCATGCTGTTTATAAATCAAAGGCGAACTTACACTAAAACTAAGGGTTACTTGTTTCTGCAAACGATGAAACTTTTCCTTTTGAAGTGTTGTAGACTTACTACTGAGGAGACCCTCAGAGGTCTGCTGATTTTGCAGTCGAATAAAATTATCAAAAACTTTTAACGAATTTACTCAGAAAATAGTAAGTTTTTCTCCTTTAAATCTAAAATTCTTGTTATGATATTTATTTGTTCGAAAAATATTCCAAAGCAATGTAATAATAGCAAATACAGTTAATACTTCTCTGAGAGTGGGTTTGCAAATAATGATCCTATATGCAAACTTTTTTTACCTACCAAAACAAACATTAACCTACAAGGTAATATGCGTCCACCCTGTTCTCATATAAGTATTGTGAGGGGGTAGCTAGGGTAAGCAGCAGTAAAACATGGAAATAACTTAATTTTTCATGTATTTATCGAGAATATTACAATATGCCTGCCTTTGGGCGGCTTCAATCCAATTCTGACACATTGAAAATTAACAAAAAACATCTACAGCTATTCTGTTCGAAATTCATACATCTTTCAAGTAATAAATATTGCCAGTGTTTTAATAGGCAAGTAGGTTGCCTTCTCAAATGGTAAGTCCTTACATGAGCTACGCCCCTACGAATAGGCGCACAGAATCATATGAGGTGCTTCTATTCTAAGTCTTGAAAGGATATATGAATCCTACCTTATCCTAACCCGAACATTTACCTAACAGAGGAATCAAAGTACAATTGAGGTACGACCCTTAAAAGGGGAAGGCTTAATCATGACAAACGAGTTATCGGATACTCCGATATGTGCTTTTAACTTCAGCTGACGTGCACATAAGCACTAACAAATCAACGCAGACATGCTTGAACCTCCTTGGCCAAAACCTCTGAAAAAGGAACAAGGCGTCCTCCTAACACTAATAAGAATGATGCGTCAACTCACATCGACCCGGATGGGGTTTAAATTCAAAAATTCAGATATGATACAATATTTCGATCTCGTGCGTTTATCAGGCCAGAGAAGGAAAGGCTGGATCGCATCGAATTTAAATTCTATTCATAGAACTTACACCAGGGCTTATAATCATAAACATATTTACTTTCTTAAATAACAGTCATCAACTGGACCGATGATGTCAACTCGACATCCTTTGCAAAGGCTATGCCCCGTTAGCAAAGTCGGATTCAGTTACAACTATTCCTCATCTATTGTATTACTACTAGGGCCTGGTGGAAATTCTGCTAAAATGAACTTGCTCATTATATATAGTCGTTTCTCCGATGCATAGTTAACGTTGCCAGCCTCTTCTTCGCCCAGCAGCATACAACCCATCAGCACATCAGCAGCTCATGCAAAAGAAAAAGTAATATTTTTATTATATCTATCGATACTATTTGAAAATGTCGATAAGAAAACAATCGATACATTTTTCCTACTTTCCCATCCCTATTAACTTCCATATGTCAAATTTGATAGTCGTCATTCATATTTTTTTTTTTTTTTTATTGACAACGGGCCTTATCCTATAAATAAAACTTAAATAACCATAACCTATTCTTATCTATTCTATTCTAACAATTAAAGGTTTTAATCTATTTACATGTATTCTAGGCTTAACTCTCATATTTGCCAATATCTTTCTATCTATAATGGACCTTATATCTCTAAATAACTATTCCTATCTATGGTCCGGCGTAATTAATCTGTGGCTAATACGGTGCATAGAGTATTATTTTATTATTATGGTGTGAATACTGCTTTATTATGTTGTTTATAGCACTATGTCAACCAATTCTTTTAATGAAAACTATGCTTTACTTTTGACAAGGTTTTGACACTGTCCTTTTTTGTATTATCTGTGGGACTATGTGTCAAACCATTTCTTAAAATGACATCTATGCTTTCATAGCATTTATTTGCCTTAGGGGCTTAAAAGACTTTTCTAATAATATTTGACCGTTGTAGACTTAGTCCTTATGGATTTGTATTTTGACTTTGTCTGCAATTTCATAAGCTAATCCTTTTCAGTAAATATAGACAAGACAGGGGATTATTTAATTTCATCAAAACATATACAGATAAATCATTCAAATCATTGTTTCTTTCGATGCCCAGCGCGCATCGCAAATTCCTTTTAGGTTGGACCGTATTCATTTGCACGACATGAAAAGAAAACATTAATTAATAAAGCACAAAATACAACAATCATAAATCAGTTTACATAATAAATTATTTACAACACTCTATTATACCTAAACTTCTTTCTAAAAAACTTCCAAAACTTGCATTTTACGAGATCAAATTGTTTTATGTGATCACAATGCAAACATCTTTGAACAATATTGCATCTAAGGCAAATATTATGGGAATTCTTCCTTGCCACAATCCTAGTAATATTCTTTATACCAAACATAGCACTCCAAGAAGTTTTATCGTAAATTATTTTGTATTTAATTCGGTTCATAACCTTTTTATTGATCGCCTTCTTTAAATTTATGTTGGTGCAATAAGAAACCTTACTAAATACTCTTTTAATTTTCCTACGGATCTCTTTTGGTTTAGTTAGAGAAAAACTTTTCTTAGTGGCTGTCAATTTATTTCTTTTCAAAATGACATTTATTTAATTTCGTTTTATGTCAGATTGAGAAATTTCAATATTATTTTCAATATTATGTTTGAAATCAATGGGATTCTGGTGTATGTTAACAACAAGATCATTTTGGTGTTCCGATGGAACAACAACTAGTTGTTCTAACGAAATCTCATCATTGGTCTCTGCAAAATAAATGGAATTAATTGAGTCAATTGGACTGGACCGATACATTACAATACTCTCGTCCGCGCACTCGCTGTTGGAGAGGGACTCCAACTCGTCGTCACCGCCGTCAGCGTGCTCGCCCAGGAACACAGCTTCCGCCTCCAACTTGACATCAACGGGGCCGTCATCCCCGCTGGTCTGGTCAACATCGTCCTCGAAGATGCAGCTCTCTTCGTCGGTGTGATCGCCATCGCCATCAGCTGCGTCGCCTTCTCCATCAATGTGTTCAACGCTTTTCTCACTGCACTGAATATTGTTTTGTGTTTGTTCGTCCTTAATCACGATACTAGAAAATAAATGTGCATTAACATCTTCACACAATACATCAGGTTGTTTTTTATCTGCTTTTATTTCAGCGATTATTATGCGCTGTTCGCAATATCGACAACTGCGGTGAAATATTGAGAATTCACTCCTCAAGCGATCACATAACACTGCCAAAGTCCATATCATATTTAAAAATCATATGGTAGAAGTGATATGCAGCCCCACGTAAAAAAGCTCCTAAGATCAGGCTATAGTCACTCTTTCTCCATTCGTTTATTTCAGCCACTGACTCGAATTCGGTTAAGAATTCCTCCAAGCAGTATCTGTCCGTGCCTGAATAATAATGATCCATCATGCTTTCCATAAGTTAATTTATACTAAATAATAAAACCACTTAGCTTTTTCATATATTTCATCCGCTGTTTATTTCCGTTCACTGCTTCGTGCGCTGTATCGCCACACACACGCGAAATGTCTTTAAAACACTTATAAGTATACTGTCACGCCGTATACACGCGAAATATATTTAATAATTTTTCTTCTTTTGGGATTTCGTACCCGGCATGCTCCACCAATATGTGAGGGGGTAGCTAGGGTAAGCAGCAGTAAAACATGGAAATAACTTAATTTTTCATGTATTTATCGAGAATATTACAATATGCCTGCCTTTGGGCGGCTTCAATCCAATTCTGACACATTTAAAATTAACAAAAAACATCTACAGCTATTCTGTTCGAAATTCATACATCTTTCAAGTAATAAATATTGCCAGTGTTTTAATAGGCAAGTAGGTTGCCTTCTCAAATGGTAAGTCCTTACAGTATATAGGCAAAAAGAGAAATATAGGATGAGTGTCCATGAATCATGATCATAAACGTGAAGTGACCAAGAAACATACAAATCAACCTAACAAAGCACCATCTTTATAATTATTCTACAAATGATTAGAAAATCTAGTATAAACTAACAATTAAGACATACTTGCCAAATTTACATCCCAAAAAACTCTCAACTTGACAAGAAACAATCCCGAGTCCTTCAAGAACTTTGTACAAATCAATTATGTATGCGCGACCTAAATCGAAAATTCTATTTGCCAACTCCAAAATTTCACAAAGACCTTCCATTACGGTTCGGATTCAATGCTTTCTAAAAATAGAATCTTTAATTGTAACCAAAGTTGTCCAGAGTTCTTAATTTTGAAACTTTAAGCGAAGAAAATCTGTACTTAAGGGGAAGTTATTCGGAGCTCTGTTAAGGAGTAGCGACATCTTGAGGCTGTAATGTGTTGAGTTGCTTCGCAACTGAGTATGAAGATAACACTGCGTTGAAATTGTTCATACGGGCTTTAAAAGGAGCGAGTAGTAGAATAAGGGCCATACTTGTTTTAGATATTTCAGTTAATAGGTCAGTAATAGCCTCTTCAAATGGCGAAAGACTCAAGAAAATCAGTGTTAGGAAACAGGCTTGCTACCTTTTCTCACGACGCAAAATTCGATGACATCTACCAAAGCATTCTGCGGTCGCGTGTTGGATTGTGGCCTTATTCTTTTCACAGAGAGGATGCCACTGTTTGCGTAGAAGTACCTACTAGTAGTGGGTATTTACAAGCTAGTTTTGTGCTGTAATTTACCGCAGGAAGAACAGCCTTACTACAGTCACATTTTTTCCATTGTTGATACAAGTTATTGCAGAACATTCTGGAATTTCTTATTATCAGAATGAAGTCTGTATTGATGGTAATAGAACACAATTGGGTTGTTGAATTTAAAAAAAATTACGATTTTTTTAATTTATTTCGAAACTTTACATAACTTAAATTATATTGTCGTTTCGAAAAACTCTTTAATATTTTTTTTTAATTTATTATAAGCAATTGAAAATCGATAAAATTTTGAAAAGAACCACGTGACTACAAACGGGCCACAATTGGTCGCCATGTTGGTGACGTCATAACGTTCAAGGAAATCAAGATACTATAGTGTCAACTACACGTAGATTGACTAAAAATAGCCGAAAATTAGTGCAAAAATATTAATAAACAACAAATTTTATTTAGTCATGTGTGATAAAGGATTTATAAAAGCTAATGTCGATAATATACCCACCTGATGGACGAATTGGAAGTTTTGAGCATAAATAAAGTAGTCGTAATAAATAATACGTGAGAGTGGACCGGTGTTAGATATGGTTGTTTACCAGGTACATTAGGAAACATAATTGTCATAACGTAATCGTTTTTACATAAAGGTAGGTGATATTGGTGTAAAATAAAAAGTAAACAAACACGATTTGCGCGAAACTTTGACTTTAGTTAACAAAAAACTTCATTAGATACCACTAAATATGATACACATACGTGCACATAAAATTTTTGATAATTCCCATTATTTACATATCCCTTAATAGAGGAGCTCGTGGCTAAATAATAACAGCCGCACTGTTCGATCATCAAGGTTAAGCAACGCTTGACGAGGTCGGTCCGTGGATGGGTGACCATTTCAACATACCGTGTTTCCTCCGTGCCTCGGAAAGCACATTAAGCCGTTGGTCCCGGCTGTCATTTGAAGATCTTTGACAGTCGTTACGGGTAGTCAGAAGCTTGAGATCTGACACCAGTCTTGCCAAGGGGTACCGTGTTACCCAGTTACTGGGTTAAAGGCTAGGCAGATTGACAATATCCCTTAATAATATTGAACACTAATGTCTATATTTTATATATTTACAAACACTAAAAAGTTTGTTGAACAGAAACGTAAAAATATTAACTTGGTATATTTTCGTTACACTAATTCTTCCGTAAATATCTCTTAAATACGTCGATCGATTCTCACAATTCAAACAGAAATGTTAGTTTTACGCCTATATCTGTCATTTAAGTATAAAATAATGAATATACAAACATAAACAAAAAATCATGTTTTCAAGTTACGTAATTATACAACAATGTCAACTTTGCTCGAAAGTTCCCTTAAAAATTTACTGTTATCAGTCTTTAATGATCAAAGTAAGAATTTAATACAAATCTAATACTAAATTAGAACAAGATAACAACAGAATTAACACATTATAATTGGAATCTAGTTAGACATAGAACGTTGCTTAAATTTAGTAGATTGCTAGGTACTAGGCTATTGCGCAAATCACATATAATTGGGATCTTTTTGTAGTATTCGTACATAATGGTACGAAGCAAGCACGATAACTTTTAAGGTTCGATATTCATGATCAATATATTCGATATTCATTAATATATTGACGATAATAACAAGATTGAATCGGTTAAAAGACAAAACAATGTATCAGCTATGTGCTACAATGAGTAGAAATGAACGTTGTGACGTCAGACGGGCTCGGGTTTGTTCGGCAATGTATCGGGGTGTTTTCGGTACTGGATTCAAAAATATATTTTCAATTGGATTTTACTTTGTTATTACAGTGAAAAAAAAAAACCAAAAATAGTTTTGTACGGAAACTTATATATGATCTTTTCATTTGTAACAAAAAAAAAATTGGTTTAACAAACCAATTGGCAAAGTGTGTTGGAAAATTGCGTGTGGGAAAATCTGCTGTCACTTGTTTCTTCCACAAAGCTAACCATCTTCTCCACCCGTATGTCCGTAAGGTTCAACAATGCACTAGACACCATTGCAAGCGGCACAGCGGTATGGGAGAGAGACCATTAAATTTTATAGTACTGCAAAATGTCAGGATTTGTTCACGCGACCCTAAGCTTTGTTACTATGATTTATGTTAATAAGATAAAAGTTTTTGTGATAGTTTGTAATCATCTTGTCGAAAGATGCTCTTTTGTATGAAAAAAAATCTTGCATGTATATTAAATTCACTTGTAAGAATTCTGTGAGTGTGTTTTTTTACTATACCTGAGTACCACTTTTAACACAATAGAGGCTGGTGATAAGTATATAAAACTATCTACTTGAATTGACGTTCATTCTCACACATGCAGAAGATAGTTGTTCCAATAAGCATGTAAGAATGCACCCTAGCAACACGCATCGATGTGTTCTTTTAACGCTTATCTACTAAAAATACCTTTCAGTTATGGGGCAAAATGCTTACTTACCACTAATATATAAATTATACAATATCTACCCCAATTATTTACCTTTCATCAAAACCCGACTTACTCCATAATACTCAAACAATAAAACTGAAAGAGTTTTTAATAAACGACTACCTTGCATGTTAGCCTTCATGACACGACACGACATGTTAGAGCACATCATGTTGAGCGCAACATGTTGTAGCTTGTTTAACCAGGTATAGTAATAACAGAAGGGACAAACATAAAGTTTCTATTAAATACGGGGCGGGTACACGAGCAACTTGCATTGCTCAACTCGGGGTCATATTAACGTGAGAATAACATCAACCATTAAACTGAGAGGCCAACATGTATCAATTGTTTGCTAGAGACACCGCAGATTATATTTATCTACCTATAAGGCACTAGGAAAATGTTGACGTGATTACTTTATTAGCGACTTCGTCCGTCTTATATTCCACAATCACGTGAGAATTTCGAGTAATCTTATAGGGAACCGCAATACAACTTTTTAGATTTCTAGGTTTAAAAGTTTCAGCAAGGCATTTATTAAGTGAATCAGTTGGGACTTTTCTATTTATATTACAGGCAAGCTTCGTCCAGCGACATCGCCAGAATGATATTCGGAAAGTATCCCACGGGAATATAGAACCGGGATTAGAAGCCTATTTATGCTATGCCCGACAATAATCTATCTCTTTGCCAAATTTCATCCAGATCCGTTCATGCTGTTAATTTTAATATTCTAACTACGAAAATCACAAGCTTATATGTTCTCATTGTTCCAAAATCTCAAGTATCTGTAGACCACATAAAACAAAAAATCAATTTTAACTTTTCAGAACACAGCTTGCTTTCTAAGTTATAATATTTAAAATTTAAAATATTCTAGGACATCACCGTCGCAATCAAAGAAGTTGTGAAGAACACTAATCATTTACTCACGTTTTACATAAAACTATTAATTTTCGCTTGATGTTATAATCAAGAATCACGCTAAATAGCGATTTGGCAAATAAATTTAGTTTAAATGGTTACCTTGGACCGACTTTTAAAATATTTTACAGTATTTTACTACAATCCAGTCACGTAGTAAGTAATATTGAAAGGCTTCAAAGATTTTTGTACTTACTTTAGCAAAAATTTTATCCTTTTAATTACTTACCTTCTCTACATTTTAAATACGAAGAAATATGAAAACCTTTTTCTTCAGCACATTTTTTTTGCCAAAACCTAAGTACTACAGGCATTCGTTTGGTAACTGTAACTGTAGTGTCACTTCAGTATGAGACTACAATAACACCTATATTTGAAAAATCAGCAGCTAGCCACCAGTATTATATATATATAACTAGCTTTTGCCCGCAGCTTCGGACGCGTAGACTACATGCTTCTCCTTACCATATTTTAACAGTATGTAGAGAAAAAGTAAAAAATAATGATGATAAAAATAATGTAATCTGAAAATGTTTCTTAGGACAGACTTATGCTCCTATCCTTGCCCCGTCTCTATCCCTTCACTATTTCTGTGTTTATCCATGACTAATAATAAGAAATCATAATCATATGTAAGTAATTAAATTAAAGTATTTCCTTATAAACAACATTTTTAACCATTTTGGAGGTCAGCGCCAATATCACCAGACTATTTTTGATGAGCTTACACGTGAAGACGCTACATAGAACTGTCCATGGGAAAAGCAATTCTCCCTCAAATCTACACCAGCATACTTCAGAGTTTGTCTTTGAGCCTTATTAACTGTCATGGCGACGCAGACTTTTAAAGGAAACTGCAGTCTCTTGAATTCAAAGGGCAGATCATAAGGAATCAATAGAATTCGTGGTATGAACACAGTTTCGCCCTGAGAAGGTCTGGTCAAAATAGTTGCTACTATCTTATTGCGCGACAAAGCTTTGACTTGTAGCTTAGTTCCGTTACAAAGTTTAGGGGGTTTTACATTTCTCAGCAACACTACTGGTGTACCAACACGCAGTAAAAGCTTATGGTAAGGGAAATCTGATGGGGTTTGAGTGTTCAAGAACTCTATAAAAAAATGGACGGCCTCGTCTGGATTTACTACAGAGTCAATCGAGCTGTAGAGCATTTCTTCGCCTTCAAATGATTTCAACAGCATGTTAAAAAAAAAAAAAAAAACTGCTGCTTGGTCATTCCTTGGGGTCAGAATTGCCCTTTCGCACAACCATTCCAATGATTTGTTTTGTATTTTAGCAACATCCGGATACATTTTATCTATCAACTCTGGAACTGTTGTTACAACAGTGCAAAGGTCATCGGGGATATTGAACCTACCATAATTTTCTGGATAAATACCATTTTCGAGTTTTAGTAATAGTGCCGAAAACTGACCCGCAGCGACTTCACCCTTTAAATGTACTCTCATATTTTTTAATAGATTAATTATTTTTACTGAAGACCACAGAGTAGATTTCTTAAGACACGCCTTAATTTAATCCGCACGTGTTCCTCGCGGAACTATTGGAACTGTTTGACGAAAATCAGCAGCCAGTAATACTGTCAGGCCACTGATCTCATACAGACATTCAGTTGGGAATCTCCGTTTCTTAAACTACATTATTTTTATCAGGCCCCTTTGCGCTCCTCTCTCATACAGGTATACAGTAGACTATCACAGATTGTGCAAGGGCTATGTAAATTTAATTTTAAATATTTTTTTTGGGCAATTTAACCTCGCTGTGGATAATCTAACGTCGTCAGATCAACTGACAGAATCGCCCAACACAAGACTACTGTTCTAGAGCCGGCCATCTCAGTCTATGGCTATACGAGTTAGCAAAACGAAATTGATATACCTTTGATCGATGTCAAATTCTAAGTAGGGTCACTGATTAAGATACCTCTATTTTTTTAAAACACGATAGGAATCATCGAATCCGGATGTCTTACACAGTCTAAGGTACCTACAGTTTATAACAACTGTTAATAAAAGCTTAATTAGGAAACATTCAATTTTTTTTAAACATTAAGAAAGACTACATAGATATCCGTATTCTATCATGTGTATGAGCTACTCATTAATGAATTCATACCATACCTGACAGATGAAAAGTTTCCAAGATATGTACCTACACAGGCAGACAAACATACAAATAAGCCCTCTCCCAGTTCAATTTTGTAATGATGCTCGCCTTTTCAGCCTTGTCGCATAATTTGCTCTCTCGAATGCCTCCATTTTTCTAATTTCAAGCTGAAACACTAGTTCGCATGTGAAAGAGCTTTAGTACACCTCAGCTTGCAGTTTTTTATGGATTTTTTCCTTAGCATCGTCAAGGTATTTTATACTTTTAAAAATTAGATATATGTCAGTAACCAAAGTTCACAAAATTTTAAACGAATATATATTTCATTACTTCATCATTAAGTTGATTTTTATCGTCGGTTTTAAGTTTCTGGCTTCAATCAATTGGTTTGATACTAACTCAAAACAAAAACGAAATGCCCTTGCATTTTGTTTTCAAAAGCCTTTTTTCATATTCCTGTTACTTATATTTTCCCAAAGCGTCCCACAACCAGACAAAGCAATTTCAATTTTCGCTAATTCAACAGAAAGTCAATAAAATGTTGACCGGATTTTTCTTCAGATATCCCGGACGTCAGGTCGACCGGGAAAAACGGGTGTGACGTCACAACACGTCAGACAAACGCTGACCAATCGCTGTTGATCTTCAACTTAATCCAGACCTGAGTGATTGAATAACACCATTTTTTGTGCCAGCTTAGTTTTTGAATAACAGGGTAGGTTGTACTTTACAAAACGGATTCGAAAATGATTGCGGAACTAAATACAAATATTTCTACTTTTAACGGACATGCAAAAATAATTAATGCAAAAAGTTTAAAAAATTTATTGAACCCAGTTTGTAGGATTTTATACTTTTGATCCCGATACTAGGTTCCAGTGGGCTACTAATTTTCGACTACCACGCGGACGAAGCAGCTGGTAAAAGCTTGTCTGTTAATAAAATCTTCGTAGGTCATCCGTCTAGAATTTGTCAATACAGGGTATCAATAAAACTATCTGAAACAAATCCTTCTATTCAACACCCCACCCAACCTTAAAAAGGTCATGTAAAACCCGTCATACCCGAAAATAAAACACGATCACAAACATTCGATTTTGAACTCTGAATCGATTATCCTAACCCGTATCTCGAATATCTTTAAGTCGACAGCGACTCTGAGGGTTCCGTCAATAACCCTCATCATTTTGAGCGACACCACCGCATATCTTGATGCAAAAATATACATGGCTTGCTATGCTCCGCAGTTTCACCCGCCCATGCTGTTTCTGTTTGCTCGGTTCTGAAGGCCGGGTTTCTGAATTGAGTATTTTGAGTTATGAACAGGTCAAACTCAATTTTGAACCCTTGAGTGCCCCAAACGTGGATCCACGCGACCCACAATGGCTTTTTAATTGTTTCGGTAATTACGGCATTCAACCGGTTAGTGCTAAATTGTGAGAGGTTATTAGGAGAAAGTAGAGTTTGACAAAACTTATATTCTTAATTCAGAAATCTTGCTTTTAAGGGTCGTCGCGTGATTTCAAATAGTCCATAATATTCATCCTTGGCCTATTAAATGAATAAAGTGTTAAATACTGGCCACCTAGGATCCAGACCTGTCATGTTGACGACGTGTGACATTCTTTGTCTAACATATGAAATTATATATTCCTACCTAATGAAAATGTGTATTTAATAATAGATGAAATTATATATTCCTACCTAATGAAAATGTGTATTTAATATAAAGAATTTTCAAATCCGATTGGCTCCAGAGACTATCGAGTTCATACAAACAAACTCTTGTGTTTTGATATTATAACAGATTTAGCATCCTTGGCGATTATAGTACAAGTTGCGGGTGAATTGCTAATGCTGGTGGGATAAGTTATAGTTTGGTTGAAATTTTATCCGGGGTTTATTATGACAGTTTGGTTGCTGTCTGGCGGAATAAATAGAGTTTTAAAACAGCCTGTCTATGTATAAATATATTCGCTGTTAAACCCGCGATGGTTTGTGTTGGTATGTTGATACATTCAACACATATTTTTTTAAAAATGAGTACATTTTTGATTATTTGTTTTTGAATAATTTATCCCTAACTGTAGAAAAGTATCAGTTAAACTTACAGTTTGGAGGGTCAGAAATTACGTCAAAAACCAAAAAAAATCGTTGACTAGAAAAAAACGAGTTTTTGACCCCAAATCATTGAGGGCACTTTTTTTGCAAATTTGCTCTACTTTTAAAGATATTAGATTGATTTTAAATTATTCATGAACGGTGAAAATAATCCCTTGAATAAAGAATTAATTTAAAGTTGAGTATTTTTCAAACTCTATTTTAGCCTGAAAACTTGTCAAATGGGATTGACATTAAAATAGGGTTTGACACGTTCTTAACTTCAAACATGAAGCGGTATAGGGTTGCAATAAATAAGCAAACACACAGCTTACGGAAAGAAAGAAATATATTGTCCAAATAGTTTATAAAGTTCACAGGACACAGATGATATGAAGAAGGCGAAATGAAGAGCACAGAAAGAAAGCGATAGGCAAAGTTAGCAGTTCCACACTATGTGGTATCCACATCTAGGCACATGCTTTAAACACTAAACACTAGGTAGGTATCTATGTTCGAACGTTTATCGGGTACTAGTGAGAGCGGCGTGCGCTTGCGGCCACTCAAGATTCTTGACTGGTCATCGCTGCGAGCGCCGCGAGTAAGAAAGGGATAGCTAGACAAGGCGCGGGCGCTCGCTCTAGTAACCGGTTTGCATTCCACATATCTGCATAAAAAGTATCTAATAACAAAATTATCTGTTTGTACTGATGTCTTAATTTTTAATTTAATGCTATAACAAAACTTATATAATATTAGGTTATGATTAAGTTTTTAGGTGTATATATTAGATTTAAGTATGTAAAGTATAAAGTTATATAAGTAATGTATAAATTATGTAAATACTACTATTTCTTTGATTGTTTATACAATATTGACTTAATTAACTGTAAATAACTTATAATTAATATAAATTGAAGAAGTAGCTACGCTACACCACCCCCCTCCAGAGACCGTCCTACGGGCGATAATAGTCTGGGAATCTCACTCTGCGGCCAGAACGTGTTACTCTGGCCATGCTCTCACCGGCAGCGGCTGCGCCGGGTAAGTCATCGTCACTTGTATTCCGAGTGGGAGTAGGGGAAAAAGGGGCAATGGGAGTCAGCAGGTAATGGTGGTCAGTGTAACCACACCCAAACGCAAGAAATTAAACAAGCGAATGTCGACTTAAACGACGCGTCACGTGACACCTAGCGGCCGCCCGATCGCCTGTTTAGTGCGCATCGGTCGTTTGCGGAGGCAGGCTGTTACACGTTTTGGCGCGCTTTCGATGTAATTTTACGAGTGCACAAAATAACCGGTGAGTACATTATTACGACAAATCTGACTATTTAATGTAGCATATTGAGTAACTGTAATCTTAAATTATATATTTTGAAATCGTTGAAGGTGTTCTAACGTCAGGTTATTTTTTTACGATTCGTTTTTTCGCAGTAGGTAAAATCGGGCAATGAGAGTCACTGCGATTCGGGTAATGAGAGTTGAAGGTAAAGGAAGAAAGAAAGGAAAGCTAAAGGAAAACAGAAAAAACAAGTGGCAAATAAGGCCAAAAGGCGCGTGCTGCAGGAGTCAAACAGCTCTTCGGAATCAGACATCAGTCTTAACAAGATTTGCGATGACGAAGACGATGATTTAAATAAATGCCTCGTATGCGATGAATTTGGTCGCAATAACGAACTATGGTACAGGTGCACCTCTTGCGGATTGTGGGCACACCAAGACTGCACTGGGTGGGAATCACCACGTGGATATGTATGTGATAATTGTTAGGGGGTGGTCTGACTACCATTGTCCGCATAGTGACTATAATTACCCTCATATGCGGACAATTGTGGTCAAAGCTGATTTTTTTTTAAAGTTTGATTGCTAGTAATTTATCATTCCAAAGGTAATGAAACTAATTGAGACTGATAGTTTAATAATAATGCTATCTTAAGTGTTGATTTTCATAAAGTTTATACAAAAATTTTGTGTTTTATTTAATTTCTTGCTTAAGTGACTCCCATTACCCCTTTTTCCCCTATGAGTGCAAGTTTGGGTTGAGTTAGTGATTGGGGCGTGTGTGTGAGTTGAAGTGTGAGGTAGTGAGGATTGTCTTGATTGTGTTGTGGTATCAGGATCACGCAGTATGTAGGCAGGTTTTATTCTGTCGATCGATACGGTGACCATCTTACCTTTCACCAATAGCTTGAATGCTTTGTCTCCTCGTTGTATGACCTCATAAGGACCAGTATAGGCAGGCTTCAGTGCTCCGGCCACAGTGTCATCACGAAGGAAAACGTGTGTTGATGTGGCCAAATCCTTATAAACAAAGGGTGAGCGACGTCCACTATGTCGTGACGCTGGAGTAGGTTGCAAATTATTTGCAAAGCTCCGTAGGCGCGCAATGTAACTGGTGACATCTGGGTCTCCTTGGTCCTTTGGGCTGAAAAAGTCTCCTGGTAAGCGGAGTGATTCGCCATACACCAGTTCAGCTGGCGTTGACTTAATGTCCTCCTTGAAGGTGCTACGTACACCTAATAGTACCAGGGGAAGGGACTCGACCCAGCTGCTGTCAGCGTGACAGGTTATAGCGGCTTTAAGCTGCCGATGAAACCTCTCCACCAGCCCATTAGAGGCTGGATGATAGGCCGTTGTCCTTTTATGTTGAAAACCGGCTATTTGTGATAAGTGGCAAAACAAGGCCGATTCGAATTGCCCCCCACGGTCTGTAACGACGTTTGTGGGGCAGCCGAAACGGGATATCCAGCCACTAAGGAGGGCTTTTGCTACCGTCTCTGCTGTAATATCCTGTAAGGGTATTGCCTCAGGCCATCGCGTAAATCGATCGATTGCTGTGAGGCAATACCGGTATCCTTGCGATAGTGGCAGGGGACCAACGAGATCAATATGTAGGTCCCTGAACCTAGCGCGGGGAAGCTTGTACGTGCCCAACGGTGCTGACACATGTCTATGAACCTTTGCCCTTTGGCATGCTAGGCAAGTACGCGTCCATTACCTGCAATCCTTTCTAACACTAGGCCATACATAGCGGTCGGTGATGAGTCGGATGCTGGCGTTGGCACCTGGGTGGCTAAGAGAGTGAAGGCTCTCAAAGACCTGTCGACGTAACTCCTGCGTCACATATGGTCGAGGCGTGGTGTCACTTACATCGCAAAACAGCTCTGTATGTGTGCCAGGTAGCTTGACCTTCTCCAAGTGTAGGTAGCTATTGCCATTCAAAAGTTGTTTCAGTTCTGGGTCGGTTTTTTTGAGCAGTTTTCTTTCAGTTTTCTTTCCTTATTTTTGATGGTAAGTATCTATAAGGTTTAGGCATTTTTTGCCTATCTGAAGCATCAATTAACTTCATATTAATGCAACCAGAAAACGTACAATAAGGTAGACATTTACTGAAAGCCGTGAACACAGTTTTGACTCTCGTTTTAATATCCAGTCGTCCGCGTCGTCGCTTTTTGTTAACCTCTGTTCTCGGAATTAGGGCAGCTATGTAAAATCATACGAGATTACGAATTTACAGGCGATCATACAGAATGCTACTATAATTGAACGTATTTTTGAGCCAATGATTATGAATACTCTCCAGTATTTTGATAAAGATCAATCTTTATATATTAGGTATTTTATAAAAAAAAATATGTTACACTAAGGCTTTAGACAGACGGACTGCATTTCAACTGCAAATTTGCAGTTCGGATGCAGTTTGAATGCATTTGACACATAGTTAGTTCTATTGCAGTCGTGTCAACTGCATTCAAACTGCATCCGAACTGCAAATATGCAGTCCGTCTGTCTAGAGCCTTAGGTGCAAACAGTAGCTTTTGCTAGGTAGTTAATGTTAATTGATATGCTACTAGACTGAAAATATTTGATTTATCTTCGTTCGTTCTATTATTTTAAAACGGTTGAATGGATTTATATTAAAGTTGACACACAACCATGCTTATGCAGGATGAAGGATTAATTGATCTAACCCTAGCTTTATAAGGTTCAATGTTATCTTGCGTGCCGATATTTTAAAACTTTACACATGTTTGAGCAAATATTTACCTATTTATAATAATGTAATGGTTAATTTATGAGGTAACCATTTCCCCAGACTGAAATAAGATCACAAATTACATCCTTCAAACCTCACTTTCCACCACCAAACTCGAGTTCTCGCTATCATTGTAGGTCGTATAAATAACAGCACTAGCCTGCAGGCACCAATACAAAGGAGACGCGCTTTTGATATGTGAGACTACAGACAAAGCAGAGCCATAGTTCGGGAGCCTCCGAAACTTTTGCTATTTGCTTGACTATATGCAAAGACTTCTCAGAAACACACTTAAATGAAACGGTACATATGAATAACTGAGTTATATGGGTAAAGTATTATGGGTCCCTTATTTTCCTTACAGAAAAAACACTCCTTCGGCAGTCGGGTAAAAAGAAAGCCAACTCCTGCTCTAAATCACTGAAGAAATAAAAGTACCTTTCCTTTGTCGTGAATCTAGGCTTTTCTAAACATTGATTTGAAGAGGAAATCCTTTAAATAACTGAGATTAGAATTCACAGGTTCCTCTTATAGATATTATTCGTTTGAAACGACTCCATTCCTTCGTTGTGCTAGGGAAAATTTGGAGCTTTTTATATTCTTGTAGTGCATCGAATTTAAAAATAAAAGATCTGGCAGAGGTGTAAAGTTCACCTAGATTTTCTAATCATGTTGGTCGGTTTCTCCAACAAAAAAAAAACCACATTGCTCTGTTTTTCATATCCCAGAATCACACCGTATTTCTAACATCAACTTTTCAATAATCATCAACAAGTCTCAGTCCTTATTCTCAAAACGGTGGAGAACACTGAACAGGCACACGTCATCAACTAAATCAAACTAGTGGCTTTATCATGGTTTGTACTACAAGTGCAAATGAATCCACATGTATGCGGTCTTGTCACCATGCCAAAATAACGCTGCAGTGACAATCTGTGTTTTAATGTTCATTTTATCAAGCGCTATATTGTTCTAAGCACGATGAGTTGAGTTGTGATGAGCTAATTTTGAGGGTGGAATAATATGGTTGTATTATAAAAGGAATTTAGATTCTGTAATTATTAGTTGGATTAGATGATATTTATATTAACATAATGGTGAGTAAGTTTTTTTTTTTTTTTTTTAACAAAAAATTGGAATCATCGACACGATGAAGAAGAAGAAGAAGAATAAGTAAGTAACTTACATAACTAAGCCCCATAAAACCGTAGTAATGGTTTGACTGTGGGGTCGGTGAGTCTCTCGATGGTCCCTTATGCTTACTAGCGGCCAAGTTAATTAGCCGGAAAAATACACCTTCCATTACATGGTGGGATATATTATTTTGTGATATATGATAGATATTAATCTAAAATAACGGCATAGCGTGTGTGTCCCATTTCAGAAAACTTTTGCAGATTAGTTAGCCCGGATTTAGTAAAAGTAGGTTCCTACTACTTAAACACAAATACATTTTAGAAACTAGATTCTGCCAGCGGCTTCGCCCGTGTGAAAAGTGTTTTTATCACAAGTGTACATTATACGGGGATGAAAAATCTTATGTGCTATTTCTGACTATAATCTATATTTGTACCAAATTTCATCTAGATCCATTCAGCCATTCTGGTGTGATTGTGTAACAAACAAACATATACGCAACCAAACTTTCGCATTATTAAGTAAGATTATATTATCGTAATACACAACTGACTAGAAAGCCTAGGGTAAACGCAGCTCACCCTGGGTCCCTGGCTTTGATTATCTATCATGTGTTCTCCACCGTTTTAGGAATAAGGACTGAGACTTACAAAAGTTGATGTTAGAAATACGGTGATTCTGGGATATGAAAAACAGAGCAATGTGTTTTTTTTTTGTTGGAGAAACCGCCTCAATTTTAAGCGACCCCTAGAAAAGTACCCAGACAATAAAGCTCGATGAGACCCAGAAAAAACGATTCAGAATTGAATCGTTTCAATTCTGAATTCGAACAAAATCAGAAATGGTAACTTAAATAAATTAAATAAGTAGTAGTATTTTAAAATTATCTATAGAAGCTAAGTCATGGTACTATTTTATTGTTAAAATAATACGCTACTATAAACCTAGCCTATTAGTAAGTTTCAAACTCAATAAAATAAACACGTATGTGGTTAAAAATATTTTAATTTGTAAAATCAAATAATAATCTCAGTACCTACTCAGTTCAGAAATTTTCAATCAAAACAAGCTCTTTTCGTAATTTACAAACTTTAATAATTTTAAATTTAATATTTTTAATAAAAAAATTAAATTAATTAGTGATGGCGAAAAACTAGTTGTATTCTATTAGGAATACAATAATTATGTCAGCATTTTGTTTGTTACTTTATAGTAATTTGACTAGATAACGTTTTCATTAAAGACAAATTGTCTCTTTCTTTTGCTTTCTTGACAAAAATATTTTAAGTCTAAATATAGGTAAGTTTAGGCCAAATCGGAACGTTTCATAAAATAATGAATGTTTTTAATAAAATTATTATGTCTTATCGTGAACTGAGATATCTTGTAACTGTTATCACATTTAGTATTCATGTTAATAATATTTTATAAAATTTAGTTATACAAACAACATCGCTTTTCCCTCCACGAGCAAGCTTTCAATATTCCGAAATATTTATAAACCAACAATCCAAAGATATTAACATTCGATACGATTTTTAACATTTTTAATTTTAAAGCGTCGATAATATCCTTTTTATCGTATATCTTTCGGGCAAAAATCTTTGTTTACTATGTATTGTCCTTCAAAAACACAAATTCAAATTATTATTTATAACATAAAAGCTTGATTTTGAGAATAATGATTATTTTAGATTCATGTCACCTATTTACATTTAACTATTATGGCCACATTTTTGTATAAAATACTTATAATATTTATAGTATTTACATTCACATTGTACTTAACTATATTGGTTTTAGCTAGTCTCCTTTAAATAATCATAATTTTTATTACAAAAGATAAAAAAAGTTAAATCAAAAAATCAAAAAACCCGACTGCTTCAAAAGCGAACTAAAAAGTCGTTAACAAGGAAAAAATCATGCTGTGCAGGCGAAGGATACACCAGATTTTGGTCAACCAGCCCGCGAATATGCATCCGCCGACTGCACAAGAAAATAAAGAAATAATGTTATCACATATATGTTTTATGTATTTACATTATTTCTTCTACACATATTCAGTCTTGCTGGTACATTTTTTTTACAATCTTGTGATTTTTCGTTCTATTAAATTGACATTTATTGTTCTTAATATTATGTAGTACATATAATCAATGGTAAAAATATCTAATATGGTAAATATATCAATGGTAAAATCTGAATTCACATTATTTTGTTAAAATAATTTAATAAGTGAAATATCGTTTAACAAAGAAAATCAATTTAATACCTAAAGGCAAACAATAGTAAAAATAATCTGAATTCACAATGTTTTATTAAAATAATTTGATTCGCAAAGTATCGTTTAATAAATATAATAAATTGATTGTGTTTGATAAAATTAGTCATGTGACAATTGAAATAATATACTCGTAATTGAAGAAACGAAAATCACACTTTCGCAACGGACGGGTCCAAAGTTCCAAACATTCACTTTTTAATAATCCGCTTAAATTGAGGCCTTTTTCTGGCCTATAAATGTTCACTTAAGGCCTTTTTACCTATTTCACTTTGTAGGTCACTTTGTCCGTTCTAACAGTACATGTCTCAGCAACACTCTTTATTAACTTTAGCATGTTCTAGGGAAGTGTCGGTGGATTTTGTCACACATTTTGGATCACTTGGCATTTGAGTTGGAGAGTATCCTGCAAAAGAAAAAATATATTTAATTAGCAGTTTTCAGTAGAAGGCAGACAGACAAAAGTAGCAACAGACATTTTAGTAGATATTTATGGCCAATTTTTTTTTTTTTTGCAGGATGATTGCAAATAATGACATTGGTTCCACCATTTATGGATATTAAACAACACGAATAACTAGTTTGATATATTCATGTCTTGTATCAATTTGATCATAGTTGATTGTTGTAGAAGTTCTTACCCTAAATTAATTCGTGCTTTGTCTTGTCTTACCTCAATATAGTACACCCGCGCGGCTTCTCTCCCGTCAACAGGCTATCTTCCTACCTACCACTCTATAACAATTCAAGGGTAATTGCGAGCTTCAAATTTTGAAACAGAAATTAAAATAATGCTTACCTTTTATCCTAGTAGGCTTAAAATGTGGCAACGTATTAGTAGTCGTATCTAGCACACCTTTACTGTAGAACACACTGTTACTCTCAGAGCTGAATCTCACTGTCGGCGAGTTTGAGCTACTCCTTGAGTCCATCGCCAGAGACCTGGGCTCCAGGTGGTACCCAGGCTCCAACTCTAGCATCTGAGTGAGATTCAGTGGGTTTTTTCCAGGGTTACTGTACAGAGACGGTGGTGGTGGTGTGGCGTATTGCTCTGGTGGGAGCAGTTGTTCTGCTGGTAGCTGAAATATAAATTAACGCCGTTAGTGTGATGTCTTTTTTGTGAACGGAAAGTTCCGTCCTTGTTTTCACAAAATGGACCGAGAAGAGGGGCACCCCTTATGAACCTATGCATGAAATATTTTTTAAATAAGAAACTTGTAAGCAATCACATTGTCATTTTTGTCTATCCTTGTAGATCTAACAGTGTAGCTCTTTTTGAAATAAAAACTCCTGCTAAATATAGCTCTCTGTAGGACCGTGGCCTATAATTGATGTATGGCTAAGCAGTTATTTTTACTGACTTTACCTGCATATTATACGAATAAAAGATATTCAAAACTTACCAAACCACAAGTATTCAAAGGCAACGCATTCTTATACTTCAACCAATCCTCGTACACCTTATCATACGGCCGTCTATGACAATCATTGGGGCCAACGTTTGGCATATGCAAAACGCTCCTTGGGCCCAAGCTATGTATGCTGGGACCAAGGTTTGGCATTTGCAACGTTGGCGCGTATTCCGCCAACGTTCGGTATTCCGCCGGTCGGACTTGTATGTATTGGTTGCAAGGATCGATGTTGTGGTCGTAAAACCTGTCATAATTTGTCGGCATATCGTATTTATCCGTTATAAGCGGTCTTAAGGAACTGTAGTCGGTCGTAGAAGATTTATTTGAGCAGCTGTCGCTGATCTTCCCGTCTACTGGTATTATATCTGGGTTTTTATCTGTAAAGAGGAGATAGTGAATTCTTTTTAGTGCACGTTCTTTTGTTTTTGATGTTAATTTTATTTGTGCGAGCGCTTTTGATGTTTTATGGGTTGGGGCTGTAATTACAAGATGTTTTTTGGTTATTAAATTACTAGGGGTTATTGTTGTTATGCTTCTGAGGAATTCTAGATGGAATTACCAAATAACACTTTTCCCAACACAGGAATTGAATCCAGGACCACGCTCAGCAGTTGCACTTGCGATCATTAGGTTCAACGAGGCAACATGCAACTATTTCGGTATCAAAATTTAGGGACTTACCTAAACTATCAACGCTTTCCGATTCTTTAGTGCCAGTTAGCGGTATATTCGATGTTTCACCCTGCTTATCCTTTTCATGCTTTTCTAAAAAGAAAGAAAAAACACGTAGTCCTCTGTAAGTATTCATTCTTAGATTTTATTTTAATTTCTCAACCAATTTTCTCTTGTCGACTTTTAATAAATTCGTTGTATTTATTGCGCAAACTTAATGTTTGGGGTTTAAAATTTTCTTGGATCTTCATATTTTAAGTATGAATTACCTTGCAGTTGAAATTAATATGTAGGATATTTACAGCTTCTGAGTAAAATATTTGCTTTAAAGCGATATGTCTTTATTCCATTATAATGGTATGTGTAATGTTAATTATAACTTAAAATTTTAAATATTTTCGCAGAATCGACCTTAAATTTAATTAAAATTGATAATATTGTTTTAATCTCAGTATCAAGATTATTTTATTTTATGATTGTATAATATAATTAAATTAGAAACGATTGTTTGGCTTCAAATAAATTAAATATATCGTTTCAATTAAACTACACACCAAATACAATAAAACTGCACACAAAATTCAGTTAAACTACCCACCAAGTTCAACTGCCCCCATACTCACTCTCTCGCTTGTTGAAGTACTTGCAGCAGAAGACGACAGCTGACACGAAAGTCATGGCAGCGATCATTGCCACTAATCCCAGCACTATCATCAGGACTGTCGTCAGCTCCACCTTGACGGGGACCTGTGCTGTGGAAACAACTGTGTCTTTTATTTTACTTATCTTTTTTAATTATGATGCCATTCCATGTATTAAAATGGCTAGTTAAAAACATATTACCTATTACAAAAAGCAATAACATTTGTCAAGGGTCGAAAAACTAAGTAAACGTGTGACATTAAAACATTTTTAATCAATATTTTCTGAATAAACTGACTCTCCTCAGAGCCCTATGATTTTCTCAATGGTGGTGTGGTAGCTGGTTACTCCATATTAAAAAAAGAGTTTGACCAAAATTGGACCCAACTTTTTTCTATAGCGAAAACATTATCCAATGGTTCTATTTGGTTATTGTCTTTTCAATACGTAAAATTAATAAAGCCTACAAACAATCAAAACATGAAGTTATACCTGTACGCCGTTGTGGATACTTCAGCAAACTAGAGGTTAATGTCAGAGCTTCACTAAATCCTCTCCTATTGAAAGCTCTCACTGACACAGCCAAGGAGTTGCTTGCTGATAGACCAGCTACTTCAAACTCAGGATCATCACTGCTGACGTTCCGGAGAAGAAGACCTGTTGCCATGTCGAAGATCTGTGTGGAGGAAGGATCATATCAATGAAAGAAGGATTGGCACTAAATTGAAACTAAATAAACTTCACGAGGCTTATAATAATAAGCCTAAAACTTCCAGCTACCGGACATGGGCCTCTCTAATAACACTGCATTTAACTCTGTACTCGGCTTATTTCATTCAGCTGTCAGTCATCCAGTGAAGACAGTCACTCCAACTAGCCTGAAGGCTTCACCTTACGCCTCTAACAGTAGCGATACTTAAATATACCTACGTCCTACTTATTATAGGCAGTTAACCCAATGGCCACCTTGCTCACTAGGTAATATTATTACCACAAGAATAGCTCATGCTATTCTCATAGGTCGTTCTTACTCTAAAGAAGAAAAAGGAGAATTAGAAAGATCACTGATTTTCCAAGATGATGAAATGGCTTATAAATCGGCTCAAAAAAAAAACACATTACCATTGTTATTTTATTACCCAGACTTAAGCGATACATTGTCTGTCCACAAATACTTTAATGTCGTTCAGGATTTATTTGTTTCGAACTAAGTAATAGTTACACAACTTATCGAACTGCTGTGCTTTAAATCTACACACAGATTTTTTTGTTTAAGATCTGTTAGAATACAGAGACACCCTGCATAAGGATTGACATTACCACACAGAACGTGCTATCTTCAAGAGTGCTATCGAAACGCACGATATGAAATGATTATATGCCTTGTCCTTATATTGCGTAACGAAACTATAAGATTTGGGAGACCTATGCCGAACGTACATTCACGGAATTAAAATTAAATACATTAGTATCACCTCACCTAACGGCTTTTAAATGCACCCTCATAACTTACCTCCAATAAGAATGACTGGTGGATCCCTCCGTCGTGGCCTGGCGTGCAGTTCAGCGTCAAAGAGTCGTAAGTCACGTTGGTGATCTCACACGCCTTGGGAGTGGATGGCTTGTCTGTATGGAAGACAAAAAATAATTAAAATGTAATAAAGAATGAATAAAAGTATGCGTACTTTTCGACAAATCAATGTGCATAGAAAGTATTGGCATTTTCCCGTTTGCCTGGTTAACTTAAAAAGTCAAAGTTAACTTTTTAACTGACTTTCTTTTCTGGTTTCTAACTGACAAAAAATATACAACTTTAAGCGCAGAAGTTATTAACAAAAAATATGTTTCCTGATTTGTAAAAGTGCATTAAAAGGGATTTAACGAAGCTTATCTCTCTAGTGGATTAACCAGGAATTGAACTTTTTATTTTTGTTCATTATTCATCATCATTTCAGCCGAAAGACGTCCAGTGCTGGACATAGGCCTCCAAAAGGCGTCGCCACATTGACCGATCCCGTGCGTCTTTCATCCAGCGCCTTCTCGCAACCTTAACCAGGTCATCGGTCCACCTAGTGGGAGGCCTTCCAACGTCTTCCGCTTTGTTTTTTTTTATTTTTGTTAGCAAGCAAAATTACTGGCAATAGAGAATAAGTGCCTTACAAACATCAGCACCACCCTCTATTTCTAGTGCTATAATACTTTACGTCAACATACGACCTAATAACTTACACCACCCATGTAGGTACTAGAATTGTCTGGAACAGGAAAAGCGTCGTGTTTTATAGGAATAAGCTGCGGAAATTGATCGTAGTTCAGTCCGTCTAGCATAAATTTAACGACCTGAGCTCTTTGATTTGTATGGAGCTGACTGTGGGTTTTGGCATTTTATTGACTCTTCCTTTTATCTACGTAGATCTTTGTTTGAAAATAGGTCTCCTCTTTGTGTGTTATGAATAATTAGAAGATGTTCAGGTATACTGACTATTCTATAATTTTGTCATCTAGCAAATATGCCCATGTTCAGCGAAATTTTATTGTTTATCTTATACTTTACTATTCCTTTTTTTGTTTTTAAGAAACTATTTTGATTTCATAAATAGTTCAAGGGTTTAAACCTGTGTATTTTTTACTAAACCTATTAGTAGCTGCTGGGCAAATAACTACCCCATAGCCTTTACTTTGATCAATATTTGGCCAAACAGCCGGCCATACATCATTGTTGTGTATATAACTGGTTTTATTTCTTTACATAATTAATGGCGAATTATAATAATAGTGAACTGCTTACCAGCTGGTAGTATATGGAAGAGACAGGGCTTCGTCTGTCGACCCACGGAGTTGGTTCCCGAGCACTGCACCCAGCCGTAGTCTGAAGAAGTATTCACCATGTAAATGTATGTACCTGAATGAAATATCATCGATTACTACAAGCGAAAAAGCTCTGGCTAAAGTAACTGTTATGGCCCAATAACCATTTATTAAAGCAAATTCAATACGCATTGTAATAATTATTTAGCATGAGATCAATTTTTGGTCGTCCTGTGTACTAGATTAACTTTCCCGTGGGTCGTGACTTCGCTTCAATAGGTTAAGCCCAACACACTATACCCAATATTTAATATTTTATTTACTAAACCCACAATTAACTTTGGCTACCACCTAATAAGCGCCGAGTCAATGAAGCTCGACAATTCCCAGAGAAATGATACATTTTCTTGGATCCCGCACCAAAATTGATCAGAAACGAAAAGCAGAGGAGTAAGAAAAACAGGTCGGTATATTATCATCTGTATCGACCATTTGGCGATCTGTCTAGTGTATTATTCATTAATTTTTGGCGATATGTCTAGTGTATTTTTGGCCAAAAGGTCGGATATTGTAGGCTTACCTGGCAAATTAGATACAGTGGTTATCGATGATGTAATTAGCTCATGTTTACTATGAGCTGAGCTGTTAAACCACCAGTGGTACGACATTGGCTCCTGTGAACAAAAAGACAACATTTAATATTGCATGACCAGAAATAATACATAAACATGTTCACATCCTTCGAAGCCGACCCCAACACAGTTGGGAAAAAGGCTAGGCAGATGATGATGATGTTCACATCCTTCATTGTCGTTTTCAATGAAAAATTTGTAAGAAAACATTTGGTAATTACCTCTGTTTCAGGGAATAGTATTATTTAGGGCGGTATTGTACAAACTGTGGTTTTAGGTCAGAGGTGGACTTTTAGGTACGGGCTGAAAAAGTACTGCGATATTTTCATTTCGGCCTATTCAGTCTTACATTTTTACCCGAGTTTCTTTACCTTTGAAACAAACTGAAATTAAGTCGCTTCTCGGACTCATCTTCGTTTAATTTTGGAATCTCTACTCGATATAATTTATGTGTTATGTCCCTGAATATAAAATTTTAAATCAAGTTGTGTCATAGCAATGTTTAAGATACTGGTGTGATAATGGCGATCTTATCAGTCTGACAGCGATATCTTCCCACTGCTAGTACGAAGGCCTTCTTTCTGTGAGAGAAAGTGGATCAGATCTTCCACGAAAGTTTAAGCTTATAGGATTTCAACATACTTATCATCGATTTAGAAGACGAAAATATCTATGTCAAACTATTAAAAACGTTAAATTCTAGGGAAAATTTCTTCCCTCTTTCTTAGATTATGTAACAGGAAACTGAAAAGTCTATTTATGTTTTTATACGGTGGAGATCAGACATAAGGACTCCCACGCAAAAACTAAAAGTTTTGAAACTTGTATTGTGACTTTGCAAACTCTACTTTACATACGAATTGGCATTCTGAAACTCTTCAGGACTACTCGAAGTAATATTTCTTTTCAATTTAAATTACAGCAGTTTTTGAATACACACTTTTTTATATAGATAAAGAAATAAAAATCAAACTTAGTCTAGCTAGATGAATGAATATTCGTACCGGAAATAGATAAGGTGTAAATGCAGACAGGCGCGATTTGACAATGTGGCAAACCTATAAATAAATGCTTTTAAGCTTATCAATCTGTCTAACCATTTCCCAACTATGTTGAAGTTGGTCAGACCGGTTGACCGGTTGTTCTTCAAATGACTAGATATTTATAAAAGTTTCTATGAAAATGCGCTGTGGCATCTTTGTAGCATTGTCACGTAGCGCTTATCTCATAGCTAAAGATAAAAAGTATCGGAAAATTCGAGGAATGTTTATAATTCAGGGAAAGTTTTCCACTGAATTATTGCAAACTTCAGTTTCCTTTTTTCAGTTACCTTATTTCAGTTACCCAATTTCAAATTAAGTATACTATTAGTGTACAGGAAACTGATAAATAGGTGCCTAATAAGCAGCTATATTTATTTATTCCACATTCTATTACTGGCAATAAGTTGGTTGCCGGTTAAATTCTCGCATGAAAAAATAATTGTTTTGTATTATTTAAAGAACCTACCTGACCTTTGCAGGCTGATACAGTCACGATTTATGTAGTAAAATAACAACCTCAAAAAGTATGAAAACAAAATACTGACCGTTCCAAAATAAAGCTTCAACCTTAAGCATAAGTAATAGTATTTTAAATAGATATGCATAAGTCCTGTATCTACAAGTTGTTTTCAAGAGTCATCACGAATCGTCTCGCGCGCAGGTTTGACGATTTCCAGCCTCCCGAACAAGCCGGATTCCGAAAAGGCTTTATCACCGTCGTAGACCACATACATACGCTGCGGCAGGTTATACAGAAGACCGAATAGTATAACCTGCCTCTCTGCTTAGCGTTTGTGGACTACGAGAAAGCCTTCGATTCGATCGAGACTTGGGCTGTACTGCAGTCTCTCCAGCGGTGCCAGATCGACTACCGGTACGTTGAGGTGTTGAAGTGTTTGTACAGAAACGCCACCATGTCAGTCCGTCTTTAGGATCAGACCTCGAAACCAATATTTCCCCAGCGTGGCGTGAGACAGACAGACGTCATTTCTCCGAAACTGTTCACTGCTGCGCTGAAGGATGTTTTCAAGGTTCTGGACTGGAGGGGCCTAGGCATCAACGTTAATGGCGAGTACATCACTCACCTTCGGTTTGTCGACGACAAATCGGTCATGGCTGAGACCATGGAGACCCAAAATACAATGCTCGATGACCTCAGTAGTGCTTCCGAAAGAGTGGGTCTGAAAATGAACATGGACAAAACCAAGGTGATGTTGAATGCCCATGTCACACCCATTCCTATCAAGGTTGGAAACTCTACACTTGAAGTTGTAGACGACTATGTCTACCTGGGACAAACGATCCATTTGGGTAGGGCCAACTTTGAGAGAGAGATCAACCGTCGAATCCGACTCGGCTGGGCAGCTGGCAAGTTGCGCGGTGTCTTCTCGTCCAACTTACCACAGTGTCTCAAGCCAAAAGTCTATGACCAGTGTATGTTGCCAGTGATGACATATGGCTCTTAGACGTGATCGCTTACAATGGGCCTCATCAGAAAGCTTACAGTCACTCAAAGGGCAATGGAGAGGGCGTTTCCTAGCGTGATCGAATCAGAAATGTAGAGATCCGTAAGAGAACCAAGGTTAGCGACATAGCCCGAAGAATTGCCCAACTTAAGTGGCAGTGGGCAGGGCACATTGCTCGCAGAACGGATGGCCGATGAGGCAGAAAGGTTCTGGAGTGGCGACCGCGAACCGGAAAACGTTGCGTTGGAAGGCCTCCCACCAGGTGGACCGATGACCTGGTGTAGGTTGCGGGGATCCGCTGGTTGCAAGACGCACAGGACCGGTCAATGTGGCGACGCTTGGGGGAGGCCTATGTCCAGCAGTGGACGTCTTTCGGCTGATATGATGATGATGATGAAGTCCTGTATAGTGTTATTGTAACAGCATTTTAACTTACAAAACGACGATATTTTGAACGTAAACATTGAATATATTAATATTTTCGGAGACAAAACCATTGGAGGCGTCAATATTGAAAAAAATTGACGCAGCCTGCTTTCGTTATTTGTGTGTCGGTTTGAATAAAGCTTTACAGCAAAATCGTATTTGAAAAGTTGTAGTTTAAAACTATTTGACGTACTATGTTTTAATTTTAAAGTAGTATTTTATGGTATTTACAAAAAAGGAGTTAGTTATAGCGTGACGGGGGACAGGACGGCATGGAAGAAGAAAACGTGTTGCGCTGACCCCAAGTCACATGGGACAAGGGCAGGTAGATGATGATTTTATGATATAATCAAAATTTGAAGTAACTACATAGTTGATGCAGTGCAGTGAGCAGTGGTGGCCCAGTGGTATCGGCCGCGACTTACAAGTAGTTGTTGGTCGAGGGTTCGAGCCCAGGCAGGCGCTTTACTTTGTGTAAATTATTTCTTCACCACTGCTCTCAAAACGGTGAAGGAAAACATCGTGAGGAAACGTGTCCTAGAACCAAAAATTCGAAGACATGTGACATCCACCAACCCGCACTGGGCCCGCGTGATGGATTACGGCTCATTCCCTCTCACAGAGAGGAGGCCTGTGTCCCAGCAGTGGGAACATTAATAGGCTGATGATGATGATGACATAGTTAATTGGCAGCAAATTATTTATAAATTTTCACGTAATATTAACGGCCTATCGACCAATTAAATAACCCTGATTGTAACATAAGTATTAGTTGACACTGAACATTATCCATTTCAAAAGTTAAAAATTAATTGGGTATTATCATGGTAAAAAGAAGCATGATCAATTTATTAAATAAATTAAGGGCGATTTTCTGATAGTCTCGTTAGACTGAAAGCCGACATTGATGGGCAAAAGATAAACATATTGATATATTGATTATTAGCTATAACATCGAATAATATTTAATAACGATAATATTTCTTGCATGACTAACCTAACTTAACTGGCTCGAATCCGCCATTTTTTACAGAAGATGATTTCGTAAATTAATAAAACGCTGACTAAGTACGCTTCGATAGTGCGGATACAGTGTAGAAAAGTTCAGTAACCAAATAATTATTTTTTATAATTTTTACCATTTCATATTAAAGATCAATTTTTCAGGCTACTATATTCTGCCAGCGGTTTCGCCACAGTTACAGTCGCAAATTATCTTAAAGAAACGTACTACCGGGAAAAAAATATCTTATGTCCTAACCCAGAACATGGTCTACCGATGTGCCTAATTTTATCCAAATCCGTTCAGCCTGACAGAGTTACTTTCGCATTTATAATATTGGTATATTTGGAATGGATTATAGGTAATCTCCGTCCAGCCTGTACTTTTACATTTGACAGTTCAAAAACGAATGATTTAGTAACGAACTTATGCGGTACCGATTCAGTTAATTATATATAAAAAAAAAAAAAAAAAATTTTTTCATAAAAAGTGTTACAATATTAAGATGTGACACTGGATCCTGCACTAGGATACCCTGTGTCGTAGGATCCAGTCTCTCTCGACAAATATGGTTGATTGTTCAATTTAGATATCAAATGCAACGGTTCCAATCATTAAACATAATTAAAAAAACTAAAAGGTAACTAAAGGTGTGTATGTTATTGATGAGTGTTAGTGTGTATGTGTTGGTGTGTAGTTTAATACTCATTTGCTAGTAAGTTTTCTGTTTCACAGTAGATAAGTCTGAGTAACCAATCCTGGACTTCTTTTTTGCACACAAACTTGGTCATGAGAAGGACATTTAGCTTTCCATTGACCCTCTCATACAGATGTGGCCCAATATGTGAGAATGCTTTATTGCCAAATTTAAGTTTTCAGGAAACTTTGTTCCACTTAGGCTTTCTGCGCGTGCGCTGGTCCGTAACCAGTGTGGAAGCTGCGGTTTTATGGAACTTGAGTGTACCACTGCCATAATAAACAATTGGCGCACCGTCAGCACTCTTGTCTCACGATATAACATATCAGTGGGGTATCAGATACCTAATCTGTGAGAAACTTTTAGGATAGATTATAACAATTGACTATATTAATGAAGAAATTATAATTGACATAACCCACGATTTTATTCAATTGAAGATTCCATTTTACATGGAGAAGAATCCAACGATTCATTATAATAAAATTGCAAGTATTTACTAAATCCGAAACTATGAGGAATAGCGGACAACACTCAAAGGAGTCACGAGGCTGATTTTGATGAAAACTAAAACTGCATCATTGGATTTTTGAAAAAGCAATATTACTAGCCAGCCAGAATCTAAACCGTTGATTTAAAAAAAAACACGTGCTTTATTATTACACTATTCGATAGTGTCGGTAATGGGTCCGTGGCTTACGCCCCCAGTGATCGATGCACCTGTGGCCGACGCCCCCGATTCGATTAATTTATTTCAAAGCAGTTTTTGATCAAATGTACTGTCAAGCACAAAAATGTTGTACAAAAATAATAAATGTATATTGATTGAAAGTTTAAGTATAATATTAAATCATAATTATATTTATAACAAAGAAATATTGGTTGTATCTTTTGAAAAATGAAAGTCTTAGTTATTTTTCATTATTTATTTATAAGATAAGATAATAATAAGATATCTAGTAAAAAAATTGTATATAAATCACAGTTTACATCACCTATAATCAAGAGAATCATTTAACTTAATTACAATAATCAGTCTCAAATGTAATAAAATATAATATAAAAATAATAGTGATAAAGTGATAAAGATAAAATGTCTATATTATGGTTAGTTATTATAAATGTATATTAACAACATTCACTAACATTTTATATGAAGTCATTTTGATTTTTTGGATGTTTGTACATAATAAATATGCTTTTAATGGAGAAAAAGGTGTGTCAGGATAAGTTTAAGTGGCGATCTATTCCCTCTGCTATTCGATAGATAACTTTTGTTTAACAAGGAAAAATACTTCATTACGTTGAAACACTTTTCTCATTTACTGTACTAAGCGAGAAACCACAAAAAAATAAAAATATAAAATTAATCGAATCGGGGGCATCGGCCACAGGTGCATCGACCACTGGGGGCGTAAGCCACGGACCCTTGCTAATAAGGATCAACTTCTAAGAAGTAATGGTAAGCATTGCACTACTACTAAAAACCAATGTAATGCTGAATGCATGACATTTTTTTTTATTGCATGTCTTATCCTAATTAGATTATTGTCATATAGCAAATATTTAATTTACACTGTGATATTTACTGCTAAGTTAATTCAATTTAACTGTAAATTTTAATTAATCGTAATAACGAAGCGAAAAAGCACGTCGCTTCACTACAGTTACTGTAAGGGATGGACCCTTGTTGTGAAGTATTGAATTTTATTGACTATGGTTGCCTGTAAATAATTATGAAACTACATAGGCGTGTATCTGTCAAATGTAAAATAATAGGCTGGACGGAGATTAGTTCCATTATGAGCCTGAACGGGTGCTGGCACTTTTTACTCTGTGACAGCTATCGAAGAAAATTTTATCAAGAATCAACTTTCAACTTTTGTGTCTTTAACTTTCATATAAAGCCATTTTAACCTAAAATAATGGCCTTGAGGTGACCTTGGATCGAAATTCCCTACTTCGATATCTTTTGTGACATAATCTTCAGAAGTTATTTTCTGGGACGAGTTGTTGATAAAGTTTTTTTGGACGGAATTTCATGGAAAGGTATTAGAGTAAAAATATGAGAGGAATTAAGGATTTTAATAATGTCCGGACGTACTATTGACGTTACTATCAGTATTGAAATCAATAAAAGTAATGAATAAAAATTTGGATAAATAAAAGTTATTGGAGCGAGTAAAAGATTTTAGCTAGTTAGAGGGCCAAGTTTGGCAGTATCAGCATAATAATTTCTACTATCACACAAATAAGTATTTTGAGCTAAGTGTATTTGCTTCTCACTATAGATTTAAAACGTCTGCCTGAATAGTCTGTACTATGTTGGGCTCGGCTACCAGTCTAACCGGATTCAGCTAAATACTAGTATTTCAAATCAAAATGATTTTTGTTTTCAATCAAAATAATTTTTGTTTTCAATCAAAATAATTTTTGTTTTCAATCAAAATAATTTTTGTTTTCAATCAAAATAATTTTTGTTTTCAATCAAAATCATGTTTATTTTTCTTCCTCAAATAACACTTATCAACTAAATACTCTAAAACGGAAAAATAATAATAAGGACATGCCACTTAGTTATTTGCGGGAGACTGGTGCCTGAGCTAAGCCATAACCTGTATTTCAGGACACCAGGGACTCCAATACAGGAAAGAAAATTTACATATCATCAAAAACTACTACTATATATAGATAACGCTCAACAAAAGTTAAATTTTTACGTTATAAGTGCAAACACCTAATTGGAAGGTTTATTTTATTTTTTATTATGTGAAGTCATGAGTGTGAGTGTGTGTATATGTGAGTTTAAGTATGCGTGTGTGTATGTTTGTGTGTTTGGTGTTGAGAGCGTGATGAATGGAGCAACTGCCTATCTTTAAAACGTCTAATTATTTTAATCCATGTGGGATACCTACTATTTGATCATCAAGACAATTTAGTTTGCCGATGATAGGGCAAGATTTTTGACAGACATGACAGTTAAACTATTTGTCGTCTTTTATTACCAGCTCTTTATACCTGAATATTGATATGACTGACAGTGCCGTTATAAAAGGTGACTTATAATTCGACGTATGTATGCCTTCCAGAATATGATAGCGTGACCCTTTTGTAAAATTTAAGCATTACACATAACGCAGTACACTGAGGGATTTCGTGTTACCCAGTTAATTGACAATGGAGGACAGATAGGTGGTCAATCCTTGTAAAATACTGCTACCAATTCAGCTAAATCTATTTATATTGGAAGCTCTTTAAACGAAGTTGGAAAAAGACTAGGCAGATGATTGTAATGCAGAAGATGTGCTTACCTTCGGATTAGCATCAAGATCACAGTCGATGTCAATCACCTCTCCTCTTGCTGCCCTTATCAAGGTGGGAGCTGATGACGCGCAGGTTGGAACAACTGTACAGAAAACAACACAGGTTACCAGACAACCAGACGAATTACAGTTTTCATCCACACTTGATTGGTATACTGACAAGTCGCACTAAGCGCTTCTTCTCCATATTCTAAAGCGCAACTGCCTGTGGCATCTTTTTGCCCTATCATCAATCACCCGCCAGTCTTCAAAGCGAGAGTTGTTCAGTCATCGTCTGGACAAGAACGAGGTCAAGTACGCAGGCGAGAAAGGGCTCATAAAGAACAAAAAAAAGAATACTATGTCTCTCTAATCTAGTTATGAGAGTCGAAACTTGTGTTCAGCGCGTGCTTGAATATTATTAGTATTGGCATCTCTAGTTGCTGCCAAAGCGACGATTCCGAGTTCTGTGGGAGAAACCAACCCATCGCGATACGAAGATTTATACTTTACGTCAAGTTTTAACTATTAATTATAGTATTTACCTTCGTTAGAGATCTTCAGGAGAAGAACTAGGGTACATTTCCTGTCAACATGACTCATAAATATGTATTTATTTTAGTTATACATTATAAAATTGTGTGATGTAAACGTATTTGTAGTGAATTTAGTTAGTAAGAATTAAAATTTGAATTTGATTTTAAGTTTTTTTTTGTTGTGCGCTTTTGTTAACTGTCCTAATTGTGTAAATCTCGCTATAACACTGAGGTTTGCTGTTTGCTGTAAGAGAACCCAATTATGGGTTCAGCTCGCCTTTGTACATAAGTTGTACTTCTGTACTTGTATATGTTTGTTTTGTGTACAATAAAAAAATATATATATTTTAACAAGTTAGCAAATACAAATTTTATAAACGATGTCTTTTAGTTTTGGTTTAAAAGTTGAGTTTTAGATAAATAATTTGTATTATGAAACGATATATTGTGTCCTCTCATGCGGTGATGGATAAAAAAGGCTATTACGAGAGAAAATCAGAGGAATTCTTTTAACTACCTATTTCGTCAACTTGGGAAAAAGGGTATGATGGTTTATCATCCTACTGCTAATATCAACGAAAGTTGATCAGCTTGCATGAATGATTGTTACTCTTTCCCGCAAAAATTACTGAACGGATTTTTATTAAATTTTACAGTAATATAGCTTATACATTAAAATAACAATATCACATCTAGTCTACTTACACTTGACATCCAACATCAGGCTCTCAGAAGATCCTTCTCCTAGAGCGTTTCTTGCGGAGCAGACGTAAGCACCAGCTGCCTTTCTTGATAACCGCTGCAGGACCAGGCTTTGGTTGGCTAGAAGAACTCCTGGTCCCGGTTTGACTACTACACCCTGGTAGAAATAAAATGGGATACTACAGTTTCGTACTTTAGATTTGAAAGTGTAATGTTTAATTTTATAAAGAAATACAGCCACCGCGAACGGTCAATTTTAGTATGTAGTATCATCAGCCGGGCTTAAAGGCATAGCCCATGAACGCTTTGTTAAACTGTGGGAATTCAACTCAGGACTGCTAAATTAATTGTCCCTTGGAGGCATGGCCTATTGGTTTCTTCAGGTCTTTCATTTGCCTTTTGAATAAGCTTTGCTGTAGCAGTTTACGATTAAGTTATTGCTATCTAAACACCAGTTTAAGCAGAGATGCGTAATCGGCTGATAGTAGCAATAAATAAGCAATAAAAATAATGAGAACTTACATTATGCGTAAAATACACATGGCTGTGCCACGGGTTCGCTTGCACTCGGCAGTCCAGGTACACGTCTGAGCCCTCCACCACTTTGCTGGCGTCTACATTAGCACCTAACTCTAATTTTGCTACCGGCAGATCTAAAAAAAAAAACAAAAAACTATTCACAACATATTTTTATTTACATTTTGAAAACTACATCAGAAGATAATGAAAGAAGAAGACATACTTCGCCGACCCCAAAAAAAATGGGATAAGAACTGGAGGATCATACTGATGATTGTGGAAAGTAAATACTTAAATCATTCTATTAAAATCCGTGTAATGTTTTCTCTAGATTATTTTGTTGAATCTTCTAAGCTAATATTTGCTCGAGAGTTTGTTGCTTGTTTTTGGGGACTTTGAATGTTGTGAAATTGTAAGTTTGGAATCTAACTAAGCCTATTTCTGATAAATTGAACAGATTATCATTTCAGTATTCCAATACCGACTTTGAGAAACTTCAACTGTAATCTAAACCAGCTCAAAGTTTTGTCTTGGATAGCAGGATTAGAGCAGTGGTGGTCCAGTGGTAGCGGCCGCGACTTACAAGTAAGTCGTGAGTTCAAACCCAGGCAGGCGCTTTAATTAGTGTAAATTATTTCATCTCCACTGCTCTTAAAACGGTGAAGGAAAACATCTCACAGAGAAGACGCCTGTTTCCCAGCAGTGGGAACATTAAAGAAAAGGCTAATGATGATTACATGAAAATATGGACAATAATAATTTGAAGTAGATACTTACTAAGTTTAATTTAATTAAATTTACTCACGTCAAAAATAGGTAAAGGACGAGCATAATGATCAACGCTCAAATGCACATGCCTTCTCTGCACAAGGAGACAAATTTGTCTACTAGTGGTATAATATTAGACTGGTTTTATTGAATAACTCACGTTGTATCTCCATCTTCCAGCCATCCTCATGAGTGGAAAGCGGCAGACTTGGCTGCACAGCCCTGCAGGACAGGACTCTCCCAGCGTCCTCTATAGTTGGCACGAAGTTCAGGATGCTGTTGGTGATGTTGCCGTCCGTTGATGTCTGTGACAAAATGGTAGGTATTGTTTTAAAGCTTCAGGAACCCGTAGAGACTCAGTGCAAGGGCAAGGTCCTATCGAGAGCTTTTAGCTATTTTCCATACTAACAAACTAGTGAATTATTATAGTGTCATTTCTGCCTAACCTTGTAGATCTAATTGCAGCGTCGCTCTTTTTAACCGACTTACCAAAAAAGGAGGAGGTTCTATGTTCGACTTCTTATTTTTTTTTTTTTTTTTTTTATGTATGTTCTCCGATATCTCCGTCAATTGTGGACCGATTTTGAAAAATATATTTTTTTTTGAAATAGTATATTTCGAAATTGGTCCCATTTTAATTTGGTGAAGATCTGATGAGAACTTCGGAGACAACATAAATCTTCAATAAATAACGGCAAATCATTCGGAATTGCTGCAATCGCATGTCTGTTTATTGTATATACCATTTCATAACATAACATCACGCCAGTACGCACTAAAGGGGTTCGCAGATCTCTCATTTCACTGGTTATTTTCAAGTTTCATGTTATTCGGGTGATCTATTCTGGCGTTATAGAGTACCTTACTAAATAACTTGCCTATTTTAGGTAGGTACAACTAAAAAGGGAAAAATAAAAATCTTTTTTGCAAAAAAATACTACCAACTTCCAAATCCGTCTTTCTTTTTACCCATTTTTTTGCGATATGGACACCGACTTCCAAAAATAAAATTATTTTTCACTTTGTAGTTTTTTACTTGGAAGTCGGTAGTATTTTTTTGCAAAAAGGTTTTTTATTGTACTATAAATAAAACTAGTTAATAGTTCTCAATGGGGCCCCGCTCTCAAAGACAGGAGAAAAAGTCAAACGCCTGTATTCTGAATAGAGAATTTTGAGTTAATAACATGTCTCAGTGCGTCCAAGGTATACCCAGATTGGAAGTAATAAGTACATATTCTGAATATGGCCAATAAACTGGGTATGTGAAGCCGAAATAGTCGCTATTTGCTTAATTGCACTATTGTGTTCAGGAAAAAAAAAATGATACAATAAAGTAGGTATAATAAACTAAATAATAGGTACAACAATTTCTTTTGCATTTTTTAACGGATCTCAGAATTATTCGCATCAAAATACTTGATGAAAAATTATTTTAACGAGAGGAAGACAACTTTCAGATAGTAGCGCCACTTCGAATCGAATAGCGGAAGTTATCTTCGCGGAACTTCGTGTTGTATTGAACTTTGCAGAATGTTCGAGACAAAAACTCTTGGAACTTCTCGTAGCTTCGGTCACACTGGATTTGTTTTTTCTTGTTTTAATATCCAAGTCCTGGGAGCATCAAGAACGGTCTAGAAGTTCCAGAGATATTTCCCGTGCTATATAAAGAGCAGTTGTCGTGGAACAGTTTTGATTTGGAAGCGATTAAGAGCAATCAAAATCGAAATAATGCGAAGTAACAAACTTGTTTAAGAAGTGTCTAAGTAATAAAGCGTGATTGATTAAAGTGTGCTGATTAAATATTTTTTCCTGCACGAAAATCAAAAATCAAAATCATTTTTTTTTTCACATGGGACTACATGGGCACTAATAAAGCGTCGACAAAAGGTGCATGGATTGGGTCGGTCGTATCCTAGGGAGAGGAACCGGCAAGAAACTCCACGGACATGAAAATATTGGAAAACCAAACAATTTTTTAAAAGAGTAACTATAAAAAAATTGTTTGGTTTTACAATATTTTTATGTAACAGCATTAGTACTTAGATGGGGGGACAACGTAGGCCCGACAATAAGTCGTAAGAAACTTAAAACAAATATTGTATATTATATAAACAAAAGATTAAATAAAAAGAAAACGAGATAAAATGTTAACAAGCATCTAGAAATCTAGAAGGCCTTCAATGTTCTCACATTTACAAAACAATCGGTAAAAGAATCTGTACAAAGTATAACAAGACTAAATTAACATGTGGCACAAATGTTGTTATCAGTGCTGTAACTATTCTTAGCAAAGAGCTATAAAAGATGATTGAATACCACTGTAAAAAATTTAATTAAAAGAAGAAGAAATGACATTGAGAGTAGTTAGAGACATCCACATATTTGTGCCGTTAATGAGTTACCAGGGAAGCCACATACGCAGAAGGAGCTAAAGCCAGATTTTGACAAAGTACGACGCTCTGTGGTCGGTATCTAAATGGAATTATTGAGACAAGATTTACTTTTTACTAGAATAACATAAAGTTTCGTTTGTTAAGACAAAGCTTGAGTATAATGATCCTAATAATGCTAGAAACATACATATGTTACTGCTAAGATCTTGCCTCATTATTCACATCTGATCACGAGCGTTGGTAAAATATTTTCCACCAGCGGTCACAGCTGTCGTTATAACAAAAACCCCATAAAGTTAACAATAATAATATTTTACTCACTGTTTCTCTAACAGTCTTCAACCTGGTGCCTCCTTTCCACCAGGAAATGGTGGGCTTAGGTCTGGCACCCACAGCTTGGCAGACCAGCTCGGTGCTCTGTCCCGCCACCAGAGGTCTCTTGCCGCCTCGAAGACGTACCCAGAGTGGTCGTACTGTGGACAAAGGTACAATAAAGTCTTAGATTTTTAAATAGACATTAATTTACTAATTTAGGTACATATCGTGTTATTTTAATGAGTGTTTTGTTTCTAAAAATGGCATTAATTATGCCAATACCCACCTATGATATCTTTTCCTATTTCGTAGGCTGGGTAAAGTTTTCTTTTCATACAGAGAAGGCAAGGACTCTACAAAATGTCTGTATTCTGTAAAAACAGAAGTAGGTACATCTATACCAATATTATAAAGAGGATTTTTTTTTTTTGTTTGTGTGTTTTTTTGTACCGAATAGGCTCCGAAACTACTGGACCGATTTTAAAAAATTATTCACCAATGGAAAGCTTCAATATTCCCGAGTAACATAGGCTATAATTTTGACGGGAGCGAAGCCGCGGGGGCCAGCTAGTAACGTATATAGCCTTTTCCACCGCGTTAATTGGCTATTATAAACCTCCGCACTGCTCTAGCAAACACATATTTATGGCACTTTCGCTTAAAACAGAAAAGGAACTTGCAGAAATCTTTTTTAGCATCTACAAAAAGTAACCAATTCACGCAGTTAACAAGCCTTTTATAACAAGTCATCATCATTATTATCATTGTACTTATACACCTCAGAACCCATTTATTAATAACACCCCAAACAAGACAAGATCAGTGACAACGAACATTAAATTTTAATGTAATTTATGAATAATTTAATTATAATGCATCCCATTCTTCCGCGCCACGGAGTTGAATTTACTTACGCATTTTAAATATCAATCAAGCAAGCTTGTAATGAAATTAAGGATTGAATAGGGGAGAGACCAGGTGGTGACCAGATGTTTTGTTTAAGGTAAATTGCTACTTATTGTAATGTTCTGTTTTTGAATTGATTATTTTAATCGATGGGCATGGACAACACACATGTGACATTTTGTCAGCGATAATGATATCAGAAAGTCCAAAATGTGTGGGACTCACATCCAACGTTCATGTTTGGCTTCTACCTTCAACGCTGACATAATAATATATCACTTAATCTAGAGCTTGGGTCCTAGTACTTTCTTAACTAAGGTTGTTCGATTAAGGGGCAAGCAGCTTACGTTCTCTATCTGCTTTAGAGATAATTTTAGGCACGTTTCTATCTACCAACATGGAGTTGTGACCTAAAGTAAAACCAGGAAATTTATTAAAACATTTCGAAGATATTTGGCTGTTGGCAAGGCATACATTTTTTGGACTTACTTACTGTCGTGGTCTTAATTTTTAGGTTTCCGTACCCAAAGGGTAAAAACGGGACCCTATTACTAAGACTCCGCGGTCCGTCTGTCTGTCGGTCTGTCACCAGGCTGTATCTCATTAACCGTGTTAGCTAGGCAGTTTAAATTTTCACAGATGATGTATTTCTGTTTTTATTTTATCTTGCAACGTATAAACAATAATTTAAGCACGCAACCATCTAATTAATAAAAAATCGGCCAAGAAATACGTCATCTGTAAAAATGTCAACTGCCTAGCTATCAGGGCTCATGAGATACAGCCTGGTGACAGTCGGACAGACAGACAGACAGACAGACGGTCTTAGTAATAGGGTCCCGTTTTTACCCTTTGGGTACGGAACCTTAAAAACCAAGCCCAACTTTTTTATGATTTACTGTTTTATAAATTCATTGTGGGCTACAACAATAGCCCACTTGTGGGGAAACAAAGAGCAAACTTAATTTAAATAATTGAAAAGAATTTGATCCCTTTTTTTCTTTAGAGCACTTAACACAATTAAGTCGAGTTTTTTGTTGACTTAAATCTTTTTAGGGTACCGCAAGGCTGTGTCATAAAACTTTTATGAATGGGTTCCAAAAAGCAACGCATTTTTTATTCTGTAAGTGAAGGGAAGTTTTTTCTTTTTCAAGGCAAATGATTATGATAAATTATAATTTTCTTAAAATCCTTGAACTTTGTATAAGCTTTTATTTAGTTGCACCTGTCTCAGTGACACTAATAAAAGTTTGCAGTTAAAATTTGCCCACTTCCCAGTGTTCGATTGAGCTGATATTTGGCACAAACCTTCGGTTCTTGTGACAATGCAGTTTTGAATATAAAACCGTGTTTAAAAAAATATTAAGCTTGTTTTTTTATCATTTGCTGTAGCTTATAGTCATCATCTTCTAGTTTTAAACCTGTTACCATTAATCATTTCATTACATTTTAAAAAATCTAGACATTGGAAGGCCGCAGTGGACTTCAATATTGTTGATAGCGATGGATTTTTTTGTGGAGCGTTGATCATAATATTACTTGGTATCTATGAAGCACAGCCTTTTAAAGCCACGATTAAACTTATTTCAGGCTCAAAAGCAACAGCCTCCCATCATTTTATTAACAAATATGACTACTGACTGACATGCCTGTTAAAACAAAATCAAAATGTATGATTTAAATTCCATACAAAAGGGATATTCATGAATTACGCAACGCCTAGGAAGGATTAAACAATTTAGCATGCAGTTAATAAAATCGATAACTTTTATAGCTATGGATCCCACCGTACAAAAAGTAAAATCAATTAAAACTGTAAACTGTACTGTGTTGCTGCAAGAGAAGATAAACATTATATATTATAGCTTAACGTTGAATTTTGTTTCTGATATCTATATATCCTGCCACAAAAAATATTAATTTCATGGCAGACATGAACTTTCATTCATTAAGAGAGGGATTAAAGTTCAATGGAGCTTACCAAAAAATGCAGATGCAAATAATCAAGTGTGAGAATATTTTCAAGTGAGTGGGAAATTTTGAACTTATTGTTTGAAGTACTGAGAAACAATAAAATTAAATTTCCTAGGGTGTTTTTATTAAGTGAACAAACTCTTTTCTTATTTTTGTTTGAAGTTGTGTATAAGTAATGTAGGAAGCCGAATAAAATCTCGTCGTGTTAGTTTGTGAACCGTTTCCAAGTGTAAGCTTTTAATAAAAGGAATGTTGGTTTAGTGATTCATGTTGGGTTGAATGAAAGTTACAGCAGCAGAACATCTGCTTTTAAGACGAAAGAAGACCTTCAAAAAGTGTGTGCTAATGTCTTCTTGAATTCTTCCATCGCTATGAATCTATGGATATCATCTAACAGAGGAACCTTGAGCCACAAGGTGACCTTGAGCTGGCCTAGCATAGTATGGAGTTATAATATTATATCACGCCTGTATTATCTGACGTGTTAGGCAGAGTGTATTTTCTGTTAGTGTAATACTGTGTAGTGATGTTTACACGCACATAACATAACATCACGCCTGTATTTTCCGACGTGTTTACAAACATTTGTAGGTATAGGTGCACACCTATACAAATGTTTGTGAACTAGATTAGAAATAGATGTTGATCATGGTCTAGATTAAAACAAAAGATGCTACGTATTTATCACGGTACGTTCACGTGAGTTAATATTGGCAAAAGCTGGTGATCTTAGTTATAAACTGTATGCACTGTTTATAAGTTAACCAGCTTTTACTCTTAATTATGTAACTTAAAGTAAATATAGGCATATTTACTTTAAGTTACATAATTTTGAATTTAAGAGGATCCTTACTGATGTTGTTGCTAGTTTAAGTAAATTCATCGATCTGTTTTATTTATTTTTCAATTTGTGAAGTAAAATAAAACAGTGTTTCTCTTGCTAGTAATACCCAGCGGCGTCTTAAAAGGAAAATGTCATAAAAAAAATGAGAAAAGTATGTTTGCAATATAGAGAATTATTAAAAAAAAATACTTAACAAATAGCCATAATTATCACTTACAGACATTGATGAACACCGGGTGCAGGTAGTATTTAACACAACAACTATTAATACTCAATCACTAATTACTTACATTAACTAAGAAAACAGGATAATAAGTCACAGATTTTAATTAATTACGTGTTGTTAATTATTGTCCTTATAAGACGCCTTGTGCAATGTAATTGGCAATTAAGAAAAGAAATGTAATTATTTATAAAAACCTGGCGAGAATTTTTTTCAAGAAATTCGATGTATTTTAAACACAGCATCTGTACTCATTTTTTAAAGAAGAAAAGTTGTTAGTTCATAGAAATTAAGTAATCCTTGGACAAACTTTAGATCCAATTACAGAAATTGACAGAAAGTTACAGTATCTACTCTATAGGGCCTATTTTTATCATAGTGAAATAAGGGATGCCGCCTAAAACGCTAGACAATAATGGTATTGTTATGATGGGCCGGCATTAGTGAGGGCTATGCTCGCAGAGACAGAAAACTGTAGGGAAATAGTTTCCTTCTGTGATACCATTATAGCCCAGAAGGAGGCCGCCGAGCACAATCATGAGAGGGCTGATCGGAGAAGCTCGGAGAAGAAGGCGTCGTGGAGGCAACCACCTCGACGCCTCTGTCCGCTCAGCATGTGACTCCAGGTAAGACAGTGGCACAGTGGCTACGCATAGCACGCTTCGCAGTCTCCACAGGGATGTTCCCTAACTGGCGTTGCACAGAAGAGGTTCCAGAGTGGTCTTTTAAGAGGGAGGAAGTCCACGCACGGGTTCCATGTGTGTGTGTTGTGATCACCGGGGTGGTTTTAGTGAGGTAAAATCCCACACTCCTTAGCCTTTTCCTCAAAAACCCAGGTGACTTTTGAAGGTTTTTCAAAGAAAACAAAGAAAAATGTTATTGTTATGACAAGTCACGAGAGTTTCGACTTGCGACTTTGTCTAGAGATGACCCCTTACTATAAGCTATAAGCTCCGCTCGAGTTGGAAAATAGTCGAAGATCCTGGCATTATTACTATTATAAAACGCAAACCATATTAACATTAACATTAGAAGCAGGATATTTACCATGTTTACTGTTTGTTGCGATATCCCGCTTATAATGTTAATGTTAGTGTTAGTGACCATGACAGTTTAAAAACTTATATCTATAGATTTTACCATTTTCATTATATCATTTTACCTATAGATACGTGTCAAAACTGTGAAATAACTAGTTGCTACACGCGGCTCCACCCGCTTTTAATTATTACTGCCCCCAATATGTTTATAATTTATAGTCTATGCGTTAAGGTTACAAAAGGAAACAAATAAACTACAGAGTCATAGGTTCTGCTTTGCTGCGAATTGAAAATACCACCCTATCATAATTTTTATCTTCAGTTAATTGTCATTCTTTAATTACGCCGTTAATCATGGGTACAACATTTTAAAACGCTGATATGTTGTTTGTCCTTTCATTTGGTGCTAATACATACACATTGCATTTACATTTTTTTCATTCACATTGTGGACCATGAACAAACGCGAACAGTAGCAGCTACATGTAGCTAGCCGTAGGCAAAGCATGGCTTTTCCAAATACACCCCTGCTACCCTTGAGCTTTGTTAATAGTAATAGCAAAACTAAGTTTGATCGGAAACTGGAGTCTTTTGAATTGAACTGATAGTTCAGTGGGGATTATTACGATTCGACGTATGAACACGGTTTTCCCTTTTGTTATAACTGCTAATATATTGGCACCTTAAGGTGAACGCGCACTTGTCCGCGCCGCAGGAGCTGCACGCGCCGCAGTCATCGAATTTTCGAAATCTTTATATGAAATCGTATGCAGCCTCGCGCACCTATCCGCGCCGCACGAGCCGCATTTCAGCAAAATGCTGTAGGTATACGGATTCTACCAGCGCGTGCTGATGACGTCATCAGATTCGGCGCGTTCGATGCTTGCGACGAGTGCAGTGCTGGCGGCGCGGAGACATTATGCGTATAGTGCGGGACACGTAAGTTGAACCAAAATGTATTATCGTTCTCTTGAAATTAGACGATTTAAACCGAAATGAAGCCTTTTCTTTGTGACCTAACAGTTGGCAATTTGTATATTGTAAACGATTAGATCGTAGAAAAGGGATTTATTTCAGTTTAAATTGTTTAATTTCAAGAGAACGATAATACATTTTGGTTCAACTTACGTGTCCCGCACTATACAGTGATGCCAACTTAGCTAATTTATAGCTATCAAGCTATTTTTCGGCTACTATTTAATAAAAACTAATAGCTACATTTTAAGCTATAATTTCTAGCAATTTTTTATATGACATGAAACTTTCGAGAGTCTGTAGAGAGGCACCGGATCTTAAAAAATAAAATAAACGTGGCTCTATGGTATGACTTGATTCAAATCTCTCAAATACAAAACACTGCATCCGTATCGTATTCCGTAGAGTTTTTGGCTGAATTTTTTCGAGTAAAGTATAATAAAATAATATATATAATAGAATATTAAAATACTTAAAAAACCGTTTATCCTCCTTTAGCAAATCAGGAAATAACGTTTGATACTCTCCAAACTGTTCTCTTTTTAAGTTTATGTCATGAACCCATTTCTTTTTTTTCTTGCATTTTCTTCTTCTAATAATAGGCAACCGACGATAATAGGATCAAGTGCCATAGTATACTACGTACGTTCGTTATGTACAAAAAATATTCTTAAAATAAGACAGATGGACAAAAGTGAATATGATTCCGACAACACTGAGCGTGCGGCGCGTTCGGCGCGTACGGCGCGTACGGCGCGTTCGGCGCGTTCGGCGCGGATAGCGGGGGCCAAGAGAAAATGCGATGACTGCGGCGCGTGCGGCGAGTGCGGTGCGTCTAGGTGCGCGTTCACCTTTATTGTGTAATACGAAGCCTCATCCCATTACATAATTTAAATAAATATACAGATCTCAATTATTTGTTATCACAAATATGCCTGCAAAGTTTTAACCAAATCGGAAGCAAGTTTCATAGAAAGATCAGCTTTTCCCATTTCATCATCATCATCATATAAGCCGAAAGACGTCCACGGCTGGACATAGGCCTGTCCCAAGCGTTGCCACATTGACCCATTTCCCATTTACCCCCTTAAAATTCGAATTTACAAAAATCCTTTCTTAGCTTACGTTTACTATCTTATACTTACCACCTGCCAAAATTCAGCTTCATGATGAAAATTTGTTCATTTTATCTTTACAACCCCAACCCCTCCTCTCTGCATTTCTCCCCCTTCGTGTTTTATGCAAAAAGAAGTAGCGCAGTATGCCTGGGATATGCTCATGTATACTGCGCTATCACGGGGAGATAGCGCAGTAAAGTGGGACTCCAACCCACTTAAACTCCACGGTGTCCTCCTGTGCCGCTTATGGCGGGGATACGGGCACGCGTTAGCATTAATCCATGAAAAACAACACACCATGCTGTAAACTTGAGAGGGTATAATGACTCTGCCTGGATTATACGCGGATTTTCTGTGCCACAGAGATGATAGTTTTGCTTATTCACATATTGAGTCGATTGACAGGCGGGCCAAGAGGCTTATTGGCAATGATGCACTGGTTGCGTCAAAGCTCCAGAGCCTCGAACATCGACGCCGAGTTGCCAGCCTGTCGGTTTTATATCGGTTACATTTCGAGGAGTGTGCGACGGAACTGCACAATTTGATTCCGCCTAGCCCTTTCCATAATCGGACTACAAGACGTACGGCCATGCGCCATCGGTACATGGTGGACATCCCACCCATACGCACAAAGCGTTTTGCTAATACTTTCATTGTGCGCACAGCTAAGGAGTGGAATTCCCTTCCGGAGTCTTTGTTTCCTGATAGCTACAACCTTGGGGTCTTTAAGTCAAGAGTGAATAGGTTTCTTCTAGGCAAGCGTGCTTCACCGTAGGCCACATCATCGCTTACCATCAGGCGAGGTAGTGGTCAAACGCGAGCCTATCGATAATAAAAAAAAAAAAAACACAGAGCTTAATCATTATGATTTTCGATGATAAGTTGCCTTCCTCGTGGTCGTGATTTAGAATGGCTTGACGTATCGTAGGTTACACGCGCTTGGACGTTACCAGCTATATTTTGTATCTGTTTACTTCATAAATTTCGTAGCTGATTGTCGAAGGAAAAATGATAGCATCTTCAGATAAAGTGATGAGTTTTGTGCCATTCTGTACTGTCTAGACATGGGTATTCCAATTAGTTTACGCTAACAAAGTCGTCTTATGGAAGTTAGAATTTAATTATACACTTCTTTGTATAGCACGCACGTAAAATGTCGAGGCTGTACTGACTCTGGATAGGCAACGTAGAATTGCCCGTGTGAGATGCAATATTTCCTTAAATCTATGCCTGCCACTTTAAATGATTTATTTTTGGTCATTGCAAAGGGGGAATTGTAATCGTTTAAACTTAAAGACATAGTCAGAGGGTCTCAGTGATATTCGAGGTATGAAAACTAATTCCCCCCGAGCACATCCAGTAGGAAGGAGGAGGTAGGTAGGAGGTAGGTATTATTCATACAAACTTTATAAGCCTTTATTACCCGTTTAAGGGCTGAAATTCAAAAAATGCTTAAGTACGTTTTACTTTAATTGTATTCAAGAGCAGAAATACTATGTTTCAAGTAATTTTGATGATAAACAATTTCTTTTTCTTACAAACTTTAACACCCCTGTTTACCCCTTTAAGGGATAAAATTCAAAATATCCTTAGTTGTTTTGAATAGCAGTAATACTAAGTTTCAAGTAATTTTGATGATAAACTATTTATTTTTCTTACATACTTTAACACCCATTTTTAACCCTTTAAGGGACGAAATTCAAAAAAACCTTCAACACATGTTTCTTTAATTGTGTTAAAGAACAGAAATACTAAGTTTCAAGTAATTTTTATGATAAAAATTTTAATTTTTCTTACATAATTTAACACCCCGTTTTACCCCTGTAACGGATGAAATTAAAAAAAAACCATAAACATGTGTTTCAATTATTGTATTGAAGAGCAGAAATACTAAGTTTCAAGTAATTTTGATGATAAACAATTATTTTTCTTACAAACTTGTAACACCCCTTTTGACCCTTTTACGGGATGAAATTCAAAATATCCTTGAATATGTTTTTCATAAGTTGTTTTGAAGAGCAGAAATATTAAGTTTCAAGTAATTTTGATGATAAACTATTTATTTTTCTTACATACTTTAACACCCATTTTTAACCCTGTAAGGGATGAAATTCAAAAAAACCTTCAACACATGTTTCTTTAATTGTGTTAAAGAACAGAAATACTAAGTTTTAAGAAATTTTGATAATAAACAATTTATTTTTCTTACAAAATTTAACACCCCTTTTTAACCTTTTAAGGGATGACATTCAAAAAAATGTTCAACACTTATTTCTGTAATTGTAATAAAGAACAGAAATACTAAGTTTCAAGTAATTTTGATGATAAACAATTTATCCATATCTATATATATCTATATTCTATTCTATATATCTATAAAAGCGAAAGGTGACTGAATGACTGATCAATCAACGCACAGCCAAAACTGCTAAGCCTAGAAGCATGAAATTTGGTAGAAAGGTTCTTAAAGTGACGTAAGTGTGCACTAAGAAAGGATTTTTGGAAATTCTACCCCTAAGGGGGTAAAAAGGAGGTTGAAAGTTTGTATGAAAAATTTAATTCCTTCGACTAACATTCTTGAAACTTAGCACAAATATTATTCTAAGTAAATGATAAAGATTGACATTATTAGTTTTTAGAAACTACCCCCAAATGATGATTTAAGGGGTGTTGAAGTTTGTATGGAAAAATCAGATTTCTTTGATCAATAAACTTGAAACTTGTCACAAATACTTATCTAAATGAATAATAAAGGTTGCTTCTATTATTTTTTGAAACTACCCTCCAAAACACGATTTAGGGGTGTTATTTTTTTTTGAAGAATCTCATTACTTCAGTTAATAAACTTGAAACTTTACATAAATACCAATCTAAATAAACAATAAAGGCTTTCATTGTTGCTTTTTCGAAACTACCCCCAAAAGATGATTTAGGGGATGTAATTTTTTTTTTTTATGAATCTGATTTCTTGGGTGAATAAACATGAAACTTGACATAAATACCATCTTAAATAAACAATAAAGGTTGTCATTATTTTTTTTTTGCAACTACCCCCAAAAGACGATTTAGAGGTGTATTTTTTTTTTGAAGAATCTAATTATCTAAATAGACAATAAAGGCTTTCATTGTTAGTTTTGCAAAACTACCCCCAAAAGATGTTTTAGGGGATGTTAAATTTTTTGAAGAATCTGATTTCTTGGGTGAATAAACATGAAACTTGACATAAATACCATCCTTGATAAACAATAAAGGTTGTCATTATTAGTTTTTTGCAACTACCCTCAAAAGACGATTTAGGAGGTATTACAGTGTTTTTGAAAAATCTGATATTTAGGGTCAACAAACTTGAAACTTGCCACAAATACTAACCTTAAGGTTGCTATTATTATTTTTTTAAACTACTCCCAAAAGACGATTTAGGGGATGTTAATTTTTTTGAAGAATCTAATTTCTTAGGTCAATAAATATGAAACTGCTTAAATACCAACTTAAATAAACAATAAAGGTTTTCATTATTAGTTTTTCGAAACTACCCTTAAAATACGATTACGGGGTGGTAAAAATTTTTGATTACTTTTACTGCACATAGCTTCTTTTTTTTTTAAGATGTAGGGGAGCACTTAGGAGGGATTTTTGGAAATTCAACTTTTGAAGGGGTTAAAAGGGAGACATTTATTTGTATGAAAAATCTTATTCCTTTGGCAAAATAATAAAGGTTGGCATCATTAGTTTTTCGGAATTATCCCCAGAAGACGATTTAGGGGTGTTGAAAGTTTCTTTGAAGAATCAAATGGCACTAATACGGGGAACTACCGAACTGGACCGTTTGTCTCAGGCAAACATAGTTGTAAGTGACGTTTTAGTGTTGCGTAATTTACGCTGTATTAGGTTATTGTGTTGTGTCGCGTAATTTATGCAGCATTCGTTTTCATACTAAAATAATTTTTGGTCCACCCGAAATTATGAGTCTCAAAAAACCCGACCAGTCTTTTGCTCCATATATCTTCTTCTATACATTATAAAATGCTTTGTCCTGAATGACTGACTGACGGATCAACGCACAGCCTAAAGCGCTGATCGTAGAGACCTGGAACTTGGAGAGTATGTTTTTGTGTGACGTAGGCATTCGATAAGAAAGAGTTTATTTAAATTCTTCCCCTAAACGGGCGAAAAAGGGAGATAAAGTTTGTATGAAAAAACTAATTCCTTCAGCTAATATTCTTGAAACTTGGCATAAATAGTAATCTAAGTAAATGATAAAAGGTTGACATTATTAGTTTTTTGAAACTACCCTCACAAGTCGATTAAGGGGGTATTGAAGTTTGTATCGAAGAATTTTATTTCACGGGTTACTAAACTTGAAAAATTGCACAAATACTAACTTAAATAAATTATAAGGTTGTTATTATTAGTTTTTCGAAACAACCCCCAAAAACAGATTCAGGGGGTGTTAAAGTTTTTTTGAATAATCGTATTACTTGGGTTAATAAACTTGAAACTTAAGCAATAAAAGTTGTTATTATTAGTTTTCAAAACTACCCCCAAAAGACGATTTGTTTTTTTTTGATGAATCTTACTTCTTGACTTAACTTTAAACTTGACATACATACCAACCTAAGTAAACAATACAGGTTGAAATTCTTAGTTTTTTTAAACTAACCCCAAAATACGGTTTTTTAGGGGTGTTTAAGGTTTTTTGAAGAATCTTATTTCTTGAGTTAATAAACTAGAAACTTGACATAAAAATCAACTTAAGTAAACAATAAAGGTTGTCATTATAAGTTTTTAGAAACTAAACTCAAAAGTCGATTTAGGGGGAGTTATAGTGTTTTTAAAAATCTTATTTTTTGGGTTAATAAACTTGATACTTGACAATAATACCAACCTAAACAAACAATAAAGGTTGATATTATTAGATTTTCGAAACTGCCTCCAAAATACGATTTAACAGGTGATAAAGTTTTGTTAAAGAATTTTATGTCTTGGGTTAATAAACTTGATAGTTGACATAAATACCAACCTAAGTAGGTAAACAATAGAAGGTTGTCATTATATTTTTTCGAAACTACCCCCCAAAATAGGATTTAGTGGGTGTTTGTTATGAATCATACTGGACAAGGTTTCGTTTTTGATGTAGGGATCTAGGGGAGCACGAAGAAGGAATTTGCGGAAAATCAATCTTTCACCATCATCATCATTTCAGCCAAAAAACGTCCACTACTAAACATAGGCCTACCCCAAGCGCCGCCACACTGATCGGTCCTGTGCGTTTCGCATCCACCGGCCCGCAGCCTTGACCAGGTCGGACTTCCTAATTTGCGTTTTCCGGTTCGCAGTTGCCACTGAACTGTCAACCTTTAAGGGGGTGAAAAGGGGGCAATTTGTTTGTATGAACAATCTCATTCCGTGCAGATAAAGTAAATAATCAAAATTTAAATAATACGTTTTTTAAAACTACCTCCCCCCTGATAGGGTTAAGTGATTTTAGTTTTTTTGAGACATCGTACTGAGCAATCTAACTAAAATAAACAAAAAAATCAAAAGAGAAAAAGGGTATATTAAGTTTTAAGGGGCGGATTTTACTTAGTAGCGGTATCCTAAAATGTATTATTCTTTAAGTCAAATAACGAATCGTCCCAAACCTATAAACCGTAGAACTTTATGAAACCACACTTTTATTTGGTTTAATAACAGCTTATTTTTGGTTGCCATCACACGAACGAAGTCGCGGGTGGACTATTATAAATGTGAAAGTAACTCTGTCTGTCTCTCTGTCTACCTTTTCACGCTTAAACCGCTGAACCGATTTAAATGTAATTTGGTTCGGAGATATTTTGAGACCCTGGGCAGGACATAGGATAGTTTTTATACAAACATACTTAAGGGAGTGGAAAGAGGGGTAGAAGTTTGTATGGAAAACCTACAATATTAAGCCGCGATATAAAAAATAAGCAATTCGAATTACTAATGCTTCGCAGACGAAGTCGTGGGCAACAGCTAGTTTTTCTTACAAACTTTGAAACCCTTTTTAAACCCTTACATGTGTTTCTTTAATTGTAATAAAGAACAGAAACACTAAGTTTTAAGTAATTTTGATAATAAACAATTTATTTTTCTTACAAACTTTAGAACCCCTTTTTAACCCTTTAAGGGATGAAATTCAAAAAAACCTTAAATACTTCTTTCATTAATTGTAATAAAGAAGAGAAAAGTAAGTTTCAAGTAATTTTGATGATAAACTTTTTATTTTTCTAACAAACTTTAACACCCCTTTTTAACCCTTTAAGGGATGAAATTCAAAAAATCCTAAGACGTATTTTTATTTATATTTAGAGGCTAAATACCATATTTCATTCATTTCAAATTAAAAATGAAAGAATTTCATACAAACTTTCATCCCTTATTGAACTCCCTTAGGGGTTTAATTTCGAAAAAATCTTCCTTATTCCTTGTCTACATTATAACGGGAACCTGTGTGCAAAATTTCAGCTTCCTAGGTCTAAGGACTTGGGCTGGGCGTTGATGAGTCAGTCAGTCAGTCAGTCAGCCTGGCGAGCACGGCCTACTGTGACATCGCTTATGTCACACTTTTAATCACAGTTTGGGCGATAAACTCATTTTGTCTTAAATGCTAGCACGGCGGCGTGACATATTTTCTTGACTTGTGGCATAACTTCTTGACGTTTATTTTTTCCTTTTCGGAAATTTTCCAATTTTATTGCAGTTTCGGTTTAACCTTGCCCATAAAAACCATTTAAGTTCTGAGAAGCATAGCCCTACGACGCACTGTTTCCGAATTATTGGCCTCCGTATCTTATTTTATTTTGAATAAAACGCTCTATATTTCCAAAATGATATCTCGAAAACGGTATGTCCTAGGCAAAAAATAACCAAAATTTAGCCCCCCCCTTTGCTGCCCTCATGTTAGCAGCATCCCAACATGAATTATGAGTTTTTTTTTTACATTGCTTGGTTTTCGATTTGAACTACGGTCATGACAAGTTATGATAAAATATGTCATGTCTTACAATTTTATTTTATTTATTTGTCTTAAATGCTAGCACAGGACAACCATGTGACATAGTTTACAGGCGCGACTTGGTTTTCTTGTTGTTAACTTCATAGTGCGACATAATTTGAATAGACGACCAAATAAAATAATACGTTAAAAAGTATGCCGTTCATACAGCTAAACAACTTTTTAATTTTGTTGGTAATAAATTAATATTTGACCCACGACCATAGACTTATGCATATTTTATTTTTCTTTGTTTGTTTGATAACGTATTAAGTGTTTGTTACAAAGATATAATTATTGTGAAAATTTTAATAATTACTATAAAATATACTAGCCTGGACCAATACCGGTGGGCCCCTATTTTTTATATTTTAAATGTTTTTTGGGGATTTTATTTAAGAAACATTTAAAAATGTAGAAAGTAAGAAGAATATGGTATAAAAGAAAATAATTATAAAAAAAAATTATCAAAATAAAAATAAGATCAACAATATAAAAAAATACAATTATGAAAAAGTAATAATATAAAATTAATTAATAATCCTGTAACATTTCAATTAATTAATAAGCATTGATCACCATACACACAAAATGAATTTATTGCCATTTGGTGCAGTAATTAGAAGGCAAATATTTGTCTTTGCATTTGATTTGTCTCTGCATCACCCAAAGGTCGACTGGTAGAAAATGCCTTAGGCATTAAGTCCGCCTCTGTACGTTTGTGTGCATAAAGTATTAAATAAATAAATAAATATATTTTTATTCAACTATAAAATTTTATCACCACCTCCGAACGAAAGTGATACATTTTTCTAAATCATCTGTCAAAGTGTGGCATTTGTGACAAAATGGGTGCGCCCGAATTAGCAATTAAGACCCGATGAGTCCCAAACAAACGTCAGGAAATTTTCTCACGCCGCCGGTGCTATTATTTCGGACAAAATAGCGTTATCGCCCAAACTGCGATGAAATGTGTGACTCAAGCCATGTCACAGTAGGCCGTGTTCGCTGGGCAGCAACAAGAAAGGCATGTTGCGCCTTGAAAATATGTCAGATGTTTGACCCATGCTAGCATTTAAGACAAATTGTAAGACATGACAATAATTTATCATATCTTGTCACAAATGTCTTGGGTACGCCCATGCTCGCTAGTTTAATTTATATAGATTACATATGCTATGTTAGTTATGAAGAAATTCCAGCCATTATTTTTCTGTGTAAAAATATTTTTAAACATCCAAGTCGTTTTGGAGGAGTTTCCAAAAGGTGCGAAAAAATATCGTGTGTTTAATAATTTTTGTAAAGCAAAACTATTAGTTACACGAAAAAACCTTGTGGTATTTTTTTATAATCGATATTCTCGCGTTTGACCACTACCTCGCCTGATGGTAAGCGATAATGTAGCCTACGGTGAAACACGCTTGCCTAGAAGTAACCTATTCACTCTTGACTTAAAGACCCAAAGGTTGTAGCTATTAGATAACAAAGACTCCGGAAGGGAATTCCACTCCTTAGCTGCGTGCACAATGAAAGTATGTATTAGCAAAACGCTTTGTGCGTATGGGTGGGATGTCCACCATGTACCGATGGCGCATGGCCGTACGTCTTGTAGTCCAATGATGGAAAGGGCTAGGCGGAATCAAATTGTGCAGTTCCGTCGCACACTCCCCGAAATGTAATCGATAAATAACCGACAGGCTGGCAACTCGGCGTCGATGTTCGAGGCTCTGGAGCTTTGACGCGACCAGTGCATCGTTGCCAACAAGCCTCTTGGCCCGTCTGTCAATCGACTCAAGTGCATCAAGCTGGTATTTGGCAGATCCGTCCCAGAGGTGAGAGCAGTACTCCATGCACGACCGAACTTGCGCTTTATACGAGTTGAGCAGCTGTTCAGGTGTGAAGTACCGTCTCACCTTTGTAAGAATCCCCATTTTTTTTGCAGCCAACTGAGCTTTCGAATCAATGAATGGACCAAAATTGAGGGTCGATGTCAACGTAACACCAAGAAGTTCGAGATGGTCCGTTAACGGCACGGTTACACCACGAAAAGATGAAGCTGGGTGGAATTGGCTCTTCTCAGCGGAAAAAAACACGCCTGGGTCTTAGTAGCGTTGAAACTGAACAGATTGGCATCACCCCATTCGGAGACCGCCTTCAAGGATAGATTCAAGCGTTCAACCATGGCTTTCCGGAGAGACCGAATCAGTTACGTACATGAATCAATAATATTTTGTTCTTTTTTTCAAACCTATTAACCTAGCCGTTACTAAGAATATGCTTTAGAAAATTACTGTTTAACGGCACTAAAGGGTATAAAGGCTCTTAATTAAAAACAAAAAAAACAACACAAGCGCCGCATCCATACAACTCCCATCCGTGTCGGCACTTTCGCTAACAAAAGTATATCATGCTGTCAATTAGACTCCTTCAGATTATCATCTGCGAGTTATGTACTCCATGATTATTTCGTTCGGCTTTATTCGGGGATGCCTGTGATTTACGACAGATCACGATTTTGGCGGCAATATGGCGTTTTAAAAGGTTTCCAGAAGGGATTCTGATTGGATTTTTGCGGCATGATTTGGTGTTGAAATATTTGTGAGCTTTCTGGAGAATGTTTGTTTATTTTTGTAGAAAGACAGATTTTGAATTTCACGTATGTACCTGGGGCCTGGTCTCACCATTAATTTATTTATTTCTGTCCAATGTTTGACTTCGAGAAATTCACTTTTTGTCATAAGAACGTAAACTGTATTTGAAATTAATGATTGTTTATGAAAAAATCTGTTTATGATGAAATATTGTTTTCTTTCTTTCTATTTGAAAAAATTACGCGATAAGTTTAGTTACTTCAGCTATTTTAACGATTTAATAAATATCATTACATTATTTGGCCAACTATCTGAATCAACCTACATTATCAATTAACTCCTATTTTCAAAGATCTTGAAACTAAAACACTGCAAAAATTTCACTTTTAGACTAAAAAAACTTCATCATCAATCTAAACTTAAAGTAATCCGATAAACCACTTTTGTGCTCACACGTACGAATCAATACAATAACATGCGTATATAAATATCGAAAAGATAATAAATACCATCTCGTTGAAGAGAGACGTAAGACTTTGTGTTAGAGTATGAAAGAGATAGGAGGAGTACGTGCAAGTCATGGACAAATATGTATACTTAATCTGTATCAGTAATGATATGTCAATCAGGGAGATGCAGGGGAATGTTACGAGATATGGAAACTGAGTTTGTGAGAGAAAAATAAATGCTGATGAATTAAAAGGAGGTTGTATTAAGGAGCTTTTAGAGGAGAAAGTTAATGTGCTTACAAGCAAGCAGCCTATAATAGCAGAGGCATCGTAAGCAACCCAAAAACAAAGTTAAAGACCAAGTTGAATCTGAACGAATAATAATAAAGCAGTTTTGATTGTTTGTTGGAGGTGATGTCAGGAAGTACTGATCCGATTATTACAATTCGAAGATAGAAATTTATATTATCGCTGGATACTATATCCCGGAAAAATACACGATTCCTGCAGTTCGACTCTGCCACGGCAGAGAAGCCGCAGGAAAAAGCTAGTATCGGATCTGTCTATGATTACACCGGTACCTATACCTTTTAAACAAGAACACAGGACAGCTAATTGGTGCCACCAATAAATAGGATAAGATGGTCCCTTTTCCCGGACGAGCTTCTTCACAAAGAGCTCTGATACGTCATTTGAGAAAAGGATCAAATATTGACCTTACTTTTAATCACGACACTGTTTTAATAACAAATTGTAATACCTACCACTTAAATACTTAACAAATCTGAAACTATACTGCAATCATGAGAAGCTGTGCTGACCTGAGTGCCTTAATTAAAGATAAGTTTATTGAATGTCTAATAAGCACCCGTATACTTAAGTTAGGTTAGACTTAAGATACCATTCGTTGATTTAACGTTTCTTCAGACGTTGTTTAGAGATTAAACTTAGAATAGTGAGGTACTTAACACTGATGTTGCAGCTTTCAGCGTTGAGTTAAAGTTTGTATTTTTTTATTTACGTGAACATTGTATGTAAAATTATGTGGTAATTGAAAGTTAGTAGCAGTATAAGAAATTTGTGATTTGTGGAAAAGAAATCATGATAAAAAATAATGTCTCTATGATGGAAGAAGATCAGATGCGACTAATAGTTTACGAGTTTGCGACTAAGGCCTGTTGTACTTCTAAACGTTCTGTAGATACTGCTGCATCATACTAATAACGATCAGGTATAGGTTAGAAATTTGGTTTAGCTACTATAAAACATAAAAACGCTTTCTAATTTGGATTAAATAACCATAGAGAGAACCGTAACAACGAAAAGTACTTACGATTGACATCTATGGATATGATTTCTGAAACTGGATCTATTAGGGGATCTGTTACAGCCTGTGGACAAATATATAGAATCATTAAGACAAGAAAAGTCACGCTTTTGACGATGTTTACTAACTGAATAGTTTTTAAAGATTTTTACATGTAGTCATATGAAAATCTATAACATCTATCAAAAACACCGATTATGTAACAATCCATAATGTATAAGTCCCATAGGACTAGTGGGATAAATTATCCCACTAGTCCCATCATGGGACTGGGCCAATGGGACTATTGGGACAGACCCAATCAATCAATTTAATTACCTGACAAGTGACATCAGTACGGTAGTCAGACCTCTGCAGCATGAAGGAGACTGTGGCTCTCGCTTCTGAGTTGGCGAGGAGTGCGTGTGACTTCCACCAGGATACCCGGGCAGTTGGACGACCTGGAAAGGCGGTAAGGTATGAATGTATGGGTATGAAGTAAGCGATGAAGCTTTAGTGTCAAAGGAAGGGCACCAGGTAACAGAAGAGAGTACGAGTTAATGGTTAACGTTTCTCCAAGTCTTATCTAGTCTCTGATCATTCAGGATTTTGGTTAAAGATTTAGACGGGACACACGTGTTTACAGTCTCTCGTGTCGAGTTGGTGAAAAACCGGATTAAACAAACCAACACGCGTGTATTTCGTTAACAACAATTGTTGAGCACAGTGTACATACTCGTATTACCTTAAATATTACATTTCGCCAGTTTAAATCCAGATAGAAAACCTAGACATACCCGTATAATTGTATACATCATAGTGAGCGGTGAATGGCGCGAGTGAATAAAAAACTCGCGTAATATAATGGTTGCCCCTGTATTACCATGTCAAGTAAGGGTGTGAGATTAAGTGCAAGGTGCGAGCAAGCGAGTTTTTTTTGAGTTCGATGGTCTATTTCTTATCGTTAAGGGCATTACCGAAACAGCGTGGAATGAACTCAAAAGATACGCAATGACCAATGACTGATGAGCTTTTAGTGGCATTCTAAAAGGGATCACTGTTGCTAAGATAGCAGAATACAATCAGAATCAAAGCTTTGCTAAACCGTCACATTTCACATAGATTCTGCTTCACATAGATACGACACATAAGTCCTTTGCTTCACTACAGAAGCGAATGATTTTCAAGAGTAAGTTTTATAAATCAACAGGCTCTAGAGTATCTAGAAAGCTGGCGCAGTGGGTACTATTTCTCGTCCCTCTAAGCGATGCAAATATATTGGAAGTAACGACCTGCAATTTCCCCAGTGCAAATTGTTTTTAATTTATTTCGACCAGCTACCGCTAATCTCCTACGCCACAACTAAATCGTGTGCGTTAATCGGACATGATCGTGAAAACGGTACACCCTTCTGGTGACGGCTGATACAGGTTGCTGCAGTCTTAAGTCAGCGCCACACAAAGTAATAGTAGGTATGTGAGAAAGTGTGGACGACAAGACATGTATAAATATTTGGGAAATGTGATTGTTTTGTTGCAATATCAATTTACTATATCTTTACTTAGAAGCCTGAAAGCCTGAGAACCAGTCTTACTTTTAGGTAAAGTTTTAATAGAAACTGGGTTGTAGACTTCATATAGGCATTCGCTCCATGTCATCATCATCATCAGCATATTAATGTTCCCTCTGATGGGACACAGGCCACCTCGCTGTGAGAGGGAATGGGCCGAAATCCACCACGCGGGCCCAGTGCGGGTAGGTGGATGTCACATATAAAATAAAATCGCTCCATGTAAAATATTGTAAATCAGCTGCGTATACATATGCCCCTGCCCTTAGCCTAATTCATTTTGAGTTGCGGCGGCATATTTTCTTATTCCAATCATCTCTTCTCTCCGTCATATCAATAGCGAACTTTCACACAATCCGACCCCACCACAGTTGGGAAATGACTAGGCAGATGATGATTAACGTTTGCTTATCCCTTCAGTTGCTTTTGCCATCCTCGGATAAAAATGATGACTACTTTTTCTTATAATTAGACTACATTACAAATCCTTATTGACATAGGCCAACACTCGGTACCGCACTGAGTCAACAAGAAAAAGGAACAGTCTTATTAGACAACCTTTTTTAGGGTTCCGTACCCAAAGGGTAAAAACGGGACCCTATTACTAAGACTCCGCGATCCGTCTGTCTGTCTGTCTGTCTGTCACCAGGCTGTATCTCATGAACCGTGATAGCTAGACAGGTGAAATTTTCACAGATGATGTATTTCTGTTGCCGCTATAACAACAAATACTAAAAACAGTATAAAATTAATATTTAAGGGGGGCTCCCATACAAAAAACGTGATTCTTTTGCCGTTTTTTGGAACCCTTCGTGCGCGAGTCCGACTCGCACTTAATTATCAGATTGTTATTTTTGCTAGTAAACAAGTGTCAGTAGAAGTTTTTAGCAAATGTGTGGCACTGAGCTTACATCAACATGTTTGTGATGGCACGTGTGATTTGGGAGGCAACGAATTGAAACATAAAAAGTGTAATGGTTTTTTTTTAGGAAATACAGGGAAGGAATACCACATTGTTTTGGATAAATGAAGTCTTCAAAAATCGGGTTGAATAAAAAAAAAGCATTGTAAATATTATTCGATATTATTACAAAATTACAGATTTTATACTGTTAGGTTTTTTATGATCTAAAGGCATGCGCTTGACCACTATCTTACCTGATGGTAAGCGATGATGTGGTCCACGGTGAAGCACGGTTGCCTAGAAGAATCCTATTCACTCTTGACTGAAAGACCCCTAGATTGAAGCTATCGGGTAGACCAGACTGGCAGAGAATTCCACTCATTACTAATCTGTACCCTTAATAAAAGTATTTCTATATAAGAATGTTAAATAATAATGTGATACAGAGGAACGCAGATCATGTTACATGAAAAGATACTTATTGTGTTTAAAGTGACGTAATTTAGAGTCCGCAAATAAATTGACGTTATAATACCTAGAAAATTAAAAAATGATAACTCAAACTAGCTTGTAGTTTTTCTAACAAACCCATATTATAGTGGTACTTAAATAGCTAATGCTTCCTTAAACAGTGCACGCCGTACGTCAGCGTCACGGTACTATAAGGTTGTCTAACACACGTTGCACGTTCCCATTGCCGAAGAATAACCTGTTTATCGAAATAGCCCTGACATGTTATGCCTGGAATACGTTATTTAATTTAAAAGGAAGAAAATTTAGGTAAAATGTTAACGAAAAGGGAATTTTGGGAATGGTAAAACCTGAGATCGTGTCTTTTTATTTTGTCAGTTGGTTGTTAGAATCCCACTAGTTATTTGAAAATCATCATCACCTTAGCGGCTTCACGAATTTGAGAAAATCAGAACAAAAGTAGACTGTGGTCTGAATTAGGACATCGATATTTTTGATCTCGATAGTACTTTTACGTGGAATTCGACTAATACGCCGCACTAAACTAATGTGGTTTCATAAAAGCTTATATAAACATATTTTCTGATCAGTGAATTAGTTTGACGCCGGTCATAATTTTTAGTAAAAAAAGGAATAATCAAGTAGTTTCTCACCTCCCACAGCGATGCATGTCAGGTTGACTTCCGTTCCTTCATCATAAGGGCCGAGCACACCTTGGACCTCGTTACTCTCGTGGTTCAAGATTATCAGCCGCTCTGGAGGTACTGCAAAGAAAACCATTTAGGTAATATTCATTACTAAATGGCAATCATGGATGAATTTAAAGAAATAATGATTGAGTTTATTTATTATATACTCAAATATACGTCCATCCATTTCTAAGCTAATCTATACAAATAACACGCTTAGGTTCTACTCAGTATACAGTATCACTTAGATTACTTACTTAGCACGGTGAGATTCAGTCTCGTGTTCTTGGTAGGTGACTTGATGAAGTCCACGCGACATCTGTACTGGCCACTGTCTTCAGGCCTAAAATAAAAAAGATATTTTTTTTTAGGATTAATAACAGTTGGTTTAAGAAATGTTGCAGTAGACAAGTCGATCAACCATATTATGCAATCTACGAAGGATGTGTACGGAGAGGTTTACCACGTTAGCTGTTCGGCTTATTTATGTTTCTAAGTTCTTTGTTAAAACGTCTTTAAGTCTAACCGGATGCAGCTGAATGCCAGTTTTGTACAATGTACATCCAAAACCCTGATCGCTCCTGGATAACACGATATCCCGTGGATAAAAAGTAATGGTACCCGTATAAGTATTATATTTGTATTTACAATATTAAAAAAATACTTAAGGCGATGGCATTGGTATGTAGCTTGGTGTGTCGTTACCCGTGGAGACCCTCTTAACGAAGGTAGTTAGATGTATCTACCCCAATTACATCCTTAGATGCGCTAGATGTATTTTAATACTCGACCAGGCTCTTAGTTGAGGAACTGATGCATTCAATCTGTTTACATAATCATTAAGTAGGCCATTTCAGATGAAAGAATAAAATGTTTCCTGGGAGATTAGACTGTCACAATCAAGCTTTCATGTTGAAAAGAAGATACATTGATATTTCAAATCAATAACAGCTACCGGGAAAGGGGAAATACAACGTTTAAAAAAGCCTCATTCGCTTCATTTTTTATTTTTATTTTGGACTCCTACCACTGTTGTGTTCTTTTTAACCCAAAGGTTGACTGGTAGAGAATGCCTTGCTGCATTAAGTCCGCCTATGTATCACCATTGTACATGAAGTTTAAATAAATAAATAAATAAAACATCGCACAATTCTTTTTTACAAAAATAGTGCTGACAACTAATCGATAAACTATAAAACCCGAGAGTGATTGCATCGATAACAGCGTTGTTACCAAATCGGTATCGATGTCTCATATCGGTACTAAAAATTTTCTTAACCAAATTGAAGCTATAATTTGACAAAACTAATCTGAACGTCTGTAATTCTGTGCAATATTACATTTTATATCGATACGCAAAAGTTACGATAACTATAAAAATATGTGGCAATTGCTGGTATGAATATTTTTTGCAATTGCTGTGAAAAATTGAAGTGGCATGTCAAAGATTTATAACATAATATCCAAGGTTATTTTCTCACATCGGGAGTGACGAAAATCTTGCAAATTTTTTACACAATAATTTAGTAAGTAAATTAGTTACGGAGCTTTTAAAAAAGCACGATGACACACAGCCTCTGTTTTTTTATTTTGCAAAACAGACAGACTGTTTATTTTTTAAACTGAAACCGAGTTTAAATAAAAAAGTTAGGTATCAATGGCAATAAGAAAATACATTCCTAATTAATCTGCCACCCGTTCGACGATATCTTTTAATATTGCAACAAAAAGACATGATAGACCTAATATCAAATTCTTATAACAAGCCATCTTTTAAACACCAAAGCTTTAGAAAACCGCTATATACACGACGATATTTTTTTAAATGTAATAAGTGAAATATATTAACCGAGTGGGAAACATAATGTCCTAAATTCTGGTAAACAATCTTGATTTACCTAATGACTGACGATACTTCAGGAGGCATCCACTTATCTAAGTATTGCAATGCAAGTATTAGTTATGCTAAAAATCTACTGATTGCCAACCTTTATTCTTCGCGTACGAACCAAAACATTCTGATAGCTGCATAAATTAGGTACTCATTCTACATAAGAGAAGGTGGAATCCAGTTCATGACGCTGCACTGTCTTTACCAATTTCTCGGATAGTTACTGTTACTTACTAACCTACGTATGCATAAAATGATACAGTTAGAGCTTACCTTAACTTTGTGAGTACTAGTACTGCAGGTCTGGTGTCGCTTCTGAAGGTAGCTCTGACTCCCAGCATCGAGTCCGCCCAGTGTGAAGTCATGCCTTCTCGAGTATCCAGTCTGGGAACAAAGAGGATTTGTTAGTCAGGCCATAAGCGGCACAAGAGGACACCGTGGAGTTTTAGTGGGGTGGAGACAAACATAACAAGTATAAAATAAAATAAAAAAATAGTTCGACAGAATCATAGAGCTCCAAGATACCTGGGTGGCTACTGCTAGAAACATCACTGTTAAAACTTTTTATACAAATCAAGCGAGTCAATGAATTTCTTATATTGGCACTCAACACTACTTCAAAAAGCTATTATCATTTTAATTCAAATAATTTAAAAGCATGATTTTAAATAACTCAGTGAAGTTTAGGAATACATTTTTGGATATAGGATTTTGTGTAAAAACTTTCGAAAACTTCACAATAGAAAGATGAAGCCACAAAATCCTCAAAACGAATATTAAAACTAATAATGCACTAGTATGAAAAGACTTCAAACACTCCTAGAGCAATTAAGATAATCCCGTAAGAAATCACTTACAAACGTTATTTATTACATTACATTTTGCGGTTCTATTCGCAAAATATTTTGGCACAAATGTCAAGTCTCCAAACTTTACTCTTGCTTGGCACAGTCGGGTCGTGACAGTTTTTTCTTACTTTTCACGAAATAAACTGTATACTAGCTGCCCCATGGCTCCACCCGCGTATAATTTAATACTTCACCCGATATCTTTATAAATTATAGCTCGTGTTATTCTGAAGTAAAAGACATATTATTGTAAAGTTACATCAAAATTCGTTCAGTAGTTTTTACGTGAAAGAGTAAATAATATCTATCAAGCCCCGTCCCCACAAACTTTTGCGCTTATTATAGATGTAGGATTTTTAAAGCATACACCAGAAGTTAATGCAGTCCGTTTCAATTTAGTTAGGTACAGGAGGCCGAACTTCATTGATAGTCAGAGTTTTATTTTTATTTTTACAGGCTCCCGTTTGACCCGTATCTCACCTGATGGTAAGCGATGACGTGGTCGGCGGTGAAGCGCGCTTGCCTAGAAGTAACCTATTCACTCTTGACTTAAAGAACCCTAGGTTGTAGCTATCGGGAAACACAAACACAATGAAAGTATTCCCAAAACGATTAGTGTGTATGGGTGGGATGTCCACTATCTACTGATGGCGCATTGCCGTACGTCTTGTCTTGTCTTGAGATCGGAAAAGGTAGTATATTTACCTAAATTTTCAAAAAGTAAGTAACATAGATTTAATGATACCTCGAATGAAATCCCGGCATCATACCTAATACTCGTGTTAATCCCGGGGTTAATCAATTAATTTTTTTTTAATGGACTGGGGCACGGGAACGTTGGTACTGTCAGGATAAAAAGTAACGTATGTCCCAACCCAGGCTATGGTCTGTTAGTGTACTTCAACTAAATCTGTTCGCTTGCTGAGTCATAATTAACAAACATACAATCACAAGCTTTCATATTTATAATAATAGTAGGATAAGAAGTAAGATTATTTTTAGTACCTATGTTTCAACAAACGCTTAGCTTTTATAACAAAATAATAATAAAAATCTTTTCTGAAATCCGAAAATCATCATGATAATTCCCTTGCCCTCAGCCCAATTCATTAAGGGTCGACGCAACATGTCTTTTTATTCCATAACACCTTGTGAACAAAAAACTGTAAACTGAAAGACTATCTATCTTTCTATATCTATATCTATACATATAATAAAATTGGAGTTTGTGTTTGTAATATTGAAATAACCGTTTTTTACTACATGTATATGAATATATATACGGTACATACACCAAAAATTTTTTTTTTTCATTTTTGTCTGTCTGTCTGTTTGTGCCGGCTAATATCTGAAATGGCTGGACCGATTTTAAAAATTCTTTCACCTATGGAAAGCCACATTATTCCCGAGTAACATAGGCTATAATTTTGACGGGAGTGAAGCCGCGGGGGTCAGCTAGTATATTTATAAAACAGAGAGTATGTATGTATGTATGTTCCTTATAGACTTCGAAACGGCTGGACCGATTTCAAAATTCCTTTCACCGTCGGGAAGCTACACAATCCCCGGGTGACATAGGCTACTTTTTTTTTACGAACTACCCGGGCGAAACCAAAAAAGGAAGCCAAATCTTCTAGATCAGTGGGGTTTTGAGGTTAAAACCTTTCGTGTGTCGTCAACGTCTTTAACGTGTAACCACGCGAGACACATCGGCTCTCATGTTGTTTCGGTGATAACAAGCACACGACCGGTTAATATCCCTCTCTTTTTTCCTCCCGGAGGCGGACATCTGAATGAATCACGAGTTTGATAATAGACACCTGATGCGCTGTGTTATGTGTATACACGTCCACCCGTGAGAGACGTGAACACAACCCCCAGTTTTTTGTTACTTTGGGTAGATGGATTTAGGGTAGCTCCACCGAACTACTTCACTGCGTAGAAACGGACTTCCCGAAAGTATGACCGCCGCGATTATGCTCATACAAAGGACGACGAAAACTTTAATAGCGCGATTCAGGACTTTTACTGTTTTTGCTACTAATAACCACTCAAACAGATTCAAATCTACTTGAATAATACCGTTTAATTTTATCTTTCGCGAAAATGTATTTTTGAAATTTAATCAAGGATTAATTTTGATTTTTACGAACGTCAGTTGAAACGTGACTATACAAATTCCCGAGGAGCGACAGGGAGCGCGATAACGGCCCTAATATTTCTAGCAATAGTGCTGCCATCCCTTATCGTTTATAGGAATAGTGTTTTTTTTTATCTGTTATGTACGACACGGGTGGTTTCTCATCGCTCGTTGTTGTTTTAATTGTTTAAATATTGACTGTCCTTTATATTCCCTTATTTTTGTTTCATTATGTAGTTTATGGGGATTAGTGTACCTATGATTAACAGGGATTGGACTATGTAAAGTACATTAAACTAAAATACTGCAGAGTAAATAATGTAGAGTAGGTAATACCTCGTCTGAAATCACGGCATTAAAATAAAAACTTTTGAAGCCCGGGATATAACAATGACGATTTGTTTATAGGATGTTAAATTGTAATTACTTAATTACGATTTTCAGGGTTCTGTACTTTTATGTGGGATTAAAATGTTTCGATTATGTGCAAGATAAACCAGTTCACTGGTTTATTTGTTTAAGTGGTTAAATTTAAACTTGTGCTTCAAATAACAGAGCTTTACCTCAGGTAGCGGGGCCATTGCGGTGGTTCCTATTATAAAAAAGGGGATGCTATTTTTTATATCTGAGTGTGCGTGAGCGCATTGCCGCATTCCGAAAAACACATTATAACACACTAGCTGTCCCACGTGGCTTCGCTCCCGTCAACTGGCTATCTACCTACCCTACCCTACCTACCCTACATACATGAATGTTGCGTAACTTTAACCGCTTACGCAGCGCACGCAACGGAAGCTCTCAAAAAAGAATTTATTTGCCCGTTTTTGCCACATTTTTCATTTATTCTCGGTTTCTATTGGTCGTAGTGTGATGTTATATAGCCTATAACCTTCCTCGATAAATGGACTATCCAACACAAAAAGAATTTTTCAATTCCAACCAGTAGTTCCTGAGATTAGCGCGTTCAAACAAACAAACAAACAAACTCTTCAGCTTTATAATAAAAAAAATAAAAAAAATATATATAGTATAGATTATAACAATACCTCCAAATAAATTATAGGCACTTTAACTTTGGGAGTTTGTGACTGCACTAAATTGGCCCTTGACTGTACCTACTGCTTTTCTGTACAACTGACCTGCGACCACCTATATCTCTAACAATTGGTAATTATCGGATAACATGGTTTAAAATTTTAATACTTACTGATTTTAGAGATAACTATGCTTTTGCCCGCGGCTTCGCCCGCTTTCAAGTTCAAAACAAAAGCTCCGGTTGCCACCAAACTACACTTAAGTACAGGATTATCCGCTGGGTCAATCTAAAGATTCTCTGAAAATTTCATTAAAATTGGTCCAGCCTTTTCGGAGTCTATAAGGAGCATACATACATACATACTTTCTCTTTTATATAGGTATATAGATAGATTAACAAAACATTTAAATAACCGAAACTTATAAGCTCCTGCATAACATATATTTTTCATTATAATAAAATAGTTAAATAACGATTCGGTTTATCGTTTCGGTTATCGGCATGGTGGCACAAACAGGCCGCCTCGTCTTCGGTTAATTTATAAGCATTCAGATGACCGTAAAATTATTATAATAATATTAGTAGGAGTGTAGCGTTAGTATACGCTATGCCATGACGTAAACGTATATTGTTAAGTGACTGTTTTTAACCTACACAAATGTTGTTAACCGAAGAGACCAGAAGAATGAGTTCTTTAGTAGGCTTTGTCAGATCTCATATCTAAGTCCTGCCTAGCGTCCATATTTTTTGGCTTTTTGGCAAAAGGTTCAACATTAAATTAAAAGAATCTAAATTCAATTAACTCATATTCCTTTTGATTATTTGGACTATTACCATAAAATACCATATTTACAATGATTATTTAGGCAAGCATTTTGACGTCACAAAAAGTTATGACAGTCATTAATATGGCTAGAAAGGAGGTGACTATTAAGATTACTGGAAATTGAGATTTATGGAAGAAGTTGATATTCTGCGCTGTGCACTAATAAATTAGTATAAGGGCAGGAGGATGATGATCGTGTAACGCATGCTAGAGATGTTTTATCATGCTGTCATGATTTAGAACAGTTAGACTACTTCAAACTATCAATAAAATATAAAAGAAAATAGTTAAATAAATTATTAAAAGCATTTTAGTTCTTAATGTATGGCTTTTATAAATTTCGACAGTCCGTTAAATAAATTAATAGTTTTTGTTATTTATTTAAAATGTAATATTGTTTGTAGTTTATATTTCATAACGTCAGACGTTGGAATTTATGGATTAAAAATTTAAATTATGCTTGTTTTTATTTACATAAAAATAACATGCAACTTTTTCTAAATTGAGGCTCCACTAGAAGAGTTTCTTTAGAAATATTTATGATTTCTCCTTTTAAATAAACCGAAACACTTCCACAGACAGGCAAACAAAACCAAACTGCATAACTTATAAATTAGATATTAGTTAAAAATTGTTTCTCAAGCATTTTTCCTATACAAAATTTGTCCTGAAACTGTTCAGTCAAACTTTGTCCGTAATAACGTTAATGCAATTAAAAGCGTATAGCTTGGCAGTTCCCTTTAAAAAAATAGGAAACAGTGAGTTTCAACTTTGTTTGATTTTTGGTATTTCATTAAGAGGTTTTGTGCGCAATTATGACATTACTTTTAGAATCGGAGGGTATTTCGGGCAAGGTCTATTTTCTATTATTGTTTCAAGCTTAAAGTTCTGGTTTCGGTTCCCGGATCTAGCAATGGGTTATGGGATTTATCATCTAGATTTTCTCAGTAGCAACCGGAGTCTGAATTTGTATCCAATTGATGGTAGCGGAGACTCTCACAGAGAGGAGGCCTGTGCCCCAGCAGTGGGCACTTTAAAAGGCTGATAATGTTGATAATGGTACGCCTGCACTGTCACTCCCTATTATAATTTGGGCTTTATTATAATAATATGAGGGTCTTCTATAGGTATAGCTTTGCGTCCTCGAGGAATACAGGCGTTATGTAATGTGTGATTCACTTTTCAAAAGTGAAACTCATATTGCCAACACAAAAACCCTAATAAAGTCTCAACAAGGAACTTTTTATTAGAAATTTAGCTGCGAATACTTACCTTCAAGATATTTAACAATTTATTACACCACTAAAAACTGGACGATCCTATTCAAAACCATGCCTCACATTACACCACATGCCATCCAAACATATATGTTACGCAAACAACCCTACGTTCGTTAATAAAATGCCGACGTCGTTCAAACCCAAATCACTTGATCAGCCTTCGATTGATAAAAAAAAAAAAAATCTCTATGACAGCGGCAGTTAACGGCTGACACCATAGGCAGGGTATTCAAATTGACAGATTATAAGGATTAATGTGTACTAGTTTATGCCGCGGCGCTACTTGAGTTCCGTTATCAGTTTTTCGAGTGTTTAATTTTTTTTTTTAGTTTCTTTTAAGATTAATTAACCAATGTGTTTGATGATTATTTTAATAAAGGTTCAAAGATGTGTTTAGGCTATACCAATATGAATTGCTTTTTATTATATCAGGCAGTTACATTTGTGCTGATATGCTAAAACATAAGCTGAGTTTATGGCGAACGCGCCTCAAATGCAAAAGATATACGTTTAAAATTATGGTCTCAATGTTACTACAATGTTAACGAACTTCAAAAAATGTTCTCAATGCAAATTATTGTTATTATTATACGATAAAATACGACCTAAAGTCAGAATTTTAATTCGATTCCAGATTTGACATTAGCTACTGTCATTTTGTGAAATAATGATACCACATATAATAGTGTAGTGATGAACACAAAAATAGATAAACAATCAGTGTGTGTGCCATCAGTGTGCCAATTAAAGACTAAATTATTGATTTTTATTTAAATAAATACATAATTATTCATAATAATTATTTATTAATTAGTAATCGCTGCTCTATTTTATAAAAAGTTAATATTCTTGTTTTTATATTAAAAACAAAACTATAATACAATATCAATACTATCTTATATCACAGACACATTTATAATAAATGTTACAGAAAGTGACAGTGATAGCGATAGCGATAACGGCGACAATTTATAAAATAAATTATTACCATAATACATCTATCTGTTTTATTTGTCATGTTCCTTCATGATCACATTTTTTTATTTATTTCACACATAAAAGAAAAGTCTCAGATCGTTAATTAATCGTCAAAACTAAATTATCGGTTCAGAAATATTTAATTTCCTGATATACTTAGTTTACGAGAGTAAAATTATAAACGAGAAGAATCGATCCAGAAATATTCCATTTCCATATCGTATAATTTCGCAACGTCACTATTTAGTACTTGTCATAACGTTGCAACACTGAAATTGTCAAATCTGGAATCGAATTAAAATTCCGAGTAAAGACAAAAAACTTCAAAAAAAATTACTTAACTTTTTGAGTAATTTTTTTGAAGCTTTCCTTTTTGATGGTCTTTAGAAGCACTAGAACCCTCAAAAATGCTCAAAATTGCGGTGTCATCAGAGGCTTAGTGTGAAAATTTGAATATAAATGAAAAAAGGAAAACAGGGGCATGGTGTATAGCTTACTTTACCAGTTTGTGGAATATCTTTTAAATTGGTCAAATATTGGAGGAGGAAAGAGACGAGAGCAAAACCTCGAATTATGACTTTTCACTAAGGAAATTCAGTCGGTGCTCTCTGCCCATATTTCCTCTTAATGTGTTTCGTCGATTACTCGAAGGCATTTGATTGTGTCAGATGGAATTGCCTGTGGACCATATTACAATAGATGGGCTACCTCAATACCTTGTCTCGTTGATCGCTAATCTGTACCGAGACGGGGTATCCATGTACCGAGAGGGGTTGATGAACACTTCTTAGAAGTAAAAATGTTCCTAGAGACTAACGAGGTAGATGTATTACTGGTGTCAGAAACGCATTTTACAGCTCAGACACTTTCAAGCCAGAAATGGTGATAAAACAGGGCTGTATTCTTTCTCCTATTCTCTTTAATATATATATATATATATATATATATATATATATATATAGTGAAAACATAATGAGGAAAGCCTTAGAAGAATGGGAGGGAGGCGTATCTGTCGGAGGAATAAAGATCAGCAACCTGAGATATGCGGATGACACTACACTCTTTGTGGCTTCAGAATAGGAGCTAGCTGATCTGTTTTGCATAGTAGAATATGAGAGTGGATTGGTTGGACTCACCATTAATAAAGTTGAAGACAACAGTCATGCTCATCGACAGAACCGGTCAACTCTAGAACGAGAGAACTCGGCTCTAGAATTTGTCAGTGAGTTTACATACCTCGGATCGTTACTTACTGACCAGGGAAGAACCGAAAGAGAGTATGCCCCATATACCATGGACCGCCAAGAGAATGAACAAACCTATCCTTGATCAACTAGGCATAAAAAAATCGGCTAAGTGCGAGTTGAACTCGCGCACAAAGGGTTCCGTACCATTATCGCAAAAAACAGCAACAAAACACGTTTGTTGAATGGGATCCCCACTTAAATATTTATTTTATTCTGATTTTAGTATATGTTGTAATAACGGCAATAGAAATACATCATCTGTGAAAATTTCAACTGTCTAGCTATCACGGTTCATGAGAAACAGCCTGATGACAGACAAACAGACGGACAGACGGACCGCGGAGTCTTAGTAATAGGTTCCAGTTTTACCCTGTGGGTACGGAACCCTAAAAGCTACTTTGGCCATATTGCCCGTCGGGAACCAAACAATTTGGAGGAGTTGGGATTATGGGCAAGGTGGATGGGAAAAGACCATGAGGCTGGTCACCTAACCACTCGGACTCTCCGTTACAACCTCCCTGAGAGAATCTGAGAACCGAATGAAGTGGAAGAACATCGTGCATATAGCCACGAGGGCCTTTCCGGGACACGACCTACAATAATGAAGAACGCGATCAAGAAGTAGAAGTAAATAAAGAGTATTTACGATGAAACTACTCAATAAAGAATATAGAATAAATATATTTGGATAAAGAAGGGATGCTATTGACTAGCTGCTACTTATCATTAAAAAAGGTTCTAGTCCAAAAACTACAAAGCATCCCTAAAGTCCCCGAAATAAATGAACATTGCCTTAGATATGTAGATAGAATACTCGTTATTGTACGTCTTGATAAATAATATGGCTTATATTATTAGGAACAAAGTTATTGCTGAGCACGAATCTAAACTTCGGACTACTACTGACAAAGTCTAAAGGTAATCATAAGAATTATAATTAAATTACCGATAATATTCACGTATAGATACTATGTCTGTATCAATCCCTCTGACAGTATTAAATAGCGTATCATAATCTGATCACATGAGCGGGTGACTTAAAGACATGCGGTGTCTTTATTTATTTAACGTTTTATGCTCAGGGGGGTGAACACAAGCTCTTAGAGTAAGGTTATTTTGAGATCGAGTAAGGGACAGATGTATCTGACTTGTATACATCTGTCACTTACTCGATCTCAAAATAACCTTACTCTAAGAGCTTGTGGTCACCCCCCAGTTCCTGGGTTTAATGTCAAAGGAGCCAATTAAGTATTAACATTTTGTGACTGATTGACAATGGTACCAGCATGGGAAGATGTATTCCATAGAGAATAACGCCGATTTGCATTATGAAAGGATTTTTAGAGGTTATCTTGTAAAAAATGCATAGCGAAATTATAATAATTGATTGTCGAAAGAGCAGTGGTGGTCCAGTGGTAACGGCCCCGATTTACGTGTCGTAAACTGTTCGAACCCAAGCAGCCGCTTTACTTTTGTGTAAATTATTTCATCACCACCGCTCTAAAAACGGTGAAGGAAATCGTGAGACAACCGACAAGTCCTATAACTAACAATTCGAAGACATGTGACATCCACCAACCTGCATTGGGCCCGCGTGGTGGATTAAGGCCCATCTCCTCTTTCACAGAGAAGAGGCCTGTGTCCCAACAGTGGAAACATTAAAAGGTTGATGATGAAATGTTGGTGAGGAAAGGTGGCTCTTTCTAGAAGACAGAAAAGCCAATAGCATTTTGCCCGAATTGAACCCCGGTTCTAATTTTCTTGCACCCACTAGATTAATGAGACAATACAAATACTATGGCAAAATTAAAATCAATACTATTTATACGTGAGATAGACTTACGGCAAATTTAATAAAAACATCAATGTCTGAGATATTTGATAAAATATATCAAATCACGTCTCCCAACGCTTCACGGAGCATGTCAACTTGAACTGATCGTATAATGTACGCTCAGTAACTGTACCCACGTATTACGACGGTGACGCTACTAATCAGTATCAGAACTGTCACTAGTAATTGCTATTCATCTTGTCGTCACACAGTGGCAACCCTCGTTATTTGAGGATAATGGAAAATTTAGGGCAGAAAATCAACTCTGAGACATACTTGGCATCTAGCATAAGTTAGCCGGGATGTCAATTTGGATACAATGTCGTCTACGCCAGGAAACCGCAACGTTTACGAGATGTCTTGGTGCGATAAACTAGCGCTATAGCATGCTTAATCACTCCGAATGTTTATCTACATAATACTAGGGGTTAATTTTATAAACAGCGTTAAACTCACAGATGATAGAAACAACGTTAAACTCAATTTACAAAACATCTAGTGAAGCCTAGTCTAAATTAAAACGTCTAAAGAGTCACTTATGTATTATGGTCCTTTAGTTAAGCTATTGGTCTCCTTCTTTCTTTTGACAAAGTTTTTCTTGAGTATTACACTGCAATAGACTCTATTACTATGCATACTGATGTAATTAGAGATTGCAGCACTAATTACTTGTGGATTAAAATAAATACACTCGTTGAAGCTGAACATAGATTTTAATGTAAAAGGGACCGGATACAGGATATAGTTGTAGAGAGTAGTGTTGATCACAACATATAGTGATGTGCGGAATGCAAACTAAAACTAAAGTACGAAGGCGCTAAATTTAAATATTCAACACTCCTGCCAAATTTAAGCCTTCTAAAAGTATACATTTTATTATAACTAAACAGACTCACTTAATGAGTTCATAATACTGAATGACAAATATGCATATATATTGTACAGCAAAAGAAAAATTAAGAGCAATTATAAAAATTATACATTGTTTACCTTTGCAATAGATAACATACCAATTTTATTTCTTAACCACTGAAATTTATCTTTAGGTAATGCCTTAGTTAATGCACCAGCAAGTTGTTTATCACTAGGTACATAATTCAGGTCTATTATTTTAGCATAATAATTTTCTTTAATAAAATGATATTTAGTGTCTATATATATATATTTAGTGTCTATATGTTTGCACCTCTTATGAAAATTAACATTTTTGATAACACTTATTGTACTTTGGTTGTCTATATTAAGACACACTAATAGTTGTTTATAGCTATCAAGCTCACTTAGTAGCTGCTTGATCCACATAGCCTCCTTAGTGGCGGCACAAGCTGCCATGAATTCTGCTTCTGTTGTTGACAAGGCAACAGTATGTTGTCGTTGACTAGCCCATGTTATTGCTGTTCCATTATGTAAAAATACATAGCCAGTGGTAGAGCGTCTTGTAGTAATATCATTAGCATAGTCAGCATCTGAGTAACCAATCAATTCTAATAATTTAGGTTCTGATAGGTAACAGAGACCATAGTCTTTTGTGTCTTTTAAATATTTGAAAATTTTCTTGACAGCACTCCAGTGGCTTTCATTATAAAAATTTAAAAATCTGCTTACCAAGCTCACAGCAAACATTATATCAGGACGGCTTACTATGGCTGCATGCATCAAGGAACCCACAGCTTCCCGATAAGGAATATTCTTATTGGAATCTTGATCACCTTTCTCAAGCTTCGAGTGAGGATCAACAGGAACACTGTTGGGGTTTGCATTTTCCATATTAAATTTAGTTAATAAATGTGTGATATATTTGGTTTGATGAATAAAGATACATGTATTGCACATTTCTATTTCCATTCCAACAAAATTTATGGGGGAATTTATTCTCATTTCGAATACAGTTTGCAAATCATCTGTTACTCTTTTTAACACAAGCTTTGATTTTGAAAACAGAAGACCGTCATCGACATAAATACAAAGGTAGCATTTTGTTCCCTCAATGTTGGCTACATAAACACATTGATCAGTTTTACAGTTAGTAAATCCAAATTTCTTAAGTACTGAGTTAAATTTTGAGTTCCAACATCGTGGGGATTACTTGAGGCCATATAAAGATTTAATTAATTTACATACCATGTTGGGATTGCAGGATAAGCCTTTAGGGGGAAACATGTATATTTCCTCCTGCAGTTCACCATACAGAAATGCTGTTTTTATGTCAAGCTGTAGAATTTTGAATCCATTGCTGGCTGCAAGAGACAATAATAAGCGTATAGAATCATACCTCACTGTAGGTGAAAAGGTTTCCTTGTAATCTAAGTCTTTAGTTTGAGCATACCCCTTGGCACATAGTCTGGATTTGAAGCGTGGACCTGTTGGTTGATCTTTCACACGGAAAACCCACTTACAGCCAATGATCTTAGCATTTGTAGGTTTATTGACCAATGTCCATGTTCCATTCCTTTTATGTGCTTCAAGCTCTTCTGTAATTGACTCCTTCCATTGTTCAATCTCTGTGGACTGAAGAGCTTCTTCATATGTGTCAGGTATTTGGTAAGGTAGTAATTGTTCCTCAGAGCAGAAATGTGATTGTTCTTGGTTTATCTTACGTCTAGGTCTCAAAGTTATGTTACTTGGGATTGGAGAATCTACTGTATTTTCAGGTAAATATTCACTGTCTGAGTCAGATTTGTGTTTTATAGTATCATAGGAACTGTCAGTACTATAAGATTCATCTTTGTGGTCATCAATCACTTCATTTGATTTTTCTGTTTCAGATAACTCCAAGGAAGCATATTTCCTTTCAACTGTTGATTCTAGAAACACAGCATCTCTGCTTATAATTACAGTTCTGGTGTTTGGTTTTATAAACCTGTAACCTTTAGTGTTGTTACAGTAACCAACAAAAATCAATTTGGTTGCTTTAGGATCCAATTTCTTCCGTTTTACTTTTGGCAAGTGAACCATTGCGTCACATCCAAATATCTTCAGATGACTGACATTTGGTTTATGACCTTTCCACAATTCCTCTGGAGTTTTAGACAATAATGACCTGGTTGGAGATCTATTTATGACATAAGCAGCTGTTTTTATAGCTTCAGCCCGGTATAGCTTTGCTAAATTAGCATTCAGAAACATACACTTTGCATGTTCTACCAGCGTTCGGTTAAGTCTTTCTGCAGCTCCATTTTGCTCTGGAGTGTACGGTGTGGAGGTCTGATGTATTATACCATTTCTTCTTAGACAGTCAGAGAATGACTTATTTACATATTCAAGTCCATTGTCGGTGCGGAGTATTTTAATCTTACAGTCTGACTGGTTTTCTACCTCAGCTTTAAATTCCTTGAATCTTTCAAAAACTTCAGACTTGTTCTGCAAAGTATAAACAAAAACCTTTTTAGAGTAATCATTCAGAAATGTCAAACAATATCTTGCTCCTCCAAGAGACTCAGTTTCCATAGGGCCGCAGAGGTCAGAGTGCACCAGTTCAAGTATTTTTGTTGAACGTGACTCTGAGGCTTGGTTGAATGGTAACCGTGCCTGTTTTGCTTCTTGACATGTAATACAGGTTAGATTGTTGCTTTTGCCGGACAATTTTATTCCTTCAGTATTGTCTGTCATTTTGTTTAAACTTTGGAAATTCAGGTGACCCATTCTTTGATGCCATAGGAAGATATCATCTTGTTTGACATCGGACATGCATGCATAACCAGTAGTCATGTTAAGCCGGTACATGTTATTAATTTTCTTAGCTGTTGTTACAATAACACTGTCTTTGTTCAGTATAACACAGCCTTCAGAGCTAAATTTTACTTGTCCACCATTGGCAGTAATCAGATGCACTGATATCAGATTCACAGCAAGCTTAGGTATGTACAAGACATTTTGTAATAATATTTTGTTTGACTGACCTTTACCATCCAACGTTTCTAGGACAACATCACCAGAAGATTTCACTGGAAGTGTTTTATTGTTTGCGACTTTAATGTTGTCTATTGTTGGTGCTTTTTCATTAATAAGTAGATGTTGATACTTTGTCATGTGCATTGTGGCTCCAGAGTCTATGTACCAAGCCGAGTTGTCATTGTTTGATGTGGCAATGAATGCGGCAGCGTATGAACCATTTTGTTTAGATGCAGACTTGTTTTTAGGATTCGACTTACAGTCTGGGCTCTTGTGCCCATATTTATTACACTAAAAACATCTTGGACCTTTTGAGAACTTCTTTTTCGCTGTGGTAGTGTTTCTTTGAAACCCGTTACTCGTTGCAAAAGCGGAGTTATTGTCACTGTCTTTAACTTCTTGGAGCAACTTAGATTTCACAGAGTCTGCACTAATCTTCAATTCAGAACTCTCAATAGCAAGAAGCATTGGTTTGTAAATTTCAGGCAAACCAGAGAGTAATAGGGTACCAAGCCACTCATCGTCAACTTTGAACCCGATATTTCTTAATTTGTGTGCTGTGGACATTATTTTACTAACGTATTCTTCTATGTTGTGGCTTCCAGAGAGTGTAGTCGTGCAGAGATCACGTAATAGACCAACTCTGCGTGTAAGTCCCGAGTCGTCAAATGCGCGGGATAGGTTCTCCCAAACCTCTTTTGCAGTTTCTGCCTCTTGAACATGAACGTAGTTTATAGGATCAACTAGCAAAATAATTTTTGTTTTCGCTTTAGTGTCCTTTTTCGCATCTGTAACGTGGCTTGCGGAACTTTCTATGCAGTCCCACAGTTCCTCATGTTGTAGATAGGTTTTCACTGCAAAACGCCATGTGGCATAGTTTTCTCGGCCTGACAATTTCTCAATGGCCACAAAAGATCCACTTCCAGCCATATTTTCGATGGTGAGAGATAAATGGCGAACAATTTTCGTTGAGCACGTTGCGAGTTTAGGTTATTTTTGTTTATTTCACTTTGTACTGAGAACTTTCGCATTCACTATACTTAATGGATTTTACTGGGCCCATAACCTGATGTAATTAGAGATTGCAGCACTAATTACTTGTGGATTAAAATAAATACACTCGTTGAAGCTGAACATAGATTTTAATGTAAAAGGGACCGGATACAGGATATAGTTGTAGAGAGTAGTGTTGATCACAACATATAGTGATGTGCGGAATGCAAACTAAAACTAAAGTACGAAGGCGCTAAATTTAAATATTCAACACATACGCCAAACTGTCAGACCGTAAAATAAAACGCCAGAATAGAACTCGATAGCTGAAATCCGATTGAAATGATGTTTGAGTTTTCCACACTACATATATATACACACTTCATACACAAGCTGTTCCTGAAGTTTGGGAACAAATTGATAGAAAACAAAGTTTGGTCTTCTGCATTTTCCTGCATAGTGGCATAGACAGGCGTCTAACTTTGATGTTTATTGAGTCTTATAGGTAACGTCATAGGATTAATTAAGTCTGTACCTAGGGTTTAGTATCAAGGTCTGTTTCCTTGACGGAGGTAAGCAGGCCTTGAAGACATATTAGTCCTTCTAATATTTTTTACCTGTAGGCTTGACCTACACTTACACATCTTTCTGTAGTGTGGATTCGAGAAGGGTAAGAACAAATGTGGAGTTTCCTTGAATATGATAAAATACATTGAATGATCCATTTTCTTATGCATTGAACAAGTCTAATCAATACCTCGCAGTTTTAAAGGCTTTACCGTGGTTTTAGGTCCAGAAGTAGCGCAATACAATAAGTACATAACATCACGCCTGTATTCCTCAAAGGTTTAAGCAGAGATGCATCTATAGTACACTCACATTTCGCCAGTTATGTTTAAGTCCCATGTAATAAGGGCAAGTCTATTGCCATCCACCGGGCACAAGTGCAGACTCCGGGCACCTATTGAGAAATGTTACATAGAAAAAGCCAACAGCACTTTGCCCGACTCGGGAAACGAACCTCATGCTCAGCAGTAACGCTTGCGACCACTAAACCAACGAGGCAGGCAGTAGGAAAATCAAGATATCGGTAAAGACGATATATAGCCGGTTTTCGTCAATATCATAATCCTATTTATGCCACTAGCAAGTACCCGAAGGTTTTAACCGCCATATTGCTTCGTCATTAAAACGATAAATTCATAATAACTAATCAAGCCGAGAGGACTTCAAACTGACGTCCGAGTATCCCGACTCTACTCGTCATTATTGAAATCAGGAGATACAGGTGACTGGGGTACTTATGGGCAATCCAATTAATACTTGATCAATATCAAGTATTATTTTCATTACGTTTTGTTATCTTTTAAATACTACTGAAGAGGAATGAGAATAAGATGTTTTAGGGTTTAAGATGTTATTACTGTAACTCTTTTGCTTTGCAACAAATAATCGATTTTTTCAATCGGTCGTACGAGTACTTGCTTTTACAATTTTAAATTGTTTATTTTTGCCAAAAGCAGCACTAAATAATTTACCAGTGATTATTTTTATTTGTTTGACCTGTAATTATGTCTAAAATAAGCAACGCATCAACAGCCTTTAGTGATGCAGGTCTTAATAGACCTTTGCCAAAATTACTGACAGATTTTTATAAAACTTCTAATACTCACGTATAAATAGGCGACTCATGTCCCTGTTTGTACCAGATAACTAGCCCCATGCGGTCGTCTGGTAGCGCCGGAGTGACGTCACACGGCAGCTCCACACCGCCTCCTGTCGGCGCGTGCAGGGACTCGATTGATGCTGCAACAAGCAAGAACAGTAGATTAGATATTATCTAGTTATAGTTCCTTGCCGTTCGCCAAGCTTCTTGGCCGCCCTGAAGTTGGCAACAATGGCTGCGCAGTAGTAAATGCCATACAAAATCAGCACCGATACATGCCTTGCGCATCGGAAAGCCAACTTCAAGCCGGCCAAGAAGTTTGGCGAGAACTTTACATTTGAAGAGTTTTTGATGTTTTTGATAGCCTTTAGAATAGAATAGAATAGAATATACTTTATTGTACACCAAAACATGAAGTTAGTTAGTTAAAAAAGCCTTCTCATAGTCCACAAAAGCAAAACACAGGGGCCGATTATATTCTTCGGACTTCTGTATAATTTGCCGCACTGTGTGGATGTGGTCTATGGTGCTGTATCCACAACGGAACCCGGCCTGCTCCGGAGGTTGGAACTCGTCGAGTCTTCGCGCTAGACGATTCGTGACGACTCTCGAAAACAACTTAAATACGTGGCTAAGTAGCGAAATGGGTCTATAATTCTTCAAAAGAGTCTTGTCACCCTTTTTGAAGAACAGAATGACCACGCTCCTTTGCCACGCTTCTAGAGTTCTCCCAGAGAACAGGACAGAATTGAATAGGGAGCTATTAATAGCAAGCTCTTTCAGTACTGGACGTCCTCCCGCTTTCAGTAGCTCGGTAGTTATCCCATCCTCGCCCGGGGCTTTTCCATTTTTAAGCTGTTTGAGAGCCGCCTCGATTTCGTCTTGGCTTATCTCAGGCAGGTCTTCTGTGAAATGGCGGGTTAAGGTGGCTCTAGAATCCTCATTTTCGGGATCAGGCCGAGATGCATGCGTTGCGTACAATTGGCCGTAGAAGTTTTCAACTTCCGAAAGAATCTCCGGCTTTGAAATGACGATATTCCCATTAGATGTAGTCAACTTCGTCAGATGGGTCCTCCCAAGTGACTGGACAAACACTTTCGACCCCCGGTTTTGCTCAATCGCTTTCTCTATAGAGAGCGTGTTGGCTCGTCGGAGGTCGCGTCGTACCATTTTCCTTATATGTTTATTGAGTGCCCGGTGTTCTGACGAAGTGAGCGGTGGATTTTCACGTCGTTCCATCATAAGCTTCAGAGTTTCCTCCGAAAGTTTTGACTTCCTGCCCATACGCCGCATCTTACAAAATCTCGTACCTTCCTCCCTGTGGATTTCCACCATTTGTTCAAGCGCCTGGTCAACGCTATTTGCGGTTTCCACGGCAGCGAAACGGTTCTCCAGGTCTGACTGGAACGCTTCAGATCCCAGCATTGTTTGGAGCATATTGGGGCGGAGCCTAGACTTCATCAAACGAGTTCTCTCAAGCTTGCAATTGATATTCAGGGAGCCTCGAACAAGTCTGTGATCGCTGCCGTTATTAAACCTGTTGATCACTGAGACATCCCTGAATATGTGCTTTTTATCTGTTATGATGAAGTCTATCTCATTTTTGGTCACGTTATCGGGGCTTCGCCATGTCCACTTTCTTTTGGGCTGTTTCTTAAAGAAGGAATTCATTACGAAAAGCCCCTCTCTTTCTAGGAAGTTGACAAGCATTTTCCCCCTATGATTCCTACTACCAAACCCGTAGGATCCTACTACCGAATCACTGCAATTCTGTACTCCCACTTTGGCGTTAAAATCCCCCATGAGAACGCTATAGTGGGTCTTAGTGGTGCAAGGCCTTGGTTATGTCCTCAAACATTTCCTCCACTTCGTCGTCCGAGTGTGCCGAGGTCGGTGCGTAGACTTGTACAACCTTGAGGCTATACCTCTCGGTTAGCGTAATTATGAGGTACGCTACCCTGTTCGAGACACTGGAGACCTCCACAACCTTGTCACAGATGGATTTGTTTACAAGGAATCCGACGCCGCCTTGGGATAGCTGGTCTCCCTCTCGGAAATACATAAGGTGGCCTGATTTGAGTGTTATTGTATCCTCCCCCTCTCTTCGGACTTCACTCAGCCCTAGAACGTGCCACCTTATACTCTCGAGTTCTTCTTCAAGCTGCACGAGGTGTTCATCAAGCCGTAACGTGCGTCCATTATACGTCGCCAAGGTCAGTTGCGTTCAGCGGCCATCCGTAACCCGGTGATTCTTCGCACCCCCGAATGACCTTCCGTCTCCGTGACCGCCGCCATAATCAGGTATAACAGCAGGGCGGCCGGGAACTGGGGGCCGTGGTTGATTTCGACTTTTCATTTGGAGGGTTTGCCCATAATCGCCACGCTGGGCATGCGGGTTGGCGATCGCAGATCGCAGCTTTTCGCACTGGTGACGCTGCTGCCCATCACTAGGTTGTACCACTTAGCTGCGAAGATTTGTTAAAATGGTTATACCGCAATTTGTCGGTTGACCTCAGAGCCTCGTTTGTTATTTAGCAGGATGCACCGCGAGCAGGTGAGGTTAACTTGGGGCACTGAGATCGTGAATGTACCCCCTTACATCCCTGTACCCCCTTACATCCCTGTGACCATCACCCATCCCATCACCATAAACAGTGGCAACTAAAAAACCTTGACAGCAGCTAACTATTTTCATGCCGTCCTGATAGCGAATTCAATTTTTTTTATTTATTTTTTTTGATAGGCTCGCGCTTGACAACTATCTCACCTGATGGTAAGCGATGATGTGGTCGACGGTGTAACACGCTTGCCTAGAAGAAACCTATACACTCTTGACTTAAAAACCCCGAGGTTGTAGCTATCGGGAAACACAGACTCCGGCAGGGAATTCCACTCCTTAGCTGTACGCATAATGAAAGTATTTTCAAAACGTTTAGTGCGTATGGGTATGTCTACCATGTACCGATGGTGCATTGCCGTACGTCTTGTGGGCCGATGATGAAACGGGCTAGGCGGAATTAGATCATGCAATTCCATCGCACACTAGACTCTAGTGCATCAAGCTGGTACCTGGCAGATCCGTCCCAGAGATGAGAACAGTATTCCATGCAAGATCGAACTTGCACCTGATATAACTTAAGCAGCTGCTCTGGCGTGAAGTACCGTCTCACCTTCGCAAGGTTCCCCAACTTTTTGGCAGCCAGTTGAGCTTTAGCCTCAATTTATGCGCTGAAATTGGGTGTCGATGTCAACGTTAAGCCAAGAAGCTCAAGATGGTCGGTTATCGGCACAGTCACACCTCGGAAAGAAGGAGCCAGGTGGAATTGGCTCCTTTTAGCGGAAAAAAAGACACGCCTGGGTCTTAGCAGCATTGAACCGGACCAGATTGGCATCGCTCCATTCGGAGACTGCCTTCAAGGACAGATTCAACCGCCCAACCATGGCCTTTCGGAGAGACCGGATCTGAGGTCCAGTAGCACGCGCGTCGGACACGTATCTCTCAGCAACCGTGCTGTCGTCCGCATACCCAAAGGTGTCGGGTTTTAGCAGATCGTTTATGTGCAGCAAAAACAACGTTGCTGAGAGTACCGACCCCTGAGGGACCCCGGCATTAACATCCAGTTGGTCAGACGAGCGGCCATCAATAACCACTCGAATAGATCGGTCCCTCAGGTAGTCTGCAATCCAAACGCACAGACCACTGGGCAGACTGAATGTAGGATGCTTACCAATAAGGCTTTCATGCCAGACCCTGTCGAAAGCCGTCAAGATGTCGAGGGAGACAGCAAGTGACAAGACAGCAATGGCATACGCTAGAAGATCCCCAGTTGACCGATTTTGGCGGAAGCCATATTGGCGGTCACTGATGATATCGTTAGCTTCTAGGTATGCCAGGAGCATGGAATTGAGTACTCTTTCCATACTCTTGCAGAGGATGGAAATTGTATCATAATGGCTCCATCAGCGTTATCTGAAGGAAGCTGTGCCACCAAGAAGTTACCTCAGCTCCTTAGTAACTGCAGCAAGAAGTTCTTATTATTATGGAAGAAAAATTCAATACCCAGGAAAATGTGAACATGAATTGGAATTAATTTATGGTTATTTTTAACCGACTTAAAAGAAGGCTACTATCAATTCGACCCTAATGTATGTAATATTTTGGAATTGCACCATATCCGTAATATTTTAGTTTATGTGGGCTTTTAAGCACGTGTGGCATATGTCCAAATTTTAAGTATGGTTTTACTCTCAGTTTTTACCGGCAAATCGAGTTCCTACTGATATCGTAAATGTGACAGCAATTAAAAAAGTAAAATGGCTGTTGTGAATACCATACAGGCTGATAAAAATAATACAATGTCAACGCAATATTTTTCAGAACATTTTAATCAAGCGCAATATTCTTGTATGTAAATAAAACAGCAATCATTTAATTGCCTCGAACACCTATTTAAATGTCAGTAAATATAAATAAAATATATATTTTGATCACAATTCGTTATAATAGTAATAGGTGAACAATAACGGATTGCTTCCACGGAAACCAATTTGCTGGTCAGACGGCAACGGTTGGAAAAAATAAAACAAAAATGTTTAATTGCCACCAACCCCTCTCATAGATTGAATAAAGGAAACATGTTGAGGTTTCGCGGCGACGGATTTTAATTTTTGAGCGATGTTTTTTGTGCTTTTTATTTTGTTGGAAAGTTGTTACAAGTTTACTTGAACTGTGGTACCACACACATTTATCTTAACTTCCTGAGAAAGTAAATACTTTGTGTTTTTTAATCAAAATCATAGTATACAGTGAACTTAAGGAAACATTTAGTTATACTATTTTATATCTCTAACTGTAATTTATCGAATGTGGAAGATCTGTATTTGATCCATATAACGATCGGTCATACGATTCTAAAGAAATTAATTGGTCTCTAATCCTATTATAAATATGAACAATAAATTAACACAACATTAACACGTTAAACATTTATACTGTCTAATAACAATAACTATGGTTTAAGGCAATTAGCCTTGAGTTCATTGACGTGAAGCATCGGGGCATTTAGCAGGTGATAAATAATTACCGTCGCTACAGAGTATCAATTAACCATACGTGACTAATTACTCGATTTATGCTCGTACCTTAAGATGTTAATTAATTAAGATATTATGATTATAAGAACGTAATGGTAACGGTAATGGGAGTATCATAGTATTTTGGCAGAATATTTTTACAAATTCGCAGTTGCCAAGAGACATACATTGGCGGACATGTGCCTCCCCCAAATTCACATTGAACAAATGTCAAGTTCAAGTTAAGCTCATTTAATTATATTGATTAAATGAACTTGACTTGAACTTGATATTTGTTCTACCACTGCCAGGTTTCCTCTGAACTATCACCAGTAATAAATACCATGTCGTTGTTGGCTTTTCGTGAAGAGGTAGAGAAAAGAGACAGGAATGATCGACCTTTATGAAAAACACACGTTCAGAAGTTGTGTTGTGGAAACCAGACCAATCCATAGGATACTCGTGTTATGTCGCAATCATAAAGTTGTTGTTAGTTTAACATTAAACTATTTAGATTCAGTAGCGATCATTTTGATATGCGAAAGCGATTGTTGGTATCTCAATTACCATTTCAATAAATGCCAGTTTAGAAACCATTTTCGGAATTTTGATCGGACATTTAAATAAAATGGAAATTTAACAAAAAATGTATTTCCCTGCATTCTTTTGAGAAAAGCACTATTATATATGCCTCGGCGGAAATGGCAATTGCCTGTCTCGTAAACTCATACTCGACCTGCAATTGCCTATTTCCCGGCCTTTGCAATAATGTACTATTATTATTATTTTGTCTAGGTCTACACACATAAAACGCGCGTCGCTCGATCGACATATCATGGCGACGATCATTATTGCCCTATAACGAATTATGACATAAATTAGGCATAATAAATACAAAACTTTAAGGAACCACAACATCAGGTGAGATAGTGGTCAAGCGCAAGCCTATAGACGATAAAAAAATAAAAAATAAACTTTATTAATATGACTAAATTCTAGGTTGTGTAACTCAATTTACTAAGTTGATTCGTCCATTATTTAAAAACAACTTTGGAAACGTCACTCTCCATAAAATACGACAAGAGCTTCTTAACTCGAAATACCGTAAAAATAACATGTTCAGAAGAGCCAACAATATATTCACGCCACCAACAATGGGGGTAAACTTGCACGTAATTTTCAACGGTTTCACAACGCTGTCTGGCAGGCAAAATATAAAGGTTATTTTTATCGTTGGGTTAAAACGAATGGATTATTAATGGAGCGCGGTATTGTGTTAATTCTAAGCGAAGTTTTTTTATGTTAGTAACAAAGTAAACAAGGGTTTGCACTTTACGAGTATATGCAATTGAGCCTGTCAAATAAATCCAGGTGTAAAACGTAATTTTAATTTATTTCTATTTCTGTAACAGTTTCACAAAACACTATTAAGCACTACACATTAGTAACACCAATATAATATATTCTAGTGCGTTTGTGATGTTTAACACAATGCGAAAAAGGCTTATGACGAGCTTGTTTCTACTTTCACCCTTATTGCAACAAGTACGAAACAGAAAATCGTATTGTTTTCTCGTTTTCGGCGAGCTTTTTTACACAAAGCTCTTCCTATTATTTTGTTCTTTTTTTAGCATGGTATATTGAGATTTCCAGTTATTAAATAATAATTCTCAATTGTGCTAATTTTAAATTGGGCAATGTGTTCTGAAGTGCTATAAATGGCTGACTAATGTTTAATTGTGGTTCGGTTTCGAAATTTTGAAGCAGTAAGCTATTCAGTAACAATATTTAAATAAGATCAGCCAATAACTGATCCATAGGAGTTCAAACAACACTTCTTGTAAAGAGACGGATCGAGAAATGAAGATAAGAAGTAATATTTTGTTAGTAAAAATAAAATTATTTAGTTCAGTTGCCCCACGATAGAGTTTAAATTAAAAGAACCATTTTAGCACACTTATGAACTGTAAAAAACCGGCCAAGTGCGAGTCGGACTCGCGCACGAAGGGTTCCGTACTTGGTAAATTGCGGTTTACGATTTATGACGTATTAAAAAAAACTACTTACTAGATCTCGTTCAAAGAATTTTCGGTGGTAGTTTACATGGATATTTTTTTTAGTTTTATCATTCTCTTATTTTAGAAGTTTTACAGGGGGGGGGACACATATTTTACCACTTGGAAGTGTCTCTCGCGCAAACTATTCAGTTTAGAAAAAAAATATATTAGAAACCTCAATATCATTTTTGAAGACCTATCCATAGACAACCCACACGTATGGGATTGATGGAAAAAACATTTTTTAGTTTCAGTTTCAGGTATGGGGACCCCAAAATTTATTGTTTTTATTCTATTTTTGAGTGAAAATCTTAATGCGGTTCACAGAATACATCTACTTACCAAGTTTCAACAGCATATTTCTCATAGTTTCGGAAAAAAAGTGGCTGTGACATACGGACGGACAGACAGACAGACATGACGAATCTATAAGGGTTCCGTGTTTTGCCATTTGGCTACGGAATCCTAAAAAGGCATTGTCAGAAAAGATTGCAAAAGACTTTCACTAAACATAATTACGACCCACAACAACTACCCATTCACTATTTCCTACACTCTTCAAAACACCATAAAACAAAAGCATACAAATCTTCGGCCCCAAATCCCCCCTCCCAAAACGAATTCCCCCCAAAACGGATATGAATATGCTCATGACATTCATCAAATGTATTGTGTGCCAAACTAAGGGTTATTGTTTGAGCCCCGTCCATAGTCTGTGTTCTCTACGATATTTTGTGCATATGTGCCTATTCGGAGTTAAACGTCGTGGAAGGAATGCCTTTGTAGTTCAATTTTACGATCTTACGGTCTATTGTTTAGGGATGAGGGTGTTAATTAGAAACTGGGGTTTGATATCGATAGAAGTTAAGTTATTTTATTTTGGGCTTAAGTTATGCCAAAAGATTAGGTACATTGAGATTTGGTAATTTGTCGGTTCATTTGAATCGTAAAAGCTTCATAGGTTATTTACTAATAATATAAATGTGAACGTTGGGATGGATGTGTGTGTGTGTGGATGTATGTTTGTTACTCAATCGCGCCAAAATGGCTGAACGGATCTGGATGATTTTTGGCACAGAAATAGAATAGCACATAGGCATGACACATGATTTTTTGATTCACTCGCGAGCAGTCGCACGGAGAAGTCATAGTAGTCAAGTAACTATTATTTAACCATCTACCCCCAGCGTTAAATATTAACACGAGAAAATGACCAAATGCGATAATTGTGATAAAACCATAACAAAAAAATCACCTGGGCTTGAGTGCAACAAATGTGGCAAAATAGTTCACGCAAACCAACTATGCACAGGCTTATCTTCGAAACAGCTGTCCGCCCTACGGAATGCAGAAAACCTGGAGTGGACATGCGAAGAATGTCACAAGGAGTCTCCTCATCGCAAGTCGTCCTTCATAATTCCGGAAGATGATGATAATGAGGATGATAATCTTAATGACCGCGATGAGAACAGTGTTGCGGTGAATAAACTGCTACGTGATATTTCACTCGAGGTTAAGAAAGCAGTGAAGAAAGAACTGGCATCTGTGAATGAGTCGCTTAGCACTTGTTGCATAAGAATGAATGCTATAAATTCTACAATGGAAATTCTTACGGATAAAGTTAAAGACTTGGAGAAGAAAAACACGTACCTCACTAACCAAAACACACACTTGGAATTAAAAATTGATGCATTGAAACAACACATCAGAAGCGCTGAGCAAGAAAAGCTGGCCAATGTACTGGAGATCTCTGGCATTCCTGATACTGTGAACAAGAACCTGGACATACTCTCTACTAAAATAGCTTCGAAGCTTAACGTTGAGAAAAGCCAAGTTACAATGGTTAAAAGACTTAAAGGCAGGAACGGTAAAGAAGGAGTTATTCAAGTGATGTTACAACATGAAGAGCAGGTGGATCAGTGGATACGCACGGCACGGAAGGAAGCAATTATTGTTCAAGATGTGGTCTCCGAGGTTAGTCCTGAATTAGCCAAGTCAAAAGTTTTGTTTCGATACGCTCTTGCCAAAGCGAATTAATCCCTACTGTGGCAAGCTAAACAAACATTAAAGGAAACGTACAAATACATATGGTTCCAGAATGGCAGAATTCTGGTCCGAAAAATCGAAAACGACAAACCGATTGTCGTTAGGAACATTAGTGATATAGATAAAATGGTGGTTCAAGGAAATAAATGTCGGTAATAGTTAGACTCAGTAATCATGTCAACTTCTTCACCGGAAATATCCGAATTTTTTGAGTATTCAACCATCAACGAGTTCAGTAATTATCTTCCAAGTAGTAAACAAAAACTAAATATTGTCCATGTTAATATTCGCTCGATTATTAAAAAATTTTCTTTAGTTCTTCAATTTATTGATTCTTCCAAAATTAATGTTGACGTTATTATTTTAACAGAGGTGGGTATTTCTAAAAGCAGTAATCTCATTCAAATCTTTAATATAAACGGCTATGAAATGTATCATACGCTGCGGGAGCAACGTAAGGGTGGTGGCATTGTGATGTATGTTAAACGTACCAACCGCTTTCAAATCATAAATAATGTATCACTAAAACACTGCGAATACATAATTGGTCGCTTGACCACATCATATCACTACACGACATCAATCTGCACAGTGTATAGACCTCCTAAAGATAGTAAGCACTTGTTTATCAAAGAATTGAATGAGCTATTGTGTAAGGACACCTTCAAACGTTCAGATTTATACTTATTAGGGGATTTCAACATTGATCTGAAATTGAATGACAACATACGGGATTACTACATAAGTTGTTTGGCTGAGTGTGGACTGACGAGCGCCATCTCAGATTACACTAGAATCGAAAAACGAAATAATATTATCACTCGAAGTTGTATTGATCACATTTTTGTAAGATCGCGCTCGTCAGATCTTTATTCGGCGGCGCTCGGTACGGTTATGGCAGACCATCGCATGATCGTGTTGTCTTGTATTGGCGGCGGAGCTAAATACGCTGTACAGGATGTTGCAAAAGTAATAGAATTAATTGATTATAATAAATTAAAACCAAAGTTGGACGCCATAGATTGGAATGTTGTTGATAATATGAAACGCCCTCAAGAGATATATAACTATATTAAAAATAGCTTTGAGTGTTGTTATGAGCAATCTAAGTATTCTAAAAGAATAAATACTAACAGCAAAAGGAATAAAGAGTTGTGGATAACCAGAAAAATTAATAATATGTGTCATAAAAGAGATTTACTTTTCAATCGGTGGAAACAGGATATAAATAATAAAATACTTAGATTGCAATTCAATAAACAAAGAAATGAGACTAAAAAAATAATAGAAAAAACTAGAAACCAACATTACTTTAACCTTATTAATGAAAATAAAATGAATAAAAAGAAAATGTGGGACATTTTAAACACACTATCAGGGCGAATCTGTAAGTCAATAGATGAAGCAATAATCAAAGCATTCAAGAAAAATGATATATCTATAAGTACAATAGCCAACAACTTCAGTAAGGGATTTAGCGAAAACGTAAACAAAATATTACCTAAATGCAACATAAAACTAATATCTGAATCAGAATATATTTTTCCAGTTAACAAGTCCATGTTATTTAAACAGCCTACCGTTCGTAATATATCAACTATTCTAAAAAATCTTAATATAAATTAATCTGCTGGTATAGATGGCATCCGATGTATAGATGTAAAAGTTTTAAGTGATAGGATAGCTAAAGTTATAGTTAAGTTAATAAGCTCTAGTATACAAGTAGGCGAATATCCCCAAGAATTAAAATCAGGCATCGTTCGACCAATCTTTAAAAATGGATCTCATAATAACTATGACAGCTATAGGCCCATTACAATATTGCCAGTCAAAGATAAGGTAGTAGAAAAATACGTGTGCCAACAAATTCAGAATTTTTACAGTAAAAACGATGTTTTATCGGCTTCTCAGTTTGGTTTTCAACCTAACAAATCATCCTCAATTCTCCTATCTAAATTCACAGATGAAATAAACCAACACCTCGATGATAAGAAACACGTCATCTTGTTGTTTATTGATTTTAGCAAAGCCTTTGACACCCTCAGGCATGATACACTTATAAACAAGCTTGACAATACAGGGGTTCGAGGCCCAATATTAAACTGGTGCAAAGATTACCTAAAAAACAGAACAAGCCGTGTGAAAATCAGTAATGAACTTAGTGAGGAAATTGTAGTAGCTACGGGAACAGCACAGGGCTCAGTTATGGGACCCTTGCATTATTTAGCCTACGTCAATGACATGGAGAATGTTATAGACAATTGCTCAGTCTATCAATATGCGGACGATACCTGTCTCGTAGCAGCTGATAAAGATTTATCTAAGGCTGAACAATTGATACAAAATGATTTTGATAATTTGTGTAAGTGGTCTCATGATGTGGGACTGGTGCTTAATGCTGGTAAAACTAAGACTATCCATGTTGGTTCCAATCACTTAATCAACTCAGACAAGCCAGTTAAAATATTTGCGCACATACACCAATCTTTGCATGAAGTGCAACTTTCTAAGCTTGGTTGCAAATGTGAACCATTGGAGCAGGTTACCAACTACAAATACCTGGGTTTAGTCGTTGATGACAGATTTAACTGGGGTAGTCACATTGACTCCATATGCGATAAACTCCGTGCAATGATAGCCAAATTTGCAATAATTAGATACAAAGTCCCTTTCAAAATATTACTTAACCTTTATAATGCACTTGCAGAGTCAATTATTTCATATGGAATAACTAGCTATGGCAGAACATTTAAAACCTACCTAGACAAAATATATAACCTACAACTTCGTTTATTAAAGATAATAATACCAAATAAAATTAAAAAAACACTCTATGATGGTGATGACGTAACAGGCTTCTTTAAATATTGTAAAATCTTGCCAATACACATTAAAATACGAAAGTGGTTATTAATAGAACAGTTCACCAACAAAGAACTGCAAACTAAAGTCATTTATAGGTATAGGTCTACCAGAATCTCATGGCATTTTTTTTTTTTTTTAAATTGTGATTTTCATATGGCAATGTCAATTGTCACCTGTCAAATCAAAGTACTTGATGTGTCAACCGCTGCTGAAATTTTTCGATATTATCTTGAATATTTGTTATTTTTGAGAAAATTTCGAAAAACCCACTTCGATCTCAAGCGAGACATATTGTTTTCAATGTGTATCATAAAATAAGGGAAGAAGAAGGCGTAAATCAAACTCAATTTTTGATTTTAAAGTGCGTCGTAGAGTGGACCGGTAAGTTGGACTGACTTATTTTGATACTTTTAGTTTATTTTATATTTTTCTTACTTAATTTTTAAAGCTTTACTATTATATGGTAAATCGTAGTTCAGGGCACATCGAATGATGGCCGGAAGGAAATGGCAACAGTAATGTAACTGTTACTAATTCTTCGACAAGATATTGATTTTAACGGAGATCGAGAATCTTTGACGTAAGAAAAATATAAAGTAATAATCTGCGCCCTGCAGTGGGACGTGTATATAGACGGGAGTTTTTGGCGGGATTTTGTCGAGTTAAGTCCAGTGGCTGTCAATATTATTTGCAAATTGATTCTAGTGGATATAGTGATATATTATTGGTGTAGTTTTGTGTCTCAACTGTCTACGCAACTGGACAATTTGTAAAATCATTGACAGAAGCGATCTTGGGATAGTGGAGCGGAGTATTTTATTGTGGTATTGACTGCCTCTGCAAAGCTTACTGGAAAGACTGACTCGATACAATTTGCTGCCAAATACTCCAAAAAACATTAGAATCTCTTACATCCGCATTCTAATGCATACTAAAGAATAAATATAAGATCCAAAACTCTTTCCAAAGACGTGGCTAACAACCAGCCTAGGTCCTAGCAACCAGGCCATAAAACTTACATAATAAAAAGTATATATAGACTGATGATGATGAATGACTATAAGTAACATGATACATTTTATTATTGTTTACAGACTTTATACATAAAGAGATTGGTTTTGAATATGTTAAATGCCAATGAAAAAGAACCATTTTGATGGAGAGAGATGACATAAAACTACAAAGATACAAGTTTTTGAAATGCCAGTGGAGTTCATGGAATCGTATTCTAGTTTTCTAGTTCTGAATGAGGTTTTAAGTTATTAGTATGATTTAAATGATATATAATAAATTATTACTTAAATTAATATTAAATTGATTTATTTTTCCTATGTTAAGAACCCGATGTATATCAACTTTATTCATACACTTACCTATAATACTCACAGTGGATCTTTGTGTCTCTGAATTTGTTGCAAGACCCCTCGCAGTAGCAATTTTTGTGTCAATGTTGAAGGTGAAGATAGCATTGTATAACTCTCTTTCACTCGCTTATGTATGTCACATCGTCCTATCTCGCTTACTCTATGCAGTATACTCGATGACAAACTGTTTCTTACGCAATGGTTGGCAGGACCAAGTTCAAAGACACAAATATCCTTTGTGACTACTATAATATAGGTACCTCATGTTCATTAATACTAAAGACATAAATAAAAATTAAACAGTATCAAGATCGTTTAATCCAATTTCCCCAGTATTGCACACAACAAATTTTTATTTCCACATTTGCCATGAGATTCCGGTAGACCTATAGTACCGAGATACAAAAACTATTACGGTAAACGAACATGCGCATATTTAATACCTACTCTAATTAATGATGTTCCCACACAAATTCAATCAGAAATAACAAATAATAATTATATAAATAAATACAAGAAATTCTTTGATTCTCTTTGAAATTGCATCATCCTGTTTAAATTTCATTCAATCTTTGTGTTGACGGGCTGCCTGACCCGCGCCGGCGTAGTTTTTCTTAGTATCCTAGGTATTATTTACTTACTACCTCACAATTTTTTGTTTTTAGTATTTTTATAAACTAGGTACCTCACAATTTTTGTTATTTATATTTTTATAAACTATGTTTTCAAAACTATAATTATTTATGTCTCGTTAGTATTAAGATTGTTTATAAGTGTTTCAACATCCGGACAAACCTTTTGAGGTTTTTGTGATGTTTCTGTTTATATTTTGTCATGTTACATATTTAATAAACAATAAAAAAAAAAAAAAAAAAAAAAAAACTTAAATATATATATGTAAATATTAACAAATATTTAATATTTGCACAGACAAAACCTTCGGTTTCCCCAAAGAGGTCACCGAAACGCAGCCAGGCTACGGACGCTGACTGATCTACATCGGACCCATGTAGGGCCCGGCAAAAGCGTGCGTGAAGCTCCTTACTCTGCCATACCTCCCTGCGGTCATTAGTGTCAAGCACTACAGGCTTGCGCCAGTTCTCATTCGCCAAGGAGAGCGGGGTGAGTCCCTTGTCCACTGCTTTCGATGCATTCCCACGTCGGCGTGTAGAAAATATTCCCTGAGATTGCATATCTCACGGTTGTGGAGGTTCTTGGCATTTAAAAAGCGTCGACCTCCACACTTCCGCGGGATATACAATCTCATGACCGACGATCGTAAGTGATGCATTCGATATGCAGTCAGCAGTGTACGGACCCGCCTATCCAGGGCGTCGAGTTCCGTTAGAGTCCATTTGAGTATGCCGAAAGAGTACATCAATACTACCGCTGAAGGCCAATAACCCAACCGCTGAAGGCCTTGTTTCCACCCAGGAAGGAAGGAAGGCTATTGAAAACCTTTTTCAGGCGGCCAAAGAAGCGTTCCCTCAACGATTGCTTCATGTCAGAGTGCTGATACCTAACGCTTCCGACATACCCAAATACTTATATGTTTCGTTTGGAGAGAGGGATCTCAGGTTTATGGAATCCGCGAGTTGAATTCCCACGGATTCCACAATCTCCCCTCGCTTTACATGCATGACCGCACATTTGTCCACGCCAAACTCCATCCTGATAGCGCTACTAAAAGTTTCAGTTACCTTCAGTAGCTCCGTCAGCTGAAGTTTGCTGGGGGCAAAGAGCATCAGATCATCCATGTAAAGGAGGTGAGATATAACCTGAACACCTCTCTTCAACCGAAAGCCTAGTCCTGAATTCTCCAGCAGCATGCTTAGAGGATTCAGGGCCAGGCAAAACCAAAATGGACTCAAACTATCGCCCTGGAATATACCTCGCTCGATCCTTAAAGGTTCGCTATTCGTCTGGATATTTCGACATCCTGGATAGCAAAGGACTATGCTCCATTGCCTCATACACAACATCAGGAAGGTGCGTAGAGTTGTATCTATTTTATACAATTCTAGCACCCTCATGAGCCATATATGAGGCACCGAGTCATAGGCCTTCTTATAATCTATCCAACATGTCGACAGATCCTTTCGGGAACGCCAAACCTGTTGGCTAATGGCCATATCTATAAGGAGTAGCTCCTTAGTACCGCGAGACCCGTTCCTACATCCATTCTGAGAGGCCGACATGATGGAGTTATCGTCGACGTGTTTATTCATTTTAACTCTCAAAATGGATGTAAGAACCTTATAGACCTTCGGTAAACATGTAATAGGTCTATAATTTTTGGGGTCCGGGGTACTACCAGACTTGTGGAGCAGGTGGGTAATTCCTGTTGTTAAGAACTGGGGTAGCGAACCAGACTCTAAGGCTGCCTGAAACTTAGATGCCAAACGAGCGTGCGACCTTTGTAGCCATTTTATTTAGAAGTTGTGCAGTCCGTCCGGCCCTGGAGATTTCCAGTTCGGCAACGGGCGGACTGCACGGGCTACATCTTGGGCGCTGATCATGATAGCCCCCATTTCTTGTATGGGATCGCAAGCTCGCTCAACCTCCCGAGTCCATTCACCTTCGGTGTGACTGACAGGCACCGACCAGATACTGCGCCAGAAGTTGAACATGGCGTCATCATCCGGCAGGCGCGTATCAGTCACACACTGGTTGGGTCGCTCCCAAGCTCAGTAAACCCACCTTTCATTTCTATGGAATGTCCGATTCTGGGTGTATCGCTCCACTCGCTGCCTGAACCTACGAATACGGCCCATGCATATACTTTTTGTTTCAGGAAGTCGATGCGCTCCATGACATGGGATATGTAGTCTCGAGGGCTGACATCAGTCCCCGAAAACGCCCGTCTCACAAAGCGCATCACTCTTGGGCGAGTATTGCCCTCTCTGAAACAAATTAATTTGCCAATGAGTGCTCTGGCCCCATCTACAGACATGCCGCTACAGCCGCGCAGTACATGATCAAATGTGTATCAGTGAGGTCTTCGCAGTCATCAAAGTAGTTTGACAACTGCGAATCCAGAATAGCCACCAGCGCCCTATTTTTGTTATGCATGGGCAAACTAGGTAATCGTGGCCTAAGTTCGGGTGGCATGTAGCGATATTCCCGAATAGCACAATCCAAATCACTCCTTAATTCCTCACTGCACTGGGTACTTACGTGTGTAATCCTGTCACTACTCTCCTCGTCAGCGTGGCTGGGAGTGTGGTTGGACTGGTGTGCGACAATGGTGCAGTGACACGGTATTATTATTACCTATGTTTTTCGTTCTTATTAAGTTAAACAATTCTTGCAAGCTCATTGAGTTGGTATAAGGCGCCAGTCATTCAGGCTTTGTTTTAAAACTCTTCATATTTAAGGTGAGATTGTAGGTGTGAATTTAATAATTATCAGGAATTTTGGTATTGTTTCGAGTACGAAAAAATATGAGATTTTGTAATTTTACTGACGTTGGTAGTAATTGTACAATGTCAATTATTAAGATGAATAAGTTATTAACAAAGTAATTATATGAATAATATTTCAGTTACTATTACCTAGATATTAGATATCAATTTAGGCATTCACAAGCTTTTAGCACGAATACGAAAGCTTTTAACTTATAATTGGGTAATTTTCATAGTAATCTATCAAATCAAATCAAATCAAATCATATTTATTCGTAAATGTAGGTTTCAATACAATAGGATGTTATATTAAGGTGTTCAGTTCGCTACATTTTACTCGAGAGCATACAAATATTAATAAAGTTAGTGGTGTCGAAACAACAGACACACATTTAAAATGAAATCATTAAATTAATTATTTACTAACACACAATGTCTTACGTACTAACACACAATTACCAATGTCAAAATAATAATAATAATCTAAATGTATTATAGTAATAATCTAAATGTCAGTGGTGTCCTCCATAAACTCAGTTGTGGAGTAATAACATTTATGAATTAAAAATTGTTTCAATTTCTTTTTAAACATATTATTATTAAGATTCTTTAGCTGTCGTGGAATTTTATTGAAAATTACTGGAGCCATTCGGTAAATACTTTTACGTAGGAGGGCTGTTTTACTGCGATCAACACAAAGAATGTTTGAATCCCTTTTTCTTAACCGTGGATCAGCTGGGGCTCTGTTTTTGAAAAGCTGTGGGTTTGTCTTAACAAACACTGCCACCTCAAAGATGTATAATGACGGCAATGTTAGAAGCTTCAAGGATTTAAAATAAGGCTTACAACTGTCCCTTGAGTGCAGATTACATAAAGCACGTACGCATTTTTTTTGTGCGATGAATACGTAATTCTTGTCTGTTGAGTTACCCCAGAAGATGACTCCGTATCTTAGAACTGATTCTACGTAGCTATGGTAGGCAATAAGCACAGCGTCACGGTTAACAAATTTGGACAGCTTATAAAGAGCAAAAGCAAAACTGTTAAGTTTTTTACAAATTTCTTCAACATGCGGTTTCCACGTAAGTTGACTGTCTATCACTAACCCTAGAAACTTTGTTGTATCCGTTTTTGTAACTGGTTGCCCATTGTGACTAATATTAACGGGTAGTTGTTGTCGTTGTCGCTGACTAAAATGCATTATACACGTCTTCTCTAAATTAATTATTAAATTATTCAAGTGCAGCCAATCTATAGTTTGCTTTAGCGTGTCATTTATTTCTTGCTCATAATTGTACGACTCATCTTTTTTTATCATTATTGTACAGTCATCAGCAAATAATACTGTTGGGTGATTGATACTTTTTGGAAGATCATTTATGTACACCAGAAATAGGGGAGGACCCAAAACACTCCCCTGAGGCACACCGTACTTCACCGTTCTAGGTTTTGACCTATATTTGATTGCCCGCTTGGTTTTAATATTTATATTTGTTATTTCTGTGTATTGTTGCCGGTTGCTTAAATATGATGTGATAAGCTCAAGACCATTGCCGCGTATTCCACATCTTTCTAGTTTGTCGATAAGTATAGCATGATCAACATGATCGAAGGCTTTCGTCATGTCCATATACAGGGCACAGATGGGTAGTGTTTTATCTACACTTGACATAATTTTACTAAGAAAGTCATAAATAGCAGCATTAATTGACTTATTTTTTCTAAAACCTTTTTGTTCATCAACCAGTACATTCTTACTTTCGAGAAAATTGTAGATTCGGTGGTGTATTATTTTTTCTATGACTTTCGAGAATATCGGTATTAATGCCAATGGTCGATAATTTTTAATTGACGTCTTCTCCCCTTTCTTATACAATGGCTTAATAATAGATACTTTAAGTTTATCTGGGAAGATTCCTTTTTCAAAACATAAGTTTACAATATATGATAGTGGATGACAAATAATATGATGGACTTTTTTGATAATGTTTGTTGCTATTTTATCGTTTCCTGTACTTTTAGTATTTTTGAGAGATTGAATTGTTCTCGATACCTCTTCTGGTGTAGTTGGACTTAAAAAAATCGAATTATTCACTCTGTCTATTAGAAATTAATTTGATAAAATAATAAGTAGGCTCTTAACCTGTGAAACTGATAATATTTTTGAATACATTAGTTTGCTAGTACTAACGTATACACAAAATATTTCCTTGTATTTAAAAAATCAAGCGTACTGAAGAACCAAAAAGGTTTACAAATAAAACCAAAGAATGCCATATAACTCGCACCATTCACATCGACAAAATGATCGATAACCCACTCCTATCCCACCCCGAATAACTACAAACGAGCCACGCCAGGTGTTCTCAATCTCTGGTCCAGATTCCTTCTCGACAAAGAGGTCATTCATTTCTCATAAAATCTACCGATCGTTCCTCGAAACTCAGATAATCGATTAAATAAAATTGATCCATTATTCGATTATTTTGTGGCATAATAATGAGATATCTATTGACACCTGCCGTGGCCGGCAAAAAAACATATGAAAAAAAGAACATGGCCGCACGTCAAAGACGTTTTGTGCGTTCCCGCGCGTTGTATTTTTTTCTCGGATTTTATTGTAATATTTTTTGATTGTGTCCCAGATATCTGAATGGGTTTATTAAGTAAATTTGTTCGATAGATAGAATTGTTAGTATTTCACAGCTGTTGTTTTGATGTTTCGGTTAGGTTAGTAATTTATGTGACAGAAGTTTGTACTAAACGGTTCCATTTTAATCAGCTGACATTTTTGTTATTTTTAACGAAAAGAGGATGTGATAATTATTAAATGTGATTCTCTATTTCTTTCTCTTGTCTCTAAATACCAAAAATAATCATTTCGAAGTCAAAGGCCTATATTTCAAGTCCCTTTAACGGAAATCCACTCCACTCCAATCGACTCAGTCATTAAGATAATGAAAAACCGGCCAAGTGCGAGTCGGACTCGCGCACGAAGGGTTCCGTACTTGGTAAATTGCGGTTTACGATTTATGACGTATTAAAAAAAAACTACTGACTAGATCTCGTTCAAACCAATTTTCGCTGGCAGTTTACATAGTAATGTACATCATATATTTTTTTCAGTTTTATCATTCTCTTATTTTAGAAGTTACAGGGGGGGGGACACACATTTTACCACTTTGGAAGAGTCTCTCGCGCAAACTGTTCAGTTTAGAAAAATATTATATTAGAAACCTCTATATCATTTTTGAAGACCTATCCATAGATACCCCACTCGTATGGGTTTGATGAAAAAAAAAATTTTTAATTCTATTCTTTATTGTACAACAAGACATTACATTTTAATAATTTGATAGTAAAATTCATGTACAAAGGCGAGCTTAACTCCAAATGGAATTTTCTTCCAGCAAACCTTTGAGTGATAGAGATCATAATAGTAGAAGGCAGTAATCCAGTGTACAATATATATACCTATAAAGAAGATGAAACTATTTACATAATAATACATAAAATACCTACTTACGTTTATAAAGATAAATACACATATATTTAAATAATTCATTGCGTTGAAAGGAAATGCTCCTTAATTTTCCTCTTGAAGACATCGAGAGAAGGGCTATCGCGTATGGAGTGTGGAAGAGAGTTCCAGAGATGCACTGCAGTAACAGAGAATGAGCCATCGTAGCGGCTAGAAGTGTGACGCGGAGTACGAAGGAGAAGTGAAGTGGCCGTGCGACAAGGTTTACCCCTCGGGATGAGGTACTCAAACCGTTCGCGAAGGTATTGAGGAGAAGTAGGATTGTGCAGGATAGTATAGAGAAGGGATAGAATATGGGTATCTCGCCGACGCCGAATCGGCAGCCACTTCAATCTGGCCCGAAATTCCGACACATGGTCGTACTTTCTGAGGCCAAAAATAAAGCGGATGCACAAGTTCTGCAGTCGTTCGAGTTTGTTCAGGAGTACCTCCGTTGCATCTAGAAAACAGACATCCGCATAGTCTATGAGCGGTAGAAGAAGAGATTGCGCAAGAGTGACCTTAGTGTGAAACGGTAAGAATTTTTGGAGACGTTTAAGAGACTGAAAAGAGTAGAAGACCCTCCTACTCACATCATTGATATGAACCTCCTAAGAGAGATTAGAGTCTATATGGACGCCCAAGTTTTTCGCACTTTAAACCGGCCAAGTGCGAGTCGGACTCGCGCACGAAGGGTTCCGTACTTGGTAAATTGCGGTTTACGATTTATGACGTATTAAAAAAAAACTACTGACTAGATCTCGTTCAAACCAATTTTCGCTGGCAGTTTACATAGTAATGTACATCATATATTTTTTTCAGTTTTATCATTCTCTTATTTTAGAAGTTACAGGGGGGGGGACACACATTTTACCACTTTGGAAGAGTCTCTCGCGCAAACTGTTCAGTTTAGAAAAATATTATATTAGAAACCTCTATATCATTTTTGAAGACCTATCCATAGATACCCCACTCGTATGGGTTTGATGAAAAAAAAAATTTTTAATTCTATTCTTTATTGTACAACAAGACATTACATTTTAATAATTTGATAGTAAAATTCATGTACAAAGGCGAGCTTAACTCCAAATGGAATTTTCTTCCAGCAAACCTTTGAGTGATAGAGATCATAATAGTAGAAGGCAGTAATCCAGTGTACAATATATATACCTATAAAGAAGATGAAACTATTTACATAATAATACATAAAATACCTACTTACGTTTATAAAGATAAATACACATATATTTAAATAATTCATTGCGTTGAAAGGAAATGCTCCTTAATTTTCCTCTTGAAGACATCGAGAGAAGGGCTATCGCGTATGGAGTGTGGAAGAGAGTTCCAGAGATGCACTGCAGTAACAGAGAATGAGCCATCGTAGCGGCTAGAAGTGTGACGCGGAGTACGAAGGAGAAGTGAAGTGGCCGTGCGACAAGGTTTACCCCTCGGGATGAGGTACTCAAACCGTTCGCGAAGGTATTGAGGAGAAGTAGGATTGTGCAGGATAGTATAGAGAAGGGATAGAATATGGGTATCTCGCCGACGCCGAATCGGCAGCCACTTCAATCTGGCCCGAAATTCCGACACATGGTCGTACTTTCTGAGGCCAAAAATAAAGCGGATGCACAAGTTCTGCAGTCGTTCGAGTTTGTTCAGGAGTACCTCCGTTGCATCTAGAAAACAGACATCCGCATAGTCTATGAGCGGTAGAAGAAGAGATTGCGCAAGAGTGACCTTAGTGTGAAACGGTAAGAATTTTTGGAGACGTTTAAGAGACTGAAAAGAGTAGAAGACCCTCCTACTCACATCATTGATATGAACCTCCTAAGAGAGATTAGAGTCTATATGGACGCCCAAGTTTTTCGCACTTTTAGAATAATATATGGGCATTGAATTATACAATACTGGCGGGAGAGACTGGGGATTCAACAGATTGAGCATGTATTTGCCACCAATAATGAGCGCTTGAGATTTAGTTGGATTCAGGAGGAGTCCAAAGGATTTAGTCCACTTGTTGATATTTTCAAGGTCATCATTGATGGCAGCCACAGCCTCCGCGAGTTCATTCACTTTAAAATGGCGATACAACTGCAAGTCGTCTGCATAGAGATGAAAGTTAGAAGTTAGGACCTTAGTGATAGCATTTATAAAAATTGAAAAGAGAAGAGGAGAGAGCACACCACCCTGAGGAACGCCCGCAGCCAAGTCACACCATTCAGAGGAATCCTCATCGGATCGAACAGACTGCGAGCGACCCCGAAGATAGGATTTGAACCACTCAATTACTGGAGCAGAGACATTAAGGGAGGAAAGTATTCCTAAGAGAATGTCGAAGTCAACTGAGTTAAAAGCACTGCTGAAGTCCAGCAGAACCAATATGGTTAGACATTTATTTTCCATAGCCAGTCTTATGTCGTCAGTTATTTTGACTAGAGTTGTAACAGTGCTATGGCCAGGTCTGAAACCAGATTGGTAAGGACTCAGCAGGCTATTAGAGGATAAATAACAGGATAGTTGCTTCTGAACAATACTCTCGAGGACTTTGGAGAGGATTGGGAGGATGGATATTGGACGGAAATGGGATGGTGAGGAGGGATTAGAAACTTTGGGAAGCGGTAGGACGTGAGCCTTCTTCCAAGCTGAAGGAAAGGAGTTATTGAAGAGAGAAAAATTAACTACGTGAGTAACGACAGGAACAATTTCACTTAAAATGGGTAAGAACATTTGGAGTTGAAGGCCGTCGTCACCTACCGCCTTGGTAGAGATGGAAAGGATACATTTCTTAATGTCTAGTTCAGCAATTGGGTGGAAAGAGAAAGAAGTATTTGCTGGCAAAGGAAGATTAAAGAGATCGTTGAGAGTGGAAGATTTAACATGATCATCGAGGGTAATTGGGGCACTAGAAAAGTGTGCATTAAGTGCATTAAGGTCCATCTTATCAGAAGAACTCTTGCTAGAGGCTTTACCAATACCAAGAGTCTTTAAAAATTGCCATACTTGTGTTGGGTTGAAGTTATCAATTGAGTTGTGAATGTGGTGCCTTTTCGCATTCCTACACAGACGACTGCAGCGATTTCGCATCCCCTTATAGACGTCCCAGTTTTCCTCAGTCGGTTGCTTCCTGTACAGGCGCTTGGCTTTGTCTCGCTTAGCCATCTGGTTTTTTATTGCAGGAGATAGCCATGGTGCAGGAAGATGTTTGACCCTCACCTTTTTTAAGGGCGCGTGTGCCTCATATAAATCCAACATTATCTTGCTGAAGATTGACACCATAGTATCCATATCCTCGCAGGCGTATACAGGAGACCAGTCAATACCACCCGCATCAGCTCTCAAGCGCTCCAAGTCAATGTTTTTAAAACTACGAAGATAAAGAAATTTGGCCTTGCGTTTAGGAGGTCGAATCTTGTAGGAAAGATAAACGAGGTCATGGTAGGAAAAAGGAGCAGGATGCTGTCCATGTGTGGCTACTTTGTTAGGGTTTGAAACTAGAATGAGATCTAATAGAGAAGGAGAAGAGTGAGGAGCCCTGTGAGTAGCATTTAACGGGAGTAAGTGCATATTAACAGAAGAGACAAGAGATTGGAGTTTACGGCTGCGCGAATCTCCTTTCAGCAGACAAGTGTTGAAGTCTCCGAGAATGAGTGTATGCTCATATAGCGCGGAAAGATTTTCCAAATGAGCTTCAAATGAAGAAAAATAATCAATCTGGCAATTGGGACTATAATAGACTCCTAAAAGTAACTTAGTATGTAGGAAGTCTATTTCAATAAAAAGGTGTTCGGAAAACTTTGTGTAAACACTCGGAGACTGGTCAACTATCTTGTAACTGATATCTCCACGGAGATAAATCGCAACCCCTCCACATCCCTTGCCCGTTCTGTCATTGCGCACAATCTTGTATCCAGGCAAAGAATACTGCGTGGAAGGAAGTGCAGGCTTGAGAAAGGTTTCGGACACAAGGACAGCGTGAATGAGATCTGAGTCGAAGGACGACAGCAGATCAGAATAATGAGCAGGAATGCTTTGAGCATTTACGTGAACTGCGTTGAAAAATTTGTGACAATTTGAAAATGACGATGATAAGAGGTCTCCAAGACTCAGAGAATTATCATCGCCAAGAACACTAGCGTAGCTCTCATCTGACACACAAGAGGATGAGCATGAATAAAAACTGTCATTTAGCATAATACAATATATAAATTGACAATAATAATATATATAAATAAACTAAAAGTTAACCTTTTATGGTTAACTAAACTAATAAAATAAACAAATAAAAGCAACCAAACCTCGATGCACTCGCCGGTTACATTAACTTTGGTAAGATTTGTAAAAGAGATAAAAAGCCAAGAAACCAAAACATCATAAAAACAAGTTGTTGTGTTTCCGAACGTAAGTATAAAAATACATGTCAAAAGTGACATTTCACATTAATCACAATGTCACGGTCATAAACAAAGCAAAAAATTAAAAAAATCGAGTTACCGGCCTAACATAATTAATAAAAAGAAAACAAACAGAGGAATCATGAAAACAGTACCATCATTTCGCTGGTTTACGTGTTCTCTTCTCGGGCACGGCCTTTGTTGTATGCTGCGATGTTACGGCTGAGAACTGTGTCACAGGGAACTGAGCGACAACCTCTCGGTACTCCATTGCAGACTCTATCTTACGACGTGATTTTTCAGAGACCTGGATCACTATTTTCCCCTCAGACGTCCAACACTTGTGTATGCCGTAGTACTTCCGAGCATTCAAAAACAACTCGTGCCTGGGCTTGGTGAGGAACTCGGAAATTGTCAGGCCAGAACCTTTCAGTCTGGTCTTATTACGCCACACCTCACTCCGCACGACTCGGCTTTCAAAGCGCACTAATAGAGGACGAGGCTTGCTGGTGTTGTTCCCGAGGCGATGACAGGCTGTTAGGTCTTTCAGTGTGATGCTTCCCATATCCATACGCTCCGATAAAACTTTGAGAAAACTCTTGTTATGATCAGTTTCACCTGCCTCAGATAAGCCATGCAACAAAAGGACCTTTGCACGGGATGCCATTTCATGCCTGTCCAGGCCCACCACAAGCAACTCCATCTGGGCTTTAAGTGAGCCCAAGGTTTTCCAGACCAAGCCCTTGAACTCGGTAAAGTCCTTAGATAGGCTGGCAATTGTCTTATGCGGAGCTTCACCACTGGCATTTTTCAAGTCTTCCTCATATTGGGCCATTCTTGAAGTGAATGTTGACGTGAGTTCTTCCACACAGCTTGACAACTTGGAGTATAGGTCCATTGTACTGAAGTGCAATAATAGTAGCGTAGGAAGCGTTGTTAAGGAGAATTTATAGGTGGGCTGAGTGCACCAGAGGTTAATGCATAACTCTAACAAAGAATTAGCATTTAATAAATACTTTAAATATTTAAATATTACAAAAATTTAAGAGCTCTAAAATTTTTCGTGTGTACTTTGGGACTTTTAGTTTTAGTTTCAAGTATGGGAACCCCCAAAATTTATTGTTTTATTTTTATTTTTGTGTGAAAATCTTAATGCGGTTCACAGAATACATCTACTTACCAAGTTTCAACAGCGTAGTTCTTATAGTTTCGGAAAAAAGTGGCTGTGACATACGGATGGACAGACAGACAGACAGACATGACGAATCTATAAGGGTTCCGTTTTTTGCCGTTTGGCTACGGAACCCTAAAAACCCTCGATTATTCAATAAATAAATAGATAAAAGTACTTTGAGCTATCAATTAGATTGAGTCGAGTTCGTGAAAATACTTATGTATTACATTCTATGTACCTATCTTCACTTTACTCAAATTCAATGTCAAACATATTACCTACTAATAACAATTTAATTGAACATTAGCACTAACATAATAGTTTTGTGAATATGCATGTATAGATGTCAATCTTGGTCTTCCAGATGTTTGTTTGGTACAGTCATATAAAACGCATTGTGATCAGGCTTGCCAGTTATATTTAAGTCAGATGTAATTGGGGTCGCGCCTATTGCCAAAACCAATAAAGCCAGAATCCGTGCTGCTTATGAGAAATTTCAAATGGAAAACCCAATAACACTTTTGCCGACCCGGGAATCGAACCCAGGATCTCATCCTCAGCAGTAGCGCATGCGGCCACTTAAAGTAGAACGAGGCAGTCGAATCTTGTGTTTATTTCACAGTGAATTTTGAACCCTTTCACAATGTTGTCCTATTTCACTTAAAGGTTGAATGGTAGAGAATGCCTTGTGGCATTAAGTCCGCCTATGTACCTTTATCGTACATGAAGTGCCTTGTGGCATTAAGTCCGCCTATGTACCACTATTGTACATGAAGTTCAAATAAATAAATAAACAAATTTTAGTTTAGTTTTTCAGCCGAAAGAAGATCACTGTTGAACATAGGCCTCTTCCAAGTATCGCCCACTGACCAACATTGACCGGTTCAATTCAAACGAACCAAGTGAGCCGCGATTCAAAAACTTGCTCCAATTATCGACCAGTCATCCAGTTTTTATATCATTTAACACCACTTTGATCCAACTTTCAATACAATTCTTGTACGACCGTATTCCTAACGATGAGGACCACCCTATCGACACCTTTGATTGTTGTGCGATTGAGGAAACAGGTATCGAATGGACCACGTTGTCGTGATAATTATGAGATAAACTTGTCAACAGTGTTTTGGGAATTCATTTGTTGAGTTATCATTATGATTTACGGGCCTGATTATAATTAATTATAAGCTAGTAAATATTTATTATTACCATCTACAAATGGTAATCTGCAGATAAATAAAAATATTCCGAGTGTACTGAGGGTTACAACCCGACTTACTGGGCTCGTAAACCCAGTAAGGGGCCACTCCGTGGGGGGGTTTAATCAAATCAACAGGATAGGATGAGAAGTCTTAGTTACAAAATGATGAATAGTAAAACCTGCTGATCTGCCTAGCCTTTTCCCAACTATGCCTTGCTATAGTAGCTACTATGCAGCTGAATAGCAAAATCTAAAAAAAGAAATTAAAATCATCATGTAGGCGATGTAGGAACTACTAAAAACCTCTGCCAAACCGTTCGTGGACTACAGACATGACGATATGACTCGTTGGCAGAACGCCGCTGAATTTTGTGAATATTGTTCAGCAACAACAATTATTTCACGATAACTGAAGATTAAACTAATAATGTAAAGGATGAAAGAAAAAGTTGTGAAATTCGTATCAATATTTCATAAACTAAAGTCCTTTCCAATGGGTGTAGGCAGAAACCACAGAGGTAGGCTCCTGTGGTTTCTGCTTTCTGGTTGTGTTACGATGCTATTTTGGCTTCGTTTATGACTTTACTTACGTTTTTGACTTTGATATAAATAGTAAATTATTTAAATCTAAACAGTACAACCAAGGAAGTGTCAAAAAATTATTGTTGGTATCCTTATAGTTTTTTACTTTGAGAGAAAGTGATGACTGAAAACCCCTTGGTCAAAACCAGATTAGTCGTTTCTGAGCTACGATGGAACATATATACTTGCATAGGTACAAATACGGTTAAACTGAGTATGCTTTATTTTAAGGTGGGTAAGAATATTTCTTCGTGGTAATAATTACCCAACTTGTATTCATATACAATATAATAAGTTACTAATGGCGAGCGGTATCATAAACTGTTATGTCTTTTTACTTGTACCATACAGCATTCGTTGGCAATCAAGTAGTAGGTAAGCCTAAATTTCTCGAAATCTTAATTAAATTACCCACGAAGGCATGAGAAATTAATTTAAGTGGAGGCAATTATGTTATTTAGTGGTTATTAAATTAAGGGCCCATAGCTTTGTTTTATTAAACGTAGAACAGTAAAACTAAATAGAAATTACACCTACGCCACGTGGGCATTTTAGGAACTAAACAATGAGAGATAGATAAATATTTGGATATGCCTAGCCAGAAACCATCATAATAATTTCATACAGATACCAAGACGTTTTCAAAAACCGAATCACAATTCTTATAACGAGAAAGAAACCATTGAAAATAAATTTAAAATTTACAAATGTGAAAGCCTATAGAAAAGTTTCACGAATGAAAACACAATTACTATGCCAATGCTCTAAAACTTCATAATCTCCTAGTTCCCAGAAATCTTAGACACGCAGAAGTTAGATCGTTCCAAATCGTTCGTTCGTTTCGATTAACTCCAAAGTTCAACAGTCTGCATGATAATTTTATGTTCTAGTAAAAGTTAAACTTTGAGCTTCTTCAGGCCTGAAGGATCATGTTGGCTGATTAAACGGAAAATTCTAGTTCGATGAAGTTTTGAGGGAGATCTATTTAATATTGTTGAATTTATCTACAACAAAAAAATATACGCGCTGGTCGTGGGGTTGCGGAAATAGCCCGTGGAAACAATACAATGCTACAAAAAAAGGTGCATGAACAAAAGAGCTAGCTGGGTGGTTTTAAAATCAAGTACATTCTTAGCTTGAACATAAAGTGAACCTTACCCTTTCTTGGAATCCCGACCCTCGTTTGTGAATATTGCCACTAAAACTATCCTTAGATGATGTTTTATTATCCCAATGACATTTATTACCGTGAAAGAAGGTGATATATTACACTAATTCACTTCTTCCAATTCCCCAGGGAAAGGTAAAACCTAACCTAAGACTCCTTCCGTCGGAAGCATAAAATATTAAAAAGCCAGCCAAGTGCAAGTCAGACTCGCGAACGATGGTTTCCGTACCATTATCGCAAAAAACGGCAAAAACATCACGTTTGTTGTATAGGAGCTCCACTTAATATTTCTTTGATTCTGTTTAAAGTATTTGTTGTTATAGTAGCGGTAATAGAAATACATTATCTGTGAAAAATTCAACTGTCTAGCTATCACGGTTCATGAGATACAGCCCGGTGGTACATCTTAGAAATAGGGTCCCGTTTGTACCCATTGTATACGGTACCCTAGAAACCAGACAACAGCATCATAACACATTAAGACTTTTTATGACCCAATAACTCTAGCACATCTTATATTCAGTTTTGTCTGAAATAAAAAAAGGTATAATTAAATTTGAATGTACGTACAAAGGGGTGACGTTTCTAATTAAGGCATGTACCCGCGGTTTGAGTATTAAAGGACAAAATTCTATGGGAGAGGAAATCAGGATTGTATTTTGTTTAGAATTTGAGTTGAATGAGGGTAGTTATAGGAGCGCAAATGTTGGTGGTGACAAAATAATTGCTGAATCTTTATTTCGCTGGCGTGTGAACCACTTTTGACTGTTTTCAAACATAATATTGTGTTTTACCAACTTTCGCCATCGGCTTCGCACTGTAGTATTATATTATCTGTGTCCACGTGAAAGTCAGAAATTATGCTAAAAAATCATACTCCCGAGATTAAAAAATATCCTGTGACAGGGCCTAAATCTTTGCCGTGTTTTTATCCAAATCTATTCAGTCGTTGAGACATGATAGACTTACAAATAGGCTTTCATATTTATAATATAAGTTGCAAAGGATGACCATTTCTTAACTAAGTAGGTCACCCTGTCAAATATTTAGAAATACTTCACCTAAAGACAATGAAAAATAACGAAGCAAGAAAAAAATGGGTACGATAACAAAATACGCCTCTCTGACCATTACGTTCATTCGAGCATTACTTTAATTTGAAGCCGCCTTCCATGCCCGGCCGACATAGCTTTCAGTTTAACTCTCTGTAAGCACTGAACCGAATAAATGAATTTATTAGATCTTATGCTATTAGTGATAATCATATACCAGCTTTGAAATGATTGTGCCTTGAGCTACAGTTGACTTAATATACTAAAACCTTTCTCTTAAAATTTTTCATTACTTTATGTATCTTATTTATTCAGTAAAAAACTAACCTGTTTTTAATGTGAGCGTTTTGATAGGTTCTCTTATACACTCACTCAATACAAAGGCGAGGTGACTATCTATTTTGGTAAGAAAATCTTATCTAGGTAATCTTTACGAGTTTTTGTACAAACTGATGGGACCATGGGACCATGATCCTCTACCACAGCTTTAATATTTAACTTAACCTAACGTGTTGACTAACACATAGATTTTCAATTTGACGCTATTGGTAGTCACTATAATAGTATGGAAACATGGAAACGTATTGGGAGATTTTTTTTGAGAGAATTTTCATAACTTACTAGACAGAACAAAAAATATAAACACGATCAATACCTCATCATAGACCAACAAAAATGTGCAGGGTAGCTGGCAGTTAAAAATTGTCGCGAAATGAGGAGGAAAAATAAAAAAACCGGCTAAGTTTGAGTCGGACTCGCGCACGAAGGATTCCGTACCATTATCGCAAAAACGGCAAAATATCACGTTTGTTGTATGGGAGACCCACTTAAATTTTTACTTTATTCTGTTTTTAGTATTTGTTGTTATAGCAGCAACAGAAATACATCATCTGTGAAAATTTCAGCTGTCTAGCTATCACGGTTAAAGAGATATAGCCTGGTGACAGACAGACGAACCCCGGAGTCTTAGTAATAGGGTCCCATTTTTACCCTTTGGGTACGGAACCGTAAAAAGGAGCAGTGGTGGCTCAGTGGTAACGGCCGCGACTAACATGTTGTAGGTCGTGGGTTCGAACCCAGACAGGCGCTTTACTTTGTGTAAAATATTTTATCACCACTGCTCTCAAAACAGTGAAGGAAAACATCGTGAGGAATCCGGCATGCCCTAGCACCAAAAATTTTAAAACATGACATGTTTTAAAATTTTTGTGACCAACCGCCAACCGCAGCACTAACCCACAGTAGGCCCGCGTGGTGTATTACGGCCAATTCCTTCTCGCAGAGAGGAGGCCTATGTCCCAGCAGTGGGAACATTAAATAGGATGATGATGATGAGGAGGAAGAAAAAATGTGGATAAAGTGAACTCAAAGAACGGGTAAAGAACGACTTTGGGACGCCCGTATTAAATCCAAATGCGTATTTAGATGATGCAAAAGCAAATGAGATGATGAAATGAAAAAACCGGCCAAGTGCGAGTCCGACTCGCGCACGAAGGGTTCCGTACCATTATCGCAAAAAACGGCACAAAAATCACGTTTGTTGTATGGGAGCCCCACTTAAATATTTATTTGTTGCTGTTTTTAGTATTTGTTGTTATAGCGGCAACAGAATTTTTATTTATTTATTCAATATCTGTTTACACTATAACATTAAAAAAATCTGCCAAACTGTGAAACAGTTTGTCGGCAGTTGCTCTCGTGTCACAATACATTACAAATAATGTTTAAACAATAACTTAAATACCGAATTATGTTAAGCAAAATAAATTAACTTTCATCGGGATCAGACAATCCCACATTCCACACCCATGATCAACTTGTATTGCCCAAGGCCGCACAATGCGAGGCCTGTCACAAAAAATGGCTAGGGACAGAGTGACAGATAATGTTTTTTTAATATTTTCCTAAGTTGGTATTTGGATCTACTACACGACACCAACTTTGAGGGTAGTTCATTCATCAACATCGGCGTTATATACTTTATTGTGCGTTTACCATAATAGTTAGTGACCTTGTGAACAACAAACAACTTTTGTTTAGATAAACAAGTTGGGCACATATGCTCACGTTCCACTTTGTAACATTCACTATTAAACTGTTCTGCTAAAATGTTTAACTTTATTTTGTCATGAACTGGAAGGACTTTACAGATTTTGAACAATCTTTCGTATTTCTTATTGAGACTTTCTTTTTTTTTTGTCTACGAGTAGTTTAAGTATCCTAGTCTGCAAGATGTTAATTTTTTTTAAGTGTGTGGGGAACGTAAGACCATATCCACCCAACCCGCAGTCAACAATTGAGTCCGCCAGTGCATAATACAATACATACAGTACCCTCCTACTGAAAACATATTTAAGATTTTTTAATTTACCCAGGATGGAGCGTAGTTTATTACAAACGTTGTCAACATGCAGATTCCATGTGAATGTGTTATCTATGACTAGTCCTAGGTACTTGAAAGAAGTAACTGTCTCCAAACATGCGCAGCGACAGTGTTGCCTGTTGTTGTGAATACATTCGTAAGAGTGGCCTTTCACTTCTACCGCCAGATTGTTTTTATTTTTATGATAAGGCGATTGAATGAGCATACATTTACTTTTGCTATTATTAATTATAATGCCATTATCATGTGCCCACTGAACCACATTGTCAAAATCATTTTGCATTGCTTGCTGTATGAGCTGTATATTATTATGGCTATAAACCAAGCAAGTATCATCAGCATACATAAATGCCTTACAATTCTTCAATACATTAGACATAGAGTTGACATGCATTATGTATCCTAGTGGCCCGTATACTGAACCGGACGGCACACCAAATTTGATGTCTCCCCGTACACTTTCGGTTCCACTAACACAAACTCTGAGTGATCGGTTTTTTAGGTACTCTCCAAACCATGCATTCATGGGGCCCCTTATACCGCATTCACCCATAGCCTGCAACAAGCCGTCGTGGTCCAGAGTATCAAATGCTTTTTTGAAGTCTATAAATATAACCATAACTATATTTTTTTCATCAAGGCGATTGTTGACTTCGTCTGTGAATTTTGCCAATGCAGAAGCAGTACTTCTATTATGCCTAAAACCGTGTTGAACCTCATTTAATACATTATTATTTCTAGAAAAGTAGTAACCTGTTTAACTATAATTTTTTCGACTATTTTGTTAATTGTATTTAAAATTGCTATAGGTCTATAATTGCTATAATCCCAATGAGATCCCTGTTTGTATATTGGCCTGACAATAGATTTTTAAGCTCCTCCGGATATTGAGACTTTTTAACACTAATATTAATAAAATAAGCTATTACTGGACTTATTTGCTCTTTAATTTGTTTAAGATCTATAATTCTAATACCATCTGACCCCGGCGACTTGTTGCAGTCCAATTTGTCTATAACAGTTTTTACATCATTTGGTAGCACTTGTTTAAACCGGAAGCTTACATTACAGTCAGTAACATAGCTTGTTCTGTCCAAAAATTTTGTTGACATTTATGTTTAATTAAGTCGACTTCTTTTGTAAAGGTTTCACAAAAATTGTTACAGATAGTTTGCAAGGATTCACTTTTTAACAAATGTTTTTCTATTACAGAATCTACCTCCATTTTAGACCTACCAAGCAAGTTGTTTATATTACTCCAAATCTTTCTCACATCCCCTTTACAACTATTTATAATTTCACGCCTACTTATGTTTTTGGCCATATTTATAAGTTTCTGGGTTCTGTTTCTGCACCTAGTGTACTGAAGCCGTTTATTATTATTTTTCGGATCGCTTTTCAACTGTTTAAATAGAGTATCTTTATCTTCCAAAAGTATACGCAGCTTATTACTAACCCACGGCTGTGTTTTGCGTTTGGGACACACAGAGTTTTCTATTTTAGAACTTTTATAAATATCGCCAAAAATCGCGGACATTTTAAGGTACAAATCGTTTGGTTCCTGTATCTGTAACAACGCAGACAAGTCTATGCTACTTAGTTTATCTCTGATAGCTTTGTTATCGTATTTTGTTCTACTTTCACAAGTTATGTCTATTACTTTATCAATAACAGCTGAGATTCCCGTTACATAGTGGTCAGCTACCCGGCTAGTGAGTGTGTATGCGTGTACGTCGCTCGCCCCGCCACTGACATTTCGCATGAAGACGTGGTCGATGCATGACGCCACTCGCCTCTGACCGACAACTGCCTCGCGCGTTATGTCTTGGATGCCACAATGAAATCCTAATTCTGCTAAAACATTCAAATAGATGTTTGCTGAAGAATCCAGTTCATTCTCTAACAGGTTAATGTTACAATCGCCAACTAGTATCACATCCGTATTCACGGGTAGTTCTCCAATAATGTTTTTCACTTCTATGGAAAAAGTGCGTTTTTTTGTGTGCGGCGGCCTGTAGATAACCAAGAGATACGCGTTCTAATTATTCTTGGGCAGGTGACCATGTATCAGCTCAAATGTCTTGGTATCACAGGATTGCAGTGGATTGAACTGAAAACTATTTTTCACATATACAAGTATACCTCCGCCTCGTTTTTTTCCCTGGTTTGCGAAAACATATTGAAGCCATCAATTGCGTACATGGATACTTCATCCTGTTTGATATTAACTTCTGTGAGACACAAGACATCCAGCTTATCTGAAACTTTTTGCAGAAGTACCATCAACTGATTAAAATGCTTTCGTATAGAACATATGTTAATGTGTATAATCTGTACCCTAGTTTCACATGTTATGACGTAGTTAGACCATTCTTTAATATCCGCGAATCTGATATATTCGATATCCTGCAGTTGTGATTGTAAATCGAAGTTTACCGCCATGATGTTATCCAATACGTATAACACAATTTTTTGTTTATTTACTAAGTAGTATTAGATTATATTTTGTTATTCACGTATGTTTCAATGTCATCTTCAATGCGAATATGATATATCTTTTTTTCGCTATCGTTCTTTTTTATTAGTATTTTGACATCATAGATCCATATATATTTATAAATGTCTTTCAGTTTAGTCTTCGTTGTCCAAAATAGCTGTCTGTTTTGCCTAGTTATATGTTCATCTAAACATATAAAAGAAGAAAGTGACTGACTGACTGACTGATTGACTGGCTCACTGACCATCAACGCACAGCCCAAACGGCTGAAGCTTCAATCATGAAACTTGGCATGCAGGTTCCTTTGGTAGTGTAGGTGAGCACTAAGAAAGGATTTTTGGAAATTCCACCCCTAAGGGCGTGAAATAGGGGATGAAAGCTTGGATGTTTGTTTGTTTGTGTTGTGTTGTTGTTTGGGTTTGGAAGTATGCTGGTGTTAATTTGAGGGAGAATTGCTTTTCCCATGGACAGTTCTATGTAGTGTGTTCACGTGTTAGCTCATCAAATAGTCTGGTAAAACTTTCATATTACATTATTTTTATCATATTTTTTTTTTACTTTTTCTCTACATACTGTTAAAATATAGTAAAGAGAAGCATGAAGTGTACGCGTGCGAAGCCGCGGGCAAAAGCTAGTTTATGAATATACGGGATGTGTCATTGTTGTGTAATATCATATGGTTTGCGAGCGGCGATTTACGACTTTTAAGCCATTCCGCTCTTGCAGCTTTTGTACACATCGTCACAACTATAGGCCGGCTCTCCTTTTTTTTGGATCCCACCCTCCATGCATTTTCGATTTCGGTTTTATCCAAATTCAAAATATCGGCACATTTTTTTACCACTTCAACGGTTTTTTCTCCTTCTTGCACCTTCAAATTCATTATTTCAATATTTTTAGTTAATTCCTTTTGTTCTATATATCCAATACGTTCCTCCAACGCTTTGTTGCACTTATCTAAATTTATGTTTCGCTGTATCAAATCCTTGTATCTATTTTCCATTGCCCTGCTCCCTTCCATGGTTTCTTTTTTGAATTTCTCTATTTCATCATGCTTGGCGCTTAGAAACTGCAGTATCCTGTCGAACTCGATGTTAGTTTTTTTTAGGTCTGCTATCTCTGACTTAATAGCCGACACATCCATCTGCAGTAGTAAAAAGCGCGAGTCTTGGTCTTCCTTTAAAGAATGCAACAGAGAATTCATTGCTTTGATATCCTTTTGAACAGCACTGAGAGTTACGTGCAGACTACTAGGGGAACAGCATGCGTTTTTGTGTCGTCTAGGTTCTTGAGAGACAGAAGAATCACTATCTGAGTCTTCGTTGCGTTTCTTCTTACCCTGTCGAGTACCAACCCAGTTCGATTTAGGTGTTTGTTTGGCGGTTGACCTGTCAGAAGAGTGAGGTTCCTCAGCCTCTACAGGTTTAATTGGAGTTCGTTGCGCCTTCGGCATTATTGCTCCTCAAATCTCTCCCGTCGCAATCACACACTTAACACTTAGGTAGGTATATTTATTTAAATCGGTAAGCAATTACACAGCACAAGCGACACGTCTGCTCGCTTGCACGGTCAACGAGAGGTTTTTAAATACATCATCTGTGAAAATTTCAACTGTCTAGCTATCACGGCTGATGAGATACAGCCTGGTGACAGACAGACAGACGGACCGCGGAGTCTCAGTAATAGGGTCCCGTTTGTACCCTTTGGGTACGGAACCCTAAAAAGTAATATGGCTGCCCGTATTGCCAAGCCCTAAAACTTATCATAGATGGATGGAGATGGGTCGCAAAACGCCTTTTATTACTTGTATATTTTAATTTTATTTTGTTAAATGTTTGACGTTTAAAAGTGCCACTTATTGGTTTATTTGAAATAAATTTATTTTACTTTGGCTTTGAAAAATATTTCAAAGACTTTGTTTTCTGCGGTCCATTCGGTCCATTTCATGGTTTAATAAAATAAACCTGAAATTGTTTTTTGATGCCATTTCCATCTAAGAAAAACTCAAGCAAAACCTCCAAGCAAAAATACGAGTACCTAACAAAATCAAATTAGCTCATCGCCTAGATCTTAACACGAATCAACATCGGATAGAAATTAATACTCCTCTCGCATTTTTTTATTTGCGAAACATCACACGCTGACCGCAGAACAAATTACTCTGGACTTATCGGTTTCCTGTCGCCAGGAATCATTGCTGTTTAGGCAAGAGCATTTCCAGACCAATGAATGCTTCGACACGTGGATATTATGAGGGTTATTTTAAATTATAATTAGGCTCTTCTGTTTTTATATTAAGTTTTTAGACATACTGGGTGTATGGTCGGATAGCTTGGTTTTATAAATGATTGGTACAGCCACGAAATTTTTTACCTCGAAAACGCTCTCGAATAAAAGCTGTCAGAGTCATGGCGTGCGATACGTCCAGTTTTTTAGTTTATGCAGCTGGGTTGTTGTGTAGCATATGTTATATTATTATGTTACTCCAATATGCTGGGGTCGGCTTTCAGTCTCTGGATGTAGTTGAACAAGATTTTAACTTGGTGTAACTTTCTTGAGAACCCAGTTATTGCGTAACATTTTATGTTTTGCTTTTAGTTCCGTCTTTACTGCATAGTCAAATTTTTATAAAGATTGTCATATTGTAAAGGTTTTTGTTAAAAGTATAGGCTGGTGAAAGGCAATGCTTCTATTTCAATTTCGGTCGAAACCCCACCAAAGTGATAGCGTTAAGAGGAGATTTCAAAAATATATAACACTTATATGTTTAAATGTATCTAATTAGAAAAAAACTTAACTAAAAAGTCATACATATTCGCGGGCTGGTTGACCAAAATCTGGTGTATCCTCCGCCTGCACAGCATGATTTTTTCCTTGTTTACGACTTTAAGTTCACTTTTGAAGCAGTCGCGTTTTTTTGATTTATTGATTAAACTTTTTTTATTTATGACTTTTTAGTTAAGTTTTTTTCTAATTAGATACATTTAAACATATAAGTGTTATATATTTTTGAAATCTCCTCTTAAAACCCTTTATTTTGATACCCCACACGGTGGGTTTGGAAGCAAAACAAAATTTGGGCCCCCACAATATGGCGCCCAAAATCCGCAACTTTTCTTTTGACCAATTTTAATGTAGCCTATGACACTCGCAGGGTTAAGACGAATCGATTGACGTATGAATCATCAAAATCGGCCTATGCGTTTGGTCTCTGGAACGCCATATAGGAACAAACATACATACATACATACTTACATACATACATACATACATACTTACATACATACATATATAGACTGATAAACACATTAACCTCCTTCGGCAGTCGGGTAAAAATAACATATCGGTCAGTTTCTATTTTAGGTATTGCGTTTTTTCTCGAATATTTGTGACATAGATATTCACTCTATATTAAGTAAGATATATTAAGTAAGACTGTGTGCCGTTATTACTGAAACAATTAAAAAACCATTGTATCTCGCATGGATCCACGTTTTAGGCACACTCACTAGCAAGGGGTTTAGCATCATTAATAACGCCATCGCTTTATAAGGTGGGCGCACGGTTGGTGCAGTGGTTGAGCGATGGACTGCTGCGCTGCGTGTCGCGGGTTCGATTCCCGCCAGGAACAAATATTTGTATGACCTACAGATAGTTGTTCCGGCTCTGGGTGTTATGTATGTGAATTTAAATGTTTGTTAACGCACCTAAGATACAGGAAGAAATTCCTAGTGTGGGGCAACGTTATCAAAAAATTAAAAATAAGACGTAAAGGTCTTATTTTTAATTTTTTGATAACAAAATTTCAACATAAACATTTCCGATTAGTGCTTAAAATTAAAAACTCCACAAAATAGTTTGCCATAAAATACCAAAAATTCAATTATAGCCAATAAATTATATCTGTTCGTCCGTATATTTATCCAACATGTCAATTTATTACCAAGTAATAAATTATCAACTTCGTAGGCAGGCATATCAAAGTCCGCGGTAATCCGGACGTATGGGCACCATATTACTGACGTCACAATATTCGGACATTCTTAATTAATTAGCTGCTGATGAAATAATGTTTTTGAAAGGTTTTGGTTTTGACCCAAATACAGTATTAGTTTTTATTCGCAGACAATATTTTATGTTGATTTTTTTATAACATACCCACTAAATGTATTGATGTAGTTTTTATTGCCCTTGTTTGAATTCAGACTGGCATTCAACTTCAAAATAGTTGGACAAAAGCTAGCCAGATGATAATTATGAGTATGTATTTCAAAGCCATTTGGCGCCAAATTACAGGTAAATAACTTAGTTATAATACAAAAATATCTATACTTATAATATATAAGGTTGGGAAAAAAAATGTTTTCGCATATAGTATGTATGAACTTGTAATAAAATCTTTTTGGCTATACTATTTGTATCTGGCTGGTTTTGGTATCATTGAAAGTATAAATTTTAAAGAACATAATTCCAAATTCAAATTAGGAAAATGTGTGATGTTCATTTGTTTTTCGTACCGTCAAGATGAGTGAATATAATGAAGAAATTCGATACATTTTAAAATTTTACTACAAAAAAGGTAAAAAAAAGAAATAAAAAAATAAAAAAACTCGACTGCTTCAAAAGCGCACTAAAAAGTCGTAAACAAGGAAAAAATCATGCTGTGCAGTCGGAGGATACATATTCGTGGGCTGGCTGACCAAAATCTGGTGTATCCTGTAAGCAGTCGGGTTTTTTGATTTTTTGATCTAACTTTTTTTATTTAAGTTTTTTTCGAATTAGATACATTTAAACATTTAAGTGTTATATATTTATGAAATCACCTCTTAAAACCCTTTATTTTGATACCCCCACACCCCAAAAAAAATTTGGGCCCCCACAATATGGCACCCAATATCCGCCATTTTTCTATTGTCAAATTTTAATGTAGCCTATGACACTCACAGGTTTAAGACGAATCGATTGACGTATGAATCATCAAAATCGGCCAACGCGTTTGGTTTCTGGAACGCCATATAGGAACAAACATACAAACATACATACATATATACATACATACATACATAGACTGATAAACACATTACCCTCCTTCGGTAGTCGGGTAAAAATGCAACGCAAGCCGCGAAAAAAAATTGCGATGTTTATGGACCTAGTGCAGTATCTGTGAGAGTAGCTTAAATTTGGTTTAAGCGTTTTCTATAATTTTGATGTCAAAGATGCACGTCGCTCTGGTCGCCCTATTACGGATAAAATGGATGCCATTTTTGAAAATATGGAGCAAGTGCGGCATATCAGTAGTTACGACATAGCTGAAGAACTGGGAATTGACCACAAAACAGTTTTAGCGCATTTGAAAAAAAACTGAGTACACAAAAAAGCTCGATATTTGGGTACCTCACGAGCTCACTGAAAGAAACTTAATGAACCGTGTACTCATTTGTGATTCTTTATTACGACGTAATGAAACCGAACCAATTTGAAGAAGCTGATAACAGGTAATGAAAAGTGGATCACGTACGACAAGAACGTGCGAAAAAGGTCGTGGTCAAATGCCGGTCAGGCTTCACACACTGTGGCGAAACCCGGGTTAACTCGCAACAAGGTGATGCTGTGTGTGTGGTGGGATTGGAAGGGCATTATTCATTATCAGCTGTTACCACCAGACAGGATCATCGATTCTGAACTCTACTGCGAACAACTGATGAGATTAAATAGGTAGGTAGGTAGGGTAGGTAGGTAGATTAGGGTAGGGTGGGTAGCCAGTTGACGGGAGCGAAGCCGCGGGGGAGAGCTAGTAACTAATACTAAAACTAAAACTGAATTAAAACTAATAATAAAAAAATAAATTATTATTAGTTTTAATTATAAACTTTTTTTCCGAAGACGGTGTCTTTGGTACATACTGTTTTTAACCCCCGCCGGAAAAAGAAGGGGTGTTATAAGTTTCACGTGTGTTGCTGTGTATCTGTGTATCTGTGTATCTGTGTATCTGTGTATCTGTGTATCTGTGTGTCTGTCTGTGGCATCATAGCGCCTAAACGGATGAACCGATTTCGATTTAGTTTTTTTTGTTTGAAAGGTAATTTTGTCGAGAGTGTTCTTAGCTATGTTTGAATAAAATCGGTTCAGCCGTTCAAAAGTTATGGGTATTTTACTGTTTGAATCGGGGTGTTTTCGCAAGATAAATGCGTCGGGGGTTTTTTAAATTGTAAATTTTACTTGTTCGATTTTTTAAACACCGAATTTGGAAAAAAGTTATTTTTCGATTTGTAGTGTTTAGCTTTAGAAGTCGGTTTTATTGTTTTGTTAAAAAGTTTTTTATTTTTCACATTTTAGTGGTACATAATGCACAAGTTCTATAGTAAAGTATCTATAATGCCCACAGTGATGCCAGAATAGATTACCCAAATAACATGTAACTTGAACATAACCGGTCGAATGAGAGTGTACCAGGGTGAACTGTACACATCTGATTACCCGTTTAGAGCATACTGGCGTGATGGTCTAATGGGGGCTGAGTCACCCGCGTCCGTAGGAGAGTTACCCCGTTTGTTACCCTACACATGGTCCCCGGGTGGTGCTAATCAGGTGACACTAACTGGTGGTAGGCTTCGGCCGAATGCTTGTGACCACCCACCGGGCAAAGACGTACCGCCAAGTGGCCTGGCCGTGTTCCGGTACGATGCTCGGTGTAGCCACTAGAGAAATGGGGTCGAGATAGTTGTTCCACTGCATGCTGACCAGTCTGACTCGTGCTGTTTTGGGCGTATCGGGCGACTAGTCGCGGAGGGTAGCGGGATCCGAGGCACGATGCGCCGCTGGCCGACCGCAGGTAGTTGGTGGCCCAAGTAGTGTGCCAGCCACACATGAAAGGCTGCCCACCAACTATCGAAAAATCCCGGCATGCACCATCGTGCTGGTTGGCGACCAGATGTGATAGCCCGATGGACATCTCCGGCGTGGCTCGGGTGTCCCCGCAGTCTACGGACTAGTGCCCCAACGATGACGTCCTTTCAGTGCGATCAGTAAGTTAGTAGCATGGAACCTCATCTCACTTCCTTCTCCTCTTCTTTCACTCTTACAAAATGGCAAGTACGAAAAAGAAAACTGGAGCAAAACAGTGGCTGAACCCCCTCCCCCACAAAGTGCACCTCACTAATATTAGAGGTCTGCACTCAAATCTCAACTCAGTCCACCGTCACCTGGAGACTGAAAAGCCAGCACTGTTTTTCTTTATGGAGACGTAGATAGGAAGTCCGTCAGATGTGTCTTACTTATCCTACCCAGTGTTTACCGTGGAGCACTTCTTTAAACCACGCCCGAATGTATCCATGTATGACACTTGCTATCGGCGTCTCCGTAACCTTGAAGACTCCAGTTTCTCAGTGCTGTGGGCTCTGGCGGACACAGGGTTGGTTTAGATTATCTACGCCTGTGTCTACCGTTCGCAAAGCGGAGATCGGGAGACAACCAGGCTCACAGAGTACCTCAGTGAGGCGGCTGATACGGCCCAGCAGCGGTATGCCAGATGTTGATTCGCACACAGCCAATTGCTTGGACCTTCTGCTGACAACAGATCCAGACAGATAATCCGTGTCGATATCTTCACCTTTTGGTAGTTCTGACCACTGTCTGGTGAAGTCTGTGACAGATGTGTTGTATTGAGAAATGGAGTACTATAATCCATTCTCTGAGGAAGCAATGTCTCGCGTCGACAGACCGTGGTATGGAGCCGAGTGTAACCGCGCCGACGCAATAAAACACATGGCTTATCAGGCATAGGTCGATGAGGCTAATGACGTGGGTCAAAAGATGAGAGCCTTCAACAGGGCTGCCATATCCTGCAAAAAGGTGATGCGAAGTGCACGGTTTTACCACATTAGCAGAATCGGGCACAAACTAGCTTCAAACCCAGCGGGTAGCAAAGCGTTTTGGTCCCTGGCTAAGTCAGTCGAATCAAACTTTTGTCGCCCCTCACTTCCACCACTGCTGAAACCTGACGGGTCATTGGCCCACTCCGCTGAGGAGAAGGCAAACTTATGTGCCAGCCTTTTTGCAGAATCTTCGCATCTGAATTCTGATGGCGGGCAGATTCCTCCTTCTCTTGATGGATGTGTGACGAGTATGTCGGATATTCGCATTCATCAAAACGACGTGCGTATTTTTTTTTTTTTTTCTATATTAATAAAAACTAATGTTCTTAATAACAAATTACAATCTAGCCTTAATAGACTAATAAGCAATTTAACTCTAACTTATTATTATAATGTAAAATAAGTGTCAATTTGCACTTTTATACAGTTCGGTAGCACTTTCTTAGAGTCTGATACGTTAAAACACTTAGTTCACGTGTTACATGTATAGCACAGTATTCTTTGCTATTATTTTTTTCACTTATTATACACTACACTAACTCAAATGGTTTAGTTCTCTTTAGCCTACGCACTATGTCCGTGTTATCTAGCAGCTGGATTGCTTCCACATTCACATGTCGATGAAGTCTGTGATCGTGGGTTTCAGCGAAGTTTTGAATAACGGTGGTGACGAGTTTCATTTTAAGGTCGCGGTGAAGGTCGTCATTTCTGATGTACCATGGTGCATTAACAGCATCTCTGAGTACTTTATTTTGAAATTGTTGTATAATTTTTACATTACTTTGTTTAGTACAGCCCCATAGTTGGATACCATACGTCCAAATTGGCATAAGAATATGCTTGTATATTATAATTTTATTGTGTATTGATAGACAGGATTTCCTTCCGAGTAACCAATACATATTTTTGTACCGTATATCGAGTTCCTGTCTTTTCTTTTTGACGTGAGATTTCCAACGCAACTTGGCGTCAAGAGTTATGCCAAGGTATTTGGCTGTATTCGCATAAGGCACTTGCATGCCATTTACATAGACGGGGTGATAATCGCAGTGTTTATTAGTGAAGTCAATGTGAATCGATTTTGACTCATTCAGTTTGATCTTCCACTTTTGTGTCCAGTCGTAAACTAAGTTCACAGCTAGTTGAACCTTTTCTACTGCTTCTTTGTGGTTTGAACCAATAGCCATAATAGCAGTGTCATCAGCAAAGGTCGCTATGGTGTTGTTGTCGACGTGCGTATGGTGCTACGTAGTCTTGATGTGAACAAAGTGAGTGGCCCCGACGGGATACCAGCAATTATGCTTTAAACCTGTGCGCCTGAATTGTGTCTAATCTTGACTCGCCTGTATCGCCTTTCGATAGAGACAGGAAAAGTACCGAAGGCTTGGAATCAAGCCAACGTACAGCCTGTGCCCAAGAAGGGCAGTCGAGCTGACCCGGCCAACTACAGACCCATCTCAGTAACGTCCATCTACTGTAAGAGTATGGAACGTGTGCTTAACGGTAAGCTTCTGGCGGTATGCCAGGAGCTTACCGTCGTTAGAAGCGAACGACATTCTCAGTGATCGCCAACACGGCTTCCACCGAAATCGGTCCACTGGGGCTCTTCTAGCGTATGCCATTCATATCTAGAGTGAGGCCATCGAGAAACACGGGTAAGCGCTAGCCGTCTCCCTCGACATCTCGAAGGTTTTCGACAGGGTCAGGCATGAAAGCCTCATTGGTAAGCTTCCCATTTGTGGACTGCCTAGTGGTCTGTGTAATCTGTGTGGATCCTGGAGGCCATGGTCAATCGCTTGAATCTATCCTCGAAGCCTGTCTCCGAATGGGGTGATGCCAATCTGGTTAGTTTCAATGCTGCTAAGACCCAGTGGAGGTAAGGAGGTGGTTTTCCCCGCTTAAAAGAGCCAATTCCACCCGGCTTCATCTTTCCGTTGTGTGACCGTGCCGTTAATGGACCATCTCGAACTTCTTGGTGTTACGTTGACATCGACCCTAAATTTTGGTCCATTCATAGAGGCGAAAGCTCAGTTGACTGCAAAAAAGTTGGGGATTCTTGCAAAGATGAGACAGTCCTTCACACCTGAACAGCTGCTCAACTTGTATAAAGTGCATGTTCGGTCGTGCATGGAGTACTGCTCTCACCTTTGGGATGGATCTGCCAAATACCAGCTTGAAGCACTTGAGTCGATTGACACAAATTCGATCGTCAATTATCTTTATAGCCCTTTGCTAAGAATAGTTACAGCACTGATAACAACATTTGTGCCACATGTTAAATTTTGTCTTGTTATACTTTGTATAGATTATTTTACCGATTGGTTTGTAAATGTGTGAACATTGTAGGCCTTCTAGATTTCTAGATTGTTAACATTTTATCTCGTTTTTTTTTTTTTTAATCTTTTGTTTATTTATTATATAATCATTTCTTGTTTTAGTTTCTTACGACTTATTATCGGGCCTGCGTTGTCCCCCCATCTAAGTACTGCTGTAACATGGAAATACTGTAAAACCAAACAATTTTTTTGAAGAGTAACCATGGAGTTTCTTGCCGGTTCTTCTCCATAGGAATCGACCAACCCGAACCGTGCACATTGTCGACGTTTTATAAGTGCCCATGTAGGCCTATGTGAAATAAAAATTATTGATTTTGATTTTGACAGACGGGCCAAGAGGCTTATTGTCAACGATGCACTGGTGCTGTCAAAGCTCCAGAGCCTCGAACATCGACGCCGAGTTGCCAGCCTGTCGGTTTTTTATCGGTTACATTTCGGGGAGTGTGCTACGGAATTGCACAATTTGATTCCGCCTAGCCCTTTCCATCATCGGACTACAAGACGTACGGCCATGCACCAACGGAACATAGTGGACATCCCACCCATACGCACAAAGCGTTTTGAAAGAAAGAAAGAAGAAAGAAAGAAAGAAAACTTGTTTATTTGGCACACACAGATACACACAATGTACAAATATAAGGAAAAAGAATTTAATAAAAACAATTACATACATAGTGTGCCCCGCGGCTGCGCCAAAAAGGTCCAGTTCAGCAAAATGCCAGACAACTGGGAGTTGCCTGACGCTGGTTTTCAACTGAACCTTACGTTGAAGTGCACGGATGTGAATCAGTTTTGATTTTGAGGTTACAATATAGGTAAATAGATATGTGTTTGTGTTCAATACAGGTAAATAGATATATGTTAGTGTTTTTATAAGATATACAGGTATGTATAATAATTTGATACTTTAATACTTTCATTGTGCGCACAGCTAATGAGTGGAATTCCCTTCCGGAGTCTTTGTTCCCTGATAGCTACAACCTTGGGGTCTTTAAGTCAAGAGTGAATAGGTTACTTCTAGGCAAGCGTGCTTCACCGTAAGCCACATCATCGCTTACCATCAGGCGAGGTAGTGGTCAAACGCGAGCCTAAAAAAAAAGAAGATATGGTATGTTATTAAATGGTGTATACAATAAACAGACATAATAATATGACTGCAGCAATCTTGAGAGATTTGCCGTCATTAATTGAAGAGTTCTATTGTATATCGCCGAAGTTTTTCATCAGATCCATACAAAATTTAAATGGGACCATTTTGGAATAAACTTCTTTCAAACAAAAAACTAATTTTGCAAATCCATTCATATATGACGGAGTTATGCCCGAAAATACATTAAAAAAATATATAAACATCCGAATTGAGAACTCCTCCTCCTCTTAAATTTTACATTTATCTCCGCGCTATCTTCTATTTTCAAAGAAATTCATTAAAATGACTAATTTGTTTTTGTAAATTTTGCCTCTTGTCCTACTTTAATTGCTTTTACAATTTATTCGTGATAACTTGTTGGTGTTCCTCGCTTTAGACTTATTATTTATGAGAGGCTACTCTTTGTGCTAGCATGCTTATATTTTACAGGATAAGCCTGAAATAAATGGATTTGGGGTTACAATGAGAATTTTCCTGGATAAGCTATGGATATACGAATTTTTGGCTTTTTGCATTTTGGTTATGGACGCTAGTAGGTCTTAAGGACGCTGTTACATTTTCGACGAACTCAAATTTAGGTATCTAGTCGCACACAGCAACTTTACGCGTACGCACACATTGAAACTACTGAGCGCTCGATTTTGTACATCACGGAAATAGTCTTGGTCCTTGATATTATTTTTTAATTTTATTGAAGTTGATTCAGGAAGGTTAGTTGGCACTTTGAAAATGCATTTGATAACTGTTACAAACCGTCGTCGTAAAAAGTAGGTTAATATTTTTTAACCGACTTCAAAAAAAGGAGATGCGCTATCTATTCAACTTATACTTATATAACTTAACTTATATAACTTATGTTATTCGGCCAAACTACTTATCCGATACTTATCGGGTTTTCATCGATAAATGTATGTGGTGGTATTTTCAGGGAAGGTTTTATCTATATATATATATAAAAATCAATTGCTGTTCGTTAGTCTCGCTAAAACTCAAAAACGGCTGGACCGATTTGAATAGTTCTTTTTTTGTTATGTTCGACAGAATGCAGGGAAGGTTTAAAAACAAAAAAAATATGGTTGGTTGGATAGGGTAGGTAGGGTAGGCTAGGTAAGATAGGTAGGTAGGTAGGTAGGTAGGTAGGTAGGTAGGGTAGGGTAGGGTAGGGTAGGGTAGGGTAGGGTAGGGTAGGGTAGGTAGGTAGATAGGTTAGGTAGGTAGAGTAGTGTAGTGTAGGTAGGTAGGTAGGGTAGGGTAGGGTAGGGTAGCGTAGGGTAGGGTAGGGTAGGGTAGGGTAGGGTAGTGTAGGGTAGGGTAGTGTAGGGAAGTGTTTTATTTTGTTTTAACCATACCATAATATATCATCACGCTTGTACGGTTTTAGGGGGTAAGCAGATGTATTTAGTATACACAATATGGGGTAACTACAAAAATTTAAAAGAGAAAAATAATAGCTTTCCAGTGACGAAAAACAATAGGTACCGACACCGACATCCGAAAAGAATTTTATTTTTCACTTTGCTGTAGTAAGTAGGTATTTAAAAAAAAAACGCTACGTGAAATAAGTAGATACCTAAAACGAATTAATTTCCGTTCACAAAGATTAAAAAATTACTTGAACATTTTTCATTATATGGAATATATTAAATATTACTATCACATCATCAGTCACTATTAATGTTCCCACTGCTGAGACATAGGCCTTCTCTCTGTGAGAGGGAATGGGCTGTAACCAACAACGCGGGCCAAGTGCGGGTTGGTGGATGCACATATCTTCGAATATTTGGTTCTAGGACTTGCCGGTTTCCTCACGATGTTTTCCTTCACCGTTTTGAGAGCAACTGTGAAGAAATAATTTACACAAAGTAAAGCGCCTACCTGGACTCGAACCCACGACCTACAACTTGTAAGTCAAGCTAATGACATACTACCCAAAAACCATGAAAATGACACCCATGACGAAAAGATGTCTAATTTTTGTCGGCGCCATCTTGTATTTTGGTTTTGACCCCATATTCGATATAAGCGACCCCAAAAACCATGACAATGACACCCGTGACGAAAACATGTCAAATTTTTGTCGGCGCCATCTTGTATTTTGGTTTTGACCCCATACTCGATATAAGCGACCCCAAAAACCATGACAATGACACCCGTGACGAAAACATGTCAAATTTTAGTCGGCGCCATCTTGTATTTTGGTTTTGACCCCATATTCGATATAAGCGACCCCAAAAACTATGAAAATGACACCCATGACGAAAAGATGACAAATTTTAGTCGGCGCCATCTTGTATTTTGGTTTTGATCCCATATTCGATAATAGCAACCCCAAAAAAACCATGAAAATGACACCCATGTCGAAAAGCAGGCAAAATTTACGTCGGCGCCATCTTGTATTTTGGTTTTGACTCCATATTCGATATAAGTGAACCCAAAAACCATGACAATGTCACCGATGACGAAAAGATGTCAAATTTTAGTCGGCGCCATCTTGTTTTTTGGTTTTGACCCCGTAATCGATAAAAGCGACCCCAATAACCATGAAAATGGCACCCATGTCGAAAAGCGGCTATTTTTTCGTCGGCGCCATTTTGTATTTTGGTTTTGGCCCCGTATTTGTCATACATACATACAAACCGGTTAAAATCATAAATCTCCTCCCACCCATCCACTTCTAAACTTCCCCGTCGGCAGCTTTACCTTACCCATCCAAATCCTAACCTTACTCAGAGCTGTTTAAACCCACCCATCCATTTCTCAACCTTGTCAACAATAGCTTAACACCAACTATTCAAATCCCGATCTTACCCAAAATAATTTCTAAATCACATTCTAATAATAATAGGAAACTCAAAAATACGGCATACGTCCGATAAAATATCAACTCCTTTCGATCACGACGAGGACGGTACTCACACGCATGCACACTACAATCTTTCTATTACTTTTATCGTATTTATTTCCTGTGAGAAAGCGATACGCACGTCCTTCCACGAGCGCTTCTGAGCGCGGAATGATGAGCGGCGGGTACAAAATGTATGAAGACGACGGCAAGTGATTTTATTTTAGCTATTAATTAACAAATATAATTATTTAGGTGAAAAATAATTAGCTGAACCTGTAAAGGACTATATATACCACAGAGTTAAATTTTCGTAGGAATATTAACTTATATAACCTAATAAAAATCTGCTGGATGCGGGACGCACGGGACCGGTCAATGTGGCGACGCTTGGGGGAGGCCCTTGTCCAGCAGTGGATGTCTTTTGGCTGATAGGATAGGATAACCTTATAAACACTGATGAAGTCTACGCTCCGTTCAGCACAGATTCGGATTGAAAACCCCGAAAGCTTTCTGCTTGAACTCCAGAATCGTTTCGAGTGCCTAGGTAGCTCCGTGGACGATTACAACGATGGGTTCGTGGAAACTGTCCATACGGTTCGGTCTAAGTTTTTCAAATCACGACACTCACAACGCAGTAATTTGTATGAACGTACCTAAGTTTTTTTATTCTGTAATTTCTGTTTTTTTCTCTTTCTGTAATTAGGTACATTAAAGTAAGTTTTAACATTAGCATGTATTTCTCTTGTCATTAACAAAAAACCAGTCATTTTAAAGTTAACTAAACAAGTCCAATATGAATCCTTCTACTTTTTACGACCATTTATTGAGACGTATTTAGATAGAAACCTGTTATTACAAAGGGTAGAAAGGCAATAAATAGGTATAATATATTATGTTTTCAAATAATCATCTCACTTTCGATTTATATTCTGCAGCTGAACTTACCTGAAAAAGAAAAGAAAAATCCTTGATAAGTATTTTAAATTTTGGATAAAGAAAAACCTCAGCCTGTATGTAGGAATACCTCCAGGCTGAGTTCACTGTAGTGAAGTAAAGGACTACTGCACTGGCCCCCGCAGGCAGGCTTACGAGGCTCGGCGCCACAATGCGACAATGTTTTTTATAGAAATTGGTCAACCTATTATATACACCTTTAAACAAGCAATCCTGGTATATACATATAATCTAAAACTCGGCAACGACTCCAACGATTTTCATGAAATGTAGTATGCAGGGGGTTTCGGGGGCGATAAATCGATCTAGCTAGGTAAAATTTTTGAAAACGTCGTTTTTTCGCTCCGCTGTGATATCGATAAGTAACATAAAAAATACAAAACACCCAACCACATTTACATTATTACATTCTAAGTTTCGGACCCGCAATCTAGTTCACTAATCCTAAATTCTATGCTCTTGAATCTCCGTCCTAAATTAAAACTTGTTCCATTTAAGTTGATTATCAAAACGGTTTAGTTTGAAATACATGTTTCAGACTAAAGTCTAAGTAAATACTGACCTGAAAGTTGGACTTAAATAATGAATAAGGTAGGTACTTCCAAATTTTAATGTTATTTTATTGAAATCTGAATACGGCGAATAATTAAACCCGAACTGAGAATTTATTTGAATACATTCTGATTACATTTAAATATATTCAAGCTAAACTGCAGGGAGGGATGAGCAGATAATAGACAAAACGGGAAGAGAGTGATCTTTGCCAAGCCGTGGGATAAATCCAAATGGTCGTAATAAGGCAGGAGTATTCGTAAATGAAAGAATCCATTTATTGTATCAAACTGCGTTTGGTCACGTTCGGGCATATTCTACATAGTTAAATCTACGCCTAGCTTAGCTTATTCTTTTCCAAAACACAAATTACAGCAATGGTTTCAGGAACATAGCCATTACAATTTTAAATAACCTAAAAATCTAGCTCTCATTCCTAAACTTTAATGGACAGCATACTAATTATAGTGACAGTTCAAACAGTAACTCAATTATAATTCATTTGGAGAGACCTAGGTATGTCCAGCGTAATTGCTGCCAGCTGACGACGACAACATACATTATTATTATGTACAACGATGCTGTTCGGAAATGACAGGGAGCAGAGAGTTTAGTGTGCCTGTTGCAGTGTTCAATTCTATTTCTCGCAAGTTTGGCCAATATCAGCCGCTGAGGACTGGACTGTTATGTTGAGCTTTTAAATGAAGCTGCTGCTGTTCATCTCTACAATCCCCAACCACCTGCATCGAAATGAAGAAACTTTGTTAATAGCGCCATATTTACCCATTCACTGGGATGAATTCTGGTCACAATTTGTGGGTGGCAAAATTTAGATAATTATGTGTGAATGTTCTGTGTATCGTACACCATTTTGGTATAGTTTACGTTATTGAATAGTTTTAATGTAGGGATTAAAATAGGAATATTGTTGTCTAGATTAGGTGGGTGTTTGTTTGTGAATTCAATGGTGATAAAATGTATCTTAATGGCACTGATCTTGAATTGGATTTTACATGATGGTATGATGTCGGTTAAAAACGCAGCTGTTTTCCATGGCATATCAATGACTTTGAGGTCGGAAAATTTGGTATCGGGCATCATCAGAAGCAGCTGAAAAATAATGACTGAAACTTGTTTTTTTTTAAGTGTTTTAACAAGTAAATTTTAAGTCTAATCTTTGTAATTTCATTCTAATGACGCGACAATTTTAGTAAGGTAGAAATATATTTAAATTTATACTCCACTTAATTACTAGGTCGAGATAATAACAGTCATTAAATACTAGTATAACTTGTAAGTAACACAAAAGGGTTGCGGAGCTTAAAATTAAATTGCCGACAAAAATCTCCAGTCTAACCCCTGAAGGGTCTAACCATATTATAATAATCCCATTGTACTGCCTAGCCATTTCTAAATTAAATTTGAAAAAAAAGAAAACGATTGCCAGTGTTTATATAAATATGATGCAAAATGGCTGTGTCACGGTGAGAAAAAAATCAGGCAAACCTCTAGCCCGTTTCTTCTACAGCACGGCTGTTCTCCGCGAAGGACCAATGTGCAGCGGTGTAATGGTGTTGGTTGCTGATGAGGTGCTGGTAGCGTTGGTGCCAAGAAAGAATAAATAAAACGGCGGACAATTAAACTCACGTGTGTATTCAACCAGTGACACAGTAGGAAGGGAAGGGTGTTGCCACCGCTCACAAAGTTTTACATTTTTTAATGTTGGTGTTGCAATACTAGAATATCCAACAGTGCTCACTTGAGTGAAGTTCTAAGTGATCTTTACATAATAGCTGTACCTTAGATATAATAAACAAGAGCAGTACTGACTTAGAGACTTAAAAAGTGTTTTTCTAAGGAGCGGAATACGAAGGCATAAATGACAAAAATGGCTTTCAATTTCAAAGTTTTGAGTTACCAAGTTATTTGCAACCCTCATTACATATTCGCCACAGCATCTCAGTAACACGAACGAAACTTCTCAAATATGTCAGTGTACAGTCAACAGAGATATAGATAGGAATAAGATCACGCCATGTGTTCAAATAATTCTACGCTCGTATTGGCGCATTTTGACTTGGTGTATACTTGTGTGATTAGTTTAAATTGAAACTCTAAGTGCTCAAAATAATGTGAAAACTTTTGTAACGCCGTTGATGGTGGGACGAGCTGGACCAAGCAAACGAGCAGTGGCTCGCTTTAGTCCAGGATCGAAAAAACTGGATTTAACAGATAGAGACTATTGCCCAGTAGTGGGATCATACGAGTTAATAGTCATTAGATGATGGATACTTTGAATGTTTAGGACTATTTGGATGCGAAAATTGCTGAACTTTTGATACCGACTGTACTTACCACGACTTGCGCCAACTATGCAGTACACGTGAAGTTTGCAATTCAGAACAAGCTGTGGTCTGCACCGTGGTGTTATATTGTTTACTAGCTGTTCCCCTCGGCTTCGCTCCCGTAAAAATAGCCAATGTCACTCAAGAATAATGTAGCTTGCTATTGCTGAAAGAATTTGTAAAATCTGTCCAGTAGTTTCGGCGCCTTTTCGGTACAAACAAACAAAAAAATCTCTCCTCTTTATAATATTGGTATAGAAGAGAATGTTGGCTCATTAATGAAAAACTGCGCACATAAAAGGTTAATTTATTTATTGATAGGAACACAAACTACACGTTTATAGAAAAACTTACACACAATTATACATAACACATCATTCTGTGCAAACATGTCACTTATAGGTGAACCCACATATACAAATAAGATTTTCGGTTAATTCATTAAATTAGATGTAAGACTGTTAAATTAATAATAACAAACATATAACTTATTTAATTATGGACTATATATAAAATTAATAAAATCATTTGATAAAAATGTATAATAGTTAATTATTGAAAAATATTTGATAATAAAAAACTAAAAACATTGAAAGAGATTGATAATAGTTAAGAATTGATTTAAATATAATTATAAATTAAGTAATTAAAGTACATTATTGACCAATTCACAAGATTATTTTATGAAATTAAATGAAATGTTAATAAACAGTATGTGTTTATTAACATTTCATTTCATTTCATAAAATAATCTATCAACTATCTATCACGGTCAATCGGGCATGTTTTGGATAGGTGAACGTGCTGTAGGGTTTTGGATTCTACGTAGAAAATAAGTACTAATTTTTATCCAGCAAAACTAAAAAGACCCGTATACTAACTAGTAACTTATCAATTTGCTATACATAGAATATTTAATATTTTGTTATGATTCATAATTTATCCCGGTTGTCAGTGATTTCGTTTCAAAAATGTCTTCTACCACAAATAAAACAAGTGCTTATCACAAACAATTTTACTAGGACTCATCAACTTGACTTTATCAGTACAACTCGGGCCTTCTATTCAAAAAACCATCGAGAAAAAGCCAGTTAAGACCGAAGTGGTAATTAAAACGTGATTTTTATTCTTTTTAGCCTATTTTCTTAATAGATTGGCTTTGAGGGTGAATCTGAGAATTGCTTTCATTAAAATAGTGCAGGAGTCTATTAGTTTTATGATTGCTGTATTAATTGGTTTGAAGTGGTCAGAGGACCGTATTTTAAGTTTTAAAGATGGACATTTATTAACCTACATGTTGCTGTAAAAGGTTGAATAAAGAGAAATATTCAACCTTTTACAGCAACATGTAGGTTAATAAATGTCAATTACTATTCTTAAGAATAGTTCGTCATCCATCTTTAAAACTCAAAGAGAAATCAGTTTTTTTAAAGAATTGCAGTGAAAATGTAGGTACCCAGGCTGAATGACAGTGACAATTTTAATTTTTTTCGGCGAAATGTTTTTGTAATAGACAGGCTGAATGATGGGTAGGTTATTAAGTCCGTGATTATTACCTGGTCACTAAACTGTTTTCATTACGCAAACCATTATTTCGTTAAACGGCTTTGAATTTTAAAACATAAAATTTACAACAACTTACAAAAAAGCTTACAATGGCAAAAAACTGAACACAACAAAAAAACTAGGCAAACAATTATCGAACAATAAAATAAGATGAAAAAGGAGCTACCCAATAATAATAAACAGTCTGGACCGAAAATTCAGCTCACCCTACTTTGAAAACTAAACACAGAACTTATTTATCTATTTACAAGTATACAAGGGTAAGCCTTAGGGTATATTAAAAAAAGTATCGACACAAATTAAGCAAGCATTTTATCTGAAAGAATGTAGACGGCTATAAGAGGAGGGGAAGATCAAAAAGGCGATGGATGGACAGTGTGAAAGATATCGCTATAGAGATGACGATTAATAGATAAGTAGGTACTCGTATGAAAGAACAAGACCCTAAATAAATTGGGACAAGGTCATGGTAATAATAATATCATAAGTTAGCTATAGCCGATGCTAACTTACTAATGTAAGAAACAAGTCTTTTTAAGCTGGTATATCTTCAGTATCGATTGAAAATCCAAAATTTTGATCGAAACTCGAAAAAAAGTATGCTATGAATTTAGACTGAGATTATCTAAGGAAAATACCAATGGCAATTTCTACACAACACAACATTAGCATTAACGAACACCAAACCAACAAGGTATAACATTAAGAGACACTCTATAACCAGGTATAATAATCTATAATCGATAATTTTAATCCAATGATCGTTTATCGATACTTTCATTACGCAATTTCCCTACACCTAGGTTTTCCCACCCTTTAGAAGCCTTAGGCACTTTCTTTGCGTAAATAAATTAGTAATTAAACTAAATTGCGCTGCATTATTCTCTACATAAATGTTAAGAGCCTCCGTGAATGTAGGCAAATTCAATAATGTTTGGAGTGGGGTAAGCGATGAGAGGTAGCGGTTTAAAATGTGATAAGAACTTGACGGTTGGTGGGAAGTTGTTCTTGTATAAGTTCTATGGCCATAAATACTTTTTCTTTCTTAAAAGTAGATGGAAAGACTAGAAAAAGTAGTTTGTAAGTTCACTTTTTCTAACTAATTATGTAATTAAATCTGAGATTACATGCTAAAACAAACTCTGGATTCTTTCATGAAATTTTGAAAGCATTTTAGAATCTTTATAAGTAAATACGTAGGTAGGTAGATAAATAACTAATGTAAGTAATCGAGTAACCCTTGCAACACCACAGTATTATAAAATTAGGGAAGAAAGGATAATACTTTCTGAAATTAGCAGCAGTCAAAATAAAACCAGAATCTTTACACATTTTTTTTACGTTTCCACTTTTCACACCATTATAATGACAGCAATCACCAACCCGCACTGGGCCCGCGTGGTGGATTAAGACCCATTCCCTCTCACAGAGAGGAGACCTGTGTCCCAGCAGTGTCAACATTAAAAGGCTGATGACGATCGTGATGACTGCAATGCATCTTTTTAAAATGTCTAACGGCCCTGTAGTTTAGTACAGCAGCAAACGTTAACATCGAATTGTATCAAAATCGCTACCGCTTAAAACTTAACCTGCAACACGTGTGCAAAGGAGTTTAAATTAAAAATATAATCAACTCGGCACTGAGAACACATTTTCACCTCATTAAAATGAACTCCTCGTTACAAACGATATCATTAAGTACCTACACATTTACAGTATTATAAGTATTATAATACATGGAAATTTTTTTTCAAACGCTAATATGGATTTTACTATGAAAACAGTGAATATGTAAAGATAAATTATATGTTTTGTAACTAATCTGTTTTTTTAATGTTTGCAGTAATTTTTGTGTTTCTATTCCTGTGCAGTGTGGAGCTCGAAATCATTAAAGGCTACCCAATTATTTTGGCAATGACATCAGCTACAAATGGCCAAATCCACAGGTCAAATGAAAGTAAGCAGTGAAATTTCACTGTTATAAATACACAATTAAATTAACTTGATTAGTTAAGACAGTTAAGTACTAACCCTCTTACAAATAAACGCAGAATAAAGTTATACCAGGTATAAACCTATAAAAATGTATGGGTATACCATACCTGGTATAACTTTATTCCGCGTTTATTAGTAAGAGGGTTAAAGTATAACTGAGTAAAAAACACTTTTTTGTCTTGTCATAACAAGATCCCGATTTCTTTTTATGTAACCCTGTATTTTGAAACTGACTAAAAACCCAAATACTTTTGTTTAATTTATATTAAATATAAATTAAACAAAAGTATTTGGGTTTACCATTCCATGTATAAGCAGCTAAATAAAGACCCATTCCCTCTCACAGAGAGGAGACCTGTGTCCCAGCAGTGTCAACATTAAAAGGCTGATGACGATCGTGATGACTGCAATGCATCTTTTTAAAATGTCTAACGGCCCTGTAGTTTAGTACAGCAGCAAACGTTAACATCGAATTGTATCAAAATCGCTACCGCTTAAAACTTAACCTGCAACACGTGTGCAAAGGAGTTTAAATTAAAAATATAATCAACTCGGCACTGAGAACACATTTTCACCTCATTAAAATGAACTCCTCGTTACAAACGATATCATTAAGTACCTACACATTTACAGTATTATAAGTATTATAATACATGGAAATTTTTTTTCAAACGCTAATATGGATTTTATAATGAAAACAGTGAATATGTAAAGATAAATTATATGTTTTGTAACTAATCTGTTTTTTTAATGTTTGCAGTAATTTTTGTGTTTCTATTCCTGTGCAGTGTGGAGCTCGAAATCATTAAAGGCTACCCAATTATTTTGGCAATGACATCAGCTACAAATGGCCAAATCCACAGGTCAAATGAAAGTAAGCAGTGAAATTTCACTGTTATAAATACACAATTAAATTAACTTGATTAGTTAAGACAGTTAAGTACTAACCCTCTTACAAATAAACGCAGAATAAAGTTATACCAGGTATAAACCTATAAAAATGTATGGGTATACCATACCTGGTATAACTTTATTCCGCGTTTATTAGTAAGAGGGTTAAAGTATAACTGAGTAAAAACACTTTTTTGTCTTGTCATAACAAGATCCCGATTTCTTTTTATGTAACCCTGTATTTTGAAACTGACTAAAAACCCAAATACTTTTGTTTAATTTATATTAAATATAAATTAAACAAAAGTAAAATTTTGTACCATTCCATGTATAAGCAGCTAAATAAAAGGTAAATCATTAAATCTTCCAAGGAAACAGGGCCTAACAAGCAGAAACTTGATGTGTTTACAATTTGTTTCCGTTTGGCAGAGAGCCATAGAGGTTTTACTCTATAATTATGTCAAACGGGGCTTGAAACAAGTGTTAACTTTTTCTACAGATCGTTCGTCAGGTTCTAGAGGTATCGTCCATTTTGAGCCTAGTTTGGCTAGAAGCAGTAACAAGCTGGAAGCTGTAATCAAAATGGTAGTGTTCTTCAATAGGCAGATTAGTCGTAACATATGAGATTTTACGATTCACAAGTTTAAAAAAAATCATCTTCGAGTAAGTTGGTAGGTAATGTTTGTGATAAATTAAATTAGCTTAATTAAGTTCGCTTATCAGACAGACCGAAGCCTTATCAAATGAGATAACATTTACTAGTTTATTTCTCAACCTACTGATGTAATGCACTCTTACCACAAGTATTAATATTAGTTAAAGACATTATCACGGGTAACTAGAACAAATAAGTCCCATTATCATCAACATTTCAGCCAAAGACGTCCATTGCTGGACATAGGGCTCCCCAAAGTCCCTCATCCATGTGACGAACATATCAGAAAATATTATCAACATCAATTTGACGTTCAAAATTCTACCTACTACCTCATTACCTAGGTACTTACTTTTCCATAAAAAAATAAATTATATTTGCCACGAAAGTGTAATTTTTGTATCCTCAAATATCGTCTAGTATTTTAATTTTACTTTGATTACATTCCAAAAAATAATAAGAAACCGCTCGACCTTCCAATTTATGTTAAGATAAATACAATTTTTTGGCCAAAAATAGGATAATTAAGAAAGCCATGATCAAATTAAAAATAATTAAAGTAAGTAATTAAAAGGAGGCATGTGACTGTTTTAATGAAAAACCAAATGGACTGTTTTTTATTGGGCCTAGACAGACAAGCTAGATATTACTTTTACAAGTTTTACAAGGCAAATATCAAAAGATAATGCTAATTTACTCTTGTTCTGCTTTATTAGAAAATTTAAAATTTGTTTTTTGATTTTAAGATATTTTTGCAGAGTCATTTAACCTGTGGGTTAAACTAAGGACACAGGATCAGAAGCCTTGTTTCTGACCACTTGCACTAGAGTTGGTCTAGTCCAGTGTTTGTGAGGTTACTTGAGTTACATGAATTTAAATTTAAACAAAAATGTAAGTCAATCGTTAGTATTTGTCAGTTTATAAGAAATAATTCTTGGAAACAAATTTGAGTGGTCATGGCCATAGATCGTCTGCTAATTTTGTTGCGGCTTTTGCGAGATTTCTCCATCTCTATAATATATTCGTGATGCTGCGTTTTCATTATGTAAGGGCACACTTCTTAGGGGATTTAATGAGGTCTGGCCATCTTGTGGGCGATCGGGCGTGAACGTGGCCTTATACTCTTAATTGTACCACTAATAGCTACATTGAGCTATTGTAGCAGGTAATAATAATGAGTCGAAAAATCTTAAGGATTCGTATTTTCACAATCGACAAAAGTAAAATAATAAATATAGTAATCATTATATTTACAACACTTACGAAATATTATTATTTTTGTATCATTCTCTCATTACAAATACAATCTTAATTATTAAAATAATTACATAACGTATTCAAATAAATAGTACGCTATATATTTTATAAGAACAAAGTTTGTTGAAATAAGCTCTAACACTTAAATTCATAATTTGATTAATAAGAAAAACAACGTGATCCTATTGTTACGCTTATGAGAAATGGTTTCAGCAGGGTACTAATGATCACAACATTTTTAAATATAGCTGTCATTCAAGTTAACACACCAAAATTTTATAATAGTGTTATTTTAAAAGGGTTAAAAAAGGTTTATATAATAGAGTATTACTGCTACAAGAACAGAAACACGCCAATGCTGTTTGAAAGCTGTCCAGTAATAGAAACATTAAACTGAATCTTAGAATATTAAACCAAATTTGATATCATTTAGTCGGAACTGCCTGGCATCGTGCGGTTTCTGGAAAATTTCATTATGTTGGCTGCAATCTCGTTTTATCTAAAGGAAACAATTTCATGTTCAAATATTAAATATGTAGCTACTTTACAAACGATCGTGTGCAGAATTTGTCTGTCAAGATCTTGTGTAAAGTGACATTCTATATTAGCCATAACCAGTGTCAAAAGTTCAACATGTTTGGCATTAGGTTACTTTTAGGCAAGCGTGCTTCACCGTCGACCACACTAACATCAGGTGAGATAATGGTCAAACGCGAGCCAATAACAAAAAAAATACCACGTGACATTTCAGCAAGGCATCTCGATCTTGTACGTTTTTGACTTTTCATCGATCGTTATAGTTAGCTCATAGAAAATCACTTTGTCGTAGATCTAATCTTTTTAAAATTATCAATTAAAACGTCAAAGAACAATAATATATGGCTAGTCTTTGTAAAATATCAGTCAAATGTCAAATCCATGTAAAATATCAATTATATAAAACAAATCTTGGTTTGTCACTCAAGATTTTTTTCAATAAAATGTCCCAATGCTGGGATCCCCTTTCACTCCGGTGATGTGTGGAATATGGAGGCATCACACTCTTGGTGTGTAGCCTCCACTTTAATCAAGCACAATAAAAATAAACTTATAAATGGAGTCGTATCTATATGAGGAACTGCCACAACTACTCAACCACTTTAACGGACACAAAGAAACCTATCATCGTATTCTAGTCTAATCCCAAATTCACAAAATTTCAATCTATTATATTCCAAAGGGAATATAATAGAGCTATCCTCAGATCCTAACCTTTAACGACCCTTCCACCATATACATCAATATTGAACCACCGAGTCTATCTATGAAGTTAAGGTAATAAATTCTCATAAAATTAATTGATAAAACATTGCTTTTATCGATTTTAATATACTCGAAAATGCAGGGCTGTCTCGCTGATGGCTTTGGGATGTTATAATATATACTGTTACTTATAGGACTTATTATTCTTAAATGACAATGTTACTAGCTTTTTCCAGAGTCTTTATTCCCACAGGAACTGTATATTGTTCCCGGATATAGTACTCGTGCTATACGAACTATTTAACAATGAAAAAAAATTATTAGAGGATCACTAATTTCAGAGTTAACTTTTAAAAACATTTATAAGCAACACACAATTTAACCCCAGATTCTTAAAGGTAACTCAGAACATAAGGAGAACAACAATTTGGCACGACACAGTGATCTCTACCATCCAGTCTGTCATTTGGTTAGATTGCAAACCTAGATTTAATGAGCCAACTCGCGGCAATAAAGCCTGATGATCATCATTCCCAGTAGGATAGACAGACCCAGAAATAGCACGATGGACTAAAGTGTGGCGATCTGCATGCATTTGCAATTGAAGTCGCACTTAATACCAACGGTTTCAAATGAAGGTAATATCGTCCGCACAGCGTTTTAGTGCTATAATAACTCTTCAATTGAATGCGAATCGAATACTAGTTCGAATAACATGGTAGTTCGAAATCGCGAGTTTGCGAATTTCGATAAGCAGTTTTGAACTGGATATTATTATAGTTGAAATTATTGGGACCCGCATTTGAGGATATCGAAATGTTCAAGTATTGTAACCGATTTAGATGAAATTTGGCATGGAGATATTTTGTATTCCCTTGGAATTATAAAACACTTTTCACGCGGGTGCAGCCGTGGGCAGAAGCTAGTATTGTATAATGTAGGATTGATATCTGAAGAATCTAATTAACAAAGATTAATCGTCGGCGATCCGGCTAAAAGATTTCCCTCGGGGCAAGATGTGGGGGGCAAGTGAGAGTTTATTGCAATTATTAATGACTGCTGTACCTTAATGAAGTGGTGGTCAGCCCGAGGAATTAGTAAGGGCAAAATATATTCAAGTTTTGTTGTCGATTTTGAATCGTAAGTGGCACAGGGTCTGTGTAACACGATTCTAAACAGCGTCCCTTTATGTACATTGTTAATCAATATGAACTAGTTTCTGCCCGCAGCTATGCCCGCGTGAAAACTGTTTTGTTATTCAACAGGATCAAACTATCAGGATAAAAAAATCCTAATCTAGATCATGGTTCATCCATTTGCCAAGTTTTATTCGCATCCGGTCAGTCATGGCGTGACAGGTATCGATAAGTAGGCAGAAATCTGACTATATTAGTTTTTATAGATGAATTGGCTGTTGTTAAGCACTTAATTTCTTCATTAGTGCAGAAAAACGCATCTCTTAACCTTCACATTTTACAAGCTACCAAGATTACAAAAAAAACAATAGAAAATACAATTACCCCTACATTTAACAAAGCACAAAATAAGGCAACGACACAATATCTCAATCGGTTGCACATTGATCATTTCGCAATGCCATAAATAAATTAATAAACAGGGAACCATTTAAAATTATGACGTCATATGCCTTTATTTATCTGAATGCCCAGTGAGCTCCATTTGTCACCTTTATACCATATTTTAGTTTAACATTGTGTTCCATAATAATGTTTTCTACCTTTGCGGGAGCAGTGAATTATGTGCGTAATGGTGCACTATTTGGAAACTCGTTATTTAGGGCTGGACAAAACAAGGTTTAACCCTTACATAGCAATGCTAATATTGACTCCGAAGGGTAAAACGTCCCTCGAGGGGGTCTATTCTGAGAATTTTACTGTAATTAGCAAAAGGTTGGGATAACTCTGTTTGGTTTTTATTTTTCTTGGTTTCATAATTGTTTGAGATAAGTATGCGTTTACGTTCTTTTATGCTGTCGTTAAGACTGAAATTAAAGTGAATGAGTTTGGTTTGACAGCAGTTTTCTCTACAACTTTGTTTTCAACTATAACTTTTCGTTCGTGTCAGAAAAATATGATAAAATACCATAATGGAATATTGGTTTGGAGACTAACAAGCGTGGTGTAACTGATGACGGATATCAATGCTTGCCACTTCTATGAGATGAGGCTTTGGCCTTGCAGTGGTTCTTTTTAAGGCTTTGAATTCAATATGCCTAGATACATACTGGCAACATATCTGTGAAATAAATCTTTATAACCGACTTGCCATAGAAACATTAAATCTAAACTATGCGTGGTCGATTACGAGCGATTCCCATCAAAAGTAAAGGCTTGAGTCCCAAATCCAGTGGAAATTTAGATTACAGGTTTTTGTTATAGTTAGTAGATTAAAAGTGTTATTAGGTAGTATTCAGACTTTATAGATAAGTAGTTTTATTTTCATTGTTTTGTCTGTCACAAAATGGATTTTGACACTTTTTTACAGAATGTAACTGGAACAAAAAAAAAAAAGTGAATAGTTGTTTTTTCGCGAATGTAGCCTCCACCCCATCTATTCCCACCTAAAACTTGGCAACTGAATGAAAAACGGGCGTATACTTTAAAAAATAAGTTTTAATTTGTAAAACCAAACTAGATTAGCCGGAGGCACACAAATATTTGTAAGTCGTGGGTTACGGACGTCTGTTGTCACTCCTGCAGGGATAGGTACTCCCCTGTACTTGCAGGAAGCCGGAGATGGAAGCTGGTCGATGATTCTGATGTGTGCTATACGTTGATGTCTCTGGCAGCCGATACGGCAAGGCGTCGCTCAGGACACCAGTGGCGTAGCGACAAGTGGGTCTTCGGACTGCGGCACACAAAGACGACCGGTTCACAGTACTTCCGTCGATATTGATGCCGGAGAGAGATGAAGCCGTGGAAAATGTTGCCGTAGTTCAAATGAAGCCATAGTAATGATGCCGTAGAATCCTAATTCGGGCTTTCCACGCACAACTATAACGGCACAAACCGTGAAAAAAAAAATCTGCTAGGGCGCTCAGCATTACCCAAAGCGATCGATACGTATGCCCGCACATCAGCCAAGGAGCGACTGATGGCAAGCACTGCGCGATACGTGTGCTCACACACCAGTCTAGGAGCGACTGCTGCCGCGAGCACTGCGCGGGCGGTCGAGTGCAATCTTTCTTAATCATTCGCTCTATGCGAACAATCCTACCCGTGCCTCTGGTACCCGGCGCTTTCCAAGTCGTAAACAAACAAAGAACGAAGCATTAATTCACTGTAACGTTCCGTCACGGTAATGATAATTATCTAACAGTGTTGTGACTCGGCCCTGTCCTTGAAATAAATGCCTACAAGCGCGCCTCACGTAAACACGCGTTACTTGACTTTCTTTCTAGTTTTGTGATTGTAAATATCTCAGATTCTTTTCTCTAATCTGGGGTAAATATTATATTTTTATTATACTTATTTTAAATCTTACTGAGTAGGTACTTACCATTTACTACTCCCATAGGTAATAATTTCATAATGATATTTCGTCTAATTCAATAATATATGTAAGTAGCTAAGTACATAAGTAAGTAAATAGCTTAGCCACAGTAAAAATATACAAACAGTACGGAAACTACCTACAAACGCTCGAAACGGCACACTAACACAAAAATACGTGACCACTCCTCGCGACGCGGCACTTAGTACTGACATTACCTAGAAAGTGCACGAACGGTCTCGTCGTGTCGTTTGTGTGATTGTGCCGTTTCGAGCGTTTGTAGGTAGAGTCCATACTGTTTGTATATGTTTACTGTGGCCTAGCCTAGGCAACTACCTACTATTTCTTTTTAACGCGAGCGTAGGTAGGTCACTCGTGTGTCACTTTATCACCCTATCCACTTATTTATTTATTAATCCAGGTATTTTACTGGGTGGAAAAAGCAAAATACCTACCCATTAAAAAGAAACAAATTACGTACTATTAGGTTACGTATATATATTTTTTATATTCTTGCCTTTCGGAGGTTCAAGGTAATTTAAAAAATGTTATCTCTGGGTGGGATAAAGAATAATTCAAGCAACCAAAAACATCACAATATAGTGTATAATTGCTCTCTGTCATATTCAGTAAGTACTTGTACTTATTTCTATCAAATATTTACAAATCGCACACTTTCTGCTTACAAAACCATCACAACGATCGTGACGAATGTTTCTGACTGTAGTGTACCGAGTGTAGGCTGAACTCGAGGCGCGTAGGTATGACTCGCGTTTCGACCGTTTGTATGAAGATACTGTTAGATATCATTACCGTGGTTCCGTTACACGATCTCAGAAAGGATAAACCGTTAGGTAAAAGGTAAACTCAAGTATTGTGGCAATGCCAGCCTCATGTTTATCGCCTTTTTTACAGTAAATTTAAAAGTTAAAAGAAACTAAAAAATACGCTTTTTTATAGTAAAATATTTTTTTTGTCACTGCACTATTCTTAATTTAAATTTATTGAAAATGATTTTATGTTTTTAGTTTGATTTTCTATTAAAGCGCGTTTTTTAAACTATTATTTATTTTTTACTTTTTAGTTCAATCGATAATCCTGAAGATCCTGGTACGGAATAAATAATGGGAAAACTATTTAAATGATTTCTTTTCGGTCCTAAATAAGTGTGCAAAGTTACAAATTAATACAACGTTTTAAAGGGGGTGAAAATCACTTTCAAAGATTCCGTTACATGGATACATACATAGCAAGCTAATAACAGTTTGTTAAAAATTAACAAACACGCTACAATGACACCAACAGACGTACAATTATCGAAATAGGACCCCAAATGAGACCAACACGTTGGGTTGACAGAATTCAGAACAAGAAGTGTACCCGACCCGGGCTAAAGGAATCAAATTTGAATCCAAATTAATGTATGTATAGTGGTTACCGAATAATATGCGGGTCTTTGAGGTTTTTAGCTCGGAATTAAACGTTCTGATCTCTTTTTGTATGGTTATGTTATGGTCGTGTTGAGAGGATGAATGAAGGCGGGTTACAAAAGGAATATTATATTACAACCCCGATTTTATGAGTCAGAAGAGATGACCTCAAAATGGTCGGTCCCGTGACAAAAACCGCGGTAAGCGACATGTCTCTACGTTAGTATACTCATAATCTGCTTAGACTGCAGCTGAATACCAATATTTTACGTGGAGCGACCGTCCATTTAACGTCCACAATCCAGTTACTGGATGGTACGATATTCCTAGGTGAGACTGAATGGGAAACATGAGAGAGCAGTGGTGGCCCATTGGTAACGGCTGCGACTTGCAAGTTGTAGGTCATGGGTTCGAACCCAGGCAGGCGCATTAGTTTTTGTAAACGATTTCATCAACACTGCTCTCAAAACGGTGGAGGAAAACAACGTGAGGAAACTGGCATGTCTTAGAACCAACAATTCGAAGGCATGTGACATCCACCAACCACACACACACAGAGAGGATACCTCCACGCACAACGGACTTAATGTGAGTCTAAGTGCGGAAAAGGGGGTCTGTCTATCCTATACCATGGGTAACATTATGAGATATGACTACATGGCAACAGATTATTCTAGGTCTTGAAAAAACACTTAATCTAGTCCACGAAGTAACATTCACAAAAAAAAGAATCAACCTGTATAGGGATACTTTAATGTCAAAAACAAATTTCCAGTCTTACACAAATAGCATAAAAATAAGATTTTTAATTTGTATTTGATTCATCTTAGTTGATTATGGGTTTATGCCATTGATGAGTAATTAAGAATATAAGTAATTAGGAAACATAATTATAATTTTGCTTTCATAAGTAGTTGCTATGTAATTAATTTGACGAGATGTTTTGTTAAAGTGGTTTAATCGGATCTAATATATTGAAAGAGCTCAAAAACAATATTACACCAAATTGAATGAATATGTCTTGTCGTAAGAAAAAATAAAAACAATTAGTTTAACAAATTTTGGGGCGCACGGTTGGCGCAGTGGTTGAGCGATTGACTGCTGTGCTGCGTGTCGCGGGTTCGATTCCCGCACGGAACAAATATTTGTATGACCTATAGATAGTTGTTCCGGCTCTGGGTGTTGTGTATGTGAGTTTATATGTTTGTAAACGCACCCACGATACAGGAAGAAATTCCTAGTGTGGGGCAACGTTTTTCTTAAAAAAAAAAAAAAAAATTCACTAAATAATCTAAAATATCAACACTAGGGCTCATTAAACGTCTACCGGGAACGCAAAGGGTAGTTAATATAAACATGAACGCCGTCAGCTTGCTAATCAAGAATGTCGAATGTTAATTAGTTTCGAAACTTACAACGGTGACATACGGACGCGCAGACAGATTTAAAGGCGTTTATTCTTTTTTTGTTGATACAGATCAACAAAAGAAGAATAAACGCTATGCTATGTGTTTTTATAATAATTACTTTATCCTACACGGGCATCGAACCAAGGAGTATTTGCGACACCTGACCAACGAGGCAGTCTCAATACTTGATCTACTCCATCTTTATCAAATCTAGTAACACTACGTATTATTTAGGACAGCAGAAAAACTGCTTATAACCTTTCTATATTATGTTAACAGTTTTTTTTTAACCACAAACCTTGAAAAAAGATCAAAATATTGTAGTACATAGCTCACAAAAACTCAACATTTTATTTGATCTTCTTCTCTAAAAAAAAAAAAAAAAATATATATATATATAAACCCTCTAAAGTCAAAACCATGATTAATTTTGAAAATGCGCTTCTAACCTTAAAAGATAGTAAAGTTTCAGAATTAAACTTAATTAATGATCCTGTTATGTTAACCGAACAACTAGTAAAAGAAATTCAAAATTGCCTAACACAAAACACGATGACTACTTTAGTACAGCGAAATAACCGCACAATTAAACCATGGATAACAATAGGAATTCTACGTTGTATACAAAATAGAAACAGGATGCAAATGAAACTACGTTCTGATCCTACAAATACTATCCTAAGAATTACCTATAGAAGATACCGCAACTACTGCAATAATTTAATTAAAAAACTAAGAAGAAATTATGATAAAGAACAGCTGTCAAATGCAAGTAAAAATACTAAACAAATGTGGACTACTATAAACAGTATCACACATCGTAAACCAACTAAATCGCAAAGTCTAGAATTATTAGAAATAAAACCCACTCCACATGACTCAGTTAATGACGTTAATGACTATTTTTCGAAAATTGGTAAAACACTAGCAGAAGAAATCATCACAAATAATCTATCACAAGTTCAGAATAGTCTAGATGATGTTACAGTACATGTCTCCTCATTCGTGCTTTTAGAAGCAGATCCGATGGAAGTCTACAGCATACTTATGAGTCTCAAATCTGAGAGTGCACCAGGATGGGATAATATACCTACAAAATTCCTAAAATTAGCTCAAGACGTAGTTGTACCAATAATTACACAACTAGCAAATCTGTGCTTTAGACAGGGCATCTTTCCACTCGCCATGAAACAAGCTGTAATTACGCCTGTGCACAAGGGTGGGGACAGAGACGATGTAAATAATTACCGGCCAATATCTGTACTTCCTGCAATTTCAAAAATTTTAGAAAAATTAATAAAAAGTCGACTAATAAAGTACCTTAACAAATACAACATTATATCCAGTTCTCAGTACGGTTTTCGACAGGGATTATCGACCGAAGATGCAGTTCTAGCATTAACCTCTCATATTGTTAACCAAGTCGATACAGGAAAAAAGTGTCTAACTATTTACCTTGATTTAAAAAAAGCTTTTGATACTGTCGCAGTCTCCATCCTTGTGCGTAGTCTAGAGGCCTTAGGCATTAGGGGAATCCCGCTGTCTTTGCTTACAGATTATCTTACAGATAGAAGGCAACGTGTTAGAATAGGAAAATACACAAGTGAGGAGGCAAATATGAATTTTGGTGTCCCACAGGGCAGTGTTTTGGGCCCAACCCTATTTCTAATATACATAAATAGCCTTTGCAACTTAAGAATTGAGAATGGTCGGGTTTTCTCCTACGCCGATGATACAGCCGTTGTTTTTACTGGATATACATGGGAAACTGTGTATAAGTCTGCTGAAAAAGGCCTAGCCAGGATTGCCGATTGGTTGAACTCCCATCTTTTAACACTAAACACTTCCAAAACCAAATACATTGCTTTTACAAAATATAATGTGGTGCATCGACACATTACATGTCGCATGCACAGCAAATATTATAATGGTCAAATAAATAATTATAAATAGCAGTTGTGTACTAGTGCTCACCGAAACCAGTTGTTTTATTTACATGACTCATAACACCCAACAACACGTACACAGAAGATACACTTACATCTGGTGACCCCGATTTGAATTAACACGCGCCGCGATTTAAAGTGATTTCCTCGTGTCGTGGTAACTGCACTGCACAACCTTACCAGCCTTCCACAAGCGGATCTCACTGGTTTTGGTTTTCAAGAGGCATATAGTTACCGAAGACATGAGCACAGGTGGAAATTGTGGTGTGTTACCAGCATGCGGAGCGACGGACAACAGTCAGGCCGAAGTCGCAGCATTAGGAATATCCTCGAAGATCCCGGATTTTTGGATAGAGATGCCCAGGGTGTGGTTCGCGCAGTTTGAGACAATGATGGCTCCCCAAAAACAGGGTGACGAAGTAAAATACGGAGTCGTACTGTCCAAGCTCCACAAAGACGCAGTAAGTCAAGTGGCCGACATAATAATGTCACCCCCCGCCACTAATAAATATGGTGCTGTTAAAGAAAGACTCCTAGCCGTGTACGAAGAATCGGAGGAGCGGCAATTTCAAAAGCTGGTCAGTGAAGTGGAATTAGGCGACCAAAAACCGTCGCAACTGTTGAGACGAATGAGGGAATTGGCACGTAAGAGTCAGGTGGCCGAAAAAACCCTCCATGGTTTGTGGATATCAAGACTCCCCGATCACGTTCGAGCAGTGTTAACGGTCAGTCAAGATCAGAAACTTGACAACCTCGCCGCCATAGCGGACAAGATATTGGAAGGACGATCAGGCGAAGTGTCGGAAATATCAAGCGGACAAACACAGCTTATGGTTGAGATGGTCAACCAAATGAAGAAGCTAACCATAGAAATAGCAGCCTTGAAATCCAATGCAAATAATGGTAGACACCGTAGTTACAGGCGCAACCGAAGCCAGTCGCGCACAAGATCACACTCCAGGACGAGGATTACACCCAACAGTCCCAACTGGTTATGTAGGTATCATCATCGGTACAGGAATCGAGCTCGGAACTGTGAAAATCCATGCAATTGGAAGAAACCGTCGGAAAACTAAATTCAGCGTTGACAGAGGCGGTCGTCAGCGCTATCATACCGTCAAACCGCCTATGCGTTACCGACCGAAAAAGTGGGTATCGTTTTTTGGTAGATACAGGCGCTAACATTTCAGCCATACCTAGAAGAGGGAATCGTTTAAAAGCTGACGACACATATAAAATATACGCTGCAAACGGTACACAAATAAAAACATATGGCGACAAAACGCTGACGTTGAATCTGAATATGAGACGCCCGTACCGTTGGACTTTCATCGTAGCTGACATTACGCAACCAATACTTGGAGCCGATTTTCTAGAAAGAAACAACATTTTGGTGGATGTTCGGAATAAACGTTTGATTGATGGTACAACTGGACTTCAGAGTAACGCAAAGTTAATGAAGTCAAGCACGCCTACACTTCGGACCGTAAAATTAACCGAAGACTACGCAGACATTTTAGCAGATTTCCCGAACATTTTGAAACCTCTCGATACAGGGTCACGACCGAAGCACGACGTTGTTCACCAAATCATCACCAATGGACATCCTGTTTACTCCAAGTCAAGACCTTTGCCAGCGGACAAATACCTAAGAGTGAAGAAGGAGATAGAACACATGCTAGAGACAGGGTTATGCAGGCCTTCCAAGAGTCCGTGGGCAAGTCCTTTGCACGTGACATCGAAGAAAAACGGCGAGTTGCGACTATGTGGTGACTACAGGAGATTGAACGCGATCACGGAACCGGACAGATACCCAATTCCGAGACTACTAGATTTCACATACCTACTACCAGGAACCAGTATTTATTCAACGATCGATTTAAAAAGGGCTTACAATCAGATTCCAGTACAAGACGTAGAAAAGACTGCAGTAATAACCCCGTTCGGTCTATTCGAATTTCCAAGAATGCCGTTTGGACTACGAAACGCAGGGCAAACCTTTGTCAGATTCCTAAACACAGTCTTAGCAGGACTTGACTTCGTATTCGTATATATAGACGATATACTAGTGGCGTCATCTTCAACCAGCGAACACCGTCGACATTTACGAGAAACGTTCAAACGGTTAGACGAACATGGCATTGCAATAAATCAAGCCAAATGCATACTGGGCAAACAGCAAGTAGAGTTCCTCGGATATCAGATCTCAAAAGATGGTATCAAACCATTACCAGACAAGGTCGAAGCAATAACCAAATACCCTATACCAAAAACCGTACAAGATTTGCGAAGATTTTTAGGCATGATCAACTTCTACCGGAACAATATACCACAAGCAGCCAAACACCAAGCTCGGTTAAACAAATACCTCATTGGATCGAAGAAAAATGACAAAACCGAAATACAATGGACTCCAGAGGCATTAGAAGCATTCGATCAATGTAAAGTAAGTCTAAGCGACGCCGTTACATTGTCTTCACCAACAACGCGTTGCCCGCTATCACTAATGACAGACGCATCTCAAACGTGCGTGGGCGCCGTTTTACAACAGTATGAAAACGGAAACTGGAAGCCACTCTCCTTTTTCTCAAAGGGACTGAGTGAAACGCAGTCAAAGTACAGCACGTATGATCGGGAATTGCTAGCCATTTACATGGCAGTAACGCATTTTCAACCTTATGTCGAGGGAAGAGAGTTGATAGTTTACACCGATCATAAGCCGTTATGTCATGTTTTCACTACAAAACAAACCTGCACAAGTAAAACGATAGCCCCAAGACGGCTACGTCACCTCGAGTTCATCGCACAGTTCACGACAGACATACGTCACCTATCCGGTAACATGAACCCGGTGGCCGACGCGTTATCGCGACTCGAGCAAATAGATTGCCCCACACCTGTGGATTGGACTGAGTTAGCAGATATGCAACGCAATGACACTGAACTCACTCAGCTGTTAAAAAATTGCAACCTTAACTGGAAAACAACGACATTATCAGGAACAAGACAACTACTCTGCGAAAATACAAAACCAAGTTTACGACCGTATGTGCCGAAATCACTTCTAAAACAAGTATTCGACACCATGCACAACGTAACACATCCCGGAATAAGATTATCGAAGAAAATGATCTCCGAGCACTATTTCTGGCCCCGCATGAATACTGACGACGGCATTTGGGCGAAAACATGCCAGGCATGCCAGAAAAGCAAGACACATAGGCACAACTCGGCCCCAATCGGAATTTTTCCACCCACAGAACGATTAGACCACGTGCACGTAGACATTGTCGGACCACTACCAGAATCCAACGGAAACAGATACATCGTGACAATGATCGACAGAGAAACGAGATGGCCGGAAGCTGTACCAGTAGCAGAGATAACAGCAAAAGTTGTAGCGGAAGTTCTCATAAGCACCTGGATAGCGAGATTCGGATGCCCAAACACCATAACAACGGACCAGGGACGACAGTTCGAGTCAGACTTATTTATCACTCTGACCAAGTCACTCGGTATTAAGAAGACCAGAACCACCAGTTATCATCCACAGTCAAATGGTTTGGTTGAACGCTGGCATAGATCAATGAAAACCGCGCTAGTCGCGCGCGGAAATACAACGAACTGGTCAAGCGAACTACCCAAAGTGCAACTAGGATAACGAGCAGCACTACAACTGAAAGAGAATACAAGTCCAGCACAGATGTTATACGGAACTAACATACGTCTGCCAGGAATGTTTATCGAGCCGAAAACGCAAGTAACATCATCAGAGACTTTTGCACAGACACTCCAGAGGACAATGGCAAAGCTAAGCCCATTTAGCAACAACCAACACGCCAGCAGTCACAAATCGTACATACATCCAGACATGAAAAGCTGCGAATACGTATACGTCAGAACGGATGCTGTGAAGAAACCACTGACCCCAGCCAACGAAGGCCCATATAAAGTGTAAGAGAAGCAAGAGAAACATTTCAAGATTCAATTGCCGAAGAAAACATCAATAGTAACGGTGGACAGATTAAAACCAGCATACATTTTAATGGACGGAAAGGTAAATGAACCTTTAGAACACCAGAAAAGTAGCAGTAGCGAAGTGAACGACGACAAAAATGTTGAGCCAGCAGAAATTAATAAGACCGCACCAAACACAACACGCTCAGGCCGCGTCATACATCCGGTGGTACGATTTACAATACCGCCAGATCAACGAAAGAAAAACACGGAATAAAACAAAGCATAATTTCGTCCACACAAACCACCAAACTACCGCAGCAGCAACACGCTGGTAAAGCAAGATCAAGACAATTGCAATATTCGGAAACATGGGCAGCTGGGGCTCCAAGGAAGAGATCGTGGTGGCACAAACTGCCGCTGGGTCAGGGGGATCCAGCATCTCAATGACGGAAATCTCTATGGGGGGCATTTTCATCATCGCCGTTGCAGTGCTACTGTACTGCATGTACAGAAAGTGTAGGAAGCGGTTATACAAGAACGTGACACGGCACGTCGACGCCAGGCAAACGCAACCAGCTCAGATTCCAACGGTCTCCATGCGTTGCTGTCAGCACCCAAACGGAGGACAGGGACCACAAAACGTTTAAGACAACAGCAATCGGGAAAAAGGAAAACAGAAGAAAAGTGTAACCGCGTAGTATTAAGTTCGTTTTTATTTTTGTTCGTGTATGGCTATATTTTGTGTAGAAAGAATACTTCTTTTGTCTTATTTTTTATGTAAACTTTTTAATTATTTTTATGTAAGTGTACTCGATTTTTTTATTTGTTTTTTAAAAGGGGGAAATAATGTGGTGCATCGACACATTACATGTCGCATGCACAGCAAATATTATAATGGTCAAATAAATAATTATAAATAGCAGTTGTGTACTAGTGCTCACCGAAACCAGTTGTTTTATTTACATGACTCATAACACCCAACAACACGTACACAGAAGATACACTTACAATAATAATACCCAACCGGGGCCTAATCATTCTCTTAAGATCCACAGTTGCCATGATTTCTCCAGCATTAATAATAAAAATTGTTCATGTAGTAAAGTGGAAAAAGTCACTCAAATTAGATATCTGGGTGTTATGGTTGATCAGCGCTTGTCTTGGCACACACACATAGAAGTAGTCATGTCCCGAATAAGGAAACTCATATGGATATTCAAGATATTACGACATGTTACCTCTAAGAACCTCTTAAAGCAGATCTACCTCTCTTTGGCCCAGTCAGTCTTGGTGTACTGCATACCAGTATGGGGAGGAGCTACTAAAATGAAATTTCTCGAACTGGAGCGGGCACAACGGTCTCTTCTAAAAGTAATGCATCTAAAACCATACAGATTTCCTACTGAAAACTTATACACACTTAGTGATCTCCTGACGGTTAGGAAGTTATATACCCTACGAGTTATTTTGAAACTGCATAAAACACTACCGTATGACCCTGCGTCCCAAAAAAAGAGGAGGAATTATTTAGTAGCACACAAGGTCTCAGCTAAATCAACATACGCAACAAGACAATATACTAGACTTTCTATAAACTTATACAACAAAATAAATAAAATATTGAACATTTACCCGATGACTGTCAGAGAGTGTAAAAAAGCATTAATCAGTTGGCTAAAAAGCAAGACTTACTACGACATAGAAACACTCTTGCAGGCACTTCAATGAGGTTGGAGTCCAACCGTATTGAATTGTTAGCAACCGTTGGACATCACACACACAAGACACACACACATACACACATATACACACACACATACACACACACACGGAACACACAGTACACACACGCACACAACATAGTTTTGTATTGATTTTGATTTTATTTTAAGTATTTTTTTTTAATTATTTAACAAGAAAGAAAAAATATAAGTTATTTTTTCTTTCTTGTTTGTTACAAGCCTTGTTCATTTTCACTTTGTAAGTTATGAAGAGCGGGGCCTCCTAGCACAGGTATTTGATATACTTAAAAGGAGACCCTTGCGTAAGAATGATTGTAAGTGTAATGTGATAATGAAATAAAAAAGTTTTTTTTTTTTTTTTTTTTTTTTTCTTCTAACCCTAAAGGAATTCATTCAGTGCCCTATATAGTTTTACCTCTATCAAATAGAAAAGTAATTCCTAGTTCACAGTTTTACCTTTGAGCTAACATTTGTCAACTCGTCAAGTCCCTTTCTTTCAAGTAAAGTAATTTTCCTTGTCCTTTTTCCTATAATACTTACTAAAAATCTATTACCGATATGAAATAGAAAACAAGACCAAAAAATTTATGCCAGGGGATATTACGTTATGTAAACATCAGGAATGTTAAGATGTCTGTATTACCTGGTTTTATAGAAATCGTAAACATGTGGCTTATCTGTGTTTTATTTCGGCGTATTTTGTGCCTTCTGTTTATGCACATTGCACTATCAATTAGCCATCATCTAAGAATTCACATAAGGTATCCCTTTTTATTCAAATCATCGTGAACACAGTCTATTCATCGTTTCTTTGGTCTTCACCTACTCCTCCACATTCATATCTACTTAAAACTTCCCTCACAACACGTTCCTTATTCGTCTTCATCATGGCCTATACCATGTCAGCAGATTTCTACACAACTTGTCGGTCACCAGTGCCATTCCAGATTTTCTCTAACACTTTGGTACTCTTACATATTTCTTCTACCTTTCGACTATTATACTATATACTACTATACCACACAAACTCTGTAAGCCTTTTCATCTCTGTTGCTTGCGTTCCTTTTACGTAACTTTTCGTTCATCTCTTTTTTGACCAAGTTAGCCTGACCTTTTTGCGTACGAATTAGATTAAAAACAGAAATCTTTGATAAAAGCAAAAACCAACATTATATAAGTTTATTGTAACATTTCACCACTACAATAAATAGCACACGATATCTCTTACTTCCAGGCCCAAAACTTTGATTGTTAGCCTCTAAAGTTAGACAAACTATTTGCCTATGACTACCCGACATGGCTGTTGAGGTCCGCCTCCACCCTATCTCTTAAAAAGGCTTAGTTCAGCGGAGTAGCGGAGAAAACGATTACGAGTACCTGTAAGATTTAGTTTTGATAGACGGTGATTGGTGTTCAAATATGCTAGAATAGAAGATTTAGGATTATCTTGTTTTAATTTTCTTTTTTTTTAATTATCTTTAAGCCATTTTCGACCACACCCCATGTGGTCGAAAAGTTCCCCAATGTAAACGCAGAACGGGCGTGCACCCGCTCGGGACCAGAATATCAATATTAAACCTCCTTTTGGACAGTTTTGTTTGCAAAATATTCTTATATTTACTAATGCTATTTCAGCTATGAAGAAATTCTAGCCATCAAATTTATTGTGTACAATTTTTTAAATATTTAAGTCGTTTTGGAGGGGCATCCAAAAGTAGCGAAAAATATTGTATTGTTAATTATTTTTTAAAGCAAAACTATTTGTTATACGAAATAACTATGTTTCACAAATAATGTACATAAAACAATAATAAAAATGTATTTTTTTCAAACCTTTTAACCTAGTCGTTACTAAGGAGTATACTTTAGAAAGTTACTGTTTTACAGTACTAAAGTGGTTGTAGGTCCTTAAACGCGTGCATTTATTTCAATTAAACCAGATACTTAATTTTAATTGAAATGCAGCGACTCCCTATCTGACCTCCACCTTTGAACTTTATTTAATTACCGAGTACATACCTACCGGGACTTTCAGACTTTCGGTCCTCTAACAAACGCAAAGATCTAAAAATACAATAACCCTTTTACTATCCCAGACTAATATTAATCTTCCGAGAAAGAATGCTCATGTTCTAGTACACACAAATATGAGGGCAATCTCAAGAAAAGACGAATAACCCTTTTAAGGAGCAAAAAATGTGTGGCTTCTACGTACTTACGCATTCAAATAAGATTAAGTTTGATTCCCACAAGTATGCCTCACGCTAGATTAGCAGTAATATAGAATAAATATATAAGAGAAAGATAAGTTTTAGGGTACCATCTGATATATTTAGTAAATTCAAGCTGCCATCTGGTGCTCCAGACAAAGTGACAATCTATCAGTAATAAAGATTGTCATAACTCCAAAATGTTTTGTACTGACCACCTGACATTTCAGTAGCGCAAGTCAATATCATATATTGTGAACTTTTAATTGTTAGCGCTGGTAGGCTCTCACTTTGCATAGACCCTCTCCTGTTGTATTATGATAAGAACGTCACATCTATTGTAAGTTATCTTAAAAAAAGATTAAAAGACACATTGCAATAAATCTTGTAGTGCTGTCAAAATTAAACCGATTTTCTTGAGAGGTTTGTTATGCAAATTATCACGTACGCATCAAAAAATGTGACTCATCAAAAACTTGAAAATAGCGACATGTCATAGAATCAAAATAAAATCTAAACTATGCGTGGTTGATTACGAGCAATTTCCATCAAAAGAAAAGCCTTGAGTCCTAACTTCCAACAGTGGGTTTATACATTACGGGTTCTAGCTATATTAAACGGTCACCAATCAAAAGATTCGTCAAAAACTCCAAACTTATTAAGCTATTATTGTACCAACTAATTATCATATCAAACAACCGTATTAATAACTTAATTAGCGTATCTATCATCGTATTTCTTGGCGGTCTGTGTTTGACCACCAAGAAATAGGTATAATTATAATTATTCATAAATCAATACCGACAACCATTATGTTCATAATACTATCGATTAATATCAAAACTTTCTGTCACAAAACCCGTATCGACACTTTTTTACAGAATGAAACCGAAACAAATCAATACTAAAAATGCACTAAACAGCTGTTTTTCGCGATCCCAGAGTTTATCCTTCACTCACATGATGTGATAATGCCAGCCTCATGTATTTCGCTTTTTTCACAATAAAAAATATCACACACGAAACAATCACAACTCGAATAATACCAATAGACGCACGGTTGTCGAAATTAGGACCACAAGTTTGACCTTTCGTGCGTGAATCCAAAATGTTGGATTGACAGAATTCAGAACAAGAAGTGTACCAGACCCGTACGAAAGGAATCAAGTTTGAATCCAAATTGTGTGTTGTATGTACCAGGCCCCTCAGAAAGTATTGCGAAAAAAAGTTTTTATATATGGGAGACTGGCCAGTTATAATGTTTTTCGAAAATATGATTATTTATAAGTAAAAATAAGTAAGTTCCAATTTCAAAATTTCCCTCCACATTTTTTGCGAGTTAATTCAAAGTATTGTGTCTCACTGAAATATGGATCTGCGCCGGGAACATTTTAGAGCTATGATTTTATACGATTTCAAGTGTCGCCTGAAACCGGATGAATCGTACGATAGACTTCAAATGGCATTCATGGATGAAGGCCCTTCCAAGGCAACCGTGTATCGTTGGTATAACGAATTCAAGCGCGGTCGACCAACTTTGGGGGATGACGAAAGAAGCGGTCGCCCTTTGACGGCTGTTACCGAAGAAAACGTGCTAGCAGTGAAAAATTTAATCCAAGACAATAGGCGAATTACATATCAGGAGATTCAACACATATTGAAGATTGGATCGGGAAGCGTTCACGAGATTCTACACAGCCATCTTCGCGTGAGGAGGATAGTATCACGCTGGGTGCCGCACAACCTCACCGATGCTCAGAAGCAGGCCCGGGTGGAATGGTGCCGTGATATGCTTAACAAATTTGAAGCAGGCTCGTCTCGGCGTGTTTACGACATCGATACAGGTGATGAGTCCTGGATTTATCAATACGACCCAGAAACCAAGCGCCAGTCGACGGTTTGGGTGTTTCAAAATGAGCCAACGCCTACCAAAGTGAAGCGATCTAGAAGCGGGGGTAAGATTTTGATCGCTAGCTTTTTTAATTTGACTGGCCACTTGGTATCAATTCCCTTACGGGATCAAAGAAGCATTAATGCCGAATGGTATACTACCAAATGTTTGCCAGAAGTTTTCTCTGTTATAAGCAACAAGCGACCAAACACAGGGCTCCGCGGGCTACTGCTCCACCACGACAATGCACCTGCGCACACCGCACTCAAAACGAGGGACTTCCTGGACAGCACGCCAGTCAAACTCCTGGGTCACCCTCCTTACAGCCCTGATCTAGCACCGTGTGACTTCTTTTTATTCCCAAAAATAAAAAATCAGCTCAAAGGGATACAATTTTCGTCGCCGGAAGATGCGCTGGCTGCGTTCGAGCAGGCTGTAAACGAGGTGTCTGCGGCGGACTGGAAAAAGTGTTTTGAAAACTGGTTTAGGCGCATGAATCTTTGTATAGAGGCTGGTGGAAAGTACTTTGAAAAGATTTAATAAAAATATATGTACGTATAGAACAATTTTTTTTAGTTTCGCAAAACTTTCTGAGTGTCCCACGTATAGTGGTTACCGAGTATTATACGGGCCTTTGAAATTTTTAGCTTGGAATTGGTTAGACGGTATGGTCGTGTTCAGAGGATGAGTGAAAAGCGGGTTAAAAATGGAATATTTTATTACAACCCTAATTTTATGAGTCAGTAGAGATGACCTTAGAATGGTCGGTCCCGTGACAAAACGTGCGCATGTAAGTGACATGTTTCTACGTAAGTATACTCATAATCTGTTTGGACTGGAGCTGAATACCAATAATTATTTTACGTGGAGCGACTTTCTATCTAACGTCCACAACCCAGTTAATGGATAATTCGATATTCCTAGGTGATACATAAATGGGTAACATTAGATTTGACAGCAGATTATTCTAGGTCATCAAAAACACTTAGTCACACATCTAGTCAATGAGGTGAACTTTCACAAACAAGAAAGATTCTACCTATACAGTGATACTTTAATGTTGTCATTGTTGTTGTTACTAATAAATAAGATTTTAAAGTTTGTATCTGATTCATCTTAGAATATTATGGGTTCATGCCAGTGATGAGTAATTAAGAATATGAGTAATGAGGGAACATAATTATCAATTTGCAATTTTCCGAGATGTCCTATTTAATGAGCCTAAAAACAATAAAACTGATGAATTGGCATATTTATCAGTTTTATTGTTTTTAGGCTGGTATTGGTATGAAATGTTAAAAAAATTACTTTACCAAATTATAATTCACAAAATAATCTAAAATATCAAACGAAGGCAAAGGATAGATAAAATAAACATGAACGCCTTCGGCTTGCTAATCAAGAATGTCGAATGTTAATTAGTTTCGCGCTTGACCACTATCTCACCTGATGGTAAGCGATGACGTGGTCGACGATGTAGCACGCTTACCTAGAAGAAACCTATTTACTCTTGACTTAAAGACTCCCAGGTTGTAGCTATCAGGAAATACAAATTCCGGCAGGGAATGCCGCTCCTTAGCTGTACGCATAATGAAGGTATTCCCAAAACATTTGGTGCGTATGGGTGGGATGTCCACCATGTACAGATGACGCATTGCCGTACGTCTTGCAGTCCGATTATGGAAAGCGATAGGAGGAATTAGTTCATGTAATTCCAACGCACACTCCCCGAAATGTAACTGATAAAAAACCGATAGTAGCCAGTACTTCGTGCCGATGTTCAAGGCACTGGAGCCTAGACTCGACTAGTATTTCATGGCCGATGAGCCTCTTGGCCCGTTTTCCGATCGACTCTAGTGCATCCAGCTGGTACTTGGCAGATCCGTCCCAGAGATGAGAGCAGTTCTCCATGCCAAACTTGCACTTGATACAAGTTTAGTAACTGTTCTGGCGTTAAGTACCGTCTCACCTTTGCAAGAATCACCAGCTTTTTGGCAGTCAGTTGAGCTTTTGCCTCAATTATTGGGGTTGATGTCAATGTAACGCCAAGAAGCTCAAGATGGTCCGTTATCGGCACGGTCACACAACGGAAAGAAGGAGCCGGGTGGAATTGGCTCATGTTAGCGGCAAAAAACGCCTGGCTCTTAGCAGCATTGAATCTGACCAGATTGGCATCGTCCCACTTGGAAACTGCCTTCAAGGACAGAAACGAGCGCCCAACCATGGCCTCCCCTATGATCTGGTTGGCCACATACGCGTAAAATTTCCAGATCACAGGCTAACCGTTATGGAGTCGCTAGACATAGAGGGAGCTTTTGACAGCACTTCCAGCTAGGTATCCGAACCAGACTGGCTGAGGAAAAATGTCCGTCGCCATTGGCATGACGCATGAAATCAAAGTCCTCGGACTAACTATCGACAGCAACCTGACTTTTAACAAACATACAGCTAATGTGTGCCAAAAGGCACTGGATTTCTACAAACAGTTGTCGAGGGCTGCAAAAATCAGCTGGGGACTCCACCCCGACGTCGTCCGCACCATGTACACGGCAGTAGTCGAACCAGTAATACTATACGCAGCAAGTGCGTGGGCACCTGCAGCCGCTAAGTTGTGTGTACAGAAGAGGTTAAATGTGGTCCAAAGAGGGTTTGCACAGAAATTGTGCAAATCCTATCTCACCGGGATACTACCTCCGAATACGAGAGGCAGCCGCCGTGTATGAGGCGAGGAAGGGGTACCTCAGTCAGTACCAGGAGATGGGGACGTTGAACGACGTACCACATTTGCCTCAACACCCCATCCGGTAGAACATATGAGCCTGCAGTTCATATGCCTGGCAGACGAAGGACAACTGGCAAACCACTGCACACAAGCAGTACAGATTTTCACGGACGGCAGCAAAATTGTGGGCAAGGTGGGGGCGGCATTGTCTCTTTGGAGCAATGTCGCCGAAACCAAATGCCATAAATTGAAGCTGTCGTCCTACTGCACCGTCTACCAGGCCGAACTGCTGGCCGTATGCAAAGCCACGTGGAAGATACTAAAGAGCACTGAAGATTCCTTTGGCATCTACAAAGACTCTAGATCATCACTGCAAACGGTCACAAACCACCGCTCTTCTCATCCCCTCGCAGTCGAAACCAGAAAATTGCAGATATATAAATCTCAGAATAGTGATATATCTTTGTTCTGGATTAAGGCTCACGCGGGACTGGAGGGTAATGAAAGAGCTGACCAGCTGGCTAAAGATGCGGCTCTAAGGTTAAAGAAGAGGCCGGACTACGACCAGTGTCCGGTTTCATTCGACAAGCGACAAATCTGCAAGGAATCGCTTGCCGAATGGAACCGGGGGTACAGGATGGGTGACACAGCTGAGTCCACCAAACTCTTTTTCCCGACGCTGTCGACGCTTTCAGCACTATTAGGAAGCTGAAACCAACGGGCATAACAACGCATATAGTCACGGGGCATGGTGGGTTCACTATCTGAGCAGATTTAAGTGCAAGGGAAGCCCATCATACACATGTGAGCCCGACAAAGACGAGACAGTGACTCACCTCTTGACCGACTGCCCAGCCTATGGCCTGAAGGGGTATGAACTGTCACAGAAGTTAGACATTGAAATATAGACAGTAATCCTAAACAAACTAATCACAGATAAAATATACAGTAAGGAATTCTTGGATTATTGCATAAGATAGCTGAAAAAACCATAAAAAGGAATAAATAGATGAATAATAGTCCTCAAAATTGTATAAAGTCGTATATAATGGTAAGCATGAAATACTTGTTGTAAAATATATAGATATGATAAGAAAGAATACAGATAAAAATTTAAAATTAAGGCATGTAAGTATAGCTACATCATAGAATATAATAAATTTATAAAAAAAACATAAATATATATAATACTTGACAATTATCGTGTTAGAGATAGTAAATTGTAATAGAATATAAGAAAATTTGTAATACCTACATTGTAAAAAAGATAAGTCTCCAAGGTCTCGGACTATGTCCGGGGAACCTACTTAGCTCGCAGACTCCGCCTTGCGCGGAGAGGTAGGCGCCAATCAAAAATAAAAAACCATGGCCTCCCGGAGCAACAGCTTTTTTTTTGGCTATTAAATTACTTGACACCTTGGGAGGTGTCAAGTAAGATGTTGCCGTTGCCTTTAGACGCCGTTAGACGACTTAAACGGAAGCAAATTTCGCTTATATAATAAAGGTTGGTTGAGGCGATGGCCTCCAAAACGCAAAGTCCTGTTGAAATCCAACCGAATTACCGAACTGATTATAGTCACTACCGACTGCTGGCAGTTTGAAGCGAAAAAAAAAACCTAGCTATTTTAAACAATACAATATATCTACCTACCAGTATATTTTAACACCGAAGGTCAATTATTAATATCATCAAATATTGATTTTATGAAAATTGAGTATTATCTTATAATGGATTAATTATGTCACTGGAATTTACATTCAATAACATGAAAATATTAAAAAGTTAATTAGTAACATCTTTCTCTATGTATCTTAATTTAAACAACCCTATTTCATCATAAAAATTTGGGTTGTTTAAATGTTGGCCCTGTTACGTGGGAATTGTGAATTTAATTAAAACTTTTCTAAATATAAGAAACTATAAAGTTTAATCAAAGTTCTAGCTAAGTTAAAGTTATACAAACATACTATTCGCGGCTTTTCTGTCTCAGGATGAATACCTTGTAGAAGTTTCTTGTTTCTATTTTTGTTCATAATGAAGTGAAAGTGGGAAACTACGGGCTTTTGGCTTACTGTTTTTTTTTGTCAATCAATTCACGAGTGAAAAACTAATAAAGTTTTTATTTTGTACGCATCACAATCATCAGAAGGGAAAAGAACAGTAACGTCTTGCGCATTTAGTCTGCCTTTGTACTTGTACTTGTAGTTTTGATAAATAGTTAACGGTAGAATCAATTTTCATTCCTTGTAAATTTTAATGTAACGTTCAAAAGTGCTGCTTGGTGGCCTAGTTGAAAAAAATATAATTGTCTTTAGTTTGGTTTTAACGAAAACAGTTTTAGTAGGTATCTTTCATAAAAATAAGTTTAATCAAAAACAAATGACTGTATATTTTTGTGGAGGGTGGTTTAATAAGAAGAGAATAACCCACTCATCTATTAAAGACATTCCATCTATTTTCAGAGCAATTGACCCACAACGCCACAAAAGCGACACAGACGAAAAACCAATAACGAAATACATTCATTTAAAATTGGCACAACTAACGAACGTTCCTTTTTTTAACAAAACAAAAAGCACTAACTATTGCGGTGAGCCTCTAGTTAGACTGACAGACGAAAGGACATGTGCAACACTCACCCAACAAAAATATCAACCCACATACAGTATTATACACAAATTGAGTACCAAATTGATTCAACGTTTCTGTAAAGTAATGTTTGTGACCGGTTCGCCGTATTAGACGAATTTTTGATGTCGAACTCTCGATTATTTTCGAACCTTTCGATGGCTTTATTCGTTATTTGGGATCATTGAGCCAATGCTTTTGATTTATTGATACAAATTAAAAAGATTCGGAGAGCTCTTTTATCTTTGCTTAGCAATTGAATTATATCTAACGGGCGTGTTCATAGGACTTTTAAAGATTTTCACGATTTTATTTCGGTTGGAACGGAAAAGATTTTAAGTGTTACAGGAACAGTGATGACTGTCGGAGTTCTAGGAAAGCTTTAATATTAACAAGCACCCGATAGGTAGTTTGTTCCGCGTTTGCGTTGACAACAATTTTTGTTTTTACTGATTTGTAGTAGTTATGACCTTTATTTCCGCATTTGTAAATGAGCTTTTTCTTTGTAGTAGTTATGACCTAGCTAAACTGTAACAACTGTAACAAATTTTTCATAGCTAAAACGAAATTCTACAAATAAATATGAAATAAGCAATTGTATTCAATAGAACTCTTTTTATTAGTAATTCTTCTTGTGAGCCTCAATAACATTTTTTTTTATTTTTTTTTATTAATTATATGCTCGCGCTTGACCACTATCTCACCTGATGGTAAGCGATGATGTGGTCGACGGTGGAGCACGCTTGCCTAGAAGTAACCTATTCACTCTTGACTTAAAGACCCCTAGATTGTAGCTATCGGGAAACACAGACTCCGGCAGGGAATTCCACTCCTTAGCTGTACGCATAATAAAAGTATTCTCAAAACGTTTAGTGCGTATGGGTGGGATGTCTACCATGTACCGGTGGCGCTTCGCCGTACGTCTGGTAGTCCGATGATGAAACGGGCTGGGCGGAATTAGATCAAGCAATTCCATCGCACACTCCCCGAAATGTAACCGATAAAAAACCGACAAGCTGGCAACTCGGCGACGGTGTTCAAGGCTCTGGAGCTTTGACTTAACCAGTGCTTCATCGCCGATGAGCCTCCTGGCCCGCTTTTCGATCGACTCTAGTGCATCAAGCTGGTATTTGGCAGATCCGTCCCAGAGATGAGAACAGTACTCCATGCATGATCGAACTTGCGCTTTATACAAGCTGAGCAGCTGTTCTGGCGTGAAGTACCTCCTCACCTTCGCAAGGATCCCCAGCTTTTTGGCAGCCAGCTGAGCCTTTGCCTCAATGTATGAGCCAAAATTGAGAGTCGATGTCAACGTAACGCCAAGAAGCTCAAGATGGTCAGTTATTGGCACGGTCGCATCTCGGAAAGTTGGAGCCGGGTAAAATTGGCTCTTTTTAGCGGAAAAAAGACACGCCTGGGTTTTAGCAGCATTAAACCTGACCAGATTGGCATTGCCCCATTCGGAGACTGCCTGCAAGGAAAGGTTCAAGCGCTCCACCATGGCCTCCCGAAGAGACTGGATCTGAGGCCCGGTAGCACGAGCGTTGGACAAGTATCTCTCAGCAACAGTGCTGTCGTCTGCATACCCAAAGGTGCCGGGTTTTAGCAGATCGTTAATGTGCAGCAAGAATAAAGTTGCCGAGAGTACCGACCCCTGAGGGACCCCGGCATTGATATCCAATTGCTCCGATGAGCAGCCATCGATAACCACTCGAATGGACCGATCTCTCAGGAAGTCTGCAATCCAATCACACAGACCACCGGCCAAACCAAGACGGGCAAACCAGGCAAACAGCAAACCGGGCAAACCAGACGGCAAGCGCTTCCCCGTGCCTCTCGATGGCCTCACTCCAGATGTGAATGGCATACGCTAGAAGATCCCCAGTAGACCGATTTCGGCGGAAACCATATTGGCGGTCACTAAGGATATCGTTTGCTTCTAGGTATGCCAGGAGCTTATTATTGAGTACACGTTCCATACTCTTACAGAGTATGGAGGTTACAGATATGGGTCTGTAGTTGGCCGGGTCAGCTCGACTGCCCTTCTTGGGCACGGGCTGTACGTTAGCTTGCTTCCAAGCATTCGGCACTTTTCCAGCCTCATACGAAAGGCGGAATAGGCGTGTCATGATCGGAGACAGTTCAGGCGCACAGGTTCTAAGAACAATTGCTGGTATTCCGTCAGGACCGCTAGCCTTGTTCACGTCGAGGTTGCGCAGCACCCTACGGACGTCCTTTTGATGGATACGAATGTCCAACATACTCGTCTTGCATCCATCAGGAGAAGGAGGGGGGCGTGCGTCACCAGGATTCAGACGTGAAGATTCCGCAAAAAGAGAGGCAAATAAATTTGCCTTCTCCTCAGCGGAGTGGGCCAGCGACCCGTCGGGTTTCAGCAGTGGTGGTAGTGAGGGACGGCAGAAGTTCGACTCGACCGATTTGGCCAGGGACCAAAACGCTTTACTACCTGCTGGGTAAGAAGCAAGTTTGGTCCCTATTCGGCGGATGTGGTCGAACCGAGCCCTTCGCAACAAGATCTTGCAGGACTTGGCAGCCCTGTTGAAGCCCTTCTTCTTCTGACCCACGTCACTTGCCTTGCGCGATTGAGCGTCGACCCAAGCCAGGTACGCCCCTTGTTTAAGCGCGTCGGCGCGCTTACATTCGGCACCAAACCATGGCCGGTCTTCGCTAGACATTGATACGTCAGAGAACGGAATGTAGTACTCCATTCCCCGACGCAACAAATCTGTCACGGCATCCGCGCACGTTGATGGATCAGTTGAAGAAAAGCAAGTAGGCTGCCAAGGATAGCATGCGAAGAAAGATCGCATACCATCCCAATCTGCTGACTTGTACCGCCAAACCCGTCGGGTGCCTCTTGGGCTGGGATCGGGCGGGGAATAGACGGATACAGACTTCACCAGACAGTGGTCGGAACTACCCAAAGGTGAAGCAATCGACACAGAGTATCTGTCTGGATCTGTTGTCAGCAGAAGGTCCAAGCAATTCGCCGTGTGCGAATCAACATCCGGTACCCTCGTTGCCCCCTGGACCAGCTGGGTGAGGTTTAGCGCTAGCGAAAGCTTACGCATCTCCCGTCCAGCATGATCAGTGCACTGGTATGGGAAGAGCCACTCCTGGTGGTGGGCATTAAAGTCCCCCAGTAACACTAATTGGGCTGAAGGGTACCGCTGCTGAGCCGAATCAGCCGCCTCACTGATGTACTCTGTGAGCCTAGTTGTCTCCTGATCTCCGCTGTGCGAACGGTAGACACAGGCGTAGATAATTTTATCAAGACCTGTGTCCACCAGAACCCAGAGCGTTGTAAATCGGGAGTCCTCAAGGTTACGGAGACGCCGATAGCAAATGTCGTCACGGGCGTACATACATACGCCCGCTCGTGGTCTAAAATTGTGCTCCAGGGTGAACCCTGGGTAAGACAGGTACGACACGTCTGACGGATTCGCTATCTGCGTCTCCGTATGGAAAAAGAGCGCTGGTTTCACAGCCTCCAGGTGATAGTGGACTGCAGTGATATTTGAGTGCAGACCTCTAATATTGGTGAGGTGCACTTTGAGGGGGAGGGGGTGCAGCCGCTGTTTAACACTAGTATTCTTTTTCCTGTTCATAATTTAAAAGAGTGAATGGAGTAGAGGAGAAGGAAGTGAGACGAGGTTCCACGCTGCTAACCTACAGACACGCACTGAAAAAACGCCATCATTGGGGCACTAGTCTGGAGACTGCGGGGACGCCCGAGCCCCCCCGGAATGTCCATCGGGCCCTCCCGTCTAGTCGCCAACCAGCACGATGATGCATTCCGGGATTTTTCGACAGTTGGCGGGGCAGCCTTTCGTGTGTGGCTGGCACACTACTTGGGCCCCCAACTACCTGCGGTCGGCCAGCGGCGCACCGTGCCTCGGATCCCGCTACCCTCCGCGACTAGTCTCCCGATACATCCCTAACAGCGCGCGTCAGGCTGGTCAGCCTGCAGTGGAACAGCTATCTCGACCCAACTCCTCTAATTGGCTACACCGGGCATCGTACCGGAACACGGCTAGGCCGCTTGGCGGTACGTCTTTGCCCGGTGGGTGGTCACAAGCCTTCGGCCGAAGCCTACCACCAGTTAATGTCACCTGATTTGCACCACCCGGGGACCACGTGTAGGGAATCAAAAAACATTTAAAAGCCGCTTTATTTTACACGATTTTTCTCAGCCTCACCGCATTTCGTAGTTGTCGCGTATCAGTACGCGCATAAACTAGGAAACAAACATTGAACACGCCCTCGGTTTGTACCGCACTCTTTCAGGTCAAGTGTCACATGACCGATATTGCCGTCTTTCCTTTTACGAAACCCACTACTTTGTTAATACTACGCTTAACCTTTGAATGTTATAAACTTACTAGAGTATTAGGATTAGTAAAGTAAACTATAGAGGGTTAAACTAAATTAGTTAGGAAAATTTCGCAAACTTAAATTACACATATGGAATATCGGTTATAAGATTGTTTGAAACGTCTGAATGTTACTTTACGGAAAACGGTTTTAAATTGTGTTGGCATCCATTATTAAATTTAAGTTAGTTGGTTTAAGTCAGACAATAAAAGTTAAACAGTTTAACAGTCTCGTTATTTGTTACATAAGCTAAGTACTAAATATTGGCATTAAGTAAAGTAATATGAAATATTAAAAAAAGTTTTCCAATATATCCCCTTTTAAATCAATTAAATTTACAATTCTCTAATTCAATGGTAAAATTTAAAACTTCATGTTTTTTAGAAATATAAGGCTTATGTTAACGATTAAGAGTTAGGATGGTCGTAAATTAGCTGTTAATAGGACTAATCCCTTGTATTGCCGTCAGAGGATGCTTCGCCAATATGTCTGAATTAGTATTAATTGAGTTTGATTGTAACATGATGCAAATACAAGCTATGTTTCTAATAAGTACTATAGTTTAGGTCCAATAATTAAACTTAAATAGAGCAGCTGTTATAAATTTTAGGCTTAGTCGAAACAGGAATTCATTATTATTAATATTTTTGAGTGGTGTTTCGGCTTATACTTTTTTTATACATCATACCGTCAAGTACCTCATTTAGTTCGTGTCAAAACAATAGATAAAGCAAAATACTATGAAATGGGCTTTAAAGTAGCCTTTCACTCATCTATTTGATGAAATCCTTTTAAATTTACAACGCCACAAAGGCAAAGGAAACTTTTGACTATCCCAATACACAAAGAACGGCAGTACGGCTACTCCGTGGTCAATATTAGACACGCCATATAAAATTCGTAGCATTTTACCGTCCACTGATGAATATCTGAGCACTTCTACGCGAAAAGGTTATGAACGATGAAAATCCACGGGCCAATGTGTACGGAAACCGTTTTGTAACCGGCCATACTAAGCACGGTATATAACCATTTTAAGGTTGGATGAATAGCATACTAAAGCAGGTTTTCCTTGGCTTTTTTTCTAGTATACTGGTAAGTGAACGATGACATGGCTAGAGAGGTAATAAATGCTTGAATTACGTCTTTGAGAAAGATTCTAAACGCTATAGGAGAAGAAGTCGAAAATTACGTCGATATAAGTAGTTTTCTTTTAAAGCCAAACCAGCTTAAGTATGTCAGATATCAAGTGTTGTTAGCGTTTGGCAACAAAACAAAATTGCCTCTATCCTGTTTTCATTTCATAAAGCAATTATCTCTCTACTTGAGAACAAGTTATTATCATCTAGAAAAACTACTTTCTCGATTGAAACTTCCTCCGGCTTTTTTCGGAGCGTTCGCCTACAATTTCTTTGAAGTTTTAATAACAAAGGATCAATGGCTATGTAATGTCAAGACTGTCGCAATATTTGCTCATAATTAGACGCCGGTACATCATAAAGGATCAACATTATCTTCGGGAGATAGAATGAGAAGATTAGCGCTTCGTCTTTATAAGATACTATGATTAATATCGCAGTAATGACTTAGCGGGATTAGACACAAGTTTTGTTGAAGGATCTTTTTTCTAAGAGCTTTAAGGTTTATGATCCGTAATAAAAAAGAGGTATTTCTTGAGCCTGAATAATTATTTGGTGAATAAACTAAAATTTTGGATGTGCAGCGTACAGGCAGAGAACATTCTGTATGAACCTACAATTCGCAGGCTGAAACAAAGGTGTGAAATAGGATAATAATATTTGGTAGACTTTAGCTCTCGGTGGCGCAAGCGGATTTTCGGACGTATGTCCGGGCTAATACTTTTCATATTACTTTATCAGTATAGCGACAGTAAAGATAAAAAGAGTTGTTTGTTGTATTTTTCACGCCACAGAGCAATGCTTGTGAAAGGCCTACATTATAAAAGTGAACGTACCTATTCCAACTGAAAGCTGGCAGATGCCCCATTTTAATTACATTCTGAAGTTATCACAAACGTCAACACCAAATTGAGTAGTAATATGACTACGTCAAAATTTGTTTAGATACGTAATTAGGAAGGACTGATCAGTCCTTCCTAATAATAAAAACTTTGTAGAAAAACCAACTTAGTTACTTGATCTTTCTGTCAATTAACATCAGATATTTATTGCTTCGATATTCTCCACCGTAAACGGTTGAATTTAAAGTTGAACTTTGGTTGTGTACTACCGTTAATGATTTGTTTTTTCGTGTAATGAGGGTCTAGGATGGTAGGTGAAAGTAATTTGTGGGATAGTTTTAGTGGTTTTAATTGAACACGAGTGTTGATTCCTGTTTTTATATGCCATAAATCTTTATTATAGGTTATCTTTATTATTTATTATAGGTTTTTTTTTTATTATTATCAAAAATGGTTTTCTTCAATTATCTAAATTAAAATTTACATAGTATAAAGTACTTAATTTAAAAATAACTACCTATATATACACTTAAATAAAAATAAAATAAAACTACGAACGCGAATAAAAGGGCAGGGGTCATAAAATTCGTCCACATCGATGTCAACGTGAAAAGTGCCCAGAACGCTGGCAGCATTGCCACGTTGGATTGCAATGCTGATTTTCTGGCCAAGGTAAAGCCCAGCCCTCTGGTCACGTGAAGAGTCGACTAACCGTTTGCTTACGTCTCGAAATACCCGAAGAGCACTCGGACCCCATGGACCTTTGTTTAAATCCCAAACGGCTCAAATATATAACTTCCAATAAGGTTGTTGTATTTGCGCCGTTTGAGGATTTCTGCACCAGCAGCAGCTGCCCCAGCACAGCCCGCCGTGATAAGAAGATGGGATGGCGCAAGGGTGTCAACACATGTTGCATCCCACAGGTATTAAAAATATTGGTTTGTCAAGTTTGTAAATAATAATTTTCTCTATGATGAAGTACTCGTAAAATGCTAAAATATACTTTTATTAACTCTTGCTGCATCTGACAGGGAATGCTCGTACTTTTATGGTATATTCACAATCTTAATTTGTCGAAATCAACTCTAATTTCCCTTTATTTTGACAAGTTTTTGACATTGATAGTAGCCGATATGACATTGTGACTTGAATTTGAGCGTTTTTTAAGAATCAGTATTCTCCAATCTAAAATAATATGAGCTTGACACACAGGTATAATATAGTTAGGGTCATAGATTCCTAACAATAATTATAGTAACCGCCAAAACATATAATGCTAATAAAAAAAATACTTTGAAAATATCTCCAAACCAGACAATTGTAATTCTTCATTCCAAATAGTAGGGGTTAAGATGGTACCCCGTTCAAAAAATCGGCATTAGATACGAGCATTCCTATTGGTCTAGCGGCACTGGTGGCGCATGAATTACAGTAGTGAATACGCCCAGATTTTAGAATAAAATCTTTATAAAATCGAATGTTGGTCTTTAGAAAAAAATACAACTCTTATCCTGATGAATGCGAGACGAGTATGTCGGACATTCGTATCCATCAAAAGGACGTCCGTAAGGTACTGCGCAACCTCGACGTGAACAAGGCTAGTGGCCCGGACGGAATACCAGCATTAGTTCTCAGAACCTGTGCGCCTGAACTGTCTCCGATCTTGACACGCCTATTCCGCCTTTCGTATGAGACTGGAAAAGTGCCGAATGCTTGGAAGCTAGCTAACGTACAGCCCGTGCCCAAGAGTCGAGCTGACCCAGCCAACTACAGACCCATCTCTGTAACGTCCATACTCTGTAAGAGTATGGAGCGTGTACTTAACACGAAGCTCCTGGCATACCTAGAATCTAACGATATCCTTAGTGACCGCCAATACGGCTTCCGCCGAAATCGGTCTACTGGGGATCTTCTAGCGTATGCCATTCACATCTGGAGTGAGGCCATCGAGAGGCACGGGGAAGCGCTTGCCGTCTCCCTCGACATCTCGAAGGCTTTTGATAGGGTCTGGCACGAAAGCCTTATTGGTAAGCTTCCTTCATTCGGTTTGCCCGGTGGTCTGTGTGATTGGATTGCAGACTTCCTGAGAGATCGGTCCATTCGAGTGGTTATCGATGGCTGCTCGTCGGACCAATTGGATATCAATGCCGGGGTCCCTCAGGGGTCGGTACTCTCAGCAACTTTATTCTTGCTGCATATTAACGATCTGCTTAAACCCGGCACCTTTGGGTATGCAGACGACAGCACTGTTGCTGAGAGATACTTGTCCAACGCTCGTGCTACCGGGCCTGAGATCCAGTCTCTCCGGGAGGCCATGGTGGAGTGCTTGAACCTGTCCTTGCAGGCAGTCTCCGAATGGGGCGATGCCAATCTGGTCAGGTTTAATGCCGCTAAAACCCAGGCGTGTCTTTTTTCCGCTAAAAAGAGCCAATTTTACCCAGATCCAACTTTCCGAGATGCGACCGTGCCAAAACTGACCATCTTGAGCTTCTTGGCGTTATGTTGACATCTACTCTCAATTTTGGCCCTTACATTGAGGCAAAGGCTCAGCTGGCTGCCAAAAAGCTGGGGATCCTTGCAAAGGTGAGACGGTACTTCACGCCGGAACAGCTCCTCAACTTGTATCAAGCGCAAGTTCGATCATGCATGGAGTACTGTTCTCATCTCTGGGACCGATCAGCCAAATACCAGCTTGACGCACTAGAGTCGATCGAAAAGCGAGCCAAGAGGCTCATCGGCGATGAGGCGCTGGTCAAGTCAAAGCTCCAGAATCTTGAACATCGTCGCCGAGTTGCCAGCCTGTCGGTTTTTTATCGGTTACATTTCGGGGAGTGTGCGATGGAATTGCACGATATAATTCCACCTAGCCCGTTCCATCATCGGACTACCAGACGTACGGCGATGTGCCATCGATACATGGTAGACATCCCACCCATACGCACAAAACGTTTTGGGAACACTTTTATTATGCGTACAGCTAAGGAGTGGAATTCCCTGCCAGAGTCTGTGTTTCCCGATAGCTACAATCTAGGGGTCTTTAAGTCAAGAGTGAATAGGTTATTTCTAGGCAAGCGTGTTTCACCTTCGACCACATCATCGCTTACCATCAGGTGAGATTGTGGTCAAGCGCGAGCCTATAGGTTATAAAAAAAAAAAAAAAAAAACAACAACAAAAATGAAATATAGACAACATTAAAAAAAAACGAAATCTACCATTTTAGAATTAATATTATGTAAAAATTTTATGTATTTTTATTAATTGATATTTCTTTTTAAATAACGAGTAGATAGCTCTTAAACACAGCACGAAAAACGTGCGTTGGCTTGCGCGGTGTTTTGCTCGGGGTACCGCCTTAAATCTCAAACATCACCCGACACAGATAATGTTGGCAAACCCCCAGAATACGTTCTACCATGTTAGAATTTAATCCCGCCCTGTTACAGATAACAATCGATCGCTAATATTAACTGTAGCAACCCTACGAGATGCTCTTGATTCTGGGTTAGGGACTCGGCCTTATTTACAAGCTGGCTGTGTTTTGTAATACGATTGGAGTTTAGTTTGTCAACGAAATATGGATTGGAGGCAGATACAATAGAATTATTGTGCTTACTAGACTTATGTTTCGGCACCTATTTACACAAAAGGTGACATTAGGTAGAACGCCTACTCGTTTGAGTTTCGCTTACCTCAAACCAACACCCTAATAGCGTAAAACACTAAATCAAAGTCTCAAAGTCAACCGAATGAAATTCCTAATCCTAATTTCTTCATGTTATGTTTAATTATTTTTGTGACTGCGTGAATATGTGTATTAAGCAAATAACTCGATTAGCTGTTTTATGGTACTCATCTGGTAAAGCAGCCTATAAATGTAGGTAGTCTCTGGTTTTGAGCATGTCAATTGCCAACCCCAAACCCTATCAAGTTAACTGACTCGGAATTCTTTTGGGTCTATTACAATTCCGCCGAATATCGTGAAGTATAAAAAATAGCCAGATTGGTGCTAGAAACTAAAAAGCATGATAGGGAAGTAAACAGTCAACAACTGAATTTAAAATGTACTGACTTTAAATAAAACCGAGCCTTCTAAAAGTCGTTAAAAGTATTAGGGACCGGTAGCCTACTTTAAAAAACCACTGTACCATGATACTCACCTATCCTAAGGTACCCCCGTAAATCAGTAATGGAATAAAACATAATCCCCTATTAATCTGGTGGATTAACTGAAATACTATTACGTCAGTAAAAGTCGGGTAAAATAAAGATTCACGGTTTGGTACAACTACGTCTACTGTAAGAATATAGTGTTCTAAGATTTTTAATGACAACTTCCAATCTTACAAACAATTTTAATAAATCTGGCTATAACTGTCTGTTTGATTGAGTCGAGTTGAGGAAATTACTTAAAAATACATGCATATTATTACTAGTTCTAAATACAATCAAGCTATCATTCAACGATGGCCGTCAAGGGGCTCTAGACAAAGTGACTTTCTATCAGCCATCAATGTTGACAAATGTTTAAGATAGACCACATGGCATTCCAGTAGCGCTTGTGAATTTTACACATTTTGGCCCGATTTAGTTGCAATAATCGCGATTAGTTTTATTGATGAAATCGGCCCTTAGACAATCGTTGTCGTTGATAGAAGGTAGGAGTAGAAGGAAGGAACACTTTGCTTAAACCTTAAGGTGCACCCACATGTCTCCAGATACAAAGATCAGGCTAATGTAAAATACACCAAGGATAGTTTTCTGTAATCGATAGGAATGATATACGTGTAAAAGTATTATATTTAACCATTACAAAAATAAATATTTTATGTTTATCATTTAATTTGTGATACATTTTAATAAAGATCATTGGGTCGTCTTAAGGGCGGAAAACACTTTCAAACGATCTCAATCTTAATATCTACACATCTAATCCAAAAAGTAAGGCTCACATAATATCCTCTTTAAATTCCAGCTTTGATCCTCAGATTCTTAAGGAAAATCTTACCACAAAGGTATTATTCAAATAAAATTTATTTCGTAAATAAGAATATTAATATCGCTACAAGTTTCTGAAACATTATTCAAAGTAATTATAATATTTCTACAAGTTTTTGAACAGATCGTAAGAGCGACCAAGCAATGAAAAGGTTGGAGATGTGAAACTTCTTTAGTATGACTTTCCACCGCCGTTTTGACTCCTTAACAATACACCTTGCTTTTTGTGAGCAAGGTTTATTGTTAAGGAGTCTAAAAGGTAGAACTTTTTAGTCAAGTATTTTCAGTAATTTTTACAAAATTTCTTGAGATTTGCTCTTAAACAAAAAACGTTTGCAATGGACATAATAACGACAACTACGTGAGCGCTCGCTTTTGCTGAAAAATGCTAACGAAACTACTTTAAAAACTATGGACTATACACTTACAAGCTTCCTCAATGAGATTCTCCTGCTGACTCTCGACGCAGTACTGCAGCACTATGGTGAACAGAACGCTAAAGATCACGTGCGACCTCGAGAACGACATCGCGGACAACACTAGCTGTTACTAACGATATTACGCACTTTTCGGTGGCACATCACTAGTACTTTAATTCACTGGTGACTGCACTTTCATTCACTTATGACAGCACTTTAATTAAATGGTGACCTGATGAGTGGTCCACTCTTGAGGGTCCGTGTGATTCTGTAAAAAAGAAAATAAAGTTAGGCTGTTGCACCTTGACGTCTGTAAGGTCACAATTCGACTTTAATCGATTTTTGATAATTTTCGATTAAAACATAAAACTATTATCGATTAAAAAATCTTTGAATATCGTTTTTTGTCTAAAATCATGACAAAGCTCTAAAATAATAAAATTAGCATTTGTCAAGTCATCAAGTGACGAGATGGGGTCAACCCATCTTTTCCTGAACGAGACATGACCTTACGCTTTTACCGTGGGGGTAGACAAAAACAATCGAATACCACCAAGACGCATGACTAATTTCTTGAACAGACTACCATTCCAATTTTATTCCAACATGATTTACTACTGCTCTCAAAATCCAAAAATAAACTCGTTTGGACCCCTCTCGCATGTCCTCACCAAGACCTATATCTGGCCATCTACCAAATTAAATATCTTGAGAGATGGTCCCTCAGACTTCAGTCTTGCCGAAAGGTGACCTCAATGATCGATATCGAATCTACGGATATGTCTGCCATTCGATTGTCTTTTTATTTTTCGTTGTATGGGTGAATTGTCTTTCGATTGGAAAAAAATATTGTTTGTTTTCTGTTGTGATTTTCGCAGTATAGACCAGGGTTGATAATTTTAGAAACCAAAAAAGATAATAGTGGCTTTTTGTTCGTTGAAATCTCTACTTTCTCTGGTCTAAAAAAGATATACATTTCTGAATTTAGCACATTAATTTTGAGGTTATGTGAAAAAGATCTTTTTATTACCTACAACTGTGCCATTTAACTTTTATCCATAGGAGTTGTGGTTTTGCCGAAAATCGAGATAAATCGTTTTTATCCTTAAAAACTCACCCCCTTCCACTGCCCGAATTCAGATAGCCCGTAAATTAGTTTTCCTTTATTTTTTGTGATATTCTCTTGCGTTTCCTATGAGTTTCTTCGTACTGTTAATATTTTATCCTTTTCAAAGGTTTCAGCCCTGGTCTAGTAGAGTCTTAACGAGTGATTATAAAAAGTCACTATGTAGTCTATCCTTGCAAACTAAAATTAATAATATTTCTCGCGTGATTTATATCTACATTGTCGAGCAAAACCATTTTTCGAACATATGAAACAACTAGCTTCTGCCAGCGGCTTCGCCTGCGTTTTCTTATCCCAAGGGAACATTATACTGGGATGAAAAGTAGTAAAAAACCTATATGCTATTCCAGACTTTAATCTATCTCTGTACCAAATTTCTGACAGATCCGTCAAGCCAATCTGGCGTGATAAAGTAACAAACTAACATTCATCCATCCATTCAAACTTTCCCATTAAAATATTAGTAAGATGGCGCACCTTGCAGGGCGTAGTCGTGGTGGCCCAATGGCTAAGACCTCGCCTCTTGTGCTTGGGTTCAAATCCGGTCAAGTACCAATGTGACTTTTCAAATTCATATGAACATTCTCAGTTTATCTTGGACCCCACAGGCAACGGTGACGAAAAATATCGTGAGGAAACCTATATAGCCTATATAGTTAATGTAAGTCTGAAATAGTCAAGTCAGAGGCCTGTGGGGCTCCCAGAGGCAGCTTAATTAACAAAGGAAGAAGAAGAAGAACCTCGCAGGGCTTTTCAGACTCAGTAAACACTTGCTACCACTAGACCAACAAGGCTGTCCCCGTACTATTAACCGATTTCACATCGTCTGATTGATGCTTTAAAAAGCTGAGCAAATTAAGCCGTCAGTCCGGCCAATCAGGTACCTACCAGTTAATGACAGTACATTCAATGCTTATTGGCTGACATTTACGCGAACTTTGACAGCGGCCCGATTGGTTGTGTCGGGTTGACGTGATGGTAAATAATTGTGTTTAATTAATTGTGGCTTTTGTTGGTGGCATTTTAAATGGTCATCCTGATGGGGTGTTTGTAGTATTGTGAAAGGTAGTATTGTGTTTTGGGAAAAGAAAGGAAGGGTGAGTTATTGATGGATGTTTGAGCGTTCCATTTTCCTATGAATGTCGAATTCTGCTGGTATTTAAACTGTTAGCGGAATTGTTTTTGAGTTTGTTAATATGATTAACTAGCTGTTGCCCGCGACTTCGTCTGCGAAGCATTAGTAATTCGAATAGCTTATTTTATATCGCAGCATAATATTGTGGGTTTTCCATACAAACTTCTACCTCTCTTTCCACCCCCTTAAGTAAGATTTCCGGGATAAAAACTATGCTATGTCCTGCACAGCGTCTCAAAATATTTCCAAACCAAATTGCATCTAAATCGGTTCAACGGTTTAAGCGTGAAAAAGTGGACAGAGAGACCGACAGAGCCACTTTCACATTTATAAAATTAACTCCGCCCGCGACTTCGTTCGTGTGATGGCAACCAAAAATAAGCTGCTACTAAACCTGAGACAAACGGTCCAGTTCGGTAGTTCCAAATCGATGTAGAGGTCCCCATCCTTTTTTTTTTTTTTTTTTTTTTTTTTTTTTTTTTTTTTTTTTTTTTGGGTGGGAAATCATCCAATGACTTCTCCCGCTCTGGGTGAAGCGGGAGGGCGTGTCAGACTTTTACTGACTAAAACCCACCCGTGTTCCTTCAGTTGCTTGCGCCAGGGCCGCGGTAACTCTTTTTCAAATTTATCCGCGACCCAGACAGGCATCGGTCCTATCAGGCCCCGTCACTTTTGCTGACATCTCTTTGAGGCGCGCGTGGAACACTACGCGCCGTAAACTCGGGCTTGGTCCTTATCGGACGGTAAGCTACCCATAACTTGCCGTCCGCAAGCCCGTGCCTACGGTGGCCGGGAATCGGCTTGCGACTCCCTACGCCCGGGGCGTCTCCTGCGGTGGCTAGGGGCGTGAGGGCGTCTCCTTTGCGTCTCCCTCACGCGTTCCGCCTCCTCCTTTGCGAGCATTACTGCTTCGCAGAAGGAGGAGACAGCTTCCCATGCCCTCTCGCTCCGTACCATGGCCTGGACCAGGGCCGGACGCGAGAGGTCGCCACCACCGATCGCCTCCACGAGGACACGGCGGTGCTCCGCCCAAGCGGGGCAGATCTCCACCGTATGCTCCACCGTGTCCTCTGGGCGGTCCACACAATGGTGACACCCGGGCGTTTCCTCCCGCCTAATCCTGAACAGGAACCTCCCAAAACATCCGTGTCCGGTGAGGACCTGCGTCATGCGGAAGGTGAGGACGCCGTGACGCCTCTCTAGCCACTCCTCAAAGAGGGGCCTTACCGTCGCAATTGTGGCGTGCCCAGCGCTGGGTTGCGACAATCGCCCACTCCATGTCACCATGAGATCCTGCCGGAGCTCTGTCCGCCGAGCCGCGATTTGTCGCGGTAACGGAGTTTCGCCCCGGCATTTGGCCTCCTCGCGCCAATCCCATATTTGCGCGAGGACTTTTGCTTCCAGATCCCATGGCGGCAATCCGGCAAGGAGGCTCGCCGCCTCACCGGAGACCGTGCGGTATCCCCGGATCAGCCGGATGGCCATGGTCCTTTGGGACGCACTTAACCGGCGGGCTGGTCGCCGCCTCAGGGAACGCGCCCATACCGGTGAGAGGTCCCCATCCTAGTGCCATTTGATTCTTCAAAGAAACTTTGACACCCCTAAATCGTCTTATGTGGGTAAATCCAAAAAACTAATGATGCCATCCTTTATTATTTTGCCAAAGGAATAAGATTTTTATACAAATAAATGTCTCACTTTTAACCCTTTAAAAAGTTGAATTGCCAAAAACCTCTCCTAAGTGCTCCCCAACGTCATAAAAAGAAGCTATGAGCAGTGAAAGTAATCAAAAATCTTTACCACCCCGAAGTCGTATTTTAAGGGTAGTTTCGAAAAACTAATTATTGAAAACCTTAATTGTTTATTTAGGTTGGTATTTATGTCAAGTTTCATGTTTATTGACCCAAGAAATCAGATTCTTCAAAAAAAATAACATCCACTAAGTCGTCTTTTGGGGGTATTTTAAAAAAATAATAAGAGCAACCTTTATTATTCATTTAGGTTAGTATATTAGTGGCAAGTTTATTGACCCAAGAATATTTTTTTTTAAAAACACTGTAATACCTCCTAAATCGTATTTTGGGGGTAGTTGCGAAAAACTAATAATAACAACCTTTATTGTTTATTTAGGATGGTATTTATGTCAAGTTTCATGTTTATTCTCAAAAGAAATCGCATTCTTCAAAAAAAAAACCATCCCTTAAATCGCCTTTTGGGGTTAGTTGCAAAAAACTAATAATGACAACCTTTATTGTTTATTTGAGATGGTATTTATGTTTAGCTTCATGTTTATTCACCCAAGAATCAGATTCTTCAAAAAAAATAACATACCCCAAATCGTCTTTTAGGGTAGTTTCGAAAAATAATAACAGCAACCTTTATTATTTATTAAGGTTAGTATTTATGGCAAGTTTATTGACCCAAGAAACCAGATTTCTCAAAAACACTGTATTACCTCCTAAATCGTGTTTTGGGGGTAGTTCCAAAAAACTAATAATCACAAACTTTATTGTTTATTTAGGATGGTATTTATGTAAAATTTCATGTTTATTCACCCAAAAAATCAGATTATTCAAAAAAAAAAACGACCCCTAAATCGTCTTTTGGGGGTAGTTTTGAAAAACTAACAATGGAAGTCTTTATTGTTTATTTAGATTAGTATTTGTGTCAAGTTTCAAGTTTATTAACTGAAGTAATAAGATTCTTCAAAAACACTGTAATACCTCCTAAATCGTCTTTTGGGGGTAGTTGCAAAAAACTAATGATCACAAACTTTATTGTTTATTTAGGATGGTATTTATGTCAAGTCTCATGTTTATTCATCCAAGAAATCACATTCTTCAAAAAAATAACATCCCCTAAATCGTATTTTGGGGGTAGTTGCAAAAAACGAATAATGACAACCTTTATTGTTTATTTAGGATGGTATTTATGCCAAGTTTCAAGTTAATTCACCCAAGAAATCAGATTTTTCAAAAAAACTAACATCCCCTAAATCTTCTTTTGCCGGTAGTTTCAAAAAATAATAATAGCGACCTTTATTATTCATTTAGGTTAGTATTTGTGGCAAGTTTCAAGTTTATTCACCCAAGAAATCAGATTCTTCAAAAAAAAAAACGACCCCTAAATCGTCTTTTGGGGGTAGTTGCAAAAAACTAATAATCACAAACTTTATTGTTTGTTTAAGATGGTATTTATGTCAAGTTTCTTGTTTATTCACCCAAGAAATCAGATTCTTCAAAAAAAATTACATTCCCTAAATCATTTTTTGGGGGTAGTTTCGAAAAACTAACAATGAAAGTCTTTATTGTTTATTTAGATTAGTATTTATGTCAAGTTTCAAGTTTATTAACTGAAGTAATAAGATTCTTCAAAAAAACTTTAACACCCCTAAATCGTCTTTTGGGGGTAGTTTCAAAAAATAATGATAGCAACCTTTATTATTCATTTAGTTTAGTATTTGTGGCAAGTTTCAAGTTTATTGACCCAAGAAATCAGATTTTTCATATAAATTTCAACAACCCCTAAATCATTATTTGGGGGTAGTTTTGAAAAACTAATAATGTCAGTCTTTATCATTTACTTAGAATATTATTTGTGCTAAGTTTCAAGAATTTTGGTCGAAGGAATTAGATTTTTCATACAAACTTTCAACCCCCTTTTTACCCCCTTAGGGGTGAAATTTCCAAAAATCCTTTCTTAGTGCACACTTACGTCACTTGAGGAACCTTTCTGCCAAATTTCATGCTTCTAGGCTTAGCAGTTTTGGCTGTGCGTTGATTGATCAGTCAGTCAGTCAGTCAGTCAGTCAGTCACCTTTCGCTTTTATAGATATAGATTTGCTCATTTTATCAATATGCTTTAGTACTAAAACTACAGACTGTGATATAAAAACGTAACAATATATTCAATGGGCATGTGAACTACCATTTTTTTCACGATAGGTGGCGCATCGTCGCATTAAGTAAATTTTAATGTCTCGAAATATTTTCTGTGTGCTTTACCAGGATGTACCAACCCCGGTGTTCATTTGTTGCCCAAAGATACAACGCTAAAAGAACTGGGAAAAAGCTATACATATTTATAGGTTATGTTATGTACCTGTCAAAGTAGGTAACTCTGATTGTATTGCTTGGTAATTCGGTTTTTTACTTTATGAAAAACACTTAATGATATAAACTTACCGAAAAAAAGATATTCCTTCCAAAATCAACGTGTTACGGTGTATTTGCACAGTTTTTGAACGCACATTGCGGCATTTTTAAGGTATTAATGTTGGCTATGATTGGACCATACTAATTTTGAAATAGGGCCGTATTAGTGTATTAGTGGCAATCTTTTTCGGCCCGTTTTTGAATCTCTAACCGGGAATCTAGGTGTACTCTTCATCGAAGTTTTCACACTAATAAGTATCTAATTGAAAACGAGAAACAGTAACAGTATTTCTTCTACTACATTGGGCAATAGATTCAAATATTTATAACAAAGGCTTACCGATGTTTCAAAATCACATTTGGCAGTAGAATCATTTTTGGTTTCCAAAACTTGCACTCGAGGGCGGCATTTTGTGCGCGGGCGACGGATACTATCCACTCGCCACACAGACTTACGACCTCTTTGTATTATACTAGCTCCTGCCAGCGGCTTCACCACCGCGAAAGTCGAAAATTATCCCGAGAAATATGCCCGGGATAAAAGAATCTTATGTACTATTTCTGACTATAATCTATCTCTGTGCCAAATTTCATTCAAATCCGTCCAGCCGTTTGAGCGTGAAGAAGTAACAAACATAGAAACTCCCACATTCACTCGCTTTTATAATATTAATGTGTTTATAGTAAGATAAGATGCTGTTGCTCCTTCTTAGTGAGACACGCCGCCTATTTTAAAAATCACTGGTCTAGCTAGCTCTTACCATTTATATTTTAAGTTTCAACTACAAATTTGAGAATTAGTCTGCCTGCAAAAATAAATGTTTTCCGTACTCTGATCGGTTTTTATTTTACTTAAATGTTTTTTTAGTAAAGTTTTTCAGAATTTTCTTCTTTTTCAGAATAGTATAAAATAATAATTATAAAATTTTAGTAAGTCAACCAAATCGCAGGGGCTGACTATCCGCCGGTTCAATAAAAATATCTTTGTATTTTTAGGGTTCCGTAGCCAAATGGCAAAAAACGGAACCCTTATAGATTCGTCATGTCTGTCTGTCTGTCTGTCTGTCTGTCTGTCTGTCTGTCCGTCCGTATGTCACAGCCACTTTTTTCCGAAACTATAAGAACTATGCTGTTGAAACTTGGTAAGTAGATGTATTCTGTGAACCGCATTAAGATTTTCACACAAAAATAAAAATAAAACAATAAATTTTGGGGGTTCCCATACTTGAAACTAAAACTAAAAATATTTTTTTTCATCAGACCCATACGTGTGGGGTATCTATGGATAGGTCTTCAAAAATGATATTGAGGTTTCTAAAATATTTTTTTTCTAAACTGAATAGTTTGCGCGAGAGACTCTGCCAAAGTGGTAAAATGTGTGTCCCCCCCCCTGTAACTTCTAAAATAAAAGAATGATAAAACTAAAAAAAATATATGATGCATATTACTATGTAAACTACCAGCGAAAATTGGTTTGAACGAGATCTAGTAAGTAGTTTTTTTTTAATACGTCATAAATCGTAAACCGCAATTTACCAAGTACGGAACCCTTCATGCGCGAGTCCGACTCGCACTTGGCCGGTTTTTTAAACTCTAACCCTCTTACTAATAAATGCGGGATAAAATTATACCAGGTATAACTAAGGTATACCCATACATTTTCATAGGTTTATACCTGGTATAACTTTATGCTGCGTTTATTTGTAAGAGGGTAAGGCTCCCGCCGACCGTTTATCCTAGAAAATTTTCTACGAGTATATTGTCCGTAAAAAAAAATTCGTCGCATCGGTGTCGCATTGTCAAGTTCCCATCTGTATGTGGGAGCCAAAGGTATTTGAAATAATGGTATCCTTTCAAAAAGCTTCTAATATGACGTAATTCAAGTGGTACTTCTGGATTCCCTTGCCTCTTGTCATCAGGAATTATATCCGGAATTCTGTTAATTCTTGTGCACTGAATGGGATTTATATTTTTTGTAATGAAAATTCACGAGAGCGAGGGCTTTTTGATTATATTATATGAGAACGAGCCAATTTAGAGGCCGCGTTTACGTATCTATACCAATATTATAAAGAGGAAAGATTTTTTTGTTGGTTTGTTTATACCAAATAGGCTCCGAAACTACTGGACCGATTTAAAAAATTCTTTCACTTATGGATAGCTACATTATTCCTGAGTAAAATAGGCTATAATTTTGACGGGAGTAAAGCCGCGGGGTTCGGCTAGTTAGGTTATAAAGATGGCGCTTTTATACTTTTGTGGACGTTATTAAAGATGTTTTTTTTAGGAGATTTCGGTGTTTTGCCAGTTTATGACGATATTAAGTTGTTGTTTGGGTAAAAAGGAATTTAAAGGCACCTGCGTTACGTTTGAAGATATGAGGGCATTTATTTTGATTATTATTTTGGTGAAATTTGGTTGAATATAACATCTTCATCGCCTGAAAATGTAAGCAGTGGTTAATCTACACCCTCATTCCATTAAGTCCCATATTGTAGCTGGCAAACTTATTTTCATTATTCGGATTCAAGTTCAAAGTCCGCAATGAAGTAATTCCTGACGGAATAAACCCAATAAAAATTCAATCGACTTGGAGATCGAACCTAAAAACCCAGACAGATCTTTCGGTCTTACGACGTAGCAAGTTCGGGGCCGTCAAATCATCCAATTTCTTGGAGTTATATTGCTGTTATTGGATTTCATCAACAGGATTTATTGCATGCATTACCTTTGAAAACATGTGCTGACTAGCATTTTTGCTAAATTAGGCTGTATTCGCTTCACGCACCTACAAGAAAAGTTGAAGGAGCTATTCGTATTTCGCTTCTTTTTAAACGTGAAACAGGCTAAGAACTTTGGTATTTTACTCAACAATGTTCTAAAAATAAACGAAAAAGTAAAATAACATGGTTTTTTGAAAACGTTACCTAAATAGATAGGTTTCATCTACTTTAGATTTTGATTTGAACCCGTATTGTTATGGTATAACACTTTTACTTTAGTGACCATGAATCTATATAAAATCTAATAGTTTATATATGATGTTATATTAGGTAAATAACATCTTCTTAATAATCTTCATACACGTAGAATTTGAAAATACACAGGTGAGCATGAGTTCATGGGTTCAATACCTGGGTCGGACAAACGGAATTGGCTTTCTATCTGGAATTTTAACTAGCAGCCCAGAGTCAGGCTTTTGCAACCGATTGATGGCAATAGACTTGCCCCAATTGTCTGAGTTTATTTAGCTAGTGGGGATTTCTGGAAAAAAAAGTAACAATCCCCACTGGTGGGGATTTGTCGGTGGGGATTTCTGGAATAAACCGTATCCGGTACATGGGACTTGAACATAACTAGCAACTAGCAAGTGATATTATATTAGATAAATAACATCTTCTCACTGAGGTTCAAAGTTATTTCATAGGGATAAAAAATACAACATCCCTCAATCAATCTTTTCATTTGGCTTTTCACAGTTGGGAAGTTCTCCCGCTAAAGTTTTAGCAACAAGCCTCAACTGGATCCTAGTCTAGGTCACTGACTAACAAACTTCCCAACCTGAAAATAATTAAATTTATTCCTCGACCTTTAAACCCAAAGGTACGTGTGAACCCAATAATTCCTAATGTCAACAAACACAAGCCTCGATAAAGTTAATACTCCTGGTCTTTTGAGTTATTCCCAGTTACATTCAAAGTAATTACAGGGGAAAGTTATTTTATTTTAATTGCTTTTTCACGCGTTGCGGTGCTCAACCGCGGCCATTCTGAATTGTGGGCGTAAAGCCATGGCCTGGACTATCGCGGTTTTAGGGCTCAAAATGGGTCGCGATATTGTATGGCCTCTGTATGGTGCAACCTTACCTACTGGAGGTGTACAAGACAAAGTTAGCAACAAGTTTCAACCGGGTACTAGGCCAGGTCAAAAAAATAAAAACTTACTTACAAATTAACCAACAAGAACATAAGTTAAATTTTTCTCCGACCTTTGACCCAAAAGTACCAACTGAAACCAATAATTCCTAATGCCAACAAACATAAGCCTGGATAAAGTAAATACTCGTAGTCTTTCTGTGTCTTTTGAATTATTACCAGTTACATTCAAACTAATTACAAGAAAAAATATTATAAATTTTAATAGGGATTATCATCATCATCATCATTTCAGCCGAAAGACCACTGGCGAAGCCTGGGGGAGGCCTGAGGGCCTCCCCCAAGCTTCACTAAATTAACCGATCCCGTGCGAGGTTAATATGGATGTTAACTGAAAATTTTGTTTGTCCGACAGGTAGATTCATCATCATCATCATCATATCAGCCGAAAGACGTCCACTGCTGGACATAGGCCTCCCCCAAGCGTCGCCACATTGACCGGTCCCGTGCCTCTCGCAACCAGCGGATCCCCGCAACCTTCACGAGGTCATCGGTCCACCTGGTGGGAGGCCTTCCAACGCAACGTCTTCCGGTTCGCGGTCGCCACTCCAGAACCTTTCTGCCCCATCGGCCATCCGTTCTGCGAGCAATGTGCTCTGCCCACTGCCACTTAAGTTTGGCGATTCTTCGAGCTATGTCGGTAACATTGGTTCTCTTACGGATCTCTACATTTCTGAAGCGATCACGCAAGGAAATGCCGAGCATAGCCCTCTCCAATGCCCTTTGAGTGACTGTAAGCTTTCTGATGAGGCCCATTGTAAGCAACCACGTCTCAGAGCGATATGTCATCACTGGCAACACACACTGGTCATAGACTTTTGTCTTGAGACACTGTGGTATGTTGGACGAGAAGACACCGCGCAACTTCCCGAACGCTGCCCAGCCGAGTCGGATTCGACGGTTTATCTCTCTCTCGAAGTTGGCCCTACCCAACTGGATCGTTTGTCCCAGGTAGACATAGTCGTCCACAACTTCGAGTGTAGAGTCTCCAACCTTGATAGGAGTGGGTGTAACATGGGCATTCAACATCACCTTGGTTTTGTCCATGTTCATCTTAAGACCCACTCTTTCGGAAGCTCTACTGAGGTCATCGAGCATTGTATTGAGGCTCTCCATGGTCTCAGCCATGACCACTATGTCATCGGCAAACCGAAGATGAGTGATGTACTCGCCATTAACATTGATGCCTCGGCCCCTCCAGTCCAGAACCTTGAATACATCCTCCAGCGCAGCAGTGAACAGTTTCGGAGAAATGACATCTCCCTGTCTCACGCCACGCTGGAGAAATATTGGTTTCGAGGTCTGATCCTGAAGACGGACTGACATGGTGGCATATTTACATACTCTAACAAATACCAATACATGGCTCAAAAAAAAATAACATAACTCTACAAAAGCTGTCGTCAATAAATAGACCGGCCATTGTAAGTATTGTAACCTAATGTTTGTAGCAGCCATTTTCAAAATCATAACAACAGAAATTGATCCTTATTTACTCGAAACAAATCTCATATTGTATCGATTATCATAACACTCGTTAATAGTCCTCCATTTTCTGCTTGTTTTCTTTTTAGGCTAGAAGACAGGCAGCTTACACTCGCAAGATAAAATATTTATTTGTTTGGATAATAATGGAATGCAGCGTATTATTCGGTGTAGTTTATTTATAGCTATAGTAATATACCTAAAATGTATCACTCATCTGGTGGATAAGGGTTACTTTGTTATGGGATTATGTTCCTAGACCAAAAAGTGTATGTTAAAGTTTGGGTCTAAACATCACCGGGCCATAACTATGACTAACTAATAATGTTTTTGCGCCTTCTTTAAATAAATAGAGGATGAAATTTTTGCTAATAACTATTTACTTGGATATGTGGATATCTGCCATCAAGTACCTGAAATGAAAATAAAGAAATTGTTAATAAGAGAATTAAAATGACAAAATTGGGAACCTCGTGACCCGTACCCGGAATAAGACTCATACCAAAGCGTTGTCTCATAGACTACAATGTTATGTTATTCACAGTACTACCCGATATTTGTATATAAATGTTGATATTGATATTTGATATTTGTTGTTGATGTTGATTGTGATATAATTTTCAACTAAAAGTTTACACATTTGTTTTCGAGAAGTTGAAAAAGTAAATGAAACATTATTTGGATAAAATGTCTATAACTGGAAAATTTTAATGGATTTTCGCTGAATCGCAATGCGTAAACATTTTTTAATGTCGCAAGTAAATTATTGAGCTGTCCAAATACAATGAGTTACAATACAGTATACAAAATACTTTAAAAAAAAATTGAAAGCACATCATTATATTTTACAAATTTTTATCGAACTTTTTAAATAGATTTTCTTTGTGTAAAACAGTAATTTCAATGGAATTAGGTTTCCCAAAAGAAATTGTTTTGTTGCAATTATGTTCTGGATCTAACTATGGTGAATTAGCACATACGGCTGTAAGCCATTCAATTGTGATAATTGGAAATGTTGTTCTGTTTCAAATATGTTTTTTTTGTTTTAATCATGAAAATATGTGGAAAAAAGAACATAAAGAATATGTGTCAAAAACTATAGTTCACGTGTAGCTTTTGTAACGCTATGTTAATAACAAGGCAAGTGCCAACCTACTGCTAGTGCTTCATTGAATTTGGTTATTCTATTGAAGTCTACGAGGAAAATCTTCAGGAAAAGAAAATATTATCATTTTGGCAAAATATTAAGCTCGAGTGAACACAAACATGCGTGTTTTTTATTGTAAGCGAAGTTCAATTAAGAAGGTTATTGTAAGGATCATAACTTAAATTGTAACATGAATGATGCAACCAATAAGAGGCAACTTTTGTTTTATTTAAAAGTCAGCCTATGGAATTTCAGATATGTTCATTTCTATAGACATCTACGCTTTGGAACGTAGGCCTTATATCATCACCAAACGGGCCCCATAAAAAGAGTCCCGTTTAAAACAAAAGATTACTGAATTTTATGGCGTGAGGTCACATAATACTATGTCCCACGTGTAAAGACATTTAGTGACAAATGTCTGTTGTTTAGTGCCAGGTGACTTTATTTATTGGGCTTCGTATTGATTTAAGGTGTATGTATGAGGTCCATATTATAACGTAATTGATAGAACTTTTTTAGTCTTGTTAGATCGCTGGTTTTTTCTCTTCTCGTACTTATTTTAGTAATAGCAGTTAGAGGTCCTTCCATTGACTGAAACGGGAAAACTCTTGGTAAACGTATGACAGTTAGTTCTATCAAAATCGATCGGACAAGCATACATATATACAAACAAAAATAAATTCACTTATGAAATTTGTCACTTAAAATAACATAATTATGTGAATATTGTGCAGTTCTAACAATATTACGTATACATACATACGTGTCGAATTAATTACCTCCTTTTTACCCGACTGCCGAAGGAGGGTAATGTGTTTATCAGTCTATGTATGTATGTATGTATGTATGTATGTATGTATGTATGTATGTATGTATGTATGTATGTATGTATGTTTGTTCCTATGTGGCGTTCCAGAGACCAAACGCGTTGGCCGATTTTGATGATTCATACGTCAATCGATTCGTCTTAACCCTGCAAGTGTCATAGGCTACCTTAAAATTGGACAATAGAAAAATGGCGGATTTTGGGCGCCATATTGTGGGGTCCCAAATTTTTTTTTTCTTCCAAACCCAGTGTGTGGGGTATCATAATAAAGGGTTTTAAGAGGTGATTTCAAAAATATATAATACTTATATGTTTAAATGTATCTAATTCGAAAAAAACTTATAAATAAAAAAAGTTAAATCAAAAATTCAAAAAACCCGACTGCTTCAAAAGCGAACTAAAAAGACGTAAACAAGGAAAAAATTATGCTGTGCAGGCGGAGGATACACCAGATTTTGATCAGCCAGCCCGCGAATATGTATCCTCCGACTGCACAGCATAATTTTTTCCTTGTTTACGTCTTTTTAGTTCGCTTTTGAAGCAGTCGGGTTTTTTGAATTTTTGATTTAACTTTTTTTAAGTCGGTAAAAATAACATCATCGAATCATTTAAACGCAGATTTAGTTACTGGTAACTAAGTATTCGTATAAATTGGCATAACTGTCACAAAAACATGAGCACTTAAACCATGGTTAATCTCAATCGCGTAATTATTGGCAGCAAGCCGTTGTCATCATAATGCACCCATTCGAAATCTAAATTATATCGTAACTTTATGTCAACCTATAGACTACCTACTCATAAAATCCCTGACTCATTCTATGGTTTAGTTTGGAAACATCCGGTTTGAAATAGGAATAGGGACCGCTGAATAAAGGCCTTTGCCCCATCCATGAACTGACCTCGGCAAGCGCTGCTTAATCCTAAAGATCAACCAGTGAAGCTGTTATTTCTTAGCTGCGAGCTTCTCTAGATATTTATTTACTAAAGACACAAGTTGCTAGCAATTTCAATTGTGGATTCAGATTGCAGTGTCTGCATCCAGGCGTGATTGCTTTAGTGTCAGAGATGGCTGCATTATAGACACTAAACCAGTTTGTACGTCAGTGATAGTTATAGGTAAATTACGAGTGCAGATTCTGCAACAAGTTTAGAGGGTATTATTTATGTGGTATTGCACTTTGTCTTGAACCCAAAGCCTGGTTCTTATGTTAAAATGTATCATAAAATTACAAGAAATCTAAATATTTATAGATGTAGCCTATTTTATTTTTACCCGACTGCCGAAGGAGGGTAATGTCTTTATCAGTTTATGTCCAAACGCGTTGGCCGATTTTGATGATTCATACGTCAATCGATTCGTTTTAACAATCAATCGATGCGAGTGTTACATTAAAATTGGGCAATAGAAAAATGGCGGATTTTGGGCGCAATATTGTTGAGGGACAATTTTTTTTCTTTCAAACCCATCGTGTGGGGTATCAAAATAAAGGGTTTTAAGAGGAGATTTCAAATTTGCAGGCGGGTTGGTCAGCCAGCCCGCGAATATGTATCCTCCGATTGCACAGAATGATTTTTTCCTTGTTTACGACTTTTTAGTTCGCTTTTGAAGCAGTCGGGTTTTTTGATATTTTGATTTAACTTTTTTTATTACTTCTTATATTGCTGATGCATAAGTATACTAACGTTATTTTACTCCATCATTCGTCTATGCTCTAAGTTAAAAATCAAACATGGCTCCCAAGTAACACAACAAACAATGAATATTGTTACAAAACGTTTGATTTCTTGGCTGAATCAATGCAATACATTAAATTTTACGTTGCACCATTTACAGTTTCACAAGCAGAGATACAGCGAAAATAGTGCGACGAAGTATAAAGATACTAACTTAATTTACTTGGCTCTTGAAATACTGAGTGGCTACTGAGCTAGTTTTCACATTTTAGTCGACAATTCATTCTGATTTTGTAGTTTGAAATTATGTTTCTTATACGGGTTTATCGCAAATTGTTGTCACATAAAGTTGTTGCTTTTTAAAGTGTTAAGACGCTGGTATTTGGTGGAAATGATGGATTAACGACATTGGACTGTGTTCATAATACATATTTAAAATATAGTATTAGTTAGTAAGTCCTTGAATATAGGACTAACCGTCTCGCATTATTACGGTCTTCTCTCACTTAGCAAGGCTCTAACGTCTCGAGACTTACTAAGTGAGATAGGTATCATGGGTCTAATATATAGTTTAGACATACATAATATGACAGGTATCAACCTTGATTGTATGCTTCATGGAGTTCGGCGATAAAACCTTTTATTAACTTTATTTAGGTAGACATGAAACCTTCAATCGTTCAATCAATATAAACCTCCAACATCCTAAATTCATTTCAGGTATGAGGAAAATCGACGGACCCTTACATACCCAGATACATCAACAAACAGAACAATACGTACTCATCTCACAATCCCATTCCTTGAAGGATTTTTCGCCCGATTCGTCGTGAGTAACAACAACTAAAGTAGGCCGAACTAAGTCGGCCATTTTGCTAAACTTTGGTGGTCGGAGCAAAAAAATGGGCAAACTCTGCACGTTACGTTTATGTACGATCTTGTGTTGTGATGTGCAGTGCAGGGTAAGTTGGCTAGAAGTTGGATGTTCTATATCCTCTAGAGCCTAGGTGAACAGCAAAATCTACGTCTACGTGTCAGTTGTTGGTGAGAAAGTCTTGACAAAAAAAAATTGACGAAAAAACCAATCTTTTGCGTTGGATGGGTCTGATTTATTAGAAAGTGTACATGTTGTTTATTTAGTGTTCTAATATCTCTGACACTCAAGTCCACTAAAGATTCACACCTCTTTCGTAATTCCAAACGATTTTTGATTTTATATTTTAAACAGCGGTGACCCTTTTTATTTGTCCCCCTCAACACCTAAGCACGCTTTGACAATAAGCACGGCATCCCATAAAACTATACGGCCTTGTTCCCATATGATACGCACTTACGAATCACGAGACGTACTCTGTACTTACTACTTATGCTACGTCAGTCCTTCCGAATAACGATACATTTTGGTACTAACAGTTAAGTAAGTAGAAACGTACGGGTTTGCGTTAACTGCCTTGTAACTATGTCAATGGTGGTTTCCGAAGTTTTGGGAGGAAGCTCCAGATTTCTTATGAAGTGAGGCTGCCAAGATTTTTGGTTATGGCAATGTTTTCCCATGGGTTTGTGTTGGGAGATTCATGTTCAACAAGAAATATTTATGGGCAGAGGTTTTCTGTCAATGCATGCAATGTGGAAAGAGGCGTGAGTTTATGATTATCTAGTTAATGGCATATTAATGTAAGCAGTGTGATGTTAATGACTTCTGTATTTCATAGTAGCTTTTTCCCGCGTCGTCTCTCTCGTGGTCTATCCCATTGAACATTTTTTAGGATCACGAAGCATGTTATGTCACTCATAGATACTGTATCTGTCTATCATAATATTTGTAATGAGAAAATTACTTTCAGAGATTTCTTCCTATAACCGAACGAATCATTTTAACTTTTTATAGTGAGGAAGTTTTCTCAGTTCGCAGTCAAATTATTCACTATAATAAATCTGCTAGTTTTAATTACTGCATTGCAGTGGATACAACAGATGTATTTTAAGTTAAGCCAACTTAAAATACATCTGTTGTGTCTTATAAAACTTCAATGCAGATAAAGAAGCATTTCCATTAATTCACAGCTACCACAAACGATCGTAATAAGCTTACTTAAAGTTAAAACACTGTATAGTGTCGTTACAACATTATCGCACTATTAAAACAGATTTATAACTTACTAGCTGTTCCCCGCGGCTTCGCTCCCGTGGACCACTCCACAGGACCCGTTTTCGGGATTAAAAATAGCCTATGTGACTCAGGCATAATGTAGCTTTCTATTGGAGGAAGAATTGTTTAAATCGGTACAGTAGTTTCGGAGTCTATTCGGCACAAACAACCAAAAAAATCTTTCCTCTTTATAATATTGGTATAGAAAACAGTCCTTACAACTGTCAACGAATGCAATAACGACCATGTAGCTGGAAAACTAAGGAATGTGACTTACATTGAAATTCCCGAGTGTTTGCACCTACTGTTAAATAGATGCAGCTAGTTAGTAACGGGAAACAAGCGAATTGGAGACGTTTATTGAATGTAACATTAGTTGGAAGTGGGGTGTAATAGTTTTGGAAGTGTTTACTTATATTTATCCACATAATATATATTTTGATTCTTGAACCCAAAAGTCTAGTGGTCGTAGGCGATAATTAAACATTACGGTACGGATTTAGAATGTAATTGGATGAAATAGGCTTTATTGTACACCAAATTAGTTACTTAAACTATTTACAAATAAAATAACTATTGGATCATCATCATCAGCCTTTTAATGTTTCCACTGCTGGGACCCAGGCCTCCTCTCTGTGGGATCCCCTCTGATGGGCCGTAATCCACCACGCAGGCCCAGAGCGGGTTGGTGGATGTCACATGTCTTCAATTTTTTGGTTCTAGGACAAGCCGGTTTCCTCACTATATTTACTTTCACCGTTTTGAGAGCAGTAATGATGAAATAATTTACACACAGTAAAGTGCTTTCCTGGGTTCGAACCTACGACCTACAACTTGCAAGTCGCGGCTGATACTACTTGGCCACCACTGCTTACCTGCTTAATTGTGTCTCAAACACAGATAGACCATAGCCTGGATTAGAAAATAGAAAGAAAGAAAAGTTGCGTGGGACACCTATTACGTATGAAATCGATAGGCCGCAGGACTGAAGACATTGGATACTTTTTATCCCAGATATGATAAAACTAGTGATAAAATAAAACTTCCTTGTTCCTTAAAAAATTATTGACGCTAAAAAATATAAAGAATGCAATTTACATTGAGAATGCTCAAGATTTCACAACTGCCTACAACAAATAAATGAAACTGCAATTCGGCCACTTATGAGGAACTCGTGCGAACATGCATTCAGGGTTTTATGGATTTTCTCTTCCTTATTTTAAGTAGACTAACAAGTTACCCAGGTTCGTACGTGTGAAATTCTATGTAGCACTAGGTTATTCCTGTGGTGTCAATACTGTGGCCTATGCCAGAAGATCCGTGTAATTGCCGGCATAAAAAGCAGCTATGGCACTCAGCGAAAATGTAATTTCTATTTTTTCCTTTAGATTTGTTTAAAGAATTTTCGTTGACAAAAAATAAAAATAAAATTTGTTTTATTACAATATTATTCTATTATCTTTTAGGTCTATTGCAACAGATTCAATCTTGCCTACTAATATTACGGATCAACACTAATTCTACGATGTCTTAGCTCTGAGGCACCAGGCAAGTGCTTATAAAAAGCGTGCCAAAGCATAGTTGCTCTTGATTGCTGCCAGGGGCGTGCTTGTGATTTGTTTTGACGTCCGTAATATTGACTAGACCCGACATATATATTAACTATTGATTCATGTACCTACATTAATTGTAACTAATAGTTTTGCATTAAAAAAATAATCAAAACACGATATTTTTCCGCTACTTTTGGATACGCCTCCACAAAATATTTATAAATGTCCTTGATGTCATGTGCTAACTAGGGATGTCCTGAGCAAAAACGATTGCAAAAAGCCCAAAATATATGGGAATTTACCACGTCAAAATTTAAGTAGCGTATGTCATCGCCATACATTTTGAACGTTTTGAGTTGTTGCTGATAGAATTTCACTTTCTCTAGGTCCTAAGCCTTAAAGTAAGAAACGCAGCTGCTGTCTCCAGCTTTTATTTAATTTTGGATTGTAATTCTGCGACAACTATATAACTATACCAGATGCCACCCACAGCTCCACCCGCGTTAAATTAGTACTGCCCACACTTCACTAAATTATACCTTACGTGTTATTCTGATGTATAAACTATAACACTGTAAAGTTTCATCAAAATCATTTCAGTAGTTTTTGCGTGAAAGATATTGGGACATACATCCATCCATCCATCCTCACAAACTTTTGCATTTATAATAGTAGTAAGATTATATAGACAGAAAATGTATGAGTACTTCTCGAATCGAACTCTAAGAATGGTGCTACATCAATCTGATCGTCACTCCTTCAAAGTGTACGTATATAAGTATATAAATCATTCCTTAAACAATTACTAAAGTTTTAAGACTAGACTTAACAAATTAAGCCAGAAGATTTGTTAATCTAAACTTCTAAACATTACTATCTCTCAATTCTTTGAACAACTTTAAAACTTTAAGTTTCTTGAAAACTGGGAAAACAATACTAACTTAGATTTTCTCTTATCCCAGAAATTAAGACTTTGTGTGTCTAGGTCTTATCTTTCCTTTAACAACTTGAGATTACCAAAGAAATATAATTGATCATTCAATGAAAAAAGTATGGGCAAAGGTAGGTGCCACAGACTAGGGATGGAATTAATTGGATATTCGAAAAAAATTAATTTTTCATCCAATAACTTGGCAGTCTTTTCGATGGATCATCTGGTGGGTTGTTTTTACTGTCCAGAATGAATATCTCTGGTATTGCTGATAAGAATGGAAAAAAAAACAGATATTGATTCCAGGATTTGACAAACTTAAACATGACTTGTTTACAAATGAAGAAGTGGTGGTAAAACTAGTTGTAACTGGCTTCGCATTCTATGAGAACTATACACTATGCTAAGCAAACTCAAGGTTAACGTGTTACCACTGGTGTTTGGCTTTCTATATGAACCCCTTAGGGAAATAAATACGTGATGATTTTAGTATAACATTGTACGATTCAGACCTAAATTCTAAAACAAAGACATAAATCTCTTATGAAAACTAGATTAAAAGCGAGATTAGTACTAAAACTGTCAGCAAAGTGGATTGACTAAGCTTATCTGTGTCGAAAATATAAGTATAATCGACTAACTTCCCTTTTTCCCTTGTTACCCAATTCCGCTCGCTCACGGTCCCTGAATGGTTGACGTGGAAAATGACAGACATGACAGTTCGACAGACCTTCTCGATAAGTGAAGGAAAGGAGTAATTGTGAGAAAATACCTACTTGTAAATATTTGGAGGGAAAATGCCGAGGAGGCTAGTTTAGTGTGTATTAGATTTGCAAAATGCAATGATGATTACTACAGATCTGCAAAATAACATCTTTTTAGGGTTCCGTACCCAAAGGGTAAAAAGGGACCCTATTACTAAGACTCCACTGTCCGTCTGTCTGTCACCAGGCTGTATCTTATGATAGCTACACAGTTGAAAATTTCACAGATGATGCATTTCTGTTGCCGCTATAACAACAAATACTAAAAACAGAATGAAATAAATATATAAGTGGGGCTCCAATATACGACTCGCACTTGGCTGGTTTTTTTTTGTATTAAATATATTTGCAGAGTATTTTAAAAAGTTGTTTTTAATTCTGTTTTGGAAATATTTTGTTTATTTTTTTATCTTGTCTGTTACCGCACATCGTAATATTAATAATTGTAATTTTTATGGATTAAAATGTACAGTACCTATATCATCTACCTATCTAATAACTCTAATGAAGCCAGTTTGATAAATATTTTACTGTCCAGCATTTAGTATTTGAACTTAAATCTCAGCATCAGGTCTCAGTCCAAGAAAGCTTGCAGTCTATTCTCTATTAATCAGCATATGATCATTCAATTACGAATTTACGAATAGACAAATATAAAAAGTACCCACATGTTTATCCATACCAAACCCAATAGGTATAAAGTTCATTCGTCGGTTATTATATTACAGTGACGACCTTTCCTGAGCGAATTTTCACGCAAAAGTGTTATAGAATCACAAATGAAATTATAGGAATCCATGTTATGTTTTTCACGCGGCTGGGCTAAATGGACCGGATAACGAATGATCCTTGTCTTGCCGACGATCCCTTATTTGACTTTAGGTGTTGTCAGTTTGTTCTCATTAGTCGGTAAAAAAAAGAAAAAAAAAAATTGATTCCTTAGTGTTTGTTATATACAACCGTAAATAAATTGACAAATTATAAAGCAACATTTCTGCACTTTCCTTTGTGAAATTCTTTAATTTGCTCCTCACATTCTAGTTTCTTGTATAAATCAACATTTATGGACAAAATGGATGAATGATTAAGTCGTGAGTTTAACATCGTCGTTCTGTATTTTCTCTATATATGCCATCCGCTTTCTATATCAATATGTTGCATGCAGATTATTTTTTTGTTTTGGTACATTTCTCATATACTTGACTTCTTTGATTTAAATCCGTATTCAGTTTATCCAGTGCAACGTTTAGCTTGACTATATTAAACTTTTCTGCGCCGTGTACTGCAACTTTCTCTATAGAATTTTCAGAATACTTTGATGTAATGTTCTTTGCAATCCTTTAGCTTCTGATCTGATTGTTGCCTTATGTTGCTAACAAACTCTTTTAATGAACCAATTAAATAGAGATGGGCGTTTTCTGTTTTTTGCGCTAACGGTTATGTACCGTTATACAGTTTTCATATCGATATTGAAAACGGTTTTCAGATATTGATATCAGTAGGACAGTTTGCAAAATTAACATGTTATTTAGATGAGCTAACTAACAGCAAACGCAAACTAACTCTTTTATAGTTATAGACAAATGACAGCTGTATTAAACAGTATGTTTTGGTAACAGGTTTAAGCTTTTTATGCCATCCTTATAATTACGGGATAGAATTCAAAATGGAACGGACTGTAAAAAGGGGTTTTTAAATATTTCTTTCTTATTTTAAATGGAGTTACCTCGTATTTACTGCATCTCTTTTATACCAATAAAAGAATATATATATATATATATATATTTTAATATTATTAAATTGTGAATTCTTTAAAATGTGTGAACTTGTGGTTGTTGTTACACTTAGGTTAATTTACTTGTATATTAATCTGTGGAAATTGTTTCTGGATTTTGTTAAAATAATTCTATGCTTATGTTTATTATTGCATCTGTTTGTTTCCCAAATAAAATAAAATAAAAATAAAATAAATCTTTATTCGTGCCCATCGTTTGTGATGTTTGCGTTTTTTTCGTAGTTCGTTCGTTTTAGCATTGTTACGGATTTAAGTTTTGACTTATTCGTTCTCTCACGCAAGTAGAGATTTTGATTCGATACAGTTTTATGATATCGGTAATATAGATATCGATATGATATGATATCTCACTGTTGTAGTATAACGCTGGCCATTTTTATGAAGGCTATCTTTTTGAATGAAGTACTCTCTATCAGCGCTGTTTCTGTCCATCTGTTTAGAAAAATATATGTCATGTGTCTGTAAAATAATATATTAAATGATTTTACATTATTTGCACTGCGCCCGTAAAGCTTATTTTTATACCTAGTAAAACTAACACATATCCGATAAGTTACGTTTTGATATATCGGACCCATCCCCACAATTTCGGAGATGTTCGATTATGGGCCATCACTATGTACACAACATAGATAAATAGGAAAAAAATAAACGAATGCCTTAAAAATACTAACAAATTAATTTGAAGAAGGGTACAAGCGTAAAAAACCGGCCAAGTGCGAGTCAGACTCGCGCACGAAGGGTTCCGTACTTGGTAAATTGCGGGTTACGATTTATGACGTATTAAAAAAAAACTACTGAATAGATCTCGTTCAAACCAATTTTCGGTGGCAGTTTACATGGTAATGTACATCATATTTTTTTTTTAGTTTTATCATCTTATTTTAGAAGTTACAGGGGGGGGGGACACATTTTACCACTTTGGAAGTGTCTCTCACGCAAACTGTTCAGCTTAGAAAAAAATGATATTAGAAACCTCAATATCATTTTTGAAGACCTATCCAGAGATACCCCACACGTATGGGTTTGATGAAAAAAAATATTTTTAGTTTCAGTTTCAAGTATGGGAACCCCCAAAATTTATTGTTTTTTTTTATTTTTGTGTGAAAATCTTAATGGTGTTCACAGAATACATCAACTTACTAAGTTTCAATATTATAGTTCTTATAGTTTCGGAAAAAAGTGGCTGTGACATACGGACGGACAGACAGACAGACAGACATGACGAATCTATAAGGGTTCCGATTTTTGCCTTTTGGCTACGGAACCCTAAAAATGATCATTTGAACAATTTTGTTATAAGATAACCCTATTTTTAGGGCAGCCATGACAGTTTTGTTTGACATGACGTTCGACGACTTTGACAGTTTTAAGAAGTGACTGACTTTGACAGTCTTTGAGTCTTTCTTTGAATTGGATATGTTTCGGTGTTTTTATTGATTGTTTTAGTTTTGCAACCCAGTTTGCTACTACGGATATTGATTGATTGCTTCTCTGTTGCAATTGAACTAGTGTTGATTTTTTTTAACGCAGATATTACGATGACACGTCAATCGAATGTCGTCATTTTTTGCATACTACTGATCTGATCCACCATGTTAATTAGAAGTTGTGTTGCGTTATTTGACAAAGTTAATTTGAGTTTACATTGAAACGAAGTAAAATTAAAGAAAATTAACAATAAAAAACGGTTACTTTAATATATAGTGGTTTTTCATAAAGTGTACCTGTAGACCTGGCCCAGGCTCCATACATTTCTGGAACATCTCCTGTATATCCTTCACAAATATCTAAACCAGAGCTCTGTATTTTTTTATTAAATAAATTAAATGTTTCCAAAATTTATTCCCAAAAAATAATCCAAATTGTAGTTTCGAATTTTGCCAGTTTATTAAATAAAGTATTTGCCTCTTTTCGGCAATCAGCCTTTTCCACTTAAGGCGGTACCCCGAGCAAAACGCCGCGCAAGCCGTTTTTCGTGCTGTTTTTAGGAGCTATCTACTCGTTATTCAAAAAAATAAAAAAACTTTTTTGCAAAAAAATACTACCGACTTCCAAATGAAAAACTACAAAGTGAAAAATAACTTAACTTTTGGAAGTCGGTGTCTTTCGTAGGTACCATTTTTTTTGCGATATGGACACCGACTTCCAAAAGTTAAGTTATTTTTCACTTTGTAGTTTTTCATTTGGAAGTCGGTAGTATTTTTTTGCAAAAAAGTTTTTTTATTTTTCCCTTTTTAGTTTTACCTAACTAATAGCAAGTTGTTTATTAAGGTCCCTATAACTCCACAATAGATTAACCGAATAATATGAAACTTGAACATAAACGGTGAAATGAGAGATCTGTGTACCCCTTTAGAGCGTACTGGCGTGATGTTATGTTATGAAATGGTATAAACAACAAACAGACATGCGATTGCAGCAATTCCGAGAGTTTTGCCGTTATTTATTGAAGAGTTCTGTTGTGTATCTCCGAAGTTCTTCACCAGACCTTCACCAAATTAAAATGGGACCAATTTCGAAACATACTCTTTCAAACAAAAAAAAAAATTTCAAAATCGGTCCACAATTGACAGAGATATCGGTGAACATACAAAAAAAAACATAAAGTCGAACATAGAACCTCCTCCTTTTTTTGTAAGTCGGTTAAAAAGAAATATCAATAAATAAAAATACATTAAATTTATACATAATATTGATTCTAAAATGGTAGATTTCGTTTTTTTTTTAATGTTGTATATATTTCACTAATCTCCTTTCAAAAAAAAAACAAAATTGAGAAATAATTATTGATAGCATGCATCTCTTCGTAAAGTGTTCATTAATTATTTTTGTACTAACACATAAGGATAGGCAATTTAATAACGAACATTTTGGTAGTATTTTTTTTTTCAAAAGACCAAAATTTGATTTTATAAAGACTTTATTCTAAAATTTGGGCGTATTCACTACTGTAATTCATGCGCCACCAGTGCCGCTAGACCAATAGGAATGCTCATATCGCATGCCGATTTTTTGGTCAGGGTACCGTCTTAATTTTCGCAAAAACTATTCAAAATTTTATAATGTTATCATATTTACTTTTTAAAGCTTTAACAGCATCGTAGTGGCAAGCCCATCTAGTCTGCCTTACCTAAACTTTTTAACGTAAATTTCAGTTTTGTTTCACGATTTAACAATTGCCATATATGGGTTGAAGAAGAAAAGGAAACGTATATTTTTTGCACTACTGCAAAAAGTTTACGATTTCTGTTCCAACCTTCACGGATTCTGCACCAACTAGGTTAAGAGAAAGCGCAGCACATATTACATAATCCGCAGATTTATTCTTTGTTTTAGTAATGCTTGTACACTATTGTAGCGATCCGCCATTTTAGCAGCGTTGTCGTATGGCTGTCCCCTACTGTTATCCAAGGGTAATCCATTTTTTTCCAAAAAGTCTTGTAAAACCTTAAATAAATGTAAGCTAGTATGACTACTAATTTTAACGAACGATACACATCTTTCGTACACTTTTCGTCGTCCGTAAAAAAACGACGCGGAAATTCCCGTTCCGTTTGATAGAGATGCATACCGGCAGGCTTATTACGTATGAAACAGCAATTAACAATATTTGCGCAGAGATTGTACAATCATCGCGCGAATATCGCTTTACGTCAAAAAATTGGAAGGCTTATTTTTGCGATTTAATTGCTCTTCAATCGCGAATCCGCATTATATATGAGCTATAGCCACACCATAATAATTTTACGACAGCACTGCTAACAATAAAAATCTGTTAACTGAAATGTGCATTTATCGCAAGGTGATCGCGATAATTTCGTATTACGTATGGTTTTTGACAGCAGAGCGACAGCGATCGGCAAGCAAATGTGGCTGTCAAATTGCGATTACTTTTTCCCTTGTTGTTGGTCGATTGCCAATCGCTCGCTGATGGCTGAGTAGGTACAGAAGTTTTTGGCGGCTTTTATCGTATGTTATTTTGTGGCTACTTTAAGTAACCGCAAATTAGAATAATAATATAAGAATAAATATTGAAATAACAAATTCCTAGTGAATATTGTGAATGTAAATGACAAATTGGTGTTGTTTTGTGTCGCAACTGTACTATTTGTTGAATCATTGAAACAGAAGTGATCACGGTAAAGTGGAGTTTTTTTTTTATATACAATATAAAAAAATCCTATGTTGGGTACCTGAGCGAAGTTTATATGTTTACTACTAAATACTTACAAACACATGAGAATGTGATAAGTCCGCAATAAGTATCTTCTATTATAATATGGCAAACACCGATGTCGACTATTCTGCCAATGTCTAAATTAAATTTGAAAAATCTTTTTTACGTTTCATAGCTCAAATACGAGATAATGTAGTCTACTAAGTGATGTTCTTATGCGTTATCGATTCAATTTTTAAAACAATCGACAATTCGAAGAAATTTTAATTGATTTTACACATTGACATACATGTAAATAAAATGCAAATTTCAAATTTTCACTGCCATATTTACTTTACACAAATACTTTACATCTGCGAATATGAATTTATCGGAATATTGGAGCTAAATAGTAATCAAATTGACTATTGTAAAAAACAGCCTCCACGAAGTGTTGCTCTTTCATAAGCTGGTTAATTCATCAAACGATACATCTGCGATACATTTTATAAATCATCGGACAGATAAAATAGCTTCTGTTAAAAGTGACTGTCAAAAAAAATACTTGACTTAGTAGCCAGGTCACTAAATTGATCGCGCAATAATTGTAGAATTATTGCTACTCGCTGTTCTTTACGGGGAGTTCAGGGTTGCCAACCCGTAGGCGGGCATTACACATTTAATCTGGATCACGATCCGCTATATTTTTCCAAAACTGTGTTTCTTTATCTCCTACTAGATATAAATAATAAAAAATTCTAAATAAAAATGATAAATAATGGTACTTATAAATAATTATAGCAAGATAGAAAGAGACAGAGTCTGAGCGGGAAACAGCGGAGCACGATCGAGATCGAATGAATGTGTAATGGCAGCCGAACATTTTAAGTGTCAGTTCGAAGTACCAACGCTTAACGTCGCCATTGACTTGAATTAAATGAATTGAATAGGTTTAATTAATCGCAGGATTCGCAGGGCTGCAAACCTTACGATCTGTTTATTTTATTAAAATTATGGATTTTTTCGCATTAACATCTTTTTTTAAGTTTGACTTGACTTAGCTGGGGGCCTCTTGAAACCACGTGGCCCTGGGCTGAAGCCTAAAAATCCGGAACAAACATCATAGGAACAAACCCGCAGGCTGAACTCAATGAATACGATCCATAATAAAACCTTTTTTGCAAAAAAATACTACCGACTTCCAAATGAAAAACTACAAAGTGAAAATAATTTTATTTTTGGAAGTCGGTGACTTTCGTAGATACCAATTATTTGCGATATGGACACCGACTTCCAAAAATAAAGTTATTTTTCACTTTGTAGTTTTTCATTTGGAAGTCGGTAGTATTTTTTTGTAAAAAAGGTTTTATTTTTCCCTTTTTAGTTTTACCTACCTAATAGGCAAGTTGTTTACTAAGTACCTATTACGGCCAGAACAGATTACCCGAAAAACATGAAAATTTAACATAACCGTCGAAATTAGAGTTCTGCGTACCCCTTTCAGTATACTGGCGTGATGTTATGTTATGAAATGGTATAAACAATAAACAGACATGCGATTGATGCAATCCCGAATGATTTGCCGTTATTTATTGAAGAGTTCTGTTGTATATCTCCGAAGTTCTTCATCAGATCTTTAACAAATTAAAATGGGACCAATTTCGGAACATGTTCTTTCAAACAAAAAAAGAATTTTCAAAATCGGTCCACAATTGGCGATATCGGTGAACATACATAAAAAAAAAAAAAATACATACAAGAAGTCGAACATAGAACCTCCTCCTTTTTGGTAAGTCGCTTAAAAAGACTAAATAGGTCTACATATGCATACTAAATAGAAACCTAAAAATATATAACTAATACGAAAATAACATTATCAAAGCAAAAAGGTTCTAGTTTGCACAAACTGCCACCCGTTACATATTATACACTAGCTGACCCCCGCGGCTTCGCTCCCGTCAACTGGCTACCTACCTACCTACCTCCTACTAGGTAGGTAGGACCCTACTACTACTACCCTACCTATCAATTTGTTGAACTATTTATTTGAATAAGAAATAATATTACTAATATACGAATGTAACCAATTTTTGTTTCTACCGGCGGTGGCGATCTAATTAAAATTTAGAACGTAAAAGCTTTTATTGTGAACCAATCTTAAAAGATAAACATATGCTGTCCCAGACTTTTTTTTAGGACATTTAAAGAGGAACAATTCCATGATACATGATATTTGCGTAACATAAACCGTTTACGCAGCGGACGCAAAGGAAGCTCTCAAAAAGGAATATTTTTCCGTTTTTGCAACATTTTTCATTTATGCTCGGCTCCTATTGGTTGTAGCGTGATGTTATATAGCCTATAACCTTCCTCGATAAATCGACTATCCAAAACAAAAATAATTTTTCAATTCCAACCAGTAGTTCCTGAGATTAGCGCGTTCAAACAAACAAACAAGCAAACTCTTCAGCTTTATAATATTAGTATAGATACATGCTAAAGAAATACAAAACAAAAAAAAAAAAAAAACTGTATACCCAGCATTGTTTTATGACTTTTGTTAGTCTGTTTCATTTGCGCTATGAGGTAAGGTAGCAATTCACAGCTGTCCGATCCAAAGCTACAGCTTGTAGCTTTGCTTTGTGTGAAAATGTAGGTGGGGTCATCACCTAGGGCGCTGTACGCAGGCGATTCATTTCTGCCAACATAATCATAATGCAAAGTCCGATAATATGTTATCGCTGTAGAGATCTTTGTCCTTTCCTGCACTTCCCACTCAATCGGTTAGGCCAGTCAACCCCATTTTCTTACTTCGGCTACTGAATAGAAATATGTAACACTACCTTTTTATGCGTGCGTGTAAACTACCTTATTTTACGAACTATAAAGTTGACTATGACATTCGGCAATAGTGTAATATTATCGTAATTGGTTCAGTAGGTACAAGTACATCCCCCCCGGTGGGTTCCTGCATAGTCGAGGCAGGGGGCTCAGTAGCCGTGACTTGGTCACCCGCGATGAAGCGAAGAGGAACCCGAGGAGGGGCCACTCCTCAGGGCTTTTGCCGATTAAGCCGACGACATGGCGGCCAATAAGTAGGTTGCGGTGCCGCTTAATAGCAAAGGCAACATCGCAACTGAGGCGAGCAGCGATGTCGTTTGGAGCTTCCAGGTCCCATATGATATCGTGGCTGAGGATTGGAGGCAGCAGCGGGAGAGGAGTGCCGGTATTGCGGTGCGCCACTCTCCCTACCTTCCGCAGCCTTGACGGTGTCGCCGCCGTCTGATGGCTGACGTGATTGGCCGCAGGAGCTGATTGCAACAGTGCTGCTAACATGTCAAAGCTCTCCTCACAGTGGACGGTCGACCTTACTATTGTTACAAAAAGAAAATACTTATCTAACACTCGAATAATGTTGACCATTTGTAAGGGTTTGTTCAGACGGCGACACATATGTCGCCTATGTATGAGTAATGGATCGTATCGGGACACGGGGGTGACGCAACGGAAGTATGGCGGGTCGTGACGTTTATTTATGTTGGGTTAGATGCTCATGGTAGTGAGAGAAAACTTAGTTACGTATGGATTGAGTGTAGTTCATGAAAAAATTATGAGTTACTTTGGAAGAGACTAAGATTGTGTTTCTTTTAGAAATAAGGAAATTTTCTTCAGATATTTGTCACAAATACACAAAACAGAAATATGGAAGACATGAGGTGCCTCATAAACTATAAAACGATTAGTTCATTGCCAGTATTTCATGAAATATGCATAAGACGATTCAACACTGTTATATATTGCCTTCGATGTCATTTTATGATCGGTTAAGCTTTAGTAAAGCTTAATGGTAAGCATATCTAACTTAGAATTAGCCAAAAGTTTATAATAATTTTGTATATTTAGGCGTCTATCTCATGTTTCAGTAATAATATTAAAGTTGAAGAGATAAGCTGTGTTTACAATAACGATCAAAACCAAAAACTGTCTTTATACATTCGAAGATGAGCAAAATTAAACTCCAAACGTAAACATTGAACTTAAGCTCCCATTAAGAACACGTACGTAATATTATTACTCCCATAATCAACCCACTCACAACATTTTAATTAGTCTAACTTTACACAAACACCGATACAGTAGAAGCAGTAAGATTCAAGCGGAAAGTCGACGTACTTTTGCAGTAACTTAGCGACAATGTGACAACACAAATGTGTCTCTGTCTGAACAAGTCCTTCTTACCCTCACTGTTAAGAGGGGACTCTAGTGAGACTTTCTCCATACAAACTCATTCTGCTGTTTTCTTTGTGGATAATGCCTCTAGAGCAATGATTTTTTTCCATAAAATCTAGGTCTAAATAATACGTGCCTGCATAATTTCCTTTTTTCCAAAACATAATCACAAAAAGAAATATGACAATCCAAAAATCCGAAAAAAATGCCTGTTTTTACCGCCATGTTCAGAAGACTTTCAGATAAAATTTATAAGTTTTTAACAAAAAAGGAAATAATAGGAGTATAGATATACTTTTCTTCTAAATTTTGATATAAGAATTTTTTAGATCAGACCAGTTTTCATGAAGAAAACAGCAGAATACGAAACGTCTTTTAGTCAAAGTTTTTGTAGGTAAAATCAGCCTGAGCTGCAGTTGTCCCTTTCGCACTTTACGGGGTGAGGTTGGAGGTGACGCGACGGCAATAGTTTCTTCAAATACCTATTTTTCAAATTCCTGTTGACTAGAGTCCGCTCTTAAGACTAATTTCAAGTATGCGAACCGTTAAATTCGGTCTCGAAACTTTGAGACTCAATGTAAATGGTGAGGAAACTTTTGGTCAGTGATTCTCGAAGTTTTTTAATGATTTAATGAATTACTTAAGTGCTCATAAATGCTGTTGGTCTTTGGGACCGAGTTCTTAGTTATACTCTCTCCTTGTCCGAGACGGTTTAACGAGTAGTAAGCTGTTTGTACCAGCGCCAAGTCACAACTTTAAAGCTAAAAAATAAATGTAAGTTTCCTCGTGTCACATCTCTACTTACTTGTCATTACGGTTTTTTGTGCAGCGCTGTCACTTATTCCTCGTGATAAAAATGTTATTTTTATTGTTTTTGTACGATATTAATAGCCTATAACAATATTATATCAGTGTTATTATGAAGTGTTACGTTGTGTTGCGTTTTAAAAAGAATCTTTATAGTTCTTTCTGTTATACAAACAACAAATATGATGCGCGGCTCACTCAAGGTCAAGGTTTGTTGTGTAAACATTACATTGAATCCTTGTTGGATTCATCATTACAGGTATGTTTTGAAATACTACTACTATACCCTTTGGAATTAGAGATCTTAAGTACGATAAAATAAACAATCGACGTTTAACCTAAAATGTATGCTAATGTTATCTAAAAACAATGCATATCCGCTTCCGGATATACTAGTATACGACCATAAATTTATATTTTTTATACTATGTTCTCTTCACATGTTCACATCCCCACGAATGAACGAACGAATTTTCAACTTTTTTCCTAACGATTTTTCTGCCTTGGTTTTTTCTGCCTTCTTGAAGTTGAAAGATTGTTTTTAGAAGTGTGTGTTAGTTACTTTGGATTTTAAAATGGGAAAAAGAAAAAGTAAAGATGCAAACCACCTCAAGAAAAAAATACGAAAACTAGAAGAAAAATTGAAGAATTTGCCTCAAGATTCAGAAGAAGAATCACCATGCCGCCCATCTTCACGGCAGTATACACCGCCGCCACCGCCGTCGGCAACTGAGACCGTGGTTATGGAGGAATCCATCAATATCAATGAAACAGAAGTCAACAATTATACAGGTCTGTCATACATTTCCCTTAGAATACCTAACTGATTTAAACTTCAAACGCCTGGGCCGCATATGAACATTATATTTTGACATCAGGCGCTATCACTAATGGATAGACAGTGTCTCACTACTTAACAAATCTTAATTAGAGCAGGCGCTATCACCTTGCGGTTAGACAATTCTCCTAGACATTATGCTGTGTAATATACCATTTATTGAAGCACTATCACTGAGCGGATAGACATTTCACTCCTTTTCTAAATAAAGTACAATATTTTTCAGAAAATGACCAACTTCCTGAAGAGTTTTTGCTGGCATTGGGCAAAGAGGGAGAGGAGAAAGAAGAGTTTGGTGATCCAATCCGACCTGAATTGGCCCTCCGCTGGACAAAAATAATGTCAGAAGGCCTGGGTAAGGATGGCCGAGACAAATTGATAGAAAAATACCCCACTCCATCTAACTTCCCTAATGCAGTTGCACCGGTAATGAACGCTGAGTTATTAGCTACTCTCTCGGAACCATCCGTTAAGAGAGACAGAAGAATAGTTTATAGACAGAATCTTATTGGAAACCTTATGACATGCTTGGGTCGTTCCCTAACAAACATACTGAAGGGCGACATAAATAGCAAGAAGCTTATTGAGGAGATAAACGATGCTGCTAAAATTGCATCAGAAATCCATCATCAAGACTCCTCCTCCAGGAAATTCTTTGCCCTATCAGGAGCTAGTAAAGTAAACCAGGAAGCAGTTAAAAGCACAAAAATTGATACATTTTTATTCGGAACAGACTGTGCAGATAAAATAAAAGCTGCACAGTCTATACAACGGACAAGTACACAGATTGCAGAAACCAGAAAGACCAAATCGACTACATCAACAATGACAAAGAGGCAGTTAAACTGGAGAGGCCCGCCGCAGAACCATCAGCTACAATACCAGCAAGCTCGCGGTGGGCAATTTCAACAGAACTCATACAAGAAACAGCCTCGATTCAATCAACCTCGCCAGACCAGACCAGACCAAGCCAGACCTCGCCCTCCAATCAAATCCAAGCCCAGGCACTACCGCTAGAAAATCAGGTACATGCAGGTCGACTTAAATATTTCATAAACAATTGGCTGCAGATTACAAACAACCCTGTAGTGTTAGGATGGATACAAGGTTATGATATTCCATTTACTAAAATACCAACATCTCATAATACTGAGCCACAACACTGGCCAAAAAATGAGAAAGAAATTATCTCTTCTGAGATTAAAAAGCTTTTAGATCTAGGAGCAATCTCTGAGTGTTCATACTGTGCTGACCAATTTACATCTCCCATATTTTTAGTACCAAAACCCAATGGCTCATTTAGATTTATTTTAAACTAGCTGACCCAGCAAACTTTGTTTTGCCATAAAAAGACCAAACATTTATCTACCCTACCTACCCGACCCTACACTACCCTACCCTACCCGACCCTACACTACCCTACCCTACCCTACACTACCCTACCCTACCCTACCCTACACTACCCTACCCGACCCTACACTACCCTACCCAACCCTACCCTACCCTACCCTACCCTACACTACCCTACCCTACCCTACCCTACCCTAACCTACCCGACCCTACACTACCCTACGCTACCCTACACTACCCTACGCTACCCTACATTACCCTACCCTACACTACCCTACCCTACCCGACCCTACACTACCCTACACTACCCTACCCTACACTACCCTACCCTACACTACACTACCCTACACTACACTACACTACCCTACACTACCCTACACTACCCTACACTACCCTACCCTACCCTACCCTACCCTACCCTACCCTACCCTATGTCCTTCTCCTGGTTCTAAGCTACCTCCCTGCCAATTTTCAGCTAAATCGATTCAGCCGTTCTTGAGTTATAAGTGAAGTAACTAACACGACTTTCTTTTATATATATAGATTTAAAGAAATTAAATCAATACAAAGATACAGAGCATTTCAAGCTAGAAGATATCAGAACAGCTTGTAAATTAATGTCAAAAAATTGTTACATGGCTTCAATAGATTTGAAGGAGGCCTACTTTTCAGTACCAATATCAGCAAATAGTAAAAAATTCTTAAGGTTCAAATTTGATGGTTTACTATACGAATTTAATGCTCTACCTTATGGCCTTTGTACAGCCCCTTTTGTTTTTACAAAACTTCTCAAACCAGTTAGTACATATTTACGAAATAAAAATATTTTATTAACATGTTATTTAGATGACAGTTTGTATTTTAATAAATGTCAACTTAAGTGTAGAAAAGATATTCAAATAGCATGTAAACTTTTACAAGATTTAGGTTTTACAATAAATTATGAAAAATGTGTTATAACACCTAGCCAAACATGCAAATATTTAGGTTTCATTTTGAATTCTACAGACCTCACATTGTCAGTTCCACATGAAAAACAATTAGTAATTCTAGATAGAATTAAATTATTTAGACACATTAATACTTGCAAAATAAGAGAATTTTCACAACTATTAGGATCACTTAATTTAATTTGTCCAGCCCTTCCATATGGTTGGCTATATACCAAAGTTTTAGAGATACAGAAATACCTAGCATTACTGAAATGTAATTACAATTATGAATCGCCTATGAATATCTCTCAAGTAATCAAATCAGAATTGAAATGGTGGCAACATAATATAAACAAAAGTAACCCAATTAAACAATATAATTTCCATGTAGAAATACACACCGATGCTTCTACCACAGGCTGGGGAGCTGTATGCAGTCACAAGAAAGCTTCTGGGTCATGGTCACGTTCAAAACAAGAACACCATATTAATTATTTAGAATTGAAAGCTGCTTTTTTAGGGCTTCAGTGTTTTACAAAAGATATATATAATTGCGAAATCTTATTGCGAATAGATAACACTACTGCAGTGGCATACATTAACAAAATGGGGGGACTGCAATTTCCACACCTCAATAATATCACAAGAGAGATTTGGCAATGGTGTGAAAATAGAAATATTTGGATTTTTGCTTCCTATATAAATACCAAAGATAATTTTGAAGCTGATAAAGAATCGAGGAAAATTGATATTGAATGGGAGCTTTCACAAAAAGCTTATTTGCAAATAACTGAACGGTTTGGCACTCCTGAAGTAGATTTATTTGCCTCTAGGAAAAATAAAAAGTGTGCAAAATTTGTTTCCTGGAAATGTGACCCAGAAGCATTCACTGTAGATGCTTTCACCCTCAGTTGGGCAAATATATTTTTCTATGCATTTCCACCTTTTTCATTATTGTTAAAATGTTTATATAAGATACAAAGAGATAAAGCCATGGGAATTTTAGTTTTTCCTTATTGGCCATCACAACCATGGTTCCCACTAATAAAATCTTTGTCCTGTGAGGATCTTATTGTTTTTAGTCCTAACAAGAGTCTATTATCATCTCCTTTCAGAGAATACCATCCCCTGCACCACCAGCTTACCCTGGCTGCAGGGCTGCTGTCAGCCAAGCGTTTATAAGGCGTGGAACACCACACTCTGCACTAAATTTGATGTTAAACAATAAATACATTCAGACAATATGATTCATCCCTAAAATTATGGTGGATGTTCTGCAGGGAGCACAATTTAGACACTTATCCTGATCTATTCCATATATTTTGAATTTCTTAACCAAGTGTTATCAAAATGGGGCGTCATATGGAACAATAAACACTACCAGGTCTGCATTATCCCTCCTGATGGGACCAAAAATTGGATCTGATGACAGGCTAAAACGGTTGATTATAGGAATCTTTCGGTCAAGACCACCAATGCCGAAGTATGACAGAACTTGGGATCCAGGCATAGTACTTAATCATCTAGCAGGGTGCTACCCAAATGAAGAAGTAACACTCGAAAAATTAACCAAAAAATTGGTCACTTTATTGGCATTAACTACTGGTCATCGTGTTCAAACCTTGTCAATGATAAAGATATCAAATATGAAATTCACTGACAGTGGTGTAGAAATATACATACCTGATATAATAAAAACATCCAGAAGAGGTAGCATACAACCAATGTTTCACTTGAAAACCTTCATCCAGAAGAAAGAAATTTGTCCTGTCAACACCATTAAATCTTATATGGATCAGACATGTTCTATAAGAAACAGTACAGAGGAATTAATTCTTACATTCAAGAAACCTTATAGAAATGCATCAACGCAGACTATAAGCCGTTGGATCAAGTTAATGTTGAAAGAAGCAGGAATTGATGTCACCATCTTCACAGCACATAGCACCAGACATGCATCAACATCTGCTGCAAACAGATCCGGTGTCAGTATTGATGTAATTAGAAAGGCTGCAGGGTGGTCTCAAAATTCTGCCATTTTTGCCAGGCATTACAATAGACCTATCAACCAAGATCCATCCCAGTTTAGTAGTGTGATATGTAACACTGTTATGACCTCGTAAATTGTTGATTATTTACCTTGCATTGTTACCAATTAATGTAACCTAATAATTTTGATTAATATTTAATAAATAATTATTATTTTTTATTACTAATTCTGGTTATTCACAACCTAACATCTACTCGTTAAACCGTCTCGGACAAGGAGAGAGTATAATTATAAGAGTAAACGAACTTACCTTAAGTGAAGTTCTATCTTAATTATACGAAGCTCCTTGTCCGAGACGGCAGTCCCAAAAAACCCTCCCACTAATACTCATTGAGTATTATCCCAATATTAGGGTTGTTCATAAACCTGTCTTTAAACGTAATGACAAGTAAGTAGAGATGTGACACGAGGAAACTAACATTTTTTTTTTTAGCTTTAAAGTTGTGACTTGGCGCTGGTACAAACAGCTTACTACTCGTTAAACCGTCTCGGACAAGGAGCTTCGTATAATTAAGATAGAACTTCACTTAAGGTAAGTTCGTTTAATCTTATAATTATATTTTAGAAAATTGCAGAGAAATGTTTATTCCATTACAAAGTTTTGTTCCTTTGTCTGGTATTCTGAGGTATATTAGGATAGCCAATTGCTATAGCATATTAGGAGAAATTAGAGATATTGTCTTTATTAAAAAAAGTTAGACGGGCTGGTGATAAATTTTTCCACGTTAGCATTTAATATGACAATCATTCAAACATGGCGGCAAAATATGCCTTATATAGGGTGCCGACCTAATCTAAACCACCACAGTTTTACATCAACAGATTTGGTTGTTTGGAATACAAGCAGAATATGATCTGAATTAGAACATAGGGTACTTTTATCCTGATAGTATACTTTCGTGGAATAACTCTTAACTTAATCGCTTGGGAAATCGCTGGCATAACCTAGTTAGCTCTAAATGGAAAGTCATGGGTAGAGCCTATGCTTAAAAAAAATATTCAGATCGATGCATAAAACTAAACACACATATGGCATCAATAACACTAAACAGTAACTAAACAAAGAATTAAAAGAATTAATACAATTATAATCACATCCTTAAGATGCACTCTTTATTTTTATTTTCTAGCTTCTGTCAGCGGCTTCGTCCACTTGAAAGCTTGAAAGTTGCGTATGTGCTTGCTAATCCAGACTATAATCTATCTTTGTGCGAAATTTCATCTACATCCATTCAGCCGTTTTGGCGTGATTGAGTAACAAAAATACATCTACACAAACATCCATCCCAACTTTCACATTTATAATATTAGTAGGATTTGGCAGAGGATTTCTTTAGCACCAGAACTACAGTTACTTATGTGTGATTAAAACGTTAGTAAGAATAATACTCAGATTTATATACAATTTATATTATATCTGCGTGAAATAAAAAAGTCGCTATTATACATGCCTTTTTTTTTTTTTTTTTTTAGCGTGGAGAAATGCTCATGCATACTGCGCTACCACGGGGAGATAGCGCAGTTATGTGGGACTCTAACCCACTAAAACTCCACGGTGTCCTCCTGTGTCGCTTACGGCGGGAACACGGGTACGCGTTAGCACTCACCGCGAACCCGCCGCGGCTGTCCGTCACCAGACCCTCCTCTGGGGAGTACCCCCCATCACTGGCGCACCAGAACACACTGTGCGCCGTGACCACCCCAGGGACCAAACCAGCACATGGGTGCCAGACGACCCCGTGTATGGCACCCTTGGTCCCCTTGTGACGGGTCAGGGTCAATGGCCCCGCCACCTACCATTTTTCGGCCGCAGGGGATAGGGAGAGCGGCTAACGCAATACCGTCACTCCTCTTCCCCTGCGGCCCCACCGCGTCGGCCATCAGACGGTGGCGACCCCGTCCAGGCCGCGAAAGGTAGGGAGAGCGGCGCACCGCAATACCGGCACTCCTCTCCCGCCGCGGCCTCCAACCCTCAGCCGCGACATCGTATGGGACCTGGGACGCTCCATAAGACATCGCGGCCCGCCTCAGTTGCGATGTCGCCTGTTACCAAGCGGCACCGCAACCTACTAGTTGGCCGCTACGTCGTCGGCTTATCGGCAAAAGCCCTGACGAGCGGCCCCTCCTCGGGTTCCTCTTCGCTTCACCGTGGGTGACCAAGCCACGGTTACTGAGCCCCCCCTGCATCGACAAAGCGGGAACCCACCGGGATGGGTATATATACATGTATACATGCCTATATATCGCATCACTTTTGAAGGTTTGGTACCTAAGGACCAGGTTCTTTTGTGTTCTATTGGTTAGTATGTAGTTGAAACAACACATTTTCTTAAGTAGTACTGGTCAGTGGCCCCAGCCCCGGCCACTAACCAGGTGCAGCTGAATACCAGTATTCAGCTGCAACTGACAACCACCTACAAGGAACAACCTTCCTCATGATATTTTTGGAGCTAAAGAGTTCAAAACTAAGGATAAACGTCCACATTTCATATTAAGACAGTCGATTAACTTTTCTACATAATTTTTAACTTCCTCACCAAAAGTTACTAAGCATAATCACAAAAGCTCTCCCTTCCAACAAAACCGAATTTCCTCCCAAACAATCTACTCGTAGATAGCAGCCGCACTCTGAATGAGATATGGAATCTATTACATAACGATATCATACATAAGGTACCAGGGCTGCAAAGCTCCAGAGAGACATTAGAGCGAAGGTAATGGTTTCAAGACAAAGAACTTGAGATTCGCACGAGAACATTTGTTTTGCGTTCCAGATTTTTGAAGGCCTCATAACCATAACATAATATCACGGCTGTATTAACATTAACATTCGAAACGGGATATTTACCATATTTACTGTTTGTTGCAAGTTTCCGATATTACCCAAACCCATGCAGTTAAAATACTTATATCACGGCTGTATTTCCTGAAGAGTTAGGTGGAGGTACTCATTTTATCAGACTGTTAGCCCCTGGGGGAGGCTCGCGGTTAAAACTATAAATTAACTAAACTATGCTTGTCGAGGTCAGTTTGTAGTCGGTTACATACCGAGATACCTTAGTGTCTCTAAAAGCACATTAATTTCGGTATCCGTTTATTTCGCTTGTCATTCCCATTGGTCCGCTGGGGTCATATTGCTGAGGGCGCTCATCTGTCAAAGGCCGCGCGGGCGATAACGCGCTATCGGCTGTTACCTTGTAATTTACCTTGGAATTTATCCACTTTTACCTTGTAATTTATTAGTAAATATTGTGTAAAGTCAGTGTAAGGGACATTTTCTAAGATTTGTGTGTACGTAAGAACATGCAAAAAACCTGATATGTTTCCTGAAAAAAAATATCCAATTGTGTTACTGTTCATTGCCAGTTTATGAAAAAGATTTGCACAAAATGGTAAAAAGCAAGAAACTTCCATGTTACAAGTTGGATTCAAAAGATCAACTCATCGTCAATAAAAACACATTTGGTTTTATCAGATACAGGGACAGCTGCACATTGCAAAGTTTATTTGCAATTTGGTGTGGAGAATCAAAAGACATAAAAATTGAGTGGATAGTAAGAGATGACAATTTTTGATTTTGATTTTGGAAACGAGAAATGGAACCATAACTAGTTTAATTTTATATGGAATTTTTGCTTCCTGAGTTGGTAGATCCCAGGTTTCCAAGAAATATGAGAATAAGAGACCCGTTATATATACAAAAAGCGATTAAAGAAAAAAAAGAACAAAATCGCATGTGGGGTATTTATCATTAGAACCCATTATCTATACCAATATTATTAAGAGGAAAGATTTTTTTGTTTGTTTGTTTGTACCGAATAGGCTCCGAAACTACTGGACCGATTTTAAAAATTCTTTCACCTATGGAAAGCTACATTATTCCCGAGTAACATAGGCTATAATTTTGACGGGAGCGAAGCCGCGGGGGTCAGCTAGTTTAAAATATGTTTATACGGAACCCACATTGCGTGAGTCCGGCTCGCACTGTGCCGGTTTTTATGTAAGTTAGTAATTACAGTCTTGATTAAAATTAAATCATTTCTAAAGTTTTGAGGATTTTCTCAGGCTATCGAGCTATGGGGTGAGAATGTTACTCTAAAAAGCTGAATTGATCTTGGTTAAATTTGAAAGAGGCTAGGGCCGAGTTTCTCATCGCTTGGATGAATTTTCAACAGCCAATCAAAGCAGATAACGCGTGCTTGACAATTTTTCACATTAATTCTGCGAAAATTTAGAGCTGAGAAACTCGGCCTAAGTAACTGGATAATTATGACTTTATGCTGTATTATTATTTATAATTAGCCATCATACGACGACTTCAGAACTCACGTATTTTAAATATTACCTATATTTGATTTAATTTTAACTGTATACATTGACAGATTTAAAGGGATTAATGATAATTTGTAGACTGTGAATCTTTCGATAGACTTTACGGTTAGTCAGAAGGCAGAAAGTCTGACGCCAGTCTTCTAAGTTGTATCGTGTTACCTAGTTATTGGGTTGTAGAGGTCAAGAAATAGTTTTGCTAAATATTATGTCATGTGCCTACTCACCCGGCAACTCTCACTCACAGAGAGGAACACAGGCCTACTCTTTGTGCCAGCAGTGGGACGTTGTGAACGTTACCCCATTTATGCTGTTACTCTATCCTAACATGTTAAATTGTCTGAATTGAACTAACAAGGTATAAATTGGTGAGCACACTATTGGTGAGCGCAAAGGTTGAAAAAAATCCCATGCAGGTCATAATTTCTCTACTCTAGCTTCAAAAAAGCCAGTTTCCCCGTCCCCAAAGTCTTTGTGCCCTAAATAATTGTCCTACTGTATATATATGTCCTACATAATTTATTATTGAAATGGACTTCGCAAGACGCACGGAATACTAAATTAATCGTGCAAACTTAAATATTTCAGCATATTTTCGAGTTTTTGTGAACTTGTAAATGATATTTTGTGTATATATGAAGCCAAGGCAGGTTTTCAATTGTTTCTGTTTGACTTAAGATCCTATGTCCCCTAGCTGGGGCAGAGGGCTTCCACAGTAGTCCTCCATCGAGACCGGTCTTGAGCTTCGCGCTTCACCTCGCTCCACGCCATTCCAATGCTTGTCGCTTCAGCTAATACGGTACGTCGCCAAGATTGACGGGGACGGCCTCGCTTCCTTTTTCCTTGAGGATTCCAATCTAAGGCCTGTTTAGGAATGTGATCGGAATCTCTCCGGAGCGTGTGACCAATCCAACTCCATTTACGCCGCTTGATCTGTCGGTCGATCGGGGTCTCGTTGCATCTCTCCAACAGCTCTACATTAGAGATGATCTCGGGCCCGTAAATTCCGAGGATGCGACGAAGACATCGGTTGACGAAGACCTGGATTTGGCGCGAGATGTCCTTTGTTACCTTCCACGTCTCGCACCCGTAGAGCAGCACGGATTTGACATTGGACCCGAAGACTTTGAGTTTAACCCTTCGGGTCAGTTTCCGCGATTGCCACACACGTCTCAGCTGCGCGAAGGTAGCTCGCGCTTTGGCAATCCGAGAAGCGATATCCTCTTCAGTTCCTCCAGTTTCTGACACGACGCTCCCGAGGTACGTGAATTTGTGGACGCGTTCCACAACCTCTGTGCCGATTAACATCGGTGTAGAATTCTTCACACCTGTACGCATCTCTTGAGTCTTTCGGATGTTAATTTTGAGCCCAGTTTTCGCCGCCTCCTGGCGCAGGTCGTTCAGTTTCGCTTGCATGTCAGCGTGTGTATGACTCAGCAGGCATAGATCATCGGCATAGTCCAGGTCTTCCAAGACGTTGGTCAATCCCCACTCTATCCCGCGACGCCTGCTATCGTGAGTGCGCAACATGATTCCATCGAGAACGATTATAAAAAGGAGGGGCGAAAGAAGACAGCCCTGACGGACACCAGCGTGCACTGCGATGTCCTCCGAAATGAGTCCTTCGTGAGTCACCTTGCAGGAATATTTTCTATAAATGCTCTCCAATAGGCGGACTATTTTTGACTGCACTCCAATGTCCAAAAGGCGGAACCAGATGCTGGACCACTTCAACGTATCAAAGGCCTTTTCGAAGTCGACAAAAGTAAGATAAATTTCCCTTTGCCATTCTGATGCCTGCTCAAGAATGATACGAAGAGTGTTGATCTGGTCCGTGCATGAGCGGCTCGAACGGAAACCCGCCTGCTCCCCGCGCAGAAGAGGCTCAACGGCCCTCGACAGCCTATCAAGGATTATTTTACAGAAGACCTTAGAGAGAGTCGACAGCAACATAATGCCCCTCCAGTTATCGCAACTACTAAGATCACCTTTCTTGGGCACGGTAATTAAAAGTCCCTTGTTCCAGTCGTCCGGGAGTTCTTCAGCGGTCCATATCCTTTCAATTAAAGGCGTCAGCACGTCGACAGCGGAGGCTAAGTCGGCTTGTAACATTTCCGCCGTAATGAGGTCGAGTCCAGGTGCTTTGCCAGCCTTCAAAGACAGGATCGCTTCAGTCACTTCAGAGGCTGACGGTGGTTTCGTATCAATGTCGAGCGGTCGAGGTGGCACAGAACCTATCCGCAGCGCGTCAGGTGTCAAAGATGTCGACGATCCGAAGACCTCCTCAAAGTGCTGGCGCCAGCGTTGCAGCCGCCCTTCCGACGTCGCAATAAGCTGCCCCTCCTTGGATTTAAGCGGCTTCTTCTTAAGCCCTCTGTTTCCTGCCAAGGTCTTCGTGGCTTTATACAGCTCCTTCAAGTTGCCGGTGTTCGCAGCATGTTGAGCACGATCAGCAATATCGTCAGCCCACCGCCGTCTGTCTGCACGCGTACTGCGATAAATCGCTTTGCGCTTCTGGCGGTATTGAGCGTTAAGGTCGGCTCGTTCGGCATCATCACGGGTCTCAAGCAGTTTGAGGTGTAATTTCTTTCTATCCTCAATGAGGCCCCACGTGTGAAGTGACATCCAGTCCTCGCGCGCATGTGTTGACTTGTGTCCAAGGACCACGGAACTGGTCTCCGTATAGGCATTTCTAATGCGGCTCCACTCCTCGTCCACTGAGTCTGCAGCATCCTCCAGTCCAGAGAACCGATTGCGTAGCTCAAGGCGAAACGCCTTACGGGTGTCCAAGTTAAACAGTTTGCCCACATCGTACCTTCGCCCTACCTTGCCGGGTTCTCCAGTTGCACGGGTTACCGCTACCTTGAGCCGAACTTCAGCAACTACCAAATGATGGTCACTATCTATATCGGCGCCCCTACCGACATCAAGCAATGAAGAACGCCATTTGGAGCAATACTCTTTGTGGCAGCAGTGGGACGTTGTGAACGTTACCCCATTTATGCTGTTACTCTATCCTAACATGTTAAATTGACTGAATTGAACAAACAAGGTATAAATTGGTGAGCACACTATTGGTGAGCGCAAAGGTTGAAAAAAATCCCATGCAGGTCATAATTTCTCTACTCTAGCTTCAAAAAAGCCAGTTTCCCCGTCCCCAAAGTCTTTGTGCCCTAAATAATTGTCCTACTGTATATATATGTCCTACATAATTTATTATTGAAATGGACTTCGCAAGACGCACGGAATAATAAATTAATCGTGCAAACTTGAATATTTCAGCATATTTTCGAGTTTTTGTAAACTTGTAAATGATATTTTGTGTATATATGAAGCCAAGGCAGGTTTTCAATTGTTTCTGTTTAGGTAATTGGATTTAATTTTATTGAACGGCCATACAAATCTCGTTTTTTATACAGAGTCAGGGTAAAAGCCACTTATCCACCAACCCGCACTGGGCCCGCGTGGTGGATTACGGCCCATTCCCTCTCAGAGAGAGGAGGCCTATGTCCCAGCAGTAGGAACATTAAAAGGCTGGTGAAGAAGAAGATGAAGGGAAAAAGCTGACTTAGGAACTATTCGGTCAGTCCATTTGTGTTTCTTTTTCATGATATATTTTTTTCCCGTCTGCTACCAAGAAAATCTTAATGAAAATCGGTAAAGGTGGTTTAACCGTAAACAAGTTACAAACCGAAACACTAATGAGGATCAATGTTGACTGAATCGAAGAAAAGTAACAAGGTCTTGATAACACTAACGAAATACAGAAGCTACCTGTCTAAATGGTTCGTGTACCCTAATAGAAAGATTTTAGGGTAACTAAATGTGTTCGGCAGTTTCAGGAAAAGATAATTTTTCTAAACTAGTATTATACATAGGTTATTTGTATATAATGGGAAAATACTCTAGAATTTGATACTGAACCAATTATAATAATGTTTTACAATGGTAGGCAGTATAGCTGCGTGTCATAGGCTAATGTTTATACCGGAAAAACGTGAGTGGTTCCTGTAGGATATAAAACAATTTTTTTCTTATGGATTTAAACGAGTGGTTTCTGCAGGATATAAAACATATATTTTCCTATAGATTTAAATGAGTGTTTCCTACAGGATATAAACATATTTTTCCTGCGGCTTTTTTATTTTTATGAATCTCTCTATCTATGTTTTTTTAGAGCAGTGATGGCCCAGTAGTAACAGCCCTGACTTACAATAAACTTCAAACCCAAACTGGACACGACTACCTCAATTTGTTAAAACCTCCACTAAATTTAGCATTCAATCTATTTCATTCAAAGAAAAATATCTTTCTCTACACTATTACCTTCCTTCTTAACACATGACAACCTTTCCTTCCTTCTTTCTTTATTTCCTTGAAGTCAATATATTCAGACTTTTTGGGTGGGAAATAACTCATACTACGCTATGGCCAGTAGATAGCGACGAATGACGTCATCAGTCACGTTGCAATGCCTCCGACAGACCTGATGATATTGTCTTTGAAGACGTCAGCCGATTTTGAGTTATTTTTGCCGGAACTATCTAGAAAAATAAACGTTGGGATTTTTTTTCGAAGTTGCATAACCTAACAAAATATTCTATATATTATTTATATTTAATTTAGATAGGACTTGAATGACCTGCCATTTAGTCAAGTGTCACAAGCGCCACTTATAAACATGTATGTCTAAGTAGCAGCCCGAAGCCCTGACCGATTATGATATGTTCGATTGATGGCAATAGGATTATCCCCCATTACATGAGAAGGTAGTACACCTCTACTGGGTCTAAACTTCAGAAATGACCGACGGACAAGACCACACCTCTTACTTACTTATATCTAAATTAGTAAGTATACATAGGAGTCGGTAATGACCATTTTCAGGTGAAAAGTCACCTACGCACGTATGGCGACTGACGGTGACTGACGTCACGTGTTCTTTAATTGATTGCCTTCAGCTACATGCGAGTTTTACGTCAGAAGAGTTTTGTTTGGGTTAGGAACATAGGAGAAAAGAGGGAGGCAATGAAAAGATTTACGTATTAGTACATTAAACAAAACAAATAGAAAGGGAATAGATAGCTAAAATGTTAATAGGTAAGGAAAATATTTTTATTTGTAGGTAATAATATTGAGCGCCCTTCCTCTCTCCTAGACACTGACTGTATCTAGAATGTTGCTGTGCCCGACAGGGTCCATAATTGTTTCTGTAACTTATATTTACCACCTGTGTGTACATTATGGATGCAATAAATTTAATTTGAATTTGAGTTACCTGTTAGATAAGGTTATTATGTAAGATGTGTGTTGTTGGAGAATGGAAATGGTTTGATAAACTGTTGAAACTGCTGTTACTTTGTTAAGATAATACCAAAAAAGGTGATGATTTATGCATGTGAAATATCTGTGTGAGAATGTGGGATAGTTGAGCTTTAGTATTGTTATAATATCAGCCAAAAAATCTGGGATGGCCTTCTTATAAATCTAATGAAACAATTTAATCTAACGCAGTCTCCTTCAGCTTTTTCAAATAACTCTCAATCTTACGAACACCGCAGCTGCTAAAGGAGTTGTTAACCAAAACATTGACCCCGAATCGCTAATAACTTAAAGTACCGATCAAATACATATAATCAACTTTTATCATAAACGACATTGAAAGAGCCATCGGTTTCACCCAAAACTTCGTAAAATATCTCTTTTACAACTAATTACTAAACGTTGTAATTCACCTTGATCATAAAATAAAACTTTCTACCGAAATTACAACATACATTTTACCCTAACCTGATTTAAATACTTTTAGTTCAAATGAGGGTAGTGTAATATTCGGAGTATACAGGCTGAACCAAAATGTTGATTACCATTTTGTAAATTTGTGCCATATGAATATGGTAATAGGCTCGCCCCGTATCACATGCCATTTAAAATAATTAAACATGGCTAAATGTTGGTGTACAATTGGAACTTCTCTGCTTAATCTTTCCGGGTATACACGCATGATGTCATTTTGTAGAAAAAAAATATGCTCGTTGTGATTTTTATTTAAAACTGCGTATTTCATTTCTAGGAAAAGTAATTACACCTTTAGTTGTATTCTTTTGGCGCTAAAAAAAATTGTTTCAAATTCCTGAAATTTATGCCAGAAAAGCCAAACTAATTTCTGGCATGGATTTCATTATAGTTTTTCTTCTAATTTACTGTTGAAGCTGCCATTAAGGCATTTGCCTAAAAAAAACACCTTGTATACAGTTATCTGACCACGGTAGTTCAAAAGCCGTTACAATAGGTTTTAACGGTGGTCTGTTATTAAACAACATGAAATTATGGGGTTGTATTGATTACCCAAGTTTGAGGGTGAAGGTTCATATCGGTGAAGTTACATAGTTAATGATAACAGGGGATAACGGTTCAGATTAGGGTTTGCAAATTAATAGCATCGTCGAGGTGGTAGATTCAAATCTAATTAGAAAAGGTAACTTACTTTTTTTTGAGTTTAGGCCATTATAGACTTAAATCTGGCAAGAAAACTGCCAACTTTGACCTGAAATTCCCAACATCTTTGTTCACTAAGCTGTGAATTACATAATGTGACTAATAGGTTTGGTTTCTTCCCTTTATGAAAAAAACATAAGAGTATGAAAATGGCTTCCTGAGCCCAAATGTAGGAAATAGTAAACAACCGATACAAAGTAATTTTATCTTCCCTACACATAATATTTAGTACCCTTAAAAACTATGCTAAAAATTCAATAAATGATTTGTTAATTTTAATAAGAGTTGCTTTAAATGAGCAAATAAAAGAAGTGATAAACAAAACTATCAAAATACTCTAAATATAGCAAGTATTTAATACTACCTTAAAAAATCGCTTGTTTGTAGTTACTTTCAGAGACAACAAAAATAAAAATTAATTTTTCATCTACTGACTACCGGAAAATATTACCTTCTTAGAGCTCTACAGTATACACGCGATTCTTTTAAAATTGTACACTTTTAACGATTTTTTTTAATAAAAATACACAACACACATTGCAATACAAAACAAAAATCTCATAGAAACAAACAGAGAATAATAAAACCACAGTTATATACCTCCGGAATAATAAAATCTCCACCATAAGTTACTCTCAAGTTACTCCGTGATTAAGCCATTATGTTCTAAAAAACCTGCCTTAATACTAAATATAACTTTCTTACATAAATACACAAGTTTTCTGGAACAAGGAATAGTAGGTAATATATTTCGGTTTTACTGATATTTCGTAGCGCATCGTAGCGTGAAGAGGAGCACTGTAGCTCATAGTCCGTAGACGCGGCTACGACGAAGTAAATTTTAATCTAGGCACATTTCGCGGGACTACAATATTTATACTGATCGGCCTTATTATTGGTGTGAGGATTCGTGTAGAGGAACTTTGAAAATCTTGTTGACGGAATATAGCTAAGGAATATGAATTTTAGTGGGTTATCGATAAGATAAAATAGTGAATTGTGAATGGCTGTCACTCTGGTCCATAAATAGTCACCTATGTAGCGGCACCAACGCCGTCACTAACGAACTAATGACATGACGTCACACAAAGCCTGCATCGCGCAAGTAAAGTTTTCGGTGCGATTTGAACACATACAACAGACTGACAATAACCGTTGGGCAGTTGCCCGGACCAGACCCAACACCCGTCTGGTCGGAAGATGCTCCCTTTTTAATGGAGGTTTGTAGGAGTTTACACCTGTTCCACTTGCCCCCAAACCTACAAAATTATGATAAAAGTTTGTTTGAAATTTGACCATAACCTAATATTTCAACAAAAGTTTATTTTAAGAATCAAGCAAAATCCGATACAAAATAATGTGAAAACGGAGACAAATATTTCAGCTTTTTAGCACGCGATCAATGTACATATTTCATCGGAAAAAGCTTTTGTCGCGAAAAGTTTTTGGTAGGGACTTCCTTAATTATAATTTTACAGGTTCATTAATTAATGTAACTGTAAACACTGATGTTTTTGAAGTACATTTTCTGTTCTTATTTTTTTTTGGATTGATATAAAATAAAACTTTAATCGACTGTTTCAAGTCTAGCTAGATTTTTATTGTGAAGATACCTAATTCTGGAAAGCATAATATTGTATATTATATCAAGTTGCTATCTACACTAATTTAATATAATATTGGTATTCTCTTCGGTTTGCGTTAAAGCCCTAATACTGAGAAAGTATTAAGATTAAGATTAAGAAAGTATTAAGATTAAGAAAGTAGTAAGATTTTCCAACTGAAATTTGTCAGTATTAGCCCGGAGCCTGGATTTGAATCCGGCTGATTGCAATATGCTCGCTCCCTATAGGGAGCTACGTGAGACTTGAACATACCTGTCAAACTTTGAGTAAACTATTAGATATCTTCACATCTGCCTTATCTTTCGGAGAATAGAAAAATTATGATAACATATTTATTTTTATTTCTTTGAAGTTACTTGTATATTTATGTATTATAATATCGGTAACAGTCAACTTTGTATTGTAATTTCATATAATATTTACCTTGAATATTCTCACATAATACCTGTAATTATCTCAGCGGTGTACAATAAAGTATAATACATAAATAAATAAATAATACAGCAGTTATTCCTTTTCTACAGTATGACCGTCTAAGTCCTGCGTATATTTCAGTGTAAATACTGTATTTTTATAGTCAAGCCATTCTCTCTGGAACTTGAAAATTTACACTTCTTACAAAATATAAGAGAGTAATAAATTATTTTCTGATGTTCGCAACTAACTTGAGAACTATTTTTCAGCTGGAAGTGGGCTGAAAAGTGCGGTTTCAGGACGAAAATAAAAACGATTTTTTATCTTAAATTGGGTTCAAGCTAACTAAAAACCAAACTTTTTGTTTTGTCAAGTAGCAGCTACAAATCTTTCCACGACATCGTATCTCATCCTTAGGTATCCCACACTTTTTCGCAGTCACAGAGAATAATTAAAATCCTCGCTCGGTGCTCTGTACGGGTATCCAGGCGTCCTAAAAACACTTGAAGTTTTAACACGCTTTCAAATTCATGCGCTGAAATTTAAAAATGTAAGCCTGAAATATTTTTTTAAATAGCGTATTAAAAAAAAAGTCTGTCACTCACCTTAAGTAGTCAGCGTTTTCTTATAACTCTCACAACCATAATAATAATCATGTATGCTCAAGCTACAAGACTCATAGTGACTGTAAACTTGGGGGTCTGTAAGTCAAGAGTTGAATAGGTTTCTTCTGGACAAGATTTCTCCATCGTCAATCACATTATCGCTTACCATCAGGCTAGGCAGTGGTCATACTCGAGCCTAGAAATATAAAAAATATCATAAAATATTCACATTTTATCTGATAAATACACTTGGCATCAGAATTAAGTATAGTTACAAAAGTCAAGCTTAATTTGGAATACAATTAATTTCAAAATTTTGGAATATTAATGGTGTTTTGAATTCACAGTTAGTTAATCTAAATATTAATATTTCAGACTACACAAAACTTTCCAGTCAAAAAATTTGCCGTACTACTATTCTCAGTAACTAACAGAGCACATAATCTTATTAAAATAACTAACAAATCTCAGAGCCCGACGAGACACGTCGTGTCTGGTAAATGTTGCAATCATGTGTGTACCCTTATTCAACGAGACTCATTAGTAATTTTCTTGATATCTGATCAGAAAATACTGGAAAACGGATTCTGACACGAGCCTGTTTTTAGTTACTAAGCCTACACAGTCTATCAGTCCAGCTGTCTATTATAGGGCAGTTTCTCTTATCTATATTGAACCGTTTTAAGTAGCTAGTCAAATTCCAGCCATATTGACACATTCTGTGGTATATCATACACCCTTGATTATTTTTATCGCCTTTTTGTAATCTAGGCGACAAAATCTCTTCGTGTAAATGAGCTTTAACCAATATGCTAGCTTGAAATTTGGTGGTCTCATAAATTTTAATTCCATTACATGATTTACATCTACTGACGGATGTCGGCTGGTGATCGCAATCAGCTACGAATGGTATTAATATTGTATTAGTGAAGAAAGTTTTGGCTTGGAACTAATTGTGGGCCGTGACCTAGTTTGGAATTTGAATTCAGTTTATTAGTAATCAATGTGTTTTTGTTTCTGGAATTTCTTAGTAGCAACCCGTAGACCGGTTTTGTGGCCATTTGATGGCAACAGGCTCGCCTCTACAACATCGACATACTTATCTAGCGAAATAGAGCTGTACCTCTGCTTGCTCTTTTGTGGAATACAGGCGTGATGTTATGTATTTATTAGCTTATCGGGATATAATAAATATATAAATTAACGTAATAGGATGTTGATAGAGTCACCAGGCAGGTATGGCTATCTCCCAAGGCTTCTCTCCTGTGGTTCAGGCACCATGCTGTGTTAGGTGGCATTCAACGATAGTGTAGATTTATAACAGTTTAAGATTTTTTGTGATCGATTCGAGATCGAAATTACCTCCAAAAAACCTACAACTTTGCCTCTTTACAATATCGGTTTAAATTTAACCGCTCTTAATCACAGAATTAACTCCGTATATAGTTAGCCATAGTATCAGATTCACAGGACTGACCACATTCACTGGTTGTTATCACATATTATTTATAACGTAATTGGCCTGATCAAATGTTGAATAATGTCCATTTACGTTGGTTAACTAATCCTCTTTATAAAGACAGATAGATAGTTGGATTAATTTGAAATGATCACTGTTGTTCGCCGGTTGCGAGAAGCACAGGACCGGTCGATGTGGCGTGGCTTGTGGGGACTCTGTTGTGGAATGAAAGAATTTAAGAGTTTTCTTAAGCAAATCTTACCGATTTATATTAGATTTTTGATGGACTGGTTGATTTTCTCGCAAATCTGTGCTTGTAAAAATAACTACAACAAAGCTTGGCTTGGCACATGGCTTGCTTAACATAAGATTTAACAACATAATTCTGAATATTATACAGATTACAAACATCATTATGACCTACATTTTTCAATAAGGCTCAAAAGATGTTTCCTCTAACAAGCCAAGACAACAAAAAAATACTTTAATGAAATTACAATACAATTAATGTATCTTAATCTGCTCGACGCGAACGTGTTGTTTATACCAGCTAGGCAGCTTTAATTACGACAGTCTTGACAACACTATTTTAAATATTGGTAGTTTTCATGGTGTCATTTTTATAAAAGTTCTTTAGACCATATCCTACCTTGGCAGGTGTGTAAAATATTACAATAAAATGAATAAAATATTACATTATTAATTAACAATTGCATCAACTATACATTACTTAATTTTATTATGAAAGTTATTATTTATCTAGGCACTCTATTTGTTGTTTTACTTGATAGTACTAGTTAACATAGTGTTAACTTTTCTTTATGCATAGCAAAAGCGCGCAATGACGATTAGTTGGGTGTTCGAGTTGTATTTTTATAAAGCAAAATATTGGCGTACAAAAAATTTGACTTGTGAAGGGTTTGATTTTTAACATGGTATTAATGTAAGTTGCTATAGGCTGATGTCATTGCTCGCTGAAAGGATGGAACCGTAACATTCTGAAATGGCGACTGCGTCCCGGCAGGCGCAGTGTAGGTTTAAATAAATTGCGGGTTGACACCACAGTAGTTCGAGGAAATCCGGTCGATGTGGTCGACAATTCCCATGGAAATCACCGTCCACAAAAACCAGTAATTTGGGAAAAACCAGGAGGTATTTCCAGTACTGAAAGTTCACAAAAAGTGACATTCTATCAGCAATAATGACTGTCAGAAAGTCCAAAATGCGCCACTGAAATGTCAGGTTTTACATATTACACTTAACAATCGATCGCTGATAGAATATTACTTTGGATAGTCCCCAGGCTTTTAAAAAGCCCAGAGGTATTCTTTTATTCTTGAGGCTTCCGTTGCGTGCGCTGCATAAGTGGTTAAAGTTTTTGACTTAACTGCAAAGAAACTAACACTTTCTGAAAGTGCTTCATTAAGCCTTATGTTATAAAACCTGAGATCTAATATGTCCCAGTTCATAAATATTGAAATAAACAATTTAAATATAATATTCAAATTAGCCACTTAATCAAAATCTTTAGTTCAACGTTCAGCCTACGCCTCACAATCATTAGTGCTTGCCAGCTTTTAGCCTGCGATGACCGCCCTGTGTCCTGACGATTAATGGACGCAGGCCTATTTGAAATTCAAATCAAAGTCCGCGGTCGTGTTAAAAGATTCAGTGCCACCCCTACTGCGTAGGGCTGTCACGTTGGCACCGGCACATTTACAGGGAGGAGGCATGTTAGGTTAGGCGTGTTCGAGACGTTGTGTTCTGATTTGTTTCGTGTTAGAATTTGTAGATGTCTCTGTGGGAGTAGATGTTTGTGAGTGTTTCTAGGGTACTACCCAAACTCCAGAACGGAACCTAGAACGTCATGCTCACCGGTAAATCAAACCGGAAAGCTACCAAATAGTTTTTTTTAATTATTATTTCAAACTATTTAAATGTGACAACCCTCCCCAAGGGTTGTAAGGGTGGGCAGAACCATCGGTTACACGAAGGTAGTCGTCAGTCTTTGTCTTTTACTTTGGGTTGCGAAGGAGGCATTATTTAATAATAAAGGAGGAGGATAATAATAAAGAAAGGAAAATCAAATGGAACACCTTTAATTTGTGTTAAGCTAGTAAAATTTTTCCTACTAGCTTACACACACACACACAGCTGCACATTTCTTGTGCAGAAATAATAATAGTGTGAAGAAATGTTAATAATAGTGTTAAAATAGTGTGAAGAAATGTTTTATTTTTCTATACATATAATCTAATTCTTATAATCCGTTTTTATGTCCAAAACTTTCAATGCATGAAGGACCATGACCGCTATTGCGATGCTAAATTGCAACAGCTATAGTGGTAGTAGTAGGTACCCTTTCACAAAGAGGACAACTGCTAACTGCTCATCATCATCATCATCATTTCAGTTGAAAGACGTCATCAGCATTGGCCTTTCCCAAGTGTCGCCACATCGACCGATCCTGTGCGTCATGCATCCTTCGAATTCCCGCAGCCTTTACCAGGTCATCGCTCCACCTAGTGGAAGACCTTCCAACGTTGCGTCATCCGATATGTGGACGCCAGTTCAGAACTTTTCAGCCCCAACGACCATCTGTTCTGCGAGCAACGTGCCCTGCCAACTGCCACTTAAGGCGCAGATACCCGTGAGTAGCTGATTTTAAAATGAGAATCACGTCTAAACGGTTAGTCGTTTTTTTTTTTGGAAAAACTATATATCTATTACATAACACCATTTTCTTATTAATTTGTGTAATTAAATTGTAAAATTATGTCTTACACGGACAAAAAATTGACAATCGGACCAAAATCGCTGGGCGTATTTCAATGAAATTGTCACCATCTCAAGAAAAATTTAATTATTTACATTTTGATCTAAGGCGATTAACACACGGCACCGCGCACCGCCGCGGTAGGCGGTGAAGCGGATCTCATGTCGCATTAGCCTCTAATAAATCCGTTGATGCCTAACACACGTACACCGCTCGACCGCGCGGGTCGAGCGGTGCTCTTCTCTCCGCGTACGCGGCGGTGCGCGGTGCCGTGTGTTAATCGCCTAAGGCTTTTTTTTTAATTCATAGAATAATAAGGAAAGTACTGAATTTTGGGTCGCGCGTGTGTGAAACGGGTGCGCGTTTCGTTTCCCTGGTCGTTGGCGACTGTCGTCATCTCAAGTTACTACTACTGGAATGTATTTATTTCACCCTAAAGTATTCTTATTTACTCTACACTGAGGACAATCACTTATACGCTTTATTTTACACTCTAAAACATTGATTTACACCCATTGTTCCCTTGGCCGCAAACATAGCCAAAAACACATGAAATCATACCACAAGGCATTTAAGTTCCAAAGCGAAACTATACAATGAAGCCTTGTTAGTTTGTGTTTACAAAATGAAGTAACAGTTTGTTGATTTGCCATAGAAATGGTTTGCATAGTTAAACATAACTGTTCAGTTAACTGCATGCAAGGAAACACTTATTTTACTTCGTTTACATTTTTATGTCCGATATGGTTTAGTGTAAACCACGGTTAAGTTGAACTTCCTTGTGTATTGTGTTAAATTCAGTTTAAGCCCTTTATAGTTGTCAAAGAATGACACCTTGTTATTTACGGTATTTTTTTCAAGATTTCCGTTGTTGTCTGTAGAGCAGTGGTGGCTCTGTGATAACAAGCCAGCTTACGATCGTGAATTTGAACCCTGGCAAGCTTTTGTTAACATTTTAATCAAACCCTTTTATTGCTTTTTTAGCTGTTTAAATGTGTAGTGTTGTTAAATTATTAATTACATTTTAATATGTGATTATTTTTAAATATTTTAAATTATTTGTTATTGTATTGACTGGTTATTTTAAATTCGATTATTTCTACTATAAATTTTTATTTTGTGTTATTGTTGTCCGATTATTTTAATTGTAAATTTGTAATATGGATGACATGCCTGATAATAAAAGTTTTTTTATAGCTCTCAAGTCGGTGAAGAAAAGCCTCGTGAAGAAACCGGCATATATTTGAACCAAAAATTCGAAGAAGTTTATAAATTCACAATTGACCCGCGTGGTAGATATTTTTTATTTGACGATATGCTCGTGTTTATCACTATCTCACCTGATGGTAAGCGATGATGTGGTTGATGGTGAAGCACGATAATTTCTTGTTTAGCACACTCTCTTTCAAAAAGTGGAGACAGCATTATAAGATGACTATACTACGCTTTACTCATTTAATTTGTGTAGTTTGTCGGTTGAATGAAGTAACACAAGTTAGTAGCGGGACTGTCTGTCTATGTAGATCACCGGATGTAGGCACATTAAACTATCGCCATTTGTGTAGTCTATTTTGATGCACTGATCCATAAAATTGGCATAGGCAGTATTGGAAATGGGCAATTGAAACATATTATCTTTATAAAGGAGATGTACCAGAAATGTATGGAGCCTGGGCCAGGTCTATGTACACTTTATGTAAATATTGCTATATTTTATAGTAACCGTTTTTTATCGTTAATTTTCTTTAATTTCACTTCATTTCAATGTAAACTTAAATTAACTTTATCAAGTAGAGCAACACAACATCTATTAAACATGGTGGATCAGATCAGTAGTATGCGAAAAATGTCATTTTGACAATGATATTTGATTGACGTGTCATCGTGAAATCTGCGTTAAAAGAACAACATGATTTCAATTGCAACAGAGAACCAATCAATCAATACCCGTAGTAGCAAAATGAGTTGCAGAACTAAAACATCCACTAAAAACGCCGAAACATATCCAATTAAAAGCCAAAGCAAAGCATGACTCAAAGACGTCACTTCCTAAAACTGTCAAAGTCGTCCAACGTCATGTCAAACAAAACTGCCATGGCTGCCCTAAAAATAGGGTTATCGTAGTAAAAAAAATAATCAAATGATAATTTTTTACGCATGTACCCTTCTTCAAATTAATTTGTTAGTATTTTTATGGTATTCCTCTATTTTATTCCTATTTATCTATGTAGTGTACTTAGTGATGGCCCAAAATCGAACATCTCCTTTCAAGCCTTGTTAAAATAATGAGGTATTTTACTAAGACAATCAAGCGGTTAGTAATGGAACAGAGGACAGTCCCTATGTTTGAAGTCATTTCCTCCACTCAAGTCAATCAAATAGTTTGTTATTTATTGATAATAATCGATGGTATTTTGCTATGCCTTTGTGACTTAAGTCCATTCGAATGAAGGAAATTTCCTTATTAAAGCCGGGTTGTTGTCTGTTTATGGGTTTATTTGACACCTCAAGTTGATTAACTGTGTAGATATTGATGCTATGAGCTGTTCTACAGTCTTCCTTTAACATTGATACATTGTCAAGTTAAAATCAAGTGGGCAACCTAAAGGTAGCAATCCATAGGTGGAAAAATCACATGCCAATGAATTTGAGCCACCACCATTTACGGCCTCAGCAACCTGAATACCTCTAAAAAAACAGTGAATCAACGGTTATAAACTGGTCAGTTTATTCCTGTCAGTTACCCGAAGTGACGGCGACAAGATTCGACCATCCATTCCTCCCAACACTCCTCCATTTTTTATGGGTTCGTACCGAGAATTTATTAATTTGTGGTAAAGTTACTCAGTACTACGATAAACTTCATTATTTTACTATTTAACACGCTTTTATTTTCAGTCAATCAGTGAGGATTGGCGTTGAACAGAGTGATTGAACTTTATTTCGTTGATGGATGGTTTTTGAGATTAGGATTGGTTTTTGATATTTGGTTAAACATTTTTTTTAACTTTTGGACTGTGTTAATTACAGTTCTAAAGATCACAACCAAGGGCCGAAGACTGGGGCCCATAGCAGTCATGCGACTCCTGGATCTGCAGGACTGTAACCACGAAACTGCCGTACGCAGCAGTGGAAAGCTAGTGGTCTGTTATTTAAAGCTGACCACAAGGGTTGGGCGGTACACTTGAAAAAAAAAAAAAAGAAAAACAATGAAAAGGTCTTTATTCACAGAAAAAAGTTCATTATCATCACCATCATCATTTCAGCCGAAAGACATCCACTGCTGGACATAGGCCTCCCCCAGGCGTCGCCACATTGACCGATCCCGTGCGTCTCGCATCCAGCGCCTTCCCGCAACCTTACCCAGGTCATCGGTCCACCTAGTGGGAGGCCTTCCAACGTATCGTCTTCCGGTTCGTGGTCGCCATTCCAGAACTTTTCGCCCCATCGGCAATCCGTTCTGCGAGCAATGTGCCCTGCCCACTGCCACTTATTTATTTATTTATTAAAACTTCATGCAACATAAAAGTACATAGGCGGACTTAATGCCTGAGGCATTCTCTACCAGACAACAAAGTTTGGCAATTCTTCGGGCTATGTCGATAACTTTGGTTCTCCTGCGGATATCATCATTTCTGACGTGATCACGCAAGGAAATTTCGAGCATAGCCCTATCCATTGCTCTTTGGGTGACTTTAAGCTTTCTGATAAGGCCCATTGTGAGCGACCACGTCTCGGTCCCATAGGTGATCACTGGCAACACACACTGGTCATAGACTTTTGTCTTGAGACACTGCGGTAAATTGGACGAGAAGATACCAAGCAAATTCACGAATGCCGCCCAGCCGAGTCGGATTCGACGGTTGACCTCTTGCTCGAAGTTGGACCTACGCAACTGGACCGTTGGTCCAAGGTAGACATAATCGTCTACAACTTTTCGAGTGTAGAGTCTCCGATCTTTTTACCCTCGCACTGGAACGCCTAGCAGGAATTACGCCAATGGAGCACGAATTTATAAATAGGTACTAACTATAAGTCCTGGTATTCTCACGATGTTGGATTTGAAGGTAGTCGATGAAAATTTCTTCTTTTTATTGGAGGGTTGTGTAGGTGCCACCACTTGGGAGTCTTATCAGGAACCTTTTTGTAGGTTCCAATAATATCATAGCGTTTCGTGTCTCCTTGCCTGAAAAGAGGCTTCTCCGAAGATAGGTGTCGTAAAGTCATCAAAGGCTTTGCTATATTGGGTAAAAAAATGTATAGGGGTCGAGTTGAGAATATTCACCATTTTTTGTCATTTAAAAGGAAGGCTATAAAGCTTTCAATCCGTGAAAGAATTGTCTTAAACAGATCAAAACATCCAGAGATAACTTTTTACAACTAAGACATGAACTCACTTGCCCTTTCTCTAAATACATAACAGTTTCCCAAGAACTCTTTTAAGATTCCTAAACAATTACTAACACGCGCACAGTAACATGAGGAAAACGTAGAAAATACGGAAAAATACAGGATATTCTGAGTGGTTTGCTTAACATAATATAGTAAGGCATGGAATCGTATGGTAGTGCTGTGATTTACTTGTGAAAACAAAGGACAGGCCGTACTCTATCTATCCTCTGTCGTAAATATCGTGCACGTGACCTTTGTGTGTGGTGTAATTGATATTCTTCAGGCGTTTGAGTACTTGTCTTCTTTCTTGAGGCATTCTGCTTCTTAAAGTATGAGATAACGATGAAATGATATTGCATAAATTAAAACCTTTCCATCATTTCTTCTAAGAACAGTTCTTCAAGGTAGTCGTGGTTGCTATAATAAGTGGTGTGATGATTTAAGGGACACACATCCAATCTTGCCCCAGGATAATTTTAGTGCCAGGTCCACCTAGTAAAAGGCTTTGGAACGCTACGTAGTCCAGTACGCTGTCGCTATCTAAGGCCCCTTAGGCCATCCTTTATGCAAACAACGAGTTCTATCCACTGCAACTTGAATTTGGTAATTTTGAGGCCTATCCGTTGCCTTGATTCACTTGCATATCTCTTCTTTTCTGATTCAATCAGTCAGGGAAGCACCAAGCATAATTCTACAGCATTGCCCATAGAATGACTTTCAGTCAACTTATGAGACCCACTGTAGTAATCGCCCTTAATAAATATCTAAAACCACTCTCTGCCCGTAACTTGTCCACTTTGTTTTATGCATTTCTGTGGCGTGTCAGAGCGGAGGGTCAGATAGACAAATGACGTCATCAATGATGACAGATCGCAGCCGCGTTTCATTTCGACTTGCCTTGTCTTATTAAATGATACTGTGTGTGTGTTTTATAGGTCGACGGGATAAGGAAAAAGTTTGTTTTATTTATGTGTTACTGGATGGTTGAGGTATCATCATCATTTCAGCCGAAAGACGTCCACTGCTGGACATAGGCCTCCCCCAGGCGTCGCCACATTGACCGATCCCGTGCGTCTCGCATCCAGCGCCTTCCCGCAACCTTAACCAGGTCATCGGTCCACCTAGTGGGAGGCCTTCCAACGTATCGTCTTCCAGTTCGCGGTCGCCACTCCAGAACTTTTCGGCCCCATCGGCCATCCGTTCTGCGAGCAATGTGCCCTGCCCACTGCCACTTAAGTTTGGCAATTCTTCGGGCTATGTCGGTAACTTTGGTTCTCCTGCGGATATCATCATTTCTGACGTGATCACGCAAGGAAATTCCGAGCATAGCCCTCTCCATTGCCCTTTGGGTGACTTTAAGCTTTCTGATAAGGCCCATTGTGAGCGACCACGAGTGGGTCTTAAAATGAACATGGACAAAACCAAGGTCATGGTGAACGCCCATGTAACACCCACTCCTATCAAGATCGGAGACTCTACACTTGAAGTTGTAGACGATTATGTTTACCTGGGACAAACGGTCCAGTTGGGTAGGTCCAACTTCGAGAAAGAGGTCAACCGTCGAATCCGACTCGGCTGGGCGGCGTTCGGGAGGTTGCGTGGTATCTTCTCGTCCAATTTACCGCAGTGTCTCAAGACAAAAGTCTATGACCAGTGTGTGTTGCCAGTGATCACCTATGGGACCGAGACGTGGTTGAGGTATGGTAGCCAGTTTATCTACGTGAGATACTGGTAGATATTCAGTTGCAGCCGGTTAGACTGAAAGCTGACCCCAAAATAAGAAAAGGCTCGGCAGATGTTAATGATTTGTAGGTGAAAGCGTAATAGCCCTGGGCAAAATGTAATAGTTAAAGATGAAATAGCATAGAACCTGATATGAGCCATGAACTAAAACATAATTGGCGAAATGGGAGTTCATCCCTGCCTTACCCTTCGGAGAATGGAAGCGTGATGATAACATCATCATAAGTTTATTCATAAAATACGTACATAAATAAATAATTAAGTTACACTTTTTGGGCACACAATTAATAGCTCTATAAGTTCTGTTTATATTCTAATTAATTTTCAGGCCACGTATGCTGAAAAGAAACTGCGCTTCGAAATATAAAATCAAACCCAGTTGATTTAATGTGTAATTGAACCGAAATTTTTCTTCCAATTAACATGAGAAATATTATTATACACAGTTTGTAAGAAACTCCAGTAATAACGCAACTAATAAAATGGGACCTGATCTTATTACGATGAGGTCACGCAAAATAGAAACTTAACTTGTTGGTGTTAGGGTTTATTTTCTTTTCGATTAGGTAAATGGAGTTTAAATTTCATTCAGAATATGAGATGCTGACTTACGAAAAGTTTGAGCTGGCACGTGTTGCTACACATCGCACCATCACATTTCACACACTGAAAACCATTTCAATATATTGTCTATAAGAAATCTTTTGTTTCTTTTTGTGTAATCAACAAATTCAATAGCAATGGTAACAGCACGACCTTGGAAATGCAAGACTGTGCTTAGTAAAAATCTCAATTTCGTTGTCAGATAAAGCACCACAGTTAAGGCGCTGATGAAGTTCAGGTTCATCAGTACGTTAACTGCATCAAAGGAGAGCGAATAATTCTGTCCACATAGCCCGCGATAGTCAATTTAACTTAAAACTTTATGTTGGCACAACTTTCTCAATTTTCAGTGGAGTGTCTGCACTAGTTTATATGAAAAACGTGCTGCTGACGTGTGGGATGGACTTAAGAGGAAATACGGGCGGAGAGACTTTTGAAAAATAGGTATTTGAAAAAACTATCGCTGTCGCTCTGCGAACTGCGAGCGCGTGGCGTCCGGCCGCCCTATCCATGTGTGTGTAAGTTGACAGTGTGTGCGTGCCTCCGAAACTCTCGCGGCCGCGGCTCGCGCGTTACTTTTGTTGTTGTGGATTGTGGACAGATATCCAACAATATTCTTAACAGCAAACGCAGAAAATCTTTTTTTGGACGTGACTAATAATACTGTAGAGCAATTTAATAATGGATAATATTTTTGTGTTCACCAAAAATCTAAAGGTACATCTAAAATACTGATCGTGCACCAAATATTAGTTGATCTACGAATAAATTATGGTCAAAGAATCAGTCCAAGAGCGAGCGAAGCGGGCTCGGGAACTTAGGGCACCCCGACACGGACAGGTTAGGTTCGAACGAGATGACGGGAGCTGAAGTGAGCGAGCAAAGCGAGCGAACTCAGCTCCCGTCATCACATCACATTTTTTGGTGCACATTCAGTATATTTGGTGGAACACAGGCAAAATTAGGTAAATGAAATGGGAATAAATTGAAGTACTTTTAAATACCATCCTTTAATAATGTAATAGCTAAATTTATTGGCGGAAAAATAATTAACTTTGCAAGAAGTGGCTCATATCACATCAGACAAGATGTTATGGAGTAGTAACTTCATGGAATAGCGAAGGGCTATTCATGCACGCATTCAAAAAAAAATACAGGGCTGCAGTCCGGGCCAATATACAAAAAAAAAATAGAACAAAAGCAGCGTTCGAAAAAAATCACAGAGATTTACCGAAAAAGGAAACTGACGTATACCAAAGACGGAACGAGCAAAATAAAAAGAACTACATAACCTGTTAAAACTACGGTCGCTTAAAGTTGGAAGAAGATATGCCTTTGGATTTATATAAATTAAAAGAAAATAAATTTCTTGAAAGATTGCTCTCAACTAAGGATGTTCAAAGAAAAATAGTGGGGGCCAAAGCGATAATAGCTTATGGGAAATTGAAAGACTAAACAGGCTTACGGCATCGAATTTTGGGCGAATATATAAGATGCGACCGAAAACATCGGTTCGCAAAATATGAGAAACGTTATTATATAACACATTTAAAGGAACCGTGGCTACCAATTATGGCAAGGAAAAGGAATCTGAAGCGATCGATAAATTTATCAAGCACACGGGGCTACAGGTAAAGAGAGTGTGGAATGTTTATCGATGAAAACAAACCCTTTCTATCGGCAAGCCCGGATGGTCTGGTAGGTGAAGACTCGATAATAGAGGTAAACTGTCCTTATGAAATTGCATGTATGTCACCTGAAGACGGACTACATAAAAAAATAAATGGATTTAGAGCTGTTTTCAAGGGTCATCACTAATCGTCTCCGTAGACCACACACATACGCTGCGGCAGGTTATACAGAAGACCGAAGAGTACAACCTGCCTCTTTGTTTAGCGTTTGTGGAATACGAGAAAGCCTTCGATTCGATCGACACTTGGGCTGTACTGCAGTCTCTCCAACGGTACCAAATTGACTACCGGTACATTGAAGTGTTGAAATGTTTGTATAAAAACGCTACCATGTCAGTTCGACTTCAGGATCAGACCTCGGAACCCGTCCTTGTGCAGCGAGGTATGAGACAGGGAGACGTAATACCTACAAAACTGTTCACCGCTGCACTGGAGGATGTCTTCAGGGTTCTGGACTGGAAAGGGCTAGGCATAAATGTCAATGGCGAATACATCACTCACCTTCGGTTTGCCGACGATATAGTGGTCATGGCTGAGACTATGGAGGACCTCAGTACAATGCTCGATGACCTCAGTTGAGCTTCCTAAAGAGTGGGTCTTAGGATGAACATGCACAAAACCAAGGTGATGTTGAATGTCCATGTTACACTCACTCCAATCAAGGTCGGATACTCTACACTCGAAGTTGTGGGTGACTATGTCTACCTGGAACAAACGATCCAGTTGGGTAGGGCCAACTTCGAGAAAGAGGTCAACCGTCGAATCCGACTTGGCTGGGCAGTGTTCGGGCAGTTGCGGTATCTTCTCGTCCAACTTACCACAGTGTCTCAAGACAAAAGTAAGACCAAGTGTGTGTTGCCAGACATATGACTCTGAGACATGGTCGCTTACTATGGGCCTCACCAGAAAGCTTACAGTCACCCAAAGGGCAATGGAGAAGGCTATGCATGAAGTTTCCTTGCGTGGTCGAATCAGAAATGTAGAAATCCGCAAGAGAACCAGGGTTACCGACATAGCCCGAGCAATAGAATTTGGCAAGCCCGAGAATTGCCAAACTTAAGTGGCAGTGGACAGGGCACATTGCTCGCAGAACGGATGGCCAATGGGGCAGAAAGGAGTTGCGTTGGAGGGCCTCCCACCAGGTGGACCGATGACTTGGTGAAGGTTCCGGGGATCCGCTGGATGCGAGACGCACGGGACCGATCAATGTGGTGACACTTGGGGGATGTCTATGTCCAGCAGTGGCTGATATGATGACGATGACGAAATAGATTTATGTATGTTTAAAGGCAAAATGTTACAATTAAAACAGAATCACAATTACTTCTACCAAGTACAAGGCCAACTACACATAACTTGTCGAGATTTCTGTTATTTTATTTTATGGAGTCCCAAAAGCTTTTATTTTTCAAAATATTAAGAGGGACGATGCATTTTGGCATAAAAATGGAACCATTATTAGAAAAGTTCGATAGATTTGGTATGATTTGAAAAGTTCTACCACATTAATGGCAAGCCTAAGGCATTAGTCTTTCACCAGAAATCATTGACGGTTGGATACCAAAGAATAAACCAGTGAGAGAAAGCACGTCGTCATTATCTGCCTAGCCTTTTCCCATCTACGTTAGAGTCGGATGCAGCTAAATACCAGTATTTTGATGGATCGACTGCCTATCTGACCTCCACAACCAGTTACTGGGTAATATGCAACCTCTTGGTAAAACGGGTCAGACTTTCGGGCTGTCAAAGCCGAAAATAACAGCCGGGACCAACGGCTTAACGTGCTTGGCGAGACACGGACGGGTCTTGGTATGTAAAGATGGTCACCCATCCACGGACCAACCACGGCAAGCAAAGCTTAACCTGATCGATTGACCCGTGCGGCTGACGATGAAATAAGTTTAATTTCGCTGATGTACCTAGTAGGCGATCTAGAGATTGCGGATACCTATCCGATACATAATTTACTGTTTTGTATTGAAAACTTTTTGTAATAAACATTTATAGACATGCACTTTATTTTATTTTGTATCCAATACTTATTAATACTTATATTTGTAATTCTCACGAACAGCACATGTAAACAATATAAATGTGTTTATCGATAACTGTTTACAACACTAGTATATCGATATTATTTTCAACTACTACGCATCACCTTTCCGTCTGTGTACGTATTATGCAGACCCCTTGCGTCTCACCCCGCCCACAAATTCGTGCGATAAGGACAACTGCAGATTCGACAAATTTTCTTAAGTAAAAAGTCATAATTCGAGGTTTGGCTCTCGTCTGTTTTCTCCTCCAATATTGGACCGATTTAGAAGATATTTCATAAACTGAATAAGAAGGATATTTACTATGTCCCTATGTTTTCCTTTTTTCATTAATAGTTGTCAAATTTGTACACTAGGGCTCTGAAGACAGCGACTCAATACAGTAAATTTTGAGCATTTTGAGAGGGTTCTAGTTCTTATACGGATAATATATCACCAAAAAGGAAAACATAGGGACATAGAAGAATTTGATATTTATTTTACTGTAAAAAATCATTGCTTTAAGTTCATAAGCCAGAGAGAAAACAGACGAGAGCGTTTGTATGGACAAAAGACCACCCCCGTTTCCTCTTAATTCAGCGTTCTACAGGAATTGTAGGGAGGGTTTAGATACTTACGCGGGATTGCAAGCTGTTACTGAAATTGGAACTCTACATTGCAAGTTCCAAATATGCCCATATTTTTTTTCGTAGGACGGTAGCAGACTCGTTCAGCCACTAGCGTATTAATTCTAGGGAGATATAGTTCGATTCTAACTTAATGGCAGTTCGGAACACTCTGTGAGTCACTGCGCAGAAAAATTTCATGTGACAGCAGTAGTGGAGGGTGGGGTATTGTGCAGCGAATAGAAAACTACGCAGACACCATTAAAATTGAACGTGCTGTACGCAAGAATGATTCCTATCAGATATCAATAAACGTAAATGATATATTGTATATGACCCTTTGTGCCTATTGGCCTTGTTTGTTCTGTCTCCTGCTTGATATGGAGGGAAGTGGAAATTTTCATTTTTCCTACTCCTCCGTTATTCTTTTCTGATTAATTTCGTTGCGGGATCCAAGACAGGTAAATTCATTCTCCGGGACTTCGTCGAGCTTCATTGCCTCGGCGCTTTTCTGGTAGTCGCCACTGTTGATTCTGGCTTTCAGGAGTTGCAGTGGTTTGGGAATAGTGCGGTGGGATTGTCCCAAAAAAAAAAAAAAACGTAAATGATAAATGATTTTATTTCTGTAAATAGGTTTGTACAAACACTTTTACATGTCGATCATATTTTTTCAAACTAGATGAGGTCGGCGTTTCCTATCTGACTACTCTAAGAAGAAAGGCCGAAACAAACTTAGAGGTCACAGTCTCTTTTAAAGTCCTGACAAAATCGTGGTTAGATCATGTGAAGACCATGTAGACAGATGTCTGAAATGGTCTTTTGAGGCAAGAACCAGCCAGATTGAGTGGACCTGTCCAGTCAGTGCACGCATTTGTCAATAACCGAGCAGCTCAACTCAGAATTTAAGGAGCTCGACGATTCGACGAACAATACCAAAGAAAGGACATTCGGGTAGGCCGCATAAACTACTCAAACTGCCAGTCCATGAGTAAAAACTAACTAAGATAAAATAAAAAAACAAAAACAAAACCACATACTCTTCACATTCACAATAATTAAAATAAAATAATATAATACTTTAAAAAGTAAATATTCTTGTCATTGCAAGAAAACAAACAAAAAATCAAAATTAAAAACAAAATTCACTGTGCAAAATATAAAAAATCAAAATTAATTGGAGCAGCTCAATCCCAAGCCTTTTTGTACTCAACGTAATCTTTAATAGTATAAAACGCTTTCTGGCACAACTTATTTTTAATGAATGATTTGAATTTATTAATACTTAGATCTTGTACGTGGCTTGGAAGTTTATTATAAAAGCGTACACAAACTAGATGAGGTCGGCGTTTCCTATCTGACTACTCTAAGAAGAAAGGCCGAAACAAACTTAGAGGTCACAGTCTCTTTTAAAGTCCTGACAAAATCGTGGTTAGATCATGTGAAGACCATGTAGACAGATGTCTGAAATGGTCTTTTGAGGAAAGAACCAGCCAGATTGAGTGGACCTGTCCAGTCAGTGCACGCATTTGTCAATAACCGAGCAGCTCAACTCAGAATTTAAGGAGCTCGACGATTCGACGAACAATACCAAAGAAAGGACATTCGGGTAGGCCGCATAAACTACTCAAACTGCCAGACCATGAGTAAAAACTAACTAAGATAAAATAAAAAAACAAAAACAAAACCACATACTCTTCACATTCACAATAATTAAAATAAAATAATATAATACTTTAAAAAGTAAATATTCTTGTCATTGCAAGAAAACAAACAAAAAAATCAAAATTAAAAACAAAATTCACTGTGCAAAATATAAAAAATCAAAATTAATTGGAGCAGCTCAATCCCAAGCCTTTTTGTACTCAACGTAATCTTTAATAGTATAAAACGCTTTCTGGCACAACTTATTTTTAATGAATGATTTGAATTTATTAATACTTAGATCTTGTACGTGGCTTGGAAGTTTATTATAAAAGCGTACACATTGACATCTAAACGAGCCACCTATCTTCTTGAGCCTTGTAGGTACTAGAAATTTATGTTTATTCCTAGTATTTACGTTATGGATATCACTGTATTTTTTTAAAAAAAATATATTTTTATGGGCTTATAAAAGATTTTCATAAATATACTGAAAGGGCAAAGTCATTACATTAATCCCCTTAAATTTCTCTCTGAGAGATTGTCTCGGGCTTAGTTTATAAATTGATCGAACAGCTCTTTTCTGCAAAACAAAGATAGTCTGGATATTGGCGGCATTTCCCCACAACAGAATACCCTACGACATTACACTATGAAAATAGCTAAAGTATACTAAACGGGCTGTCTCTATGTCAGTTAAATTACGAATTTTTCTAACAGCATATGTTGCGGAGCTTAGCTTCTTTGACAATTTATCTATATGTGGGCCCCACTGAAGCTTAGCATCCAAAGTTAAGCCTAAAATTACTGTGTTATTTTCAGGATTCAATTCTTCGCCCTTTATCAACACATCAGTTTTTACCTGCCTAACGTGAGGTAGGGTAAACTTATTGCATTTGGTTTTTTTTTTCATTAAGGAGTAAATTGTTAACATTGAACCAGTTAACTACTTTTGAGATCGCGCTATTTACTTCGTCAGTAACCAGCTGCTGACGTTTAAGTTTAAACAAAAGTGAAGTATCATCTGCAAACAACACTATATCATGGTTATCCTTTATGAGATAAGGCAAGTCATTAATATAAATAAGAAACAAGAAAGGACCATGAATTGAGCCCTGCGGGACTCCCATTGTTACTATAGATCCGGGAGATCTTTTTCCATTAACGTCAACAGTCTGAATCCTGTTACTCAAGTAAGAAGTAAGAAGATCCAGAGCGCTGTTCCGGATCCCGTAGTGGCGGAGTTTCCAGATTAGCGTTTCATGAAGAACACAATGAAATGCCTTGGACAAATCACAAAAGATTCCCAGAGCATCGCACTTATCTTCCCATGCATTATAAATATGTCCTAAGAGCTCAACACCGGCATCAGTAGTTGAACGACCCCTTGTAAAACAGAACTGTTTGTTATGTAATAATTTATGCTTATTAAAAAATCTTTGCAATTGTTCTAAAATTATATTCTCAAATATTTTACTAAAAGTAGGTAGTACTGAAATATGTCTATAATTTGTAGGGTCTGATGTACTACCTGATTTAAACAAAGGTATTATTTTACTATTCTTCATTAGGTCAAGAAACTCCCCACAGTCGATACAATTATTAAAGGTAATAGCTAAACTAGGTGCAACAATATATAATATATAGACTTAGCAACTTCTACAGAATGACCCCACAGATCTGCAGTCTTTTTAACATTTAAAGTGTGAAAGGTTTTAATTATGTCTATACAAGTAATATGTTCATAAAGAAATTCCGAAACGCAGACATTAACATTTTCTTTTAGCAAAGACTCAGCCACAGAAGGTGATGAGTTTAGGGATTTATTAGTTGAAATGGGAATATCTGAAAATAAATTTTCAAAGGCCACTGCGACTTGTGAGTCTGATTTTATGATGTTTTCATAAATAGACAGGCTGTAGTCAGTATTTCTGTAACCAGATCTGCCCGTTTCACTATTAATAATATGCCAAGTCGTTTTAATAACATTACTACTGTTTTTAATCTTCGAACTCAAATAATGCGACTTGGCCAAACAAACTTTTTAAATAATTTAGAATATTTTTTTCTTGTTGATAGCAACTGTCAGCAACACATTTTTACACGCTGACCAAAATTATTTAATATTTGAAATAATATAAAAAGGATTCAGAGTTTATCCGAATTTACATCATTGTCTGCAGCCATTTCGGCCACGGCGGCCAATCTCAATGGTGACCAGATATCGACGCGGGAGCTATTATAGTGCACAAGTGTGTGCGCAACTATTCGTCGATTGGTTCAGAATACTGACCCAGGCAGTCCCATTGCAAGCAACAAGTGATATACGATTATTATTAAAGAAATGCCTTGTCAAAAGGTACGACGCGTTGACGCTACAATTCACCTAGACAACGGTTGCGAAGGATGCGCCCCCTGCACCCTCCCTGCACGGCGGGCGCCCTAAGCCCGTACCGCGACTGCGCCGTGCCGCTGCTGTCATAAGTGCCAAGTTCCGTCACTCAATTTTGACATTGTTTTTTTGTGTTATTTATTTTTCTAGTTATTTTATTAGTGATAGTGTGTAAATAGTGTTTTAATAATATTGGTAAGTGAAATTTAATTTTTATGTTAAGCGCCGGCTGTAGCGATACCGGAAACTGTAGCAGTCAACCTGCTACATCCATTGAGATAATATGTACTACGTACTAGAGAAGCTATCCTAAGCAAAATGCATGCTCCATTTTGTCAATTTTGACAAGAGTTTAAACTAAAAAATTCGCTGCAGCGCTGAAACAATAATTAGTCGTCTAACAAAACAATATAAACATGCAGCGCTAGAGCGCTTCTAAGGTGTAGTTTTCTCGCGACCAAAAAGACGGAAGCGCCGTGATTTTCATGGCGCTTACGCGTTTCGTTCAACCTTGTCATTCATATAGACTAAATTGCTGACTGACTACAGAAGTGACATAGCATTATACCTAACAAGCTTCATTAGAATTCACACTTTTTCAAAATTTATTATTAGTTGAAATAACCGACTGTTAAAGTTTATGATGCTTTTGTATTGCTTTATTTAATATATAATCAAATGCGCTTACAATAAGTTAAAAACATATCAAATTGGAATAGGGAATTTTACAATTCGCTTGAAACACGAATCTTTTGTATATTTTTTAATATTAATTATGTTAATTTAGTTACCCCCCGGGGGTGTGGTGGTCCTCTTCTTCAAAAAGGGTGACAATACCCGGCTGAAGAACTATAGGCCTATCTCACTTCTTAGCCATGTCTACAAGTTGTTTTCAAGAGTCATCACGAATCGTCTCGCGCGCAGGTTTGACGATTTCCAGCCTCCCGAACAAGCCGGATTCCGAAAAGGCTTTAGCACCGTAGACCACATACATACGCTGCGGCAGGTTATACAGAAGACCGAAGAGTATAACCTGCCTCTCTGCTTAGCGTTTGTGGACTACGAGAAAGCCTTCGATTCGATCGAGACTTGGGCTGTACTGCAGTCTCTCCAACGGTGCCAGATCGACTACCGGTACATTGAGGTGTTGAAGTGTTTGTACAGAAACGCCACCATGTCAGTCCGTCTTCAGGATCAGACCTCTAAACCAATATTTCTCCAGCGTGGCGTGAGACAGGGAGATGTCATTTCTCCGAAACTGTTCACTGCTGCGCTGGAGGATGTATTCATGGTTCTGGACTGGAGGGGCCTAGGCATCAATGTTAATGGCGAGTACATCACTCATCTTCGGTTTGCCGACGACATAGTGGTCATGGCTGAGACCATGGAGAGCCTCAATACAATGCTCGATGACCTCAGTAGAGCTTCCGGAAGAGTGGGTCTTAAAATGAACATGGACAAAACCAAGGTGATGTTGAATGCCCATGTTACACCCACTCCTATCAAGGTTGGAGACTCTACACTCGAAGTTGTGGAAGATTATGTCTACCTGGGACAAACGATCCAGTTGGGTAGGGCCAACTTCGAGAGAGAGATAAACCGTCAAATCCGACTCGGCTGGGCAGCGTTCGGGAAGTTGCGCGGTGTCTTCTCGTCCAACTTACCACAGTGTCTCAAGACAAAAGTCTATGACCAGTGTGTGTTGCCAGTGATGACATATGGCTCTGAGACGTGGTCGCTTACAATGGGCCTTATCAGAAAGCTTACAGTCACTCAAAGGGCAATGGAGAGGGCTATGCTCGGCATTTCCTTGCGTGATCGAATCAGAAATGTAGAGATCCGTAAGAGAACCAATGTTACCGACATAGCTCGAAGAATTGCCAAACTTAAGTGGCAGTGGGCAGGGCACATTGCTCGCAGAACGGATGGCCGATGGGGCAGAAAGGTTCTGGAGTGGCGACCGCGAACCAGAAGACGTTGCGTTGGAAGGCCTCCCACCAGGTGGACCGATGACCTCGTGAAGGTTGCGGGGATCCGCTGGTTGCGAGACGCACGGGACCGATCAATGTGACGACGCTTGGGGGAGGCCTATGTCCAGCAGTGGACGTCTTTCGGCTGATATGATATGATGAGTTACCCCCAAACAATATAAGTTTAGTTAACTTTTGACGCTTCGATAAATAATTATTAGTCTGATTAATTTTAGCTTCGTACTTCAAGCGAATTCTTGTGTATTTGTTTATGATGGCCCGTATCAAATGTGTTAGGTGATTTAAAGTGCTTGGTTGATCAACAGAATATCGTAGCAAATTTTTCCTTGTGAATAAAATATTCCAAAGTATTAACAGTAATATAACTGAAATTATATTAAGTAGAGAGACTGATTCAGAAAACGCCTGCCCGCTTTTGTGGTATATTTATCCTCTTCGCGAAAATGCAACGAACATACATAAGTATGATTGGATGGTAACCAGCAGCCTAATTGTGTAAGTATATTCGGCAAAGGAAACAATCTGTTTCTTTCCCAAAAACTACTTTTTGAAATACGAAAAGTCGTTTTTGGGAAAGAAACAGATTGTTTCCTTTGCTGAATTCACTTACACAATTAGGCTGCTGGTATCTTCACTGCGGGTAATTTCGATAAATTTTATCCATTTTTCCCTATCTTTACGGTCCAAACGTAGAAACCTTAAATAAACAAAATGTAACAAATTATGTCTTACATTATGTAATAATTATTTTTCATCTTTTATCTTTTTTCATTGAATAACCACAGTCAGTTCTTTTCTAAAGATATGTTCTTATTATTTTCCGCTTTAAAAAGAAACATCAGCTAATTTTACCTACACTTGTTATACAAATTGTCACATCTGAATTTTTTGTCTATATGAAAATTGACATAACATGGCGTCCAGCAAATATTTTGTTAAAATTAAATATTAAATAATTATCTAGTTAGCCAACTATGAAAAGTTATTCCTTTGATGTTCGCCGTATTGGTTGAATTATTAGTGCAAAATGTTATAACACACGACCGGCATATTGAATGCGTTTGAACGTTTTTTCGTTTAAAAACATAAAATGACTTAAGCGCCCAAGATCTAGCAAGCAAATAAGTGAATTGCGGCTAGAAGAGCGCAACTGAACAGAACACAGTAGTGATGGGTGGTGACTTCTCTAGTGCGTAGTACATTATTACCTCAATGGCTACATCACTTGATATTCAGCTGGTGAGATGTCCCCATTGCTCTCAGGCACGTTTTTTTAAGGGCGAACGGGGGCTACGGATCCACTATGGTAAAGTACACAAACCCCATAGTGTACCTTCGTGCCCCCCAGCTGTGCAGACACCACCAATACAAACCGAAACGCTTTGGAAAACCCTTACGAAATTAAAAAAACTCTACACCGATTTTAAAGAAAATTCCCTGGGGCGCGAGACGGTCTGTCGCGCTTAGTCTGGCGCGATGCGTCCGTCTTGCGACCCAGGAGAACTCACTAAGTGCCTGGGAGGAATTGCTCACCTTCCCTTATAGGATTCTGCATGTCCAGAAAAATTTGGCTATAAAAAAAACACTAACGACCCAAATTAAAGACAATTGTAACGATTCGACCATTTTTTTTAATTCAAAATTACCAGCATTCAATCACCCTTCCCAGAAAGGTGTGTGTTCGCATGTAGAATCCAAATTAAGTGAAGGTGACATTAGGGGAGCGGCCAGGCTAATGTTCAGTAGTGATGTGGTGGCGCCTTACTCTCCAGAAACAATTTCAGCCTTGGAGAGTAAAACATTCAGCGCCTCCGGATGATCTCACCTTTCCCGACCCACCCAACACCCCCGATCTCAATTCATCCTTTCTACAGGTTTCAGCCTCCCAGTTGATTGCAGCCGTGAGCTCCTTCCGAAGCGGTTCTGCTGGCGGCCTCGACGGCCTGACTCCTCAACATTTAAAAGACCTTTTAAGTTCAGGCGCCGGGGACGCTGGTGAGTCTCTTTTGAAGGAGCTTGCGGCTCTAGTCTACCTAATGCTCTCGGGTGGTGTGAACGATGCCGTCGTCGATGTCTTATACGGGGCCAACTTATGTGCCCTGCGCAAGAGGGACGGCGGTATTCGTCCAATTGCCGTCGGGTGCACCTACAGGCGTATGGCAGCCAAAATATGCTGTAAACTGTATAGTAAAACTCTAACTACTAAATTCCAGCCCCTACAGCTTGGCTTTGGTTCCAGAGGGGGTTGTGAGGCTGCCGTACATGCCCTTTCCACTTTTTTGAATTCCGGTAAGGGTGAGGTCATCCTCAAGGTTGACGTTAAAACGCCTTTAATTCCGTCAACAGGGACACTTTGGTGGCTGAAGCAAAAAAAGAGTTACCAGAAATTTTCGGCTTTTTGTGGCAGTGCTATAGGCACCCATCAAAATTATTATACAAAGACAATATTTTGGAATCTTCAGTTGGTTGCCAACAAGGTGACCCTCTCGGGCCAGTCATTTTCAGTCTGGCTATTAATCCGATCATTCAAAAACTAAATTCAAAATTTAACGTATGGTATTTGGATGATGGAACACTAGGAGGTGACGTAGACACCGTTTTAGCAGATTTCAAATTCCTGAAAGAGCAGTTCAAATCCATTGGCCTAGACCTTAACCACTCCAAATGTGAAATTTTTCTTTGTGACAGTACCGACAGACAACCGACCCTACAGAAATTTCATGCAATAGCCCCGGAGATCAAAATTTTAGATAAAAGTTCACTGCACCTCCTAGGTTCTACAATTTTGGCAGACAGTTTTTCTTCATTTATTGATGGCAAAATTAACCATTTTAATGATATTTCGGATAGACTATCAAAAATTAACCTTTATTCGGCTTTTACCCTCATTAGGTATTGCTGTTTTGGACCAAATTTTATGTATTTTCTCCGCTCTTCCCCTTTATGGAAGCAGCCACTTCTCCTGGAAAAAATTGACGAAATTATTCGATGCACTCTGTCATCTATCTTAAATGTGGCATTGGATGACCGAGCCTGGACGCATGCCACGCTACCCATTCGCTTCGGTGGGCTCGGCATCCGCAAAATTTCTAGTATAAGCCTACCGGCGTTCCTGTCTTCGGTCCACAGCACTGAAACGTTAACCACTAAAATTTTATCCCTGTCACTGGTTAACTGTGAAGTGCCGTGCTCGACCGACGCAGTGTGCGCCTGGAAAGTGGCTTGCCCGAATACGGCGTTGCCCGAAAACCCATCTTCCCAAAGACAGTGGGATGAGCCGCTCTGCAGATTGGTACGGAATAAACTCATAAATACGTCCACCAATACTGCTGAGCGTGCTCGCTCACTGGCTGTGGGTGAATGGGAGTCGGGCCTCTGGCTACAGGCTTTACCGTCACCCAACTTAGGTACAATGTTGAGTGACACTACTTTCCGGATCGCTACATGTCTGCGCCTAGGCTCTCCCAGCGGAGCTCCACATCGTTGTCAATGTGGTGAAGCAGTCGACCGCCTCGGACACCATGGCCTATCCTGCAGTAGGAGCGCTGGTCGGATAGCACGGCACGCCAGCATTAATGACATCATACGTTGAGCTCTTGTTACCGCCGGGGTGCCAGCTGTTTTAGAACCCAATGGCTTAGCACGCGACGATGGGAAGAGACCGGACGGGATGACCATAATGCCTTGGAAGTTGGGTAGGCCTTTGGTCTGGGATGCAACATGTGTCGATACCCTTGCGCCATCCCATCTTCTTAGCACGGCGGGCTGTGCTGGGGCGGCTGCTGCTGGTGCAGAAAACCTCAAACGGCGCAAATATAACAACTTTATTGGCAATTATATGTTTGAGCCGTTTGGGGTTGAGACATTAGGTCCATGGGGTCCGAGTGCTCACCGAGTTTTTCGAGACATAAGTAAACGGTTAGTCGACTGTTCACGTGACCAGAGGGCTGGCCTTTTCTTCAGCCAGAGGATCAGCATTGCCATTCAACGTGGCAATGCTGCCAGCGTTCTGGGCACGTTTCTCATTGACATCGATGTGGACGAATTTTTTGATGCGCAATGAGCCCTTTTCCTTCTCCCCTTTGTATGTAATTTTGTTTTGTTATTAGTCATAAGATTAGAAATATTCAGTTGTATATTTTATAAAACCTTGTATTGAATTAAAACATAATAATCCTTGGAAAGAGAATAATTTCTAACATATAAATTAAATTCAGCAGTGTTTACATAAGGCCTTTCACTGTACAACTCATAAAGCCGTGTTCTACTTTTATGAATACTAATGGTCACCCAATCACCGAATGATGCGTTACTATTAACGGAGATATTCTTGGAAATAAAGGTCGAATTAAATTGTTTACAGTATATACTAAAAAAATCATCATAAAGATGATTTGGATCAGCATGAATTGACAAAATTGGTAATTTTTTAATGAGTTTAGCCTTAAAAGCTGCCAAACGTCTTGCAGTTTTGGGGTTAACAGTGATATCCTTTTTAGCCACTTTGTTGTTTAGGTTTTGTATAGTAATCCTCTGCCCACAATGATCAGAATCTAGTGAATTTATAATTTCTTTGTGGACAGGTATAACATTAGTAAAAATATTATCTAGGCATGTGGCACTAGTTCTCGTGGGCTCCAAAAATAGGTTTACAAGATTGTAGGACTGAAACAGACTTATTATTTTACTTCAAGAACCTGAGTTTTCTAATAAATTAACATTAAAATCACCACAAATTCATAAATAAATCTACTTCTAAATCTTTGTTCAAAAATCCTTGAATATTTTGATGTACCAGGTTAATACTATTTACTGGTTTTAAAATTTTTATTTGATTCTTTTTTGCAATTTTCGTTATGTACAGTTTTGCAAGAGGTTGTCCCTATTGTCCTAATTTGTAATTTAAATTACTATCAATATCAATTTCTGATACCAAATTATTGGCTGAATTAAAAAACACTTCTTGGCATTGCTCAATAGAAGCAAGTTGTTTAGCCAAATTCTTGGCTGTAATAGAAAAATAATATGATAGCGACACAGCTATCTCTCGTTTACAATACTTTGAAAGAAAGTACCTATCCATGAAAAATCTATCTTTTGTCAAAGAAAAGTTATTTCCAACATAATTGTTAGTGTCAATTAAATGGAATAAATTATTACTATATGTTATATTATGTAATGTCCTATTCATTTCAGATCTAAAATTGTTTTCTTTCTGTGGCAAACTTTGGCTGTATGGGAATGTGAACATCACATTTTTTTTAAACTAAGGTTGCACAATTATCTATAATGTTGGAGTAATTCTTCTTTATTCACATTACCCCTATTACCAATGAATATTAATAAAGTAGTTTTCTGGTTTAAATTGCATTTTATAACTTTTTTCATTATGTCAAATAACAAACAACCATAACCATATATAGGCATACAGTAGTTCATTATTGAGTGTCCTGGGTATTTATTTGTCAACAAATGGCCTAGATCCTTTCCAATTTCGTCACAAAATAATACTATTTCTGTATTTACACTCTTTTTAGGCAAACAGTTAGTAATTTCTAATGGCAAACTGACACTAGATTGCGGTATGGTGGCATCACATATTGTCAATGAATGGTCCGGCGAGGGTTCAACAGATGGTGGTTGACAAAGATCACATTTGCTGGTTTGTGAGCTCACCAGCTAATTCATTGCCAATACATATGCCCTCATTTGGTTTTCAGAGGCTGTATATTTAATGGTCATAGAAGTAAGTTTCTCCTGTAGTTGGTTAAGTTCATACTGCAAGTCTTCTGTGTCAGTTTGGTATTTCCTAGTACTTTTTTCTAAGTTAAATGAATACATATCTAATTGTTTAAGTAAATGCAATCTTTCTCTATTCAATTTTACATTTTTGATGAAGAACCTTTGTTTTTTGACCATTTTCTTAGTGTTAACTATGTATTTGTTATTTTTTATGTATTTTTTTATTTTATTTATACTAGTAACTACCCTCAATGATTTAATTGATTTTGAATCATCATGAACTGTTAAATCTATTGTGTAAGAGAGGTTTATTGCTGTAACCATTGATGGGGCAACAGGCACCAATTCACTGAATAGACTTTGTTTCAACGAGGCAGTGATGTTAAGATTTGTAGTTTCAAGTTGTTCAATTTGACTTTGAGCCTCATGTAACTGCTGTTGTAGTAAATATGTTTGACTAAGAGCTTGTTCATACTCATTGCTACACTGGCTGAACCCGTCCACAACAACTTGGAGCCTCTCCCGGGCTGCTATGGCATCAGTGTGTTGAGTATATAACTGAGCCATTTCCGTTTTCAGTTTGCTATTCCTGTCAAGGACACTAAGGAACTCTATTTCATTCTAATCCTTTTCCCTAATCAGTTGGTCACAGACCTGCTTAGACTCTTTTAATTCGCTCAAAGCCTGACTGAGTTTGGACTCTTCTAGGCGAGCCCGCGCGCTGCGAGTCATAATCATGATTAAAGAGAAGAGAGATGAGGTTGGAAAAGAGTAGTAGATTGAGTAACAGATGATTAATTGAACAGAAAATGAAATTTAGATAGTAAAGAAAAAAGTACTGTCACCAAACTAATTAAGGTTATGTTTCCGTTTTATAGGTCACCGACATCAACTTGTAACCGTAATAAAAGTGATCCAATGAATCTTAGGCAAAATATTAGAACGCAAGCAATTCAATATCAAGTAAAATATATAGTATTGTACCTGGGGGGTGACCACAAGCTCTTAGAGTAAGGTTATTTTGAGATCGAGTAAAGGACATATGTATCTGACTTGTATACATCTGTCCCTTACTCGATCTCAAAATAACCTTACTCTAAGAGCTTGTGGTTACCCCCCTGATACCGCAAAGAAAAAAACAACATTCACTAATCGCTTGAGCCGGTAACTGTCAACAAAACACAATGAAAATGTTTACACTTATTTTGCACTTGGTGCCCAAAATTTAACACAATACACTTAATTACGTATTAAACTAGTTAATAGATTGGAAATAGGCCTTATTATGAAGGAAAACTAATATTTAAAATTAAAAAACGTGTTTCGAAATGAGTTTGCACATCATTAAAAAATTATTAAATTACCTTTATATATACCTAATTGTGCCATCGTGTTGTCATCAAACACGTTATATAAGTGACCACTTCCACCCACAACCATTTTGCCCCAAGCAGGACAGGTTCAACCCACGATCCAACTATAACAATATCTTTTTTTTCGATTTTAAGTAGACGTGTTTTCAACCTAGGTTGCACATACCTTCCTAAAGAATGCAACTGTGCAATTTATTCTCCAAATAAGCTAGGTACTAAACACACCATTCAAAAACACTAACTACCACATCCACTCCCATTTACGCCCAAACAGGCAGCTTAAACACTCTCAATCTAGTAGTAACGAACTCCCCCTTTCACCTAGCCAGTAACAGCCGCTCACAGTCTCACACAACTCCCTGATCGCACCTCTGTCTAGGAGTAACCTCATTTATAGCACAATGCTATTAAAATAAGAGGAAACGGAACTGCTAATCGCTTATGAATGGCAGATTATAGTGATAGCGACGATTAAAATTGTTGCAATTTCATCTATGTTTCCCAATGAAAATAATTGTAAGATCTGACGTTAATACTTTATTTTAGCTAAGTTTAGGTGTATGAATTTTATTTTGCGAGATACAAAATAATTATGTAACAAAACACTAGCTTTTTAAAATCAATTGCAAGGATTTCCAATTCCAACAGACATCACACAATTCATACCGTTATATTTATCCGTCAAAAAGTGCCGTCAAATATTCTATGAGGACATTAGGATTATGCAAAACCCTACATTATGTGCTGGCTTTACATGTATGTACTTGGAGTGTAGAGTACCTAGGTTAAACACTAACGCCTAACTAGTGGGCATAGGAAGGCTGGTAACGACCTGTGGTGGCTATTTAGTCCAAGGTAGAAGACATTTGAGTATTGGATGGGAGGTGTAAGTTTAAAACTTAATTTTGTAAGTATTGCTATAAAAAACTAGACGTCGTACGTTGAACCAACGCGATATTCGAATGAATTATTAAGACGTATTGATTGAAACTTTTAGTTTACGAAAATAGTAATTAATCATTTCATAATAACGCGCAAAAGACGGTATTGGTGAATTTCACACACAAATTTCCTGAGTGAGCAGTGAGGATCGTGGCGTTCTGCAATTTCTGCCAAATCCTCATAGAAACAGCTTCTGAAAAAGCTCTATTATTTTGTAACTAGTACCCCAACAACAAAACTCAAAGGGAGAATCGCACATGCAACCCCTTTATAAAGAGATTAAAAACTGCAACTCAACCAGATACCTTATTTTTCTAATAAAAGTAAAAAAAATAACAAAAACAATCAAAATAAAAAACAAATACTTTTTGCCAAACATACTAAGTAAGAATACCAGAAGTTTGACAATAATAAACTGTTTTAAAAGACTTCTTACTTGAATGAGAGTCATAGAAATTCCTATGATAAACATAGAAACTAAATTCATGATTACCTAGATAGACCTATCACGTAAATAAAAGAAGTGAAAAAAAAATTACATTAATATTCCTATTTTGATCAAGTTTCCAAAAGCGCGATAAAAATAATCACTGCCGGCTAGTTTCAAAGTTTTCTTCGTTCGCGTGAAAATCAGAAAATAAATGGGATCTCATCTAGATTTATACTTTCTGATACAAAAATACTTCATTGCGTTTTATATTATAACTTTTAACTAGTTTTACCGCTTTGCTGAGAAAATTAGTTTAAGCATTATTTCTATGCACCGTGTGTAGGTATATATATAGGTATTATAATGCTTACATAGGGCTTGTTACTGAACGACGAACTGACGAAAAACAAGCTACTCAGCATTTATTTAGTAACATTAGGCCATTAAACCTAATTAAAAAAGTTATTTTTACAATCAGACCTACTAAAATAAGTTCCCAGGCAAATTTATTAATTATAATAGCCACCACTTTAGTTATAACCTAGATAACATCCTATTTCAAGCCCAGACAGACATAAGCACTTATCAGAAAGATAAAAATCACGTTCGGCCTAAAAACAACAAAAAATAGAGTTTACGACTCTTTATACAAAAGTTTATGGCAACATTAAATGGTATTACAAAACATTTGATTAGAGGGTAGGCAACAAATTTATAAAATTGTTGAGGAAAGCGATAAGCTTCTACAATAGATTTGATAGGGTTTTTACGTGCTAGACGGGTTTATACATACCCTCTGTAATACTAATAAGTACTTAGTAGAACATTGATTGATATATAAATAATTTTGACTTTATGTAATAATCTTACACGTGGTAAAGAAAGCTTCGTCTAGGGATCTTTTAAATTCATCAGTTCAGCTTTATAATCATACTTAAAGGAATAATAAAAACAAAGCACTCCTTTCTGCTGCTAAATTAATATCTTTCGAAATATTATGATAGCCGAAATCTTCTACCTAGGTATTAAATATTACAACGACCGAGCCATTAATTTAATTTTCAATCTTTTACACAACTTGGTCATAATGGAATCTGAGTATTTTGCTATAGAATTTCTCCTTGCTGACGCACACCATTCTGATCTTTACCTTGATAATTCAAAATTAGTGCAAATTTTCAATCTTTTACACAACTTGGTCACAATGGAATCTGAGTATTTTGCTATAGAATTTCTCCTTGCTGACGGCATCATTCTGATCTTTACCTTGATAATTCAAAATTAGTGCAAATTATTCTGTCGTCTTCGTCGTCGTTGTCTACCAAGGTCGAATTCCCCTGTTTTACGGCGCCAATCCTATAAAACTCGGTCTACAAATGCTATCAATCTATGTCATTCATTTATTCAAAAAGATCGCAGATTTTCCACCTTCTGCCTAACGCTATAGATAAGAACAAAAGCAACGCATACCAACACCAAGTCACCGGATACATCCTCAAATAATGCCGTGCTAAAAAACCATAATTTTCACCAACGAACACCATAAAAAAGTGCTTTGATCAACGATTAAACTGATACACATATTTTACAACTCATTATCACGCTTATGCCAAAAGTGGAAGCTTACATAGGCACAGAAGGCCGGCTCCACACAACAAGCGAAAACGCACGCACACATAGACACGCTTCAATTACAGTGAGTGCAAGCTCACATGCGCCTGGCATTTGTTTGAGATCATCATACCTACGCTTCTATGTTTGCGTGCACCAGTTTTCGCTGGATGTATGGAGTCGAACTTCTGTACTTATCTGTTTTGTGGGTACTATTTTGGTTAACTTATTTTTGTTGCTATGTAGTCCTGGTAAGAATATATTGTTTTATGATTTTGTACTAAAAGGCTACTAAAGAGGCATTCATCCACCTGAAAGCATAGCTTTGGCATTAAGCTATTGGTGTAAAAATTGATTGCTATAAATTATGGCAGAAAGTACTAGACAAAGTGACATTCAATCAGCGATAGCGGCTGTCAAAACTACAAAATGTATGGCATTGTCATTTTTAATCATTGACATGTTATTAAGGTATAATTTAATTACAGTAGCTCAAGCCAATCATATACATTTTGGACTGTTAGACAACCGTTATCGCTAATAGAATGTCACATTTTCTAGCCACTAAAGAAATCGAACATTACATTTTCGCCTTAAATATTATCATCGAAAAAATTTTCAAAGCTTTGATAAGTTGAATTCAGTTTGGTAAAGTGATTATAACTACGCATACAATTCATTGCAAAATCTCCTATAACATTAACACTTTTGCTTGATTTCAATCCAAATGAAAACTCATAAACGTGTCTTAAGGATATCTCTCATAAACCTGGTCTGAAGCAATATGGTCTTATTCCAACCAATAGAAATTATACCAAGAACAATGGAAATTATACCATTGACCAGGCTTGTCGAAACAATATCGATGCATAGATATTTCTTAGCGATATATATATAATATTTCAATGTATATGTATTTGTATGCAATTATGCATGTATCTAGAGGAGAAATCTTAGGCTATTGCCACACCACTTCGATGTTCCCATGTTCAAGAATCATGGAAACTTTCTAAGCGAAGGAATTATTTCTGCCGCTTTTAAGAGTATTTCATGTATATGCATACCTACTTGATGCAGTACCGATAAAGTATAAAAAAAAGATTACTTTCACTCCAATCGAAAAAAAAGGCATGTGATATATTTTTTTCGCATGTCCAAAAAATATTTCGCAGGTGATAATGATAGAGTTGAAGGATATCTATATACAATAAACATCGATACTTTATATTCTGCGCCATCGGGACTTTTTGCGAATGGGACATTCTGCGTCAGATTCCTGCCAACATCCCAACCATAGAGTCAAAACCATATTATATCAAGCACCTAAGAATTTCCTATATTATTCGATCAGTTTGACCGCAGAACTGCAAACGAAACTGTTTCAGACAAAGCGACGTTTGAACGAGGCTTATGGCCGATTTAACTAATTAAACTAATCTCGATTGTTCAACTAAACTCAGTTTATACAAATACAGCGTTCTGATTGGTTGATACTACTGTGCTTAAATTTGTTGAACTAATCACGATTAGTTTCTTTGGTAAAATCGGCCCTTAGTGTTATGTATTAGATTTTGTGGTTGACGGGAGATTCGATAGACTGGGTAAAGGTTTGTGTAGAAGTAATAGGTTGCTCTTTGGTTAACTAGTTGGTTAGGTGTATATTAAACTACAATTCCGGAGCATAGTTTGTTTCTTATTCTTATTTGCATAGCCTTTTCTAACTATATCAGGATCGGCTTCCAGTCTAACTGGATGCAGCTGAATAGCAATATCTTATATAGAGCGAATTCCACTTTATTACTAAACTTTAATTGTGACTTATACTTTTGTAATAAAACAAAGAGATTTTCGAATTTTAACGACCTACAAAAACTCTTAGAGGTGGAGCCTCCGCATGAAAAACTGCTGTTATCTAAGATGTTTTCTTTTGTTTTTATCTTTACGCTACCGTCAATCACTATGACCAAACCCCAACTTTCATCCACAAACGCTACCACTCTGAACGACCTTTCTACCCTAATTTCAAAAGATCGAACACATTCCAACCACGTCTGCATATTTACAATCGTTATATTTTACATATATCCATCGAAAAAACACATATAGGAATCCGATTCAATTATTGTTATGACCAATAAAATCAATTTCAAATCGAGAAGCAGACTTTGCACGTAATGAAAATGTTTTTTTCTCATTCAATTTAATTTTTTTTGCGTTCGAATTTGGAACGTGTGAAATTAAATAGAATTACTATTTGGTTTTTTTTTTTTTTTTTTTTTTTTTTTTTTTTTTTTTTTTTTTTTTTTTTTTTTTCTACAACTTCAGTTTTTATTTATTTACATAGATACAAGTATATACAGTGTATAAAATACTTAATTAACTAAGACTACAAAATATACACTTAAACCAAAAACTACTCACTAACTAAACCTAAAAATATACACTTAACTAAAATATGGCGTCGAAAAACTCCTCTCCATCGTTGACCACTGGTAATGTGCCCAAAAGACTGGCAGCATTGCCACGTTGTATGGCAATGCTAATTCTCTGACCAAAGTAAAAGCCAGCCCTTGGGTCACGCGAAGTGTCAACTAGGCGTTTGGCAAGATCCTTAAACAAAGCGTGAGCACTCGGACCCCACGGACCAAGAGTTTCAACCCCAAACGGCTCGAAAATATAACTACCAATGAGGTTATTATATTTCCGCCGCTTGAGGTTCTCTGCAGCCGCAGCGGCAGCGCCAGCACAGCACGACGAGCTAGGAAGATGGGATGGCGCAAGAGTATCGACACAAGTAGCGTCCCACACTAAAGGCCTACCCATCTTCCATGGAAACAAAGACATCCCGTCCGGTCTTTTGCCATCGTCGCGTGCCAGGCCATGGGGTTCCAATACGGCCGGAACGCCGACGGCGACGAGAGCACGTCGGATGATGTCGTTTAAGTTTCCGTGACGCGCTATGCGACCCGCACTTCGGCTGCATGAAAGACCGTGGTGACCGAGGCTGTTGACAACTTCGCCACAGTGACAACGATGAGGAGTACAACAGGGAGCGCCAAGACGTAGGGAAGCAGCGAGGCGGAAAGTAGTGTCGTCAAACAAGGTGCCTATGTTCGACGACGGAAGTGCGTGAAGCCAGAGGCCCGACTCCCACTCACCCACAGCCAGCAGGCGAGCGCGTTCGGCAGGAGAGGCAGAAGTGGCAATTTGGTGCTCCTGAACTGCTCTGCAGAGCGGCTCATCCCACCGTCTCTGGGATGATGGGTAGTCGGGGAGATTACAATTCGGGCAAGCGAGTCTCCAAGCATCAATAGCCTCGGTGAAGCACGGCACATCAAAATTAATCAGTATGGGTGCTAGGATATTCCTGATTAATTTCTCAGTACCGTGGACCGAGGATATAAATGCCGGTAAACTAATACTAGAAATTTTGCGGACGCCGAGGCCTCCCATACGGATAGGAAGAGTAGCTTGTGCCCAAGCTCGGTCGTCCATGGCCACATTTAAAATTAAAGTAAGTGTATGACGGATAATTTGGTCCATTTTTTCTAAAAGAGGAGGGTGCTTCCATAGATGGGAAGCACGAAGGAAATATGTTAATTTGGGGCCAAAACAACAAAAGCGAATTATGGTGATAGCCGAATGCATGTTAATTTGGAGCAATCTTTCCGAAATGTTGTTAAAATTTTGAATTTTTTCCGCAATAAAATCGGGAAAGGAATCATCGAAGACTGGGGACCCGAGGAGACGAAGAGAGCTTTTTTCAATAATTTTGATTTCGGGGGCTATTTTATTGAATTTTGAAAGTGTCACTTGTCTGTCGGTACTATCAGATAAAAATAACTCACATTTAGAAAAATTTAGATCTAGTCCTATAGAATGTAGTTGGTGTTTTAAAAATTGCAGGTCATCTAAAACTGTGTCTACATCGCCTCCCAGGGTTCCATCATCGAGATACCAAACGTTAAATTTTGAATTCAGCTGTCGAATAATTGGGTGGATAGCCAGACTGAAGATCACTGGCCCGAGAGGGTCACCTTGTTGACAGCCAACAGCGGATTCCAGAAGGTTGTCCCGATAAATATTTGGTTTAGAATGTTTTTTTTTTTTCATTTGTGGCTTTATGAAATTGCTAACCTTTGCAAAGTAGAAAGTTACCTTGTCACCGTTGCTTACCTGAAAACAAAATATTAGTCTATATTATTATATAGACATAACTTCAATAATTGGATGGTCTTGAACAATCGTGATTTAAGATATTTACAACAGATAAAAACAAACAAACAATGAAACTGTTTCATTACACAGTTTTTACGCACAACATCACTAAATCAACAACCTCAGCCATTTTTTCCTACAGCTAAAGCTTTTCACTAGTGTCATTATTCTTTTTTGTCATTTGTATTACTAATACTCATCATAAGTTATTTATTTCCAACATAAAATGGACTATTTGCTGTCTCATATTTAAAATAAAGTATTTTAAGTAAAAATTAAATTACTTGGCAACGATTTTTACCCGACTGTCCCAGAAAATCACACTTTTTAAAACCGTGTTCTGTTAACAGGGTTCTTACTTGTGTAATTTTCTGGGCTATTGATACAAGAACCTTCAAAAAAAGAGATATCTCTAGTATAACTTTTTATGACTCCGAAGAGAAAGATATATAAACGATCCATTTTCTTCAGATCCGGAACCACGCAACATCAAAACAAAATTTGACCAATAAGTCTTGACCAATCATGGTGGTGCTACTTGCAAAGGTTTATGTCAAAATCTGACGTCTTATGTATAGTTACTCAATTTTGTAACGGAGCAACTAAAATGGTCCTAGAAAAATGTCACGCGTTTGATTTTCGGTTCCCTGGAATTTAGAAATACGAAACCAATATTAATAATATTATGAAAACCTTTAGTATTGCCTGATATTTTAATTTTAAATTATTTTAGTTTCACAGGCATACGTGGCTGCGTTTTTAACTGAAAAATGCTATTCTGCGTCGGAATTTTCCGATTCGGTTGACTTTTTCGCATATTATTGTGAATATATTCTGAGAAGCTTTGTCAGTTTGTGCTTGTTGCAAGAATATTAAATTCAAAATTCTGGATTTTTTCTCAAACAGAAACGCCTTTTAAATAATCTTTAATTTCGTTTCATGAAACTTACTTGGTAAAATCTGCTATCAAAATCAAGTAAGCAATTATAAAATAATTAATCTTCAATCAAAATCAAAAGTTAAAAGTAGAACGTCTACCAGCGATAATGATTTTCAAAAGACCAACATATTTGGGATAGACCACGTGACATTTCGGCAGCAAATGTCATTCCCAATTTTGACAATTGGTATCACTGATAGATTGTCACTTTGTCTAGAACCTCAAAATCATTGTTAATCATCTTGTTCATCAGGTAGAAACATCAGATATTGCTAAACCTGCCAACATTATAGAGCAAAATACCTTATTCATGAAACGTTGTCATATACGTTTAAACTAAAATAGTTTTACGTTCGCTTTAACCAGGTAATCAATAAATACCAGAGACGTTGCCTTTGTAAGGCAGCATGCAAAATATTTTGATCAAGTTTGGCTTTGTCTCTGCACAGATAGGTGAGTGCACTGACACTCCTATGCATTTCTGTATTCATATCACAGATCCAAGACATATTTCTAAAGAGTTTTGACAGAGGGGTAGCCAGGGTTTGTATCTAGCAAACAATACAGGTGTACCTAGACCTACAACAACTAGCCAACCAACCTATTAAATGGTAGTGGCAATCCGGTTTAATAAATATGTCGATGTTATGACATCCTTTCTACGTCATTCATCATCCATAACCTTCAGAAAGCATGTTATGCTGTTGGTCCCGACTCATGACTACCATTTGCAGATCTTTGCACCCCTAAAGCGAGAAAGTCCTAAAGTCTGGCAAAAAGTATAACTACAGGGTATCGTGTTATTCGAATGAATAATGGAATAACCGCCAGAACTATAAATGGTCCCACTATGTGCTATACTGGTATTCAATGATGGTGCCACACGTTTAAAAGTCAACCATTTGCCAAGCGTAGTTCCGATGAAAAAAAACACATTTAATTTCCCCTACGATGTCCACTTATTCCATATAAAAAAAAACCTTTTTACCAAGAAAAGTACCCCAAATTTCATCCCCAAATTTAATTAGTTCTACCTACACCGCATCTTTGATATTTCTTTTAAAACAAGGCCACAAATAACAAAAAAAAAACTAAGGGAAAAAACAAGGGAGGGAACGATACGCCGTAATTATAACTTCTCAAAACAACTGTGTTATAATTTAAAGCAATATAAACCTGAGGTACAAGGCCTAAAATTGGTCAGAAGGTCCGACCAACCTTATTAATATCATTCAACTTTAAATTCACTTCACGCTCTCAGAATGATGAAGAAAAACATCGTCAGGAACCCTGCCAAATAGCCTGGAACGAAAAATTTAAGATATCTGACCAAAGTAGCACTAGGCCCGTATAGTATACCGGCAGGCAAGGCAGGCCTTTGTTCCTGCAAAGGGGTCGTTATATACTGATTATGTAAATGAGGAAAACCCTAAAGAATAAATAGTCTGAATTAACTTAAACTTTAATACGTTTTAGCAAAATAAATTGATAAGATGCATGTGATTCTTGTAGTTTGGATTTGCCCTGCAATCAGATATTATAATGAAAAGATACTTTGGAGATTTGCATGTTTGTTTTGATTCTTCTGCAAGGTATTCTTGTGGTATCAAGGATAAGCAAATAACTATTTGCAATGTATTTAAAAAAAATAAGGCATGGAAATAGATTACAACTTGTTCTTTACTTCGGATCTTGAAGTCGAAATGATATAATAAACATTCGCTTCTTAAATTTTAGACCAAATTTTAGTTTATTATTGTAGTACACGCAAGAAGTAATAATAATGTTAAGCCAACCATCAACGATTTTAAGTTTTCCTAAATCTAATCTTAAGTATGTTAAAAAGTTAAATATTGTTTGTAAATTACAAACTTTTTAAGTACTTATCGAATAACAAAATGCTTTCACCAATGGGAAACTACGCTATCGCGGAGTGTCATAGGCTGGGTACTTTTTATTCAGAAATAAATGCAAGGATCTTGGGAAATAGTTCATGACAGCGATGCCGTGGGAAAAGCCATAACTTAAAATTTTCAAAATGGTCCTTCGAGCCGAATACCTTTACTTTTCTTTTCAAATCTTTACAAATGTGAAACTTGTGCGTCCTACCACATTTTTTTTGTGTGGGAAATCATCCAATGACGTCTCCCGCTCTGGGTGAAGCGGGAGGGCGTGTCAGACTTTTACTGACTAAAACCCACCCGTGTTCCTTCAGTTGCTTGTGCCAGGGCCGCGGTATATAATAATAGCCTTTATTTAACAATCTTACATAGTAGATGTTTTCTTTAATACAAACCGAAAGGACCGCGGTAACTCTCTTTCAAATTTATCAGCGACCCAGACAGGCATCGGCCCTAGCGGACCCCGTCAACTTTGCTGACATCTCTTTGACGCGCACGTGGAACACTACGCGCCGTCGATTCGAACCTGGTCCTTATCGGACGACGAGCTACCCATTGCTCGCCGTCCGCAAGCCCGAGGGTAAGAAAAAAATTTTAGTGAAAGATTCAAGAGATTAAAATTAAATTCTAACCCTCTAACAAATAAACGCAGCATAAAGTTATACCAGGTATAAACCTATGAAAATGTATGGGTATACCTTTTTTATACCTGGTATAACTTTATTCCGTGTTTATTGGTAAGAGGGTAAGTATTTTCTTCGCGTAACATCAGTTATGAAGCGAAAACCTTATCAAAAATGTTCGATTGTGATTGAAGTATTCGTCTGACATTAGAAAAGATTGTATTTGACATTTTAGACACGTAAAATACGATATAAATAAAGGGTATTAGAGCGTTGTATAGGGACCACTACCAATAGGCGACCCCTGGTAGAATTAAAAATTAAATTAAGATAAATATCATTATGGGACAGAGGCGGATGTTTTTACAATCATCAATTTTAGCAAAAATGTTACGTAGAAGCTATGTAGCTTTAATAAAAACTGGTCAATTGATAATAGATCAGAAAAATATGGAGAAGAAATCAGGCGTGACGGAAAAATGCACGATATTTTAGGGTTAGCCGCGAGGGAAACCTAGTTGGGTCCATTGTTATTATTATTACTATCTGGTAATAAATTGATTAAAATGGCGAGACATCCAGAATCGTAGGATTAAAAGAAGAACATCATAGGTACCGTTTTGAAATAAAAAGGTATCTAACCCAAAAAAAATATCTATTCATATTCAAATTCATTGCTTCCAATGATTCGTTGTTCCTCGCAACACTAGAAATTCTAGCTTCCTTAGAAACAAGACCAAAAGCTAGTCGTAATTTAGCCATATTTGTTGCCCAAAACTGATCGAACTTGTATGTTAATATTAATATGGTTCAAATTAGAATAAACAATACCTAGCATCAAAATAGAGCTGTCTTTTGTTTCTTTAATAGTTAGCAACCTAATTAGCTATTGTGTCTGTGTCACGTGAAATATTAAAATAATTAAATGTCAGGTTTTCCCAGAAGGTCTCATGTCACGAATAACCTATATTAATGTAGCACTTAACTGTTCTTAAAAATACACGACTAATAAAGTTAGAACTTGAATAGAAAATGCAGAAATACCAGCCGATTTTATTTTCTTTTTGCTCGCGCCTGACCACTATCTCACCTGATGGTAAATTAGGTAAATTGAAAAAATAATAGTTAATGAATTCCAGTAAATAGTGTTTTTTTTTTGGGTGGTTAATTATCCAATTCTCCCGCTCTGGGTGAAGCGGAAGGGTGTGTCAGACTTTAACTGGCTAAAACCCACCCGTGTTGCTTCAGTTGCTTGTGCCAGGGCCGCGGTAACTCTCTTTCAAATTTATCCGCGACCGTGTAAATTTTCTTGGAACCACACTTTAGTTTGAGGTGCACTTCTCATAAAAGCATAACATGCTATAAGCAAACAGCAGCATAGCAGTGCTTAAACAGTAGTGCTCAACCTGTGCCTGATATGTTTAATAGGGTTAGGTTGAGCTGTGCCTAAAGTTCACTTACATTCTGCCAGTTATTTTAGTAGGGAGTGAGCATATTGTTATCACCATCATCATTATTTCAGCCAAAAGACGTCCACTGCTAGCCATAGGCCTCCCCCAGGCGTCACCACATTAACCGATCATGTGCAGCCTTAACCAGGTTATCGGTCCACCTAGTGGGAGGCATCATCTTCGGGTTCGCGGTCGCCATTCCAGAACTTTTCGGCCTTATCGGTCATCCGTTCTGCGAGCACTGCCACTTAAATTGTTTTCAACCGAACACAAATCCAGACTCTGGGCTGCTACTGAGAAATTCCAGATATAAAAGTCCAATAACACTTTGCATGCTCATGCTGAACGTTAGCGCTTGTAACCACGAGGCAGGCACACTCGTTTAAATCAACATTTGAAAAATAATTCAAATTTTTACTTCTGTACCTTACTTCTCTAACAGTTGGGATCCTAAACTTATCTAATTTGAAGGCTGTGAGAACATTCGACAAACTCCTGCGTTTTGATATTTAATTTAAGGATGTACGTTTAACTATACTTTTAGTCAAAGACCTCATTAAACTAGGGACTGCGTCGTTACAAAGTGACTTAGTTTGTGTAAAGAGGTAACGGGTTGGTTAAAGTTGCACCAGTATAACTAATTAAACTACTAACTGGCTATTTTGCCCCAAATAAACCAAGGTACCTTATTTATTATTATTGATAGACTTGCCTTTGATGCCCATACCACCAGATGGTAAGCGATGAGGTGGTTAAAGATTAAGTGCGCCTGCCTAAAAGTACCCTGTTCACTCTTGAAGTCTTGACTTAAATTTCGTATTATCAGGTCATTGCCATTTTAAGCGAAATTTACGTCATGTCAGATAAAACACTTAGCACTTCGCAAACAATGAACATCTGCAAAACCAGAGGTATCTCAGGTGTCTTACCTTCCCAAAAACTAAATTAAAAAACTCTAATTTTATAGCTAACGCCAGCACCCCTTCACACCGGAGCAAAACAACGCTGCTTGTGGCGGCCGAAAAATGTATGTTGGGAGTACTTTTCTAAACGAACTTTTGTACAAAAACCTCTACTCGTGCTCCATCAATATGCTCGTCACTCCTCCAAAGTGTTATAAATCATTCCATTAACAATAACCTAAGTGTTGGGACTAGACTCAACTAATTAAGCCAGGCTTTGTCAATCTAAACTTCTAATTATTAATATCTCGAAAATCTTACAACAACTTTACAATTTTAAGTTTCAAGAAGTCTGGGCTGACAATACCTACTTAGATGTTTTCTTAAACAAAAACTTAAGACTTCAACGGTCTATGCTAGGGCTTATATTTCCTTCAACAACTTCAGATAAGGAATGAAAGGCTCTGCGATAAAAGCTAAAATTTATATTTCTATGAAAACGGTTTCAATTAATCCGTGTCACAGAATGGGAAGAGAATTAATTGGACTTCGGAGATAATGGAATTTTCATCGGTTGGCAGTCTAGTCGACGGATTTTTATGAGGACGGATTGCAGATAAGAATGTGAGAAAGACAGAGAGTGAGAGTCTTTACTTCATATTAACCGTTAAATTGGCTTTGCAATCTATTAATATTCCACACTACGCTAGACAAACTGAATGTCAAAGTGTTACCACTGTCGTTCGGCCTACTGTACTGAACATCCCTTAATCCGGGAATCCAAGCGTAACTCCTACGATAACATTTTACGATTCAGACCTCAATTCTAGAACACTGACATACCTAAAGCTCTTTATTCAAAACTAGAGTCGTAGAATTACCCTTGTGATTAGTACTACACCTGTCACTCCTGTCAGTGAAGTGGAATTCCTAAGCGTGTGATGTGTCCAAAATATAAGTAAATTCCCCTAACTTCCCTTTTCTCGCTTGTTGCCCAATTCTGCCCAGTTACGATCTCTGATTGGCTGAATTAATAAAATGACAGCTGTGACATTTGGACAGATATTCTCGATAAGTGAAGGAAGTTGATTGTGCGAAAAACCTTCAAAATATTTAGAGGGAAAATGCTCAGGACTCTCTCTCGAACTCGCCATTTGGCGAGAAGGATGAGATGAAATAAAATATATTTTTTGTTAAATATAATAGGTTTTTTATTAAATAGATTGCAGAATACGGGTTTACGTAGGTATAAAAAGTGGCTTGTAATTATATTTCAGAATATTGTTTATTTATCTGTTTCCGTCGCTAAACTATGTTCGATAAAGTTTTGACTACCGTGCTTTAAGCTTTAATAAAATCTAAATTCCTTTGTTAAAACTTCCAATGCGAATATGCGATCAGTCAAATGAAACAAAAAATATCTACATGTTGATCGCTAAATGATGTCTTGGGGGCTGAGTCACCCGCGTCCGTAGGTGTGTACCACTTCTGTTACCCTACACGTGGTCCTCGGGTGGTGCTAATCAGGTGACACTTACTGGTGGTGGGTTTCGGCCGAAGGCTTGCGAGCACCCACCGTGCAAAGACGTACCGCCAAGCAACCTAGCCGTGTTCCGGTACGATGCTCGGTGTAGCCACAAGAGGAGTTGGGTCGAGATAGTTGTTCCAGTGCAGGCAGACCTGCCTGAGTCGCGTAGTTATGGGCCTATCGGGAGTCTAGTCGTGGAGGGTAGCGGGATCCGAGGCACGGTGCGCCGCTGGCCAACCGTAGGTAGTTGGGGGCCCAAGTAGTGTGCCAGCCACACACGAAAGGCTGCCCCGCCAACTGTGAATAAATTCCGGGATGCGCCATCGTGGTGGTTGGCGACCAGACGAGAGTGCCCGATGGACATTCCGGGGAGGCTCGGGCGTCCCCGCAGTCTCCAGACTAGTACCTAATGAAGGCGACCTGTCTGTGCGTGTCTTAAGGTTGCCAGCGTGGAACCTCATCTCACTTCCTTCTCCTCACCTTCCTTCACTCACAGCAATAATGCCAAGGAACAATAAGGGAAAAGCTGAACAGCGGCAGGACTTACTCTCACATAAGGAGCACCTCAGCAACATCCGAGGTCTGCACTCGAACCACCAATCACCACCTTGAGACTGAAAAACCAGAACTTTTGTTCCTTACGGAGACGCAGATTGGATGTCCGTCGGACGTGGCGTACCTTTCTTACCCAGGGTTTACCCTGGAGCACAAATTCAAGCCACGTGCGGGTGTATGCATGTAAGCCCTTGACGACAACTGCTATCGGCGTCTCCGTAACCTTGAAGACTAACTACACAGTGCTATGGGCCCTCGTGGACAAAGGTATGGATAAGATCATCTATGCCTGTGTCTACCGATCGCACTGCGGTGATCTGGAGACAACCAGGCTCACACAATACCTGAGTGAGGTGGCAGATGTGGCTCAGTTACGGTGCCCCTCCGCCCAACTAGTGTTACTGGGGGACTTTAATGCCCACCACCAGGAGTGGCTCTTCCCATACTAGTGCACTGACCATGCTGTTCGAGAGATACGAAATCTTTCGATTGCGCTTAATCTCAACCAGTTGGTGCAGGGTGCTACGAGGGTGCCGGATATCAGTTTTAATGCTGCTAAGACCCAGGCGTGTCTTTTTTCCGCAAAAAAGAGCCAATTCCACCCTTTTCCATCTATCCGTGTTGTAACAGTGCCGATAACAGACCATCTCGACTTTCTTGGCGTTACGTTAACGTAAAGCCAAGAAGGTCGAGGTGGTGATGGATGGATGGTGGTGGTCATTGAGGCAAAGGCTCAGTTGGCTGCAAAAAGGTTGGGGATCCTTGCAAATGTTAGACGGTTCTTCACGCCTGAACAGCTGCTCAAATTGTATAAAGTGCAAGTTCGGTCATGCATGGAGTACTGCTCTCACCTCTAGGACGGATCTGCAAAATATTAACTTGATGCACTTGAGTCGATTGACAAACGGGCCAAGAGGCTTATCGTCAACGATGCCCTGGTAGCCTCAAAGCTCCAGAGCCTTGAACATCGACGCCAAGTGGCCAGTCTGTCGGTTTTTATCGGTTACATTTCGGGGTGTGTGCGATGGAACTGCACAATTTGATTCCGCCAAGCCCTTTCCATCACCAGACAACAAGACGTACGGCAATGCGCCACCGGTACATGGTTGACATCCCACCCATACGTACAAAGCGATTTAGTCTTTGTTGCCTGATAGCTACAACCTTGGGGTGTTTAAGTCAAGAGTGAATAGGTTACTTCTAGGCAAGCGTGCTTCACTGTCGACCACAGCATCACTTACCATCAGGCGAGATAGTAGTTAAACGCGAGCCTATAGATAAATAAATAAAATAAAAAATGTTATTACCCAACTACAATATAACTACAAAGTTCATTCCTTAGTTTTAATTCTCACGCAAAACCCAACACGTTCTTACCAGCAAAATCTCTCAGCCTCACAAAATCACAAGCGAAATTTCTTGTAAATATTCCAAGTTAAAATTATGAGAGGCCATGTTATGATCGTCCACGTCCACACTGGACTAATTGGATGGATCACGTGGGATAACGTGTAATCTTTGTTTTTACCGACGATCCCTAATTTGACTTAAGGTGTTGTCAGTTTCTTTTCATTAGCCGGTTTTAGGAGTATTTTTTGGGGAGACTCCTTTTTCGGGAAGATTGTCTTTTCGTATTTTATGTGAGGCTTACCAAAAGTCCAAAAGGTTTTAACTTTCGATTTTTTTGAAAGTATGTAACTGCCACGGTCATATTATTAAACATGAATGGCTTTATAGGATATCCTCATTCAAAATTCGTAAAAAAACGACTATCCTCCTCTCAATACTTTTTCTGCGTAAAAACTTTACAAAACAGTATTTTAGAGCAGTACTCAAATTTTAATGTAAAAGTGCTAAGTGTTATCATAAAATAAACCGTGTTTGCTTTGAAATCCATAATAATAAATTTTCCATTCGATTCCAAGGAATTTGTTGTTAAATAAAGAAACTGTATTATGAATAATTGTAGTTTTATTATGTTCAACAGACCACGTATGACAGAGAGTTATTAGTTACACAGTAGTACACACATAGACACACTTACATATGCAAAAAGAGTTGCCACCCTTTTAACATACAAAATTACTATAAATGTTTTATGTTGCCACTATTATTCTAACACCCCTTCTCAACATAAAAACAATTATAAAAAGAACAGAATCAAATCTTAAACTTTAACACTACTTTACAGATATCTTTATAACTTCACACTTATCCAAATGTCTTTCAATTAGCTCTTTACCTAAAGCCTTTGTTAACATGTCAGCTGGTTGCTCACTTGTGTTGATATAATTAATACAAATTTTATTTTGTCCGACCAGCTCTTTTACAAAATGATAACGTATGTCCACATGTTTTAATCGCTTTATGTTATCTGTTTTTGCATTTATTATAGCCGACTGATTGTCGCAGGATATCACAACTGGGCAAACATTTTCATAACCAAAATCAGTTAGTAAATTTATAAGCCATGATGCATCACTAGCAGCCATACTTAAGGATACATACTCGGATTCTGTGGAGGACAGACTTACAGAAGCCTGCTTCTTAGAACACCATAAAACAAGACAATTTGACAATTTAAACATATAACCTGAGGTGGACTTCCTGTCCTTGAGATCTCCTCCCCAATTAGCATCACAATATCCTATCAGAATATTATCTTTACACTTATAAACCAATTTATAATCCAGACTATACTTCACATATCTTAACACTCTCTTTAATGCACTTAATAACTCATTATTTGCGCTTGTTTGGTATCTACTTAACATAGAAACTGGATAGCATAAATCAGGCCTAGTACCCGATGCCGCATACATTAAGCATCCTATAATTTGCCTGCATAACTTTTCAATGCCTTTATCTATAGAAACAGTACCATGTGCAAGTATTTTGGCATTAAAATTCGGGTCCATAGGAGTGGACATACCTTTACAGTTTTCCATATTAAACCTTTTGAGAATATTTTCTAAATACTTTGTTTGATCCAGTTCAGTAATACCACTTTCCACATTTTGTTTCACAGTTATGCCTAGAAATTTTGATATTGGTCCCATATCTTTCATTTTAAATTCTTTATTTAAACTAGCCTTTAATTGCAAAATATGCTTCTCATTTGTACCAAAAATCAAAATGTCATCGACATATAACAACATATACATTCTATCTTTACCACTACACCTCATAAACAAACATGAATCAGAGTTTGACCTTACAAAGCCTTCTTTAACTATTACATTATTAAACTTTGTATTCCAGCACTTCGGTGAACTTTTTAAACCATATAATGCCTTTTTCAATTTTACAATATTTTTCTCTCCAGAATAAGCCCCTTCTGGCAATCTAATGTACACTTCATCATCTATGTCACCATACAAAAATGCCCCAGTAACATCCATTTGATATATGGGGAGCCTTAACATAGTAGCTACAACAACAAAAACTCTAAAAGTTGGTAACCTTGCTACAGGTGCATAAATATCCCCCAAATCAAAGTAACTATTCTGCTGAAACCCTCTAGCAACTAATCTAGCCTTAAATTGCTTATCATTGCCACTTCCCTTTAACTTGAAAACCCATTTGCTACTAATTACCTTTTCACTTACCGGTACATCACAAAAGTCCCAGGTGTCATTATCTTTTAAAGTTTGCAATTCTCTATTAACTGCCTCTCTCCACTTACTTGCTTCCCTACTTTTCATTGCTTCTTTATATGAAGTGGGTTCATTGTCTTCACTTACAACATTGTGACACCTATAGAATGATGTCTGTTTCCTTATACGCTCGGGTCTTTCATTTTGCACTTGTGTTTCACTATCCTCCAATAAGCTGTCATCAGAGGGTTCATATTCACTCTGTGACTCACTGGCACTATGATTGATACTAGTTTGAGTATCTTGAAACTCTTCACATTCAGCTTCTTCACTTGCTGTCACAGTTTCTGGTAAATCGTTATTCATCGATTCACTATTATTCAAATTCAACATCACCGTCAATTCATTTTCTTCATTTCTCTCTTCGTTTAATAAAATGACGTCTCTCTTTGTATAAACACAATTTTTCTCTGGAAAATATATTCTATAACCTTTGCAATTTGCCCCATATCCAACCATCAATCCTTTTTCTCCTTTCTTATCCCATTTTCTCCTTTTCTCCTTTGGAATATGTACATATACTGAAGAATCAAAAACCTGCAGTTGATGTATATCATAGGTTTTATTTGTCCATAATTCATAAGGTGATTTCCCTTCTTTTTCTTTACCTGTTCTGTTCAGAACAAAAGCAGCAGTATTCACTGCTTCTGCCCACAGTTTCTTAGGTAGGTTCTTAGAATGTATCATTGTCCTTGCCGCCTCAACCAGCGTTCTATTTTCCCTTTCAGCTTTGCCATTTTGTTCAGGAGTGTAGGTTACCGTAGTTTGATGAATTATCCCTCTTTTCGAACATATTTCCATCATTTCTTTGTTTACGAATTCCAATCCATTGTCCGTCCTTAGTGTCTTGACCCTGTTTCCAGTAATATTCTCTGCCTTGTTGAAAAAGTCCTCTAGACAATGCTTAATTTCATCTTTAGCTTTGACAAAGTAAACAGTTCGGAAGTTCGAATAGTCATCCTTTAAAACAACAAAATATCTCGACCCGCCGACCGATTCTTCCTCCATGGGCCCACAAGTGTCCCCATGTATTATTTCACATGTCCTGGTGCTTACGTTTTCACTTTTCTTAAATGGTAACCGGTGTATCTTTCCCTTCAAACAACTCTCGCATTGAGGCACACGAGTTTGTTTTATCTCAATGTTATTTTTCTCCAAAACTTTCTTCACGCGATCGAAGTTTTGATGAGCTAGTTTTTCATGCCACTCGTATAAATCGTTCTTTGACGTTTTTGCAACACTCGCCACCTCGCATTTAAAGCGAAAATCCAAGTAATAAGAGTTCTCAATTCTTTTTGCGATAGCACAAACAACGCCCTTTTTATAAAATTTGTACGAAGTGTCATTTGTCACCATGACATAACCCCGGTCAGAGGCGCGGTTCACAGAGAATAAATTTGTCTTTAGATCGGGAACGAACAACACATTGTTTATTGTCGTATCAATCCATTCACTTCCGTTCTTGACTTGTACTGCCATCTGTCCACAGCCTTGCACACTAATGGCAGTGCCGTCACCAACAATTACCGACCCTTGCGAAACGCTTGATGAAAATGACGAAAACAATGAACGATCACGACACATGTGCTCGCTTGCTCCCGAGTCCACTAGCCACTTTGTTTCTTCATATTGTTCATAAACCGAGTTCGAAATCACAAACGCATTACTCATTTTCTTATTGTCCTTTGATTTTTTAAAACGACACTGCGCCTTAAAATGTCCAACTTTACCACAGTAATAGCACTTGTTATCGTTCATCTTTTTCTCATTGTCCTTAACACTTCTACACTCCGTTTGAAAGTGTCCAGGTTTACCACACTTAAAACACTTGACGTTTCTCTTAGCTACAAACGCCGATGAGGATGAAATTTCCTGGACTTCCTTTGTCTTTTCTTTCACTCTGTCTTCTTCGATCAGTAATCTGGACACCAGATTGTCGAATGTTTGCCTATCATCAGGTGCAGACTCCCACGCCGACACAAAATGTTTGTACTCATCCGGCAAACACATCAATACTTTAGTTATCGTGAACTTTTCTGAAACCTCCTCACCCATTTGCTTTAATTGGTTCTGCATTTCCTGGATTTTCGACAAGAACACCGACATTTCGATTCCACTCTCATATTTATATTTGAAAAAGCGCTGTTGTAGGATATGGATACTGGTTTCTGACTTTTGTTCGTAAACACTTAAAAGTTTTCTCCACATTTCAGCAGACGTTTTACATGATATGAGATGTAACATAACATCTTCAGTCATTCGTGTGACCAGTAATGTCTGAGCCTTAGCATCTGTAGACTCCCAGGCGATTCGTGCAGTTGCGTCTTCGGGTTTTACGGTTCGTCCTTCCACGGTATCCAGCCATCCCTGACCCATCAATAGTACTGTAGTTTGAAACTTCCAAACATTCCAATTTCTTGTACCTTCCAGTTTCATCACATTGTGAGTGTTATTCACGTCCATCTTGCCTCCCTGCCTTGTTTTATAGTGACTCAAACAAGTATATTTTTCTCAACGAAAATTTTTATGACGACACGCCGGTTAGTCCTAACCTCACTTTTCGCTGATAGTCAATCCGCTTGATGTATGTTTTTATTTTTACACTCCACAATCTATTTTACTTTAGTTAGCTAACAGGTAGGCATATCTGGGCCCATAACCTGTTGTTAAATAAAGAAACTGTATTATGAATAATTGTAGTTTTATTATGTTCAACAGACCACGTATGACAGAGAGTTATTAGTTACACAGTAGTACACACATAGACACACTTACATATGCAAAAAGAGTTGCCACCCTTTTAACATACAAAATTACTATAAATGTTTTATGTTGCCACTATTATTCTAACAGAATTCCATTCGATGCCGATGTGTGAATCAATTGTTATTTAAACCTGTTAAATTTCCTTATTCTTTTTCTATTGTAGTTATTAATCAGTGTTTTTTTTTTATTTAGTTGTAAAATTTCTGCCAATATACCAGCGAGTTGGGATGTTTTTTTAATTGATAGAAAATCTTTATTAGCATTTTAAGTATTTATATAGATTTTAGTCATATTGTTATATGATGGCCGCTATGCGCTGTGAAAGTTTGCGTACCTACAAGTATTGAAAAACCCTTTACATGCTAAAGAAATACGAAACAAATACATGAATTTATTAACAGGACACCCAGCATTGTTAACGACTTTTGTTACACTATTTCATTTGTACTATGAGATAAGGTGGCAATCTACAATACCCATGGACAAGCTACGCTTTTGTAGCTTCGCTTTGTGTGAAAATGTAGGCGTGATCATCCACTACGAATATTGACTATTCAGCCTCAGGACGCTGTGTACAAGCGATTCATTACTCTGCCGTCCTTTAACTAGAAAGCCGTTAACCCTCAAATGGTCAATTTTAACTTTTTAATAGAGAGTGACAGAGTTCAAAATTCTCTATCTTTCTGTATAAGAAACATGTCTGGAATGTAAATAGTTCCAAAGATATGAAATTTTTGTAGGCCGTTAAGTAACACAATTTACGACGATTCCATCACTTGAAAGCGTCTAACCCACACTTCTTCGCTAAATGTACTTTAAAGAACCTTAACTGCCCGATGTGATGGTTATTTTCTAGCCCTTTGCTTAACTACAAGTACGTTATCTGATTATTCTTGACTATAGAGACGCAAAAGGACTATAACTACTTTATAGTTAAGCATTTAAAGAACAGTTTCAATGAAAAACTTAACTTATTTGCGGTTATTCGCCCTTAACGCTTTTTTAGCTAAGCTGCTTGAAAATAATTCATGCCTGTTTGATGAAAACACCGGAAATAAATTAGATTTTTCTTAGCTACAAAGCAGCTAAGTCTCATTACTTAACTAAAAGGCAGTTAGCTGACTCTCGCGCTGCGTGCATTCTGCGGGTGAACGGGGTGCGGCCACCCCGTTGTCCTTAATCCCGTGGGAGTCAATCTTTCCACCCGGAGCACCGACTGCCACAGTCGTGTACAACCATCGCACATCGGCAGGATCAGATGGTCAGCCAGTTCGCGAATATGTTTCCTCCGACTGCACAGCATGATTTTTCTTGTTAACCGCTTATTAGTTCGATTCTTAATCAGTCGGGTTTTTGATTTTTGAATTAACTTTTTTTATTCTAATCGGACTAGCCCGGAAATATAAGAAAGTTACTAATTTATTAAGCTAGATTAATATTTTTTTTATAATTTTGCTGTTTCTAATTTAAGTAAAATAATGTATAAAATAAGTTACTACCTCTATCACTAGGATCCATCATCAATCTTTGTCAATAACGCTTAATTACTTTGTTATATCACCGTGTAAAGCCTTAATTTTGCTGAAGAGTATACAATTTAAAGTTTTTAAACGAAAAGTTTCTAAAGAATCCTCAAATGTCAATTAAATTTCGAGCGCATCTTCAAGAAAATGAAAAATAACAGAAATGAAATATAATTAAAACATTATCACCGATAAATAATACGCAAGCATAAAATGTTTTAATGGCAAAATTTACTTATTATTCGTGATGACAATGAACATCATCAAAAAACCAATAGAGTCACTAAGTAAATTTGTTTAGTATAATATTTTACATCTCTCATGTTCGGTAAGTAGGTTCTTATTACCTCCAAATGGGGCTTGTAGGTGACTAATTAGCGCTCTAGGGTAATAATGTAGCAAGAAAAGCCCTAGGGCGGTAAGTAATAAAAAAAAAACACTTCTTTCTTTCAAAAAGTTCGCGTACATCTAACCATTATACTGGCAATAGACATCATGCATTCAGCCCAATGACCAAAGAGGTCGCTTTGCTATTCAGCCTTGTTTTCGTGTCAGTATAATAGTCAGCAAGGAGTTTTTGGCGGGATTTTTCGAGTGAAGTTCAGCGGTTGTTAATATTATTTGCAAATTGATTCCTAGTGGATATTGTGATATAAAATTGGTGCAGTTTTGTGTCTCAACTGTCTACGCAACTGGACAATATGTGAAATCATTGACAGAAGCGATTTCAGGATAGTGGAGCGGAGAATTTTATTGTAGTATTGACTACTTCCGCAAAGCTTACTGGGAAGGCTGACTCGATACAATTTGCTGCCAAATACTCCTAAAACTTTTAGAATCTGTTACACCCGTATTCTAATGCATACTAAAGAATGTTAAAATTGCACTGAAGATTAGGCGGTATGGTCCAAGACCTTAGCCTGCCCGAGAAGGGCGAACAAAAAAAAAAAATTGTCATCAATTTTAAATATCGAACGGCGAAGCTCAATTTCGTTCTTGAAGAATAAATATTTTTTTAAATGTTTTATTCTTGTAATGCCGGTTTTTTTCTACTTACCTCACAATCGAGATGTAAAGCAGAATAGTTAGCTCGGGTGTAATCATCAATTGCACCCTCGAACTATAGGCGCCCTCACTGCGCTCGTGCGCCTAAATATCTCGGGCTGCAATTGATGCCTTACAGCCCTTGGCTACTAATCTACTATTAATTTCACCAAACGCCTAGAAAGTTTATGCACACTATTTCATCGTTCCCTATCCATTTGCATAAAATTTTAAGACATAATATAACACATGGAATACTTTTGTTTACCCTAATTATATTTACGCTAAACAGCTTGCGCATAATTTCTCTCATCATAATGATGTAAGCATAACATTCTACAGCATAAATTTATTTACGCATAACATTCTACAGCATAAATTTATTTACGCATAATGATATTAAAACATATTTTATATGCATATAAAAAAGAGCACGCATAGAGAGAAACAGTGGGCGAATACAAATATATAAAAAGTGAATTGAAAAAAAAAATTGATGACGGAGGCCCGCTATGTGGGGCTCCTATTTCTGTCTGCACGGTCTAAAGCTGAGTTCACTCGCTTTGCTCGCTCACTTCAGCTCCCGTCATCCTCTTCGATCCTAACCTATCCGTGTCGGGGTGCTCTAAATTCCCGAGCTCACTTTGTCCGCTCTTGGACTAATTCGTTGAAATAATTACTTAATAAAATGTCTAATGCTTTATTAATAACTGTCATCAGTTATTAATAAATCATTTGCATGACACTCCATAATAAATACGTAAACACATACAAGACTGCGTGAAGTCGGTAATATTAGGCAAATGAAAAAAGTTCAAAAGAGGCTTCGGCCAAAGCAAAAAGTTATTTTGTAAATCGGCGAAATGTAGTTCGGTAAAATAATACATTACATGATACTTCGATGATCTGAAAATATGTCAAATAATGCATATTGCAAAAAAGATTTCGGTCAATAGTTTTCGGTAAAATGAAATTCGACCAAATAATATTCGGACTAGTAATCGGTTCCCCCAAAGAGTAAAATAATAATTGGTTCCCCTAAACGCGATACCAGCTTAGTACGTGCAATGCTGGAGTTTTGCACAAAACTGTTTGTTAACAAATGTGCTGCACACTATTTCGGTGGAATCGTACCTTAAGATATTAATTAGTTATTAGTTGTATATTGCCTATTAAAATTATATTTCTTTTAAGTATCTTTTAAAAGTTGAAATAAAACTTTAATTTTTGAAGATGTCTATAATTTCTTAGATATTCCCATATGAATGCTAAACTATAAAGAAGTTAACCACAATCGAAATATTTGTAGCCCCCTTTTAGATAAGCAAAGTAGTTAAGATTTTAGAAAAGTTCCGCATAACATTGGCAACAATTAGCTTAAAAGCATCTAAAGCCCCGTAACCGCTCATTAGCAAAGTTATTAAAATTGAAATCGAAGCGAATGTCATGGCTATAAAGCAGTTATGTCACTGAACAACTTTTTAGGTAAGTATTTATGAACAAAATGTAACAAACATTATTAAGGCTAAAATTTTAAATAAATTACTTCACTAAAAAGCCGCTAAGGTATGGTTAACGGCCTTGTAGTACAGTAATAAGATATAAAAAAACTGGATATGATGCTTAACAAAATAAGAAAAAAATATTTTAAATGTAATCAATAAGAGTAATAATAATGTAATAAATATAATTAAATATCAATTGATGTGTCTTACAACCATTAACCTAAGTATCATAGTTTTTAAGAAACAACGATTCCCGCGTTTTTGTCATTTACTCGGAAATTTCTTCTAGTTAAAGGACGGCAGTACTGCCAACACAATCTTAAAGCAAAATCCTATATTATGTTACCGCTGTAGATGGAAATGCAACTGAAAGCAGTTGCATCTTTGTCTTGGCCTGCCAATCTATCGGTAAGGCCAATCAACCCCACTTCCCATCCTACAGAAAATGTTGATTTTTACGAACTTAAAAGTTGATTATGACATTCGGCGAGAGTGTAGCACCTGTGAGTAAAGTAATAGTATCGTAATCGGTTAAGTAGGAACCTAATGCATATCTAGAGGCTAGACATTCGATGACTGCAACGGCGCAACCGACAGCCACGCTACGCATGAGTTCAGGTTGGCAAAGAAATGAACAGTGCTGCTAACATGTCAAGCCACTCCTCACAATGGACGGTCGACCTTACTATTGTTACAAAAAGAAAGTACTTTTCTAACACTCGAATCATGTTGGCCATTTGTAAGGGTTTGTTCAGACGGCGACACATATGTATGAGTAATAAATCGTATCGGGACGGGGAGTGACGCAACGGGAGTACGGCTGGTCGTAACGTTTATTTATGTAGGGATAGATGCTGGCTGCTGGCTGGCTGATGTAGTGCGAGAAAAACTTAGTTACGTATGGATTTTGTGTAGTTATTGTACATGAAAAAGCTATGAGTTACTTTGGAAGAGACTAAGATTAAGTTTCTTTTAGAAACAAGGAAATTTACTTCAGTTATTTGTCACAGATACCCGAAACAAAAATATGGAAGACATGAGGTGCCTCATATATCTATCTACATATATAAAAGAGAAAGTATGTATGTTCCTTATAGACTCCGAAAGGGCAGGACCGATTTTAATGAATTTTTCAGAGGATCTTGAGTTTGACAGTTGTCGCGATCGGAGCATTTCTTTTTGAACTTTGAACGCGGGCGAAACTGCGGGCAGAAGCTAGTAAACTAAAAAACGGTAAGAGAATTTCCAGTATTGCATGAAATATGCAGAAGACGATTCATCTTAATATAAGTTTTTAAGCTGACATGGTCACAATCATTAGAATTAATATTTGTTTCGGAATATTTACCATGTATATTTTGATTTTTGTTGAGAGCTTGATATTTCGGCACCGATTCATCTTTCAGAATTTTCGATGTCATTTTATGATATTTATGTTAAGCTTTACCAAATCTGAATGGTAAGCACATCTATCTTAGAATTAGCCTTAGGAATAATTTTCTATTTGCAGGAGGCAATCTCATATTTCAGTAATAATATTAAAGTTTAAGAGATAAGCTGTGTTTACAATCACGTTCAAAACACAAAACTGTCTTTATACATTCGAAGATGAGCAAAATTAAACTCCAAACGTAAACATTGAACTTAAGCTCCTATTAAGAACACGTACGTAATATTATTACCCCCTTTATCTACCCACTCACAACATTTCAATTAGTCTTTACACAAACACAGATACAGTAAAAGTAGTAAGATTCAAGCGGCAAGTCGGCGTCCTTTTGCAGTATCTCAGCGACAATGTGACAACACAAATGTGACCCTGTCTGAACAAGTTCTTCTTACCCTCTTATCTTATCTTATCTTGTGGAGGCGCCGAGAAATAACTCGGACACCTCGACCCATTGGGATCTTTTGTGATCCCTTAGTTAAAATACTCCTCCCGAATCTCGTTGAAAACTCGCTTCATGAGTTTTACAACGAAATTATTCCATTACAAAGTTTTGTTCCTTTGTTTGGTATTGCGAGGTATTTTAGAAAAGCCAGTTGCTATCGTATTTTAAGTAGAGTAGACCGAATACAAATCAGCAATTAGAAAAACCGGCCGAGTGCGAGTCGGACTCGCGCACGAAGGGTTCCGTACTTGGTAAATTGCGGTTTACGATTTATGACGTATTAAAAAAAAACTACTTACTAGATATCGTTCAAACCAAATTTTGGTGGGCGTTTACATGGTAATAATGTACATCATATATTTTTTTTAGTTTTATCATTCTCTTATTTTAGAAGTTACGGTCTCTCGCGCAAACTATTCAGTTTAGAAAAAAATTATATAAGAAACCTCAATATAATTTTTGAAGACCTATCCATAGATACCCGACACGTTTGATAAAAAAAATTTTTTAGTTTCAGTTTTAAGTATGCGGACCCCAAAATTTATTGTTTTTTTTCTATTTTTGTGTGAAAATATGAATGCGGTTCACAGAATACATCTACTAACAAAGTTTCAACAGCATAGTTCCTATAGTTTCGGCAAAAGTGGCTGTGACATACGGACGGACAGACAGACAGACAGACACACAGACATGACGAATCTATAAGGGTTCAGTTTTTTGCCATTTGGCTACGGAACCCTAAAAAGTAAGACGGGCTGGTGATCGCAGTATGTTGTTATTATTTTCCTTTCGTTGTTAAACATGGAGGTATTTGGTAGCAGGTATAGACGTAGAGACTTACATTTCTCCACGTTGTAACGTTGAATAGTAACGGTCAACGTTCCTAGCTAAATCACCATAGCAAACTGCGGTAAAACACGCACAGATCAACAAAAATAATAACAAGAATCTTACACTCTAATAATTTAAAATAAGTAACAAACAGATAACAAACACATTGTAGGCGATAATATTAATAGGATATATTAAGCCTAATATGTAACTATAAATAAACATTAATAACGTAAAGATATTGAAAAATCGGCCAAGTGCGAGTCAGACTCGCGCACGAAGGGTTCCGTACTTGGTAAATTGCGGTTTACGATTTATGACGTATTAAAAAAAAAACACTTACTAGATCTCGTTCAAACCAATTTTCGGTAGAAGTTTGCATGGTAATGTACATCATATTTTTTTTTTAGTTTTATAATTCTCTTATTTTAGAAGTTACAGGGGGGGGACACACATTTTAGCACTTTGGAAGTGTCTCTCGCGCAAACTATTCAGTTTAGAAAAAAATATATATTAGATGCGGTTCACAGAATTCATCTACTTACCAAGTTTCAACAGCATAGTTCTTATAGTTTCGAAAAAAAATGGCTGTGACATACGGACGGACAGACAGACAGACAAACAGACAAGGGTTCCGTTTTTGCCATTTGGCTACGGAATCCTAAAAATCGACTAGTCACTGCACTACGTTTCAACTCGATAACTGCCCGTGTGGCGGTAGTCACACATTTATAAAAAAAAAACTTGAGAGGTGTCAAGGGACACCCGGATGGAATGAAGTTTACATACACACACACATATATATTTATGTGTATATATATATACATATATATATATATATATATATATGCACTCTGTCTATTCTATCGTACACTAAATAAAAAAAATATATATTTATATTAAATATATAAAAATATTACATAATTAATAATAAATTATATATATAATATATATATGGATATTTTTGAAACACTGTCAGGATTCATTATTTTATTGTTTTTTTCGCGCACGCCGCACGGCTTTTACAACTATAGCAAAAAGTGTCGTAACAACTTTTGGTCTTAATTTTTTCCGTCTAGCCTCCTTTCGCAACGCGATAAGGAACTTTGTTCCAAAAGGAATTAGATCCAACACCACTCGGGTTGTTATCAACGCACCGGACGGGCATTGACGATCAGACATCTCAGCTGATTACACGTACACTCGCTCTATAGTATTATTCCTACATACTCAGCGTGTCATTGTACGTGTACTTTTATAAAATTAGTTTGAATCATAACCACTACGAGTGTGTTCATTAAAAATAAATCTAGCTTCAGTGTTAACCCCGTATTGGGTAAGTATTGACAATTTACAATACAGTAAAATATCTCGAATCTACTCTGTGTGAGCAAGCGTGCATATTGGCGAATCGAAGCCAGATTTCGCGATACAATTCTTAGCCTTATCCAGAAAGTATTAACATGGAAAATTTAATTTTCTGACTTCGACCGTCATCAAGAAACAAAGAACAAAAGACAAACCACTCAATTTTTATCCGTGACCTTTCATTTATGACCCACTCGCGATTTGCAATCCCTACAGGAAACGCAAGTTACAGCAGTATAAGTCGCAACCAAAGGTAACACTGACCGTGTCATTTTTTCTGCAGATCAATATAAGATGGCAGGTGCGACCAAGTACTGCCCAACTCTCTTGCCAGATGGTTGGAGGCTGTATGTGGCAATGACCGCACCACATTATTGGCGCTAGTGAATCGGTGAGGGATTGCAGTTAATCCAAATCCAAAAACATAAAACTACGAGTATATCCAGTGATGATATTATGTTGTTATACCTGTAGGTAACGTTTTCTTGGACTTGGTTTTATTTTCTCATTTATTTAAACAAAAAATCTGCTCCATTTATATTGCTAACCCAATAAAAATTTAATACGAGTAAGAATTCTTTTGTATAAATAGGTTCTAGCCAATAGTAAATACCTCACATTCATCAAGTCTTAAAAATATTATTTTGTACAAAGAAATGTTGCCAATTGAAATAAAAAATAATTTAAAGTAAAATACAATAAGTACTTTTATAAGTAATTTGTCTGCGTATCTCGTCATGCATAATTTAGTACTTACCATGACGCACCTGAATTTTAAATGAAAAACACTTGAATTTCTGCTCTAATTTATTTTTCAAAACACTTCACTCTATTTGTCCTCAAAATCAAAACCATGTCTTTATTCAAGAGGCACTTCTAGAAAGACTTATTTTTTTAGGGTTCCGTAGCCAAATGGCAAAATGAAAAATCTAAAAGGGTTTCGTACCCTTATAGATTCGTCATGTCTGTCTGTCTGTCTGTCTGTCCGTCCGTATGTCACAGCCACTTTTTTCCGAAACTATAAGAACTATGCTGTTGAAACTTGGGAAGTATTTGTATTCTGTGAACCGCAATAAGATTTTCACACATAAATAAAAAAAAAACAATAAATTTTGGGGGTATACTTGAAACTGAAACGATTTTTTTTTAAATCATACCAATACGTGTGGGGTATCTATGATTAGGTCTTCAAAAATGATATATAGGTTTCTAATATCATTTTTTTCTAAACTGAACAGTTTGCGCGAGAGACACTTCCAAAGTGGTAAAATGTGTGTCTCCCCCCCCCCTGTAACTTCTAAAATAAGAGAATGATAAAACTAAAAAAATATATATTATGTACATCTAGTAAGTAGTTTTTTTTTATACGTCATAAATCGTAAACCGCAATTTACCTAGTACGGAACCCTGCATGCGCGAGTCCGACTCGCACTTGGCCGGTTTTTTTTATCGTTGGCAAGCTCACAATATCGGTCACCTTTAAAATGGAACAAGGGATATTCTGGTTTATGTCGAAGGAATAAAACACAAAGTGAACTGATAACTGAAGCAGTGTTGATCAGAGATTTATTATCTTCCTGTTCAAAGATAACGTTTATTTATAACTGTTTTCCATTTTCATGTAATTAATCTGCGTGAAGTTTCAAAGGGTGAAAAATGGATGAGAATAAATTTTTCACCCGAGAAAAATTGGATTGGCTAAGATTTCAATACTCTTTGGTATTCTGTTTTTTTCTGTGATATTCTATATTCATCATTGATGTTCTTACTTGGCTTCCGTGTTTAAGTTTAGTCAGAATGTCAGGTATAGGAGTGAGGATTTTGGACTGGGGGTGTATAAATAGGCCAGTAGTAGCTTTTTAGTTTATATTATACAAGAAGCGTTAAGTAAATACGTAGGTAAGTACCTATTTCGGATAAGAGTCAAACGTTACGCTCCTAATATGTGCAAAATAGTGCTATTGGCCCTAAGCTTTGGGTGTATGAAACGCCGAATGTTGCTTACTTTCACGCCCAATTTTGTTTATTTGCTTTGGCTTGAAACCGTGAATTTGCGTTTGCGTGTTTTGCGTTACCAAAGGATCATGTAAGTAACCCAAAAAGGAAAATGCAAGAAATTGTAAACATTATACCAGTTTTACTTTCCTCAAACTGCCCACTATTACCTTATTGCATCATTTAATGGATTACAGCAATTTTTTCTCGTCACGTATGTCTCGTCATGGCACGTCTGTATGTTTATAAATCATACTGTTAGCACTTTAAATACATCACTTACCTTAAACAGTGAAATGCAATAGAATAACACCCTTCTTCACCTTTACAGGAAGAACACGACCTTTTTGCTCATTAAATTAATCACGACATCTCTTCGCCAAATAACCAAATGATTTAATCCGAAACGACGATTACAGCTAATTTTTCCTCACAGTATCTGCTTGACCTTTTTATTTTAAAGGATCTTTTAAAACGAGGTCTTTTTAATGAATTACTTACCTACATTTCGTTAATTCGACTTCGTTGTTAATTCAGGATGGTTCATACCTGGAATTTGAAAAGTAAATGTGAAACAGTGTTTATGAAACTTTTGATATAGATAATATATAAATTAAGTTATAGTGAATGAGTATAATATTTTTTTTTTTACTAAATACATAGCTTCTAGTAGTTAATTATGAGCGCTAGGATATTTTCCTAGATTTAGAGTTTCTTGAATATGTAAGTATGTTTTGAAATAAATGTACCAATAACGATCTCAAAACAAAAGCCTACCCAAAACACAGTTAGTAGCACGGGGTTACACAATCATATTACAAGGTGTCCAGGAACCCGAATTATATTCAAATAATTTCCCAAACTTTTTTTTTTATAAATACCTATCAATCATAATAAAAATATCAATTTAATTCAATTTATTTATTTTAAGCAACACAGACTCATAACACAATAACAGTAATAGCAGCACACGCAGTCACATTAATTCAACTCAAATAAAATACAAAACAATAAAAAAATACATTAAATAAGATAAAAAAGATGTCATTTAAATTACAATTACACAGAAAAATAAAACATAATAATTATAGTTTTCTATATTTGAACCGCAACATGCTTGCCACAGCCATGCCGACATTTCCATTCAAGGGCAGTCTAGTCTGTCGGCGATCATTGCCAGGATGGTATTGGGGCTGGCCCGCACCCGGCGCTCAACGCTTACGCATAGCAGCGTGAAAACAATCAGTGCGCGCCATTGCGAACATCCCTGATGCGCTATAAATTACAGTGCCCTCTGTTCCCGCTCAATGTCAGCACGGTCTTTAAGGTCCTCGGTGAGTAGATGCCCTAGATATTTAAATTGATCCACTCGGTCTATCGAAGATCCATCTTCAAGATGAACAGCTGATATGTTCAAAGGGCTCGACACACCGATGGCCCAAAAAACCATGTATTTGGTCTTCTTCCCATTACATTTTAACCCATGACCATGCGCGTATTCCGTACACGTACTTAGTAGCCTCCTCAGCCCACATATTGACGCGCTCAGCAACACCATATCGTCCGCATAACTCATATTATTGACGCAAATTCCGTCAACATGGCAACCGACATGTTAAATGCTGAGCAAGACGATCAGTTCATCAACATACAGGTTGAACAATATTGGCGAGGTGAGACCGCCCTGCCTTACGCCACCTGGTGCCCGTACCAGGACCAGAGTATACTGGTGAGTTCCCACGGTACGCCCGTTCTCTCCAGCTTCCCCCAGAGGATATCGTACGAGACGAGGTCAAAAGCCTTGGATAAATCGAGGAAGCACACGTATAATGGAGTCTTTCTCTTAGTGTAATATTTAACGGTGGGCTTTAAACACAGTATTGCACTCTCTGTGGACAATTTTCGTCGAAAACCAAACTGGTTATCATGTAGTGTCACATGTTATTTAACTGCATGTTAAGCCCACCGTCAAATACCTTCGCTAATATAGTTGTAAGTGATATAGGCCTGTAGTTATTTTTATCTGCCACATCGCCTGTTTTATTTTTAACCACCGGCACTACAACTGTCTTCATAAAGTCCTCAGGCAGGTAGGAGTGGCACACAAACAGCGAGAATAATTGCAAGAACTCTCGCCAGTTGCGGTCCAGCGTTATGCTCAATGCTGAGTGCGTCGTGTCCAGAGGACTTTCCCCGCGAAATTTGGCTCACGGTTTTAGCGACATCCTTCGCGAGAAAATTCAATCCTACAATTTTATTGTTCATGTCAGCATTTAGCACCCACTCGCCGGACCAAGCGGCAATCGGACAGAAAACTGTTCTTTGAAAACTTTTGCAATGCTTTTAAGAACACTTATGCCATCGACGCTCCCAGGAAGGCCAGGCCGAGAGTTTACTTTTTTTGTTTTTTTGCCAAAAGCCACGGAAGTCACCCTTCGAGTGTCGATCAGCGAGGGCATCCATCCGAATCTGGTCCTGATTATTCTGGCACCGCTTTAACCTGGACTTAAACACTTTTCTACTCTCTCGCATCTCCTCATAACCGGATTTAGGTCTGCCACACAGTACCTACTCGTTCAGCCTCAGCCTGGCCACCCTGTAAGCCTCACCCACATGCCTGTTCCATCCCGCCAAGCGTGCAACACGCCCGCACTGCCTAAAGGGCAGACACAATGTTGGGATATAGTCTATCTAGGACACGCTCATGGTCACGGTTACTTCACAAATAATCCGCACATTGCGTACATTCTGAAAAAAAATCTATTAATTTTAATCTTCTATGACACTCGTCATTCTACGATGAGATAGATAGATTGCATTCTACAATGAGAGGATATCAATATCTAATCAAATATCGCTTTAAAAAACACGTACCTGGCAAACTTAATAAGAACCGGACGCCAACAATTTCTCTACCTTCCCCTCAAAAAACCCAGTAACCTGCAATTGGATCCCAATTCACCGCCTGACTTAGACCCCGTCAGCACCACAATAAGCCAATCGGAGTTTGCATGTCAATCGGTTTCATTACAGTGGGGAAGATCGGCGGCCATGTTGGAATGAGATGACGGAGGTGAGAATTTTTAGTTGATGGAAATTAGCGTGGTTGTGCTTCGAGATTATTATTTATAACTATGTAAATTAGTGCTAAGTTAAACATAAATTAAATAGGCAGGTATAAAGAAAACATTTTCTGTACAAGCTTTTAATGAACCAATCAATCTGCCTAGCCTTTTCCCAACTATATTGGGATCGGCTTCCAGTCTTACCGGATTCAGCGAAGTCCCAGAGTTTTACATGGAGCGACTGCCTATCTGACCTCCACAACCCAGTAACTGGGTAACACGGTACCCATTGGCAAGACTGGTGTCAGATCTCAAGCTTCTGACTACCCGTTACGACTGTCATTGATCTTCAAATGACAGCCGGGACCAACTGCTTCACGTGCTTTCCGAGGCACGGAGGAAAATCGGGTATGTTGAAATGGTCCCCTTTCTTAAAAAAAATCTTGGTATGAGCTATATTTCTGGCCGGTTGATAGGTATCTACTAAGTCAGGGAATACGGGCATGAAGTAATGTTATATCTTTAATAAACTGCTTTTCGAGCTTGTGTAGAACTAGCAGCAAAGCGGGCATCCCTTGAGACTGCAAACGGAAGGACGAGAGTCTTCGTAAGTATTCGCAAAATCACATGATTGAAAGTTTGAAGACGTCGGCAATATTTCGAACGCCAATCACATACATACATAAACTCACGCCTTTTTCCCATGGGGGTAGGAACTACAGAACGCCACCTGCTACCATCCGTACATACTCTTTTTGCTTCGTTGGCGTTTTTACATCTAGTTATATACGCCCGCCGGTCATGAGAACTAAGCACCCGGCTTTTCTGTTAAAAAATGTTAATATAGCATGCATAGCATGTTGCATAACTACATCTGATTTGGTTATCCTGTATTTTCATAGAGTATAGATGCGCCATCGCCGGCGGAGTTCGGTCAAGCTTTTGTATGACAAATACTGAATGAGAGGCCATTGAAGAATGTTATTTTTAGTACGGTTTTCCGTTGAAGAGTTTTATTTTATTATCACGTAGGCATTTCTGTATTGCTTGCCTTCTTCATATTGTTGTTGTAAGTTTGCAAGACAAATAAGTAACATTTTTAAGTCCAAGAATGGACAGAAATGGGATTTATAGCCGGTCGTGATCTTTTTGTTGCGTTATGAAAGATTTTTTACGTCAAGTACCTAATAATTTATTGCCAAGAAGATCACCGGCGATGAGGCACTGGTTAAGTCAAAGCTCCAGAGCCTTGAACATCGTCGCCAAGTTGCCAGCTTGTCGTTTTTTTATCGGTTACACCACCAACCAGCCCGTTTCGTCATCGGACTACCAGACGTATGGCGATGCGCCATCGGTGCATGGTACACATCCCACCCATACGCACTATACGTTTTGAAAATACTTTTAGTATGCGTACAGCTAAGGAGTGGAATTCCCTGCCGGAGTCTGTGTTTCCCGATAGCTACAATCTAGGGTCTTTAAGTTAAGACTGAATAGGTTACTACTAGGGAAGCTTGCTTCACCTTCGACCACATCATCGCTTACCATCAGGTGAGATAGTGATCAAGCGTGAGCCTATTCCAAATAAAATAAAATACCTACATTTTGTTATAAGGCAAATATTTCCTTAACATATAAGGATAAGTATATTACAATAGCCAATGTTCCTGCCTACAAAACCTAAAATAATAAGTAAATAAATATATGCCTCCAACGCAAATATATTATAATTCATAATTTCTTGCGTGACAGAATTTACTTCGTTCAAAGTAGTAACACCTTTATTGAGCCGCAAAAGAGCTTATCTTTACGAACTTAACGTTTTCTTGAATGAAAATTTGAATATAAATATCTGGCTGATTTCAAATGCACTTCTTGGCCCGAAACAACTGTAGGCAGATCAAAAATATGTTTCGTGCAAGGATCGAACCAGTGACCCAAAGCTAATATACTGAAATGACCAAAGTTGAGTGACTTTTACCAACACCCAAGCAAAAATTTTTTATAGCTTACACTTGAACTCACTTGCCCTTTCGAAATACATAGCATTTTTCCAAAAGTCTTCTAAGATTCCTAAACATTTACTAAAACCCGCACAATAACATGAGGAAAACGTAGAAAATACGGAAACATACCGGATATTCTGAGTGGTTAACATAATATAGTAAGGCATGAAAATAAAGGACAGGCCGTACTCTGTCTATCCTCTGCCGTAAATATTGGGCACGTGACCTTTGAGTGTGGTGTAAGTGATATTCTTCAGGCGTTGTACGTGGCGTTCTCTAGACAGTTAGGCCGTTTGATTCTTGACCTATCCGTTTCACATCACATCACATCATCAGCCTTTTTAATGTTCCCACTTCTGGGACACAGGCCTCCTCTCATAGAGGGAGTGGGCTATAATCCACCACGCAGGCCCAGTGCTGATTGGTAGATGTCACATATCTTTGAATTCCAACCCATCCGTTTGAAAACTTCAAAATATTAGACGTAGACTAGAGTGCGCGCAAGATAAGTCTGCGCGCGACGGGTGGCGTGCTTAATGTTGCCAGCATAAAAGATCTTTTTTCCTTCATTTTATCAATAGTCATTTTTCATTACTCGAAACTTAAAGTAATTTAAGTTAAACATAATTAATTACCAGCTTTTTCTACTTGCATAGAATATGATGAAAAAAGCTTCATGAAATTATTGTAAATCTTTTATTGAATACTTAGTAGTACCTACTGTTAATTTGGTCTAACAATGGTCCTACAGTGGCTAATACCGGCCATTTCAAATTCAATTCTTTTTTAATTTCTTCTACAATAATTTTTGAAGAAGCTGCTGCCACATAACCCTCTTGAGTTATTTGGGTGACGGTGCGTTCGGAAACGCCTAAAACAAAATAACAATGATGCATTATATATTACATGAGGCCGCTGCCGGTCCTGTCCCGCCGGTATATATATGTACCGCCCAAAAACCAATACTGTCAGGCACCGGTAGTACGAAAATTTAGGGAATTTTTTGTATAATGGCATCCCTAAAAGTTACCTGTCAAATAAGCAACGCAGGCTCTATCTTTGTAAAACGGTACCGTAGGCCCATTATTGTCTTGTACACTTTAAGAAAACATCCCTGCCTTCACTTTAAAATACTTTTGGCATAATGATGGCGATTATTTACTTCGAAAACGAATAAAAACACGGCATACAACACAATCTCTTAACACCTGACATAAATGACAAACGATTAGTTCCGACTTTGGCCGCGCGCAGACTTATCTTGCGCGCACTCTATATACCAGTCATCTCATGGTGGATGACGTTTCAAAAATATAAAAACTATGTCAATACAGGCGCGCAACTACTATGACCATTTTGTTTATTGCAGTAAGTAGATTATTAATTGGAAAAAATATATATTGTGATACAGCAGAAATTGAAATAAACTTTCGTCGCGCATTGTTTACATGTGGAATAAAACGCATAATAAAATTTGATGAAATAAATACAAAATACGAACAATTTAGAGTACTACTATATATGAGTTTATTCTGAATTCTAAGAAAATGCTAAATAACTAAATGTCGAGTAAATATTCAATCTGCAAATATCATTGAAATGACCGCGAGATCGGTAAACTAATTGTCACTGATTAATATTAGAAAAACAAAACACGAGTAATACCACGTCGTATTACAAACACAAGGTTTTTTAGCAAAAATTCCGTTTTTTTTTTTATAAAGTTCCTTTGATACACTATAATGTATTACTCTATGACTGTCTTATCAAATCGATGGAAAGTTGTTGCTGAAAAAATATATATTTAAGCAAGATTAGATCTAATTGGGTTAGAATGCCCGTAGAAGAATTAGTATATGGTGGGTTTCAATCTTGTTGATTGTACATATAATTACATTCATTGCAAAATTAATAATTTTTAACTGAACATTTAAATAGAAGTGTTGTGACACTGAGATTCGCAACAATATAAAATAATACAACACAGAATTTATATTTACAGTTTTCTGGGTATTTAAAGCAGGACACCTGAATCTATTCGAGAAAACACGATGAGCAATAGATATCTCTGTAATTTTCTTTACACCTGTGTATGTATGTATTACAAATATATAGTTTGAGTATGAGTTCTTCATTAAAGTCAAACGGACGAAAAAGTTAATTTTTGGTCAAACGTAAACATCGTTGCACCAGCGTTCATGATTAAAATAAGATGCAAGCGAAACAAAATAACATAATTATGGCATATGTTTGGCTACATTATAAGCGGGTGATGCCAGGTTAGGAGGCTAGATCCAAAGTGGCCGATGCCATAAGGTATGGCTAGATCCTAGGCGGGTTATGTCAATTTAGGTTAGATTCAATGCGGGTCATATTGTGTAATAGTGTCTATTTCATGTAGAATTAGTGTAATGAAGTCTAAACTTAATATACGTAGATGCCGATTTGATTTAAAGTGGTGTACAGTTTGGAGAGCGCGCTGGATCAGAATAGCCATATGGACGCAAGTCTATTAAAACTACCAAGGTCACTGCTGTTGTATAAAGATACCTCCGGGACCATAACTATCGAAATGTCAGTTTTAACAAAGTGCCACATCGATAGCAGCGATGTTAACGTTAACACTGAACTATTTTTGTAAAACGGTAAGGTTTATACTATAAAACCTCAACAGTTTCGTAGGTGACCACAATCAATTGGTGTGGAGGATTGTCAGATTTCCAATGTCACGAAATAGTACTCAGTGATAAATAAACATACTTATGGTGAGGAAACCCAATGTCCTGGAGCCAATAATTCGGGAACGTGTGACGTCCGCCGGGCACCGCTTAGCTCGTGTGGTAGATTGAGGCCTTGTTCCTGTCGCAGAAGGGAGGTTCGCTTTCCAGCGAATGGAGCATTATAGGCTGATTATGAAATTGGTGGGTTTTGCTACCAATAAATTGGTGGGTGGCTGCTGCCATTAAATTGGTGGGCTGTAGGCCATTAAATTAGAGGATTTGTGATTTCCATTAAATTAGAGATTTGCGTACATACTTTTTTTTCTCAATGCCACAGTGACATTCTTGAAAATATAACAAAATATCTATAAAACTAAAATCACAAACAAGTACTAATGGCACACATACTAATGTCCAAGTACTAACAAAATAATTATATAAGTGGAACACGGAAAATTTACAGTTATCAGAGGTTTTGGTGGCAGCTTTATTTACTCTTATTAAATTGAAGAAAAAATAGGAGGGTAAAGGGTTGTTTAGAACGTGAAAAAAAAGACAAGAATATGTCACGTGAAGAACAAACAATATATGATTACATAAGAGTAACAAAAATACATTCATACAAAATAAAATATCATATTAAATAAAATCTTAATATAATCATTAATGAGGAAGGGATGTAGTGTATCTATCTCACTTGCACGTTCGTTTTGTCATCTCCACTTTCCGCCACACAAACATACACAATCTCTTGCGCACCACGTTAGTATTACGAGAGCCGCTGGCCAGAGTAGACGTGTTGAAGTGTGGTAATTTAGTGCGTGCACGAGCCTGTGAATTTCGCCATAGAACCGGTCACTACAGTAATGATGTATTTTTTTATTCTTCGTCATTTGGTTTTCAATTCACTTATTTGCTTACCCAACTCCGAGTAAAGTAGTATAAGAGAGCTTGAGTATTCAGAAATCATAGGTAGGTATATACACTCAAATCCGAAAGTTTTCTATCTCCCGAAAAGAAGAAGAAATCCAAAGGCACTTTCTATATACGTCACTAAACCTATTCTACCAAACAAAAATTGACTCAACCGAAAACTTGCCTTTGTTTGCGGAAGTTCTAGGTGAGATCAGTGCAATTGTTGCGAGTGCAGAAATTGAAAGTATTTTCGTATTAGGTGATTTTAATGCACATCCTCATGAATTGTTTTTTAGGGAATTAAACAATTTCTGCAATGACCAAGCATGGATTTGTGCTGATATAGAAAAACTGGGTTTCGTGACTGATAGTTACACTTTTGTGAGCGAAGCCCACGGCTGTAGAAGGTGGCTAGATCACTGTGTTGTGTCGCGGTCAGCTTGGCAAACTATTGTAAATATAGGAATAATAGAAGACGTATTTATGTCAGATCACTTACCATTGTACGTTGAGTGTGACCTGAATATAGTGCAATCTAAAATAATAACACAGAATACGCCGCGCTCTAGAGTGATTTGGGGTGAAGGGGATGAATCTCAGATTAGGTTATACAAGGATTCATGTAATGGTAGGTTACGTAACATTGATTTTCCACCTGAATTCTCAGAATGTGGCCGTGGGTTATGCAGCTCTGTTGAACATAAACATATCCTAGACGACCTATACGGTGAAATTATAAGTATTTTATGTGACGCTGCCGAGCAAACATATTTGGTAGGAGGGAGCAGGCCAAGGAGAGGCCAAGTGGTTTGCGGATGGAACAGTCATGTTCGTTACGCTCACCGTGAGGCCAGGCTTAAGTTCAAAGAATGGGTTAGACAAAAGAGACCAAATAGTGGAGTAGTTTTCGATGAGATGTGTAAGACCCGTAAAATCTTCAAGGGTCGCCTGAAATGGTGCCAAAAAAACGAAGAGCAGGTCAAAATGGACATTATAGCAAAGCAAAGAGCCACGAAATTTTTTAATAAATTTTGGAAATCGACACGTAAGTTGGATACTGGGCCTGGTCTACCGGTGAGTGTAGGAGGGGCCAAAGACCCGGTGGAAATAGCAAATATGTTTATGAAACATTTTAAAGTGCAATCTCCACTGGGCCCGTCGGTTGAAGTGGCCGATGCTGAGTCTGACAGTGGGGGGGCGGAGCCACTCACTTTACTTTCGGCTAAACAAGTCAGATCCGTCATTCAAGGCATGAGCAGAGGTAAATCACCCGGCCACGACGGGCTCAGCATCGAGCATTTCAAATATGCGGGAGTTCACCTGCCGAGGGTCCTGTCCTTGTTTTACACAATGTGCATCAGTCCCTCTCATTTACCTGCTAAACTGATGCAAACTATTGTAGTACCTGTAGTAAAAAACAGGACAGGGGATATCTCGGATAAGGGAAACTACCGTCCAATCTCCCTTGCAACCACAGCGGCAAAAATATTGGACAGTGTACTTGATTTGTGCCTGAACAAGTATCTGTGTTTGCACGATGCGCAGTTTGGTTTTCAAACTAAACTTTCAACCGAGAGTGCTGTGCTGAGTCTGAAGAATATTGTCCAATATTACACAGACCGAAAAACGCCGGTGTATGCCTGCTTCCTGGATCTCGCCAGAGCCTTCGACCTGGTGTCATATGATGTGCTCTGGAGAAAGCTGGGTGGCAGGAATGTACCGGCTCCAGTTATTAAGCTCATGCAGTATTGGTATGCGAACCAAACCAATTGTGTAAAGTGGGCCGGAACATTCTCTGAATCATATGGGTTGGAGTGCGGTGTGAGGCAGGGGGGGTTGACGTCTCCACGGCTCTTCAACCTTTATGTTAATGATCTCTTGGTCGAGCTCAGTAGCATGCGAGTCGGCTGCCGGGTTGGTGGTGTTAGTATAAACAGCATCAGCTACGCGGACGACATGGTGCTGCTGGGCCCGACTGAGGGATCTATCGGAGAGATGCTGAAGGTCTGCGAGAAATATGCTGCCTTGCACGGCCTTGTGTACAATGTCCGTAAATGTAAATACATGGTTTTTAGGGCCGCCGGTAAGTGCCCGAATCATGAACCTAGCTTTTCCCTAAATGGTGCAAGCATAAATAGAGTCTACCAATTCAAGTACTTGGGCACATACTTACCGACAACCTTAAAGATGATGTAGACATTGAAAGGGAACGTAGGGCACTAGCGGTCCGAGGTAACATGTTGGCCCGTAGATTCTCGCGGTGTACGGACCAAGTCAAAATCACCTTGTTTAAGGCGTTTTGTCAAGGTCTTTACGCGGGGGGTCTTTGGGTTTGCTACACCAAAAGATCGCTAGATGTCTTGCGCGTCCAGTACAATAATGTTTTTAGGATGTTGTTGAAACTGCCCCGTTTCTGTAGCGCATCGGAGATGTTTGCTCAGGACCGAACTGACGGATTCCATGCGGTAATTCTTAAGAAAGTCGCATCACTGATGCGTAGAACACGGGGCAGTGACAACAGCATCATGAAAACAGTAGTAGAGAGCCCTTACTCCCCTTTTCTGAGATACTATGTGGGGAGAATGGTCAGGTAGCTTTTTCCTCGCCTTATCGTTCTCTGCACATTCTGCCTCGGTCACCTGCTCTATTTGTTTTGTTTTTTATTATTTTTTTATCCTTGTTTGTGTAATACTAACACTAGTTATAAGGTATTTTTACTAACAAAATGGACTCAATTGTTGTCTGAATAAATTAAATTAAATTATTAAAAATTAAACAAACACCTCTCAATCCAAAAGCCGTACACTCCACCACTATGTCATTAAGGCCACGACCCATTATCCAGGCCATAACAATTGTCAGTAACAGTAACTGCCGAAGAAAACATCGCGAAATCTCTCCTTTTCATCTCAATACCTTTCTTCTCAAAAGTCTTCGCCTTAACGGTCAAAGGTCATTTTAGACGTAACAAAGGGCTTACAGAACTCTATAGATTTTTATGCATAATCATGCTGTGTTTGAATTTGTAAGGGTATACTGCTATTTTATGTGCTTAATCGATAAGGAATTGAGACGTAGTTTGCGAAAATCGTATTTGAAAATAAACTTACTACTGGATTGTATTGGTTTATAAACATGATAGTAGGTGTTATTAGAATGTTATATTTGGCATAAACAAGGTCTATTTGAAAAATGGTTAGTGATTTAGAGACCGACGTCATAATGACAACGTTGATTAGGCCCATGGTTATCACGGTGTCCATACTCTATCACTGGCTAAAATAATGTCAATGGGAAAACTTGATATTATTCGTCCGACTTTAAAGACCAATATTACTCTCAAGCTGCACGTTTTTGGGGCCGCATCTGTGGGTCATCGGGTACGACTGGGTGTTGCACGCCGACCTCCTTAGCGGCGTCAGCATAATCTGCTACGCTGACGACACGCTGATCCTGGCGCAGGGGAGGTAGCAACAGGCGGCGGATTTCGTGGAGCATTTCCGACATTTGGCTCCCAGACTGAAGCGGGCCGGGGCTACCCTCAATCGACTCCTGCCCAATCAAGGGGGTCCAAACGCCGCCTGCCAGAGGCTCTACGCAGGAGTCGTGTGGTCTATGGCCCTTTACGGCGCACCAGTGTGGGCGCGTTCCCTGAGGCGGTGACCAGCCTGCTCGTTGAACGCGACTCAAAGGGTCATTGCTATCCGGCTGGTCCGCGGATACCGCACGGGGAAGTGGCTTGAGAGGTGCCACGGCGTCCTCACCTTTCATCTGACGCAGGTCCTTACCGGAAATGGCTGTTTCGGGAGGTTCCTGTTCAGGATAAGGCGGGAGTAAACGCCTGGGTGTCACCATTAAGTGGATCGCCCGGAGCATACAGTGGAGCATACGGTGGAGGTCTGGCCCACTTGGGCGGAGCATCGCTCGTACAGGCGATCAGCGGTGGTGACCTCTCGCGACCAGCCCTGGTTCAGGCCATGGTACGGAGCGAGAGGGCATGGGAAGTTGTCACCTCCTTCTGCGAAGCAGTAATGCTCGCGAAGGAAGAGGCGGAACGCGTGAGGGAGACGCAACGGAGACGCGCTCACGCCCCTTGCCACCGCAGGAGATGCCCTGGGCGTCGGGAGCCGCAAGCCGATTCTTGGCCACCGTAGGCGCAGGCTTGCGGACGGCGAGTAATGGGTAGGTCGCCGTCCGATAAGGACCAGGCGCAAGTCGACGGTGCGTTGTGTTCCACGCGCGCCTCAAAGAGATGTCAGCAAAAAGTGACGGGGTCCGCAAGGACCGATGCCTGTCTGGGGTCGCGAATAAATTTGAAAGAGAGTTACCGCGGCCCTGGCACAAGCAACTAAAGGAACACGGGTGGGTTTTAGTCAGTAAAAGTCTGATACGCCCTTCCGCTTCACCCAGAGCGGGCGAAGTTATTGGATGATTTACCACCCGAAAAAAAAAGGCTTCACGTTTGAAAACAATTACTTTTAAACTTTCTCTAAAAACAATAAGGTTGCAATTGAAATGTTAAAATTTTATTGCTACATATATTTTTTTCGTCTGGCAATCAAATAAATTTGTAGACGCTGTTTATGATTCGGAACACGTTGGGATGTTAAAATTGTCGGGAACAGGATATTTTCCTGTCCGAAGCGTATATTGGAGTGAACCATTGTGACTATTATGTGAGCCATTACTTTGTGGCATGATGACTGCACTTGAATATGACAGTAACTGTGATGGCATTTGAGAAAATGACGTTAGATTGTAGCTAATATACACCATATTGTAAAGGGGTAACAACCACTGTGAAGTTATACATAGATTCAGATAAGTAGAATCAAATAGGACTGACAGGAAAGTGGCTAAAGAAAATCAATGAATCTGCTTAGGCTTCTAGACTAAAGCGCATGCATGAGTAACATTATTTTACATGGAGCTACCGCCTATCTGACCTCCAAAACCCAGTTACTGGTTACTCCTTGGCACTGGTTACTTCTGATTATTTTAAACTAGTGGTAGGGAAAAATGTGTGCCCGGAGGACACAGTAGAACATACAGTTGCCCCGCTTGGGTGGAGCAACGCCGTGTCCTCCTGGAAGCGATCGGCGGTGGCGACCTCTTGCATCCGGCCCTGGTTCAGGCCATGTTACGGAGCGAGAGGGCATGGGATGCTGTCACCTCCTTCTGCGAAGCAGTAATAGGAAACGCAACGGAGGCGCCTTCACGCCCCAAGGAGTCGCAAGCAGATGCCCGGCCACCGTAGGCGCAGGCTTGCGGACGGCGAGTAATGGGTAGCTCACCGTCTGATAGGGACCAGGCCCAAGTCGACGACGTGTAGTGTTCCACGCGTGCCTCAAAGAGATGTCAGCAAATGGACGGGGTCCGCTAGGGCCGATGATTGTCTGGGTCGCGGATAAATTTGAAAAAGAGGGTGGGTTTTAGTCAGTAAAACTCTTACACGCCCTCCCGCTTCACCCAGAGTGGAAGTAGTCATTGGATAATTGCCCATAAAAAAAAAAATGGGATTTTTTTTTGGAAAAAAACCCGTAGATACAGTTTCGAAAAAATGTCAAATAGGTATTATCTGAGTTATTTCAATATTTATGTACAGAGAAAAAGCTTTTTAACAAAAAAAAAGTGAACTGACAAAATAACGAACGAACGATACAAATGATTGTAGCTAGGTTGATCTTTGTTGATATTTTGTTTGGCGCGGCTTTCGCAAAATGCAAGACTAAATTTGTTTTTTTTATTTTACACGTGCGGTTTTTCAAAACACGTTTAAATCTATTTGTGAATGAGCAAACCTGTGGAACTAAAACCATCATTCTTATTTCGCGGCTTCTGTGTTATATTTTGTTGTGATTTTAACACGTGAGATATTTCAGCTATATGTCTAGTAGGATATGATGAAATAGATGCCATAGCACTTGTTGTAATGTCTTAATCTTCTTGGCATGACATAGATTTCTTGCCTGTTTGATAATCCCTGATATTACAGAGAGGGAAAACTGTTTGTTTTATAGAAGTAGGAAAAACTGACCCGATTTCGAGAAATCTTTCAGTGATACACTACCCACACACAAACACCGACCTGCGTTATCGCTGAGTGTGCTTTTAAATAAATAAAAAACATAGAGGGATAATATTATGGTTTCCCTTCAGCTTTTGGGAAAACATCTTCCTTTATGATTTTATTTTCAGTAGTTAATGCAACACTGTCGAAAGCATGGCATTGATTTCGTTTAATTATATCTTTCAAAATATTCCACATATTTAGCCTGAAGTGTACAACAAGTAAGTTAGGATTAAATCTGTACTCACAGTTTACGTACCATAGATGGCGAGATAGGGCAATACATCGAACGGGATTTAAGTTTAAACTAAAGTTAGAGAACTGTTAGCGATATTCGATATTCAACTTGATGCCGGTTAAGTGGCTGGATACTTGGATGTTAATTTTTATGATTTGATAGAGATAAAGGAATTTCAATGATTAGGGTTATCGGAAAATAGCTGGCGGAGAGGAGAGTATTTATTGATATTTTTTGTGTGCAATTTGGTTGGTTATTTTATAGAAAAGCTGCTCTTTAAAGCTCTAAAGGTCACGTAACTTCTAATGTTACAAATTATGACCCAAAAACCCTTTCACAAGCAATGAAAGCCCTCCCTCGAAATGCCCTTACTCAATGACAATACCAACCCTACCCTTAATAAAAATATATATAATAAATACCTACCCTTATTTACTATTATCTGATCTAAAGCCACTTTTAAACCCTCACGACCATGAGATAACACTTCTTTGACACTAAAAGTGTCACAACACTGATCCGGCATTTTATTAAGTGCATTACAAGCAACTCAGAACGCAAGTGTGTGGAAAGAGATGAATTATGCCGAAAAGGTTCGTAATTTTTAGGGTTCCGTAGACAAATGGCAAAATACGGAACCCTTATATATTCGTCATGTCTGTCTGTCTGTCTGTCCGTCCGTATGTCAAAGCCACTTTTTTCCGAAACTATAAAAACTATGCTGTTGAAACTTGGTAAGTAGGTGTATTATGTGAACCGCAATAAGATTTTCACACAAAAAGTAAAAAAAAAAACAATAAATTTTGGGGGTTCCCATACTTTTAACTGAAATTAAAAAAAAATAATCAGCAAATCCATACGTGTGGGTTATCTATTTATAGGTCTTCAAAAATGATATTGAGGTTTCATTCATAATTTTTTACTAAACTGAATAGTTTGCGCGAGAGACACTTCCAAAGTGGTAAAATGTGTGTCCCCCCCCTGTAACTTCTAAAATAAGAGAATGATAAAACTAAAAAAAAAAAATGTACATTACCACGTAAACTTCCAACGAAAATTGGTTTGAACGAGATCTAGTAAGTAGTTATTTTTTAGTACGTCATAAATCGTAAACCGCAATTTACCAAGTACGGAACCCTTCGTGCGCGAGTCCGACTAGCACTTGGCCCGTTTTTTTAAATGAAATTTATGAATATACGTGCTTTTGCGTGTGTGGAGAGGGTACGAACAACATATTAATCAGTTTGTGAAAAACTTGGTTACCGATATAGATCAAGTGAAATTTAAGACAATTTTTTCTGGTCGCGCTTAGCTTCGCCTCGGCCCACATTTACACGTTTTCCATGAATGCCTCATTTGCTAGCCGCTGCAGTAATGTACTATTCGGAATGAACTTTTATTTAAAATCATACGATTAATTTAATAGTTAATTTTCTACTCTATCAGCTACATTTCGAGACCATTTTCCTTTACTCAGTACAGCCCACATAAAATAAATGTATGTAACATATAAGTAAATAAGCTCAAGAGCTATAATAAAACTCTTTCTACCAGCTGCCATAACCGTACTTTCCCTTAGTCTTAACCCCACATAAAAATAATTTAAATATTAAGCAATGAATAAAATATATCTTTGTTTACAGTCTCTACCCACGTAACTACTTAACACACTGAAGAGGCAGAAGGTTTATTTTTAGTAAATCTTTGAACAGCCTTTCTTTCTTAGTGAAAATCACAGGAAAATATAGATTAGTTTCAGACTCCTACTAGATAAAAACCTGGTGTTTCTCCTACTAAAATTTAGGATCTGTGGGATTTGCTCATAAAATGATTAGGACTCCTTTGTTATCTATCTCTAAATGATGCAGCTGACCCTCAATGTCTGCAAGCGGGTCGCTGTGTGGACTTCATCGCTACAGCTACTAGTGGGCACGGGTGCGGTTTTGCTCGTCACCGGGTCTTTGATGCGAGATATTTCTCTCGGGTACTCGCATCCAAGACTCCAAACAGAAAGGTCCAGTTGGATCTGGAATGCGCGGCCCATACATGCCCAAATGTCCGTGGGCTGCCGCATTACCGTTCTGAGCTAGATACTGGCTAGATTTTACGATAGAGAGGCACAGGTTGCTGCCGAGCATTTGATGTTATTGCGCGATGATACTTCTTGCTAACAGCTTTCTTTGAGAGTGGTGAATAAGGACAAGCTTCTGTGATGCCTCTGTTTATTACAATATATTAAGAGTTCGCTGAATTTTTGCATGACAATGACCATCTCTAGTGGTTCTGTAGTGGACCTTCTAAACTCCTCGCCGTCGCAACACAACCGACAAGGGGCCAGGACCTTTTCATCAACAAACCCTTTTTCTATAACATAAATTGTTTTTTTTTTTTGTTGATACAATAGTATAACACAAATTGAATTGTTGTTAGAATACCGTTTTGTTGAGCCAATTTAATATGCCCGTGTAACTGTCACTTTAGCTGCAGCTTTGGTTCAATAAGACTGAGTGCCTGGATAGGGAACCTAAATGTCAGTTCTAAAAGTGACAGGTATACAGGGAGCCTTGAGATAGGTCTTCTGGGTAAAAGTCTGGGCTTTGGAAGTAGGGAAAAGTGGTTTACGACAGCCCTTGAAATAAATTGTAACGTTGAATTGATCTGTCAGGTCAGATATTTAGGTTCTTAACACAACTTAGACTTTTGCCCTTCAAAGTTTCTGCAATGAGTATCACAATGTTTTGGTATCAAACCTCACAAATTAAAGTGAATGTACGAAAAAATATATCAGTAGATCACTGGAGTCCTAGAAGATGGGACTTCAACAACTTAACATAATATTACAAAAATTTAAAAATGCGTATGTAATAATGGTCTTCTGGTTTAAGAAAATACTTCTGCTTATTAAAATTATTTCCGTAAATACTTTGCAAATTCTACGTGAATCATCACGAACTCTTCAAAGTAAGTCCATCATTTGTAGGCGATTCCTCAGCTCAGTCAGGCTGCTCCTCCGAGTGATGGATGTGTGGAAGTCGTCAGAGGAAAGCTTCCTTTAGCGTGTAATTCATCGTGTTTTCGGGGGAGTCCCGCCAAGAGGGACGGACTGGTGTACTACGGAGTTAGTGTTCTTATTATTGCAGTGTTTGTTTGGTATGATTTCATTTGGCCAAACTACTATAACGTTTGGCTGTAACAACTGCTGTGAACAATTAACATTTATCCACTTTTAATTTTGATTTGTGTCCTGGTTAACTTAACTGGTCAACTTCATACTACTTAAATCATGCTCCAAAGATGATAAAAAACCTCATCAAAATTGATCGCGTAAATTTTGAGTAAATTGTTAACAGACATAAACCGTCTAGTGCGGTTGTTTCAAGAGTAAGAAAAGATAAGGCTCCACCTCCTCTAAACTTTGTCCTTAAGACTGAATTAACAATTAACTAGGGGCCACGCAGATGATTGTATCTAGGTACTTTATACTTAGTCCTAAAAACTTAAGTGAAGCGTATGGACACGCATAACTTAGCGTTTTGAACATTAATAACGTGATGTCTGTTAATAGCTCATAATACGAATATGTTAGGACCCTCATAAAGACGACATTTGACATTCCTGTGTTTGACGCACAGGAATGTCAAATGTCGTCTTTATGACCTAGTTTTTCAAAGATATTAAGTTACCTTTCTTATGAAGTCCAGTGGAATATGTCACATCATAACATCATATTTCAGTCGGAAAATGTCCAGTGCTGGACCTAAGACTTTTCCAAAACATTGCTACAACAATTTACCCAGTCATAAGCTACGTTGCCTGCACCTAGCGGATTCCTTACGAAAACGTACGCCTCTCATCGTGGTTGTCTTGTCGTGGACATAAAAAGTGGTAGAGAGACATCAGGATTCATCGTCACACTCAAACATTTCATGACCGCAAACGCCACAAGTCTCTTTCCACATTTAATTTATTGAAATGCATTTTAATGTCCGATGTAATAACCCGACGTAAAACGACAACGACATTCAGATATCCAACAAAAAAGGTAACAACAAGTTAAAATATTCACAAAAAGAAATTGCTCTACTGAAGGGAATTCATTTCAACGTTAATGATTGATGGGAATCCCATTTGCTTTCGATCTACGAAACCCGACGTATAAACACGGGTTGTTGACATATAAAAAGCTTTTATATTTTGTACGTCTGAAATTGTCGGGAAAAATTCTGGGAAGCCGCTTAAGGCTTCGTCCACAGTGAACGAGCGGAGATAGTGGCGAGTGGAGGTGCGATTAGGTGACCACGGTGCATCGCGAGTTGTTGTAGTGGGCAGTAGAGGCTAGACGTGTCTCTTCAGGGTACAATAGGCGATCGATTCAGTTTCAGTGTGGACGCAAACCGCGGTTAATATGTTTCATACTTCGCGCGAACCTTGTCACCCGTGCATGCTCTTTACCCTATCCGAGGGCAAAGGTTTGAATTGAAACGGGACGCGTACTACAAAACGATGAATGTAGGTTATACCGTTTTGTGAGAAACACTTTGGTGCCAATATGTCGAATTGAAGCCAAATTCCCGTTAATTCGTTTCACAGAAACAAGGATTTTATGGATTTCTTTTTGGCCGAGCGATAAGCTGAACTAATTGTTATACTGTCAAACTATGTTAGTAGTTCAGCGGAACAATTGACGGTTAAATGATAAATGATTTTATTTCTGTAACTTGGTTTGTACAAACAATTTTACATGCCGAACATATTTTTTAAAACTAGATGAGGTAGGCGTTTCCTATCTGACTACTCTGAGAAGAAAGGCCGAAACAAACTCAGAGGTCACAGTCTCTTTTAAAGTCCTGACAAAATCTTGGTTTGATCATGTAAAGACCATGTAGACTGATGTCTGAAATGGTCTTTTGAAGAAAGAACCAGCCAGATTGAGTGGACCTGTCCAGTCAGTGCACGCATTTGTCAATAACCGAGCAGCTCAACTCAGAATTTAAGGAGCTCAACGATTCGAAGTACAATACCAAAGAAAGGACATTCAGGTAGGCCGCATAAACTACTCAAACTGCCAGACCATGATTAAAACCTACTAAGATAAAATTAAAAACAAAAAAAGATCCACATAATCTTCACATTCACAATAATTAAAATAAAATAATATAATACTTTCAAAAGTAAATATTCTGGCCCATATATGCGACTGGAGCAAGAGGTTCGGACTTAAGGTGAATCCCATAAGGACGCAAGTTTTGGTGGTGGGCAGTTCAAGAACGGTCTCAAGGATCGACTGGACGACTCTACCCCAAGTTTCTTTTGACAACACTGTTATCCCTTTTAGCGAGAATGTTAAGAACTTTGGTATATTCCTTGACAAAAGCTTCTCTTGGACTGCCCAGCTACAGGAAGTTAGCCGCAAGCTATTTGCATCTGCTGGATCTTTGAGAAGACTGCGTAATTTTCTGCCGACTGTAACCAAGATTGCGCTTGCACAATCTCTTATGCTACCCATCCTTGATTATGCTGATGCCAGCTATCTTGACCTCACTGAAGTGCAACTTGATAAACTTGAGCGGCTTCAAAATCTTTGTATAAGGTTCATATTTGGTTTGCGCAAATATGACCATGTTTCTGAATTTCGTGTGAAACTCAAGTGGTTGCCTATTCGCCATCGCCGGAATGCTCATATTCTTTCTCTCCTGTATAATATTCTCTTTCTTCCTTCTACCACTCTTTATCTCAAGAAACGGTTTCAGTTTCTGTGTGACTCGCACGTGAAAGTTCTTAGGTCATCGGATAATATGAAACTGAAAATGCCAATGCGCTCCACTATCTTCCTAGACAAATCTTTTACTGTCCAGGCCACTCGTCTATGGAATGCATTGCCTGTTACTATAAGGCGCGCGCAATCACTGCCTGTTTTTAAGCGACTTGTGAAGGAGCACTACATGTTACTGTGATCATAACCTTATATAAGCTGAATTGTTTTCTTGTCTGTATATTAGTTGTATGTATGTATCTTTTATAGTTTTATTTTTTTTGTATTTAGTACCTACTTTCATAATATCTTTTTATTTTAATTTTTAATTTTGCACTAAGTGAAACCCCATATATTGTGTCCAGGCTGTCACTTTCCATTCTTGGTTGCCTGGAAGAGATCGCGAATCGCGATAAGGCCGCCTGTTGTATGTTGGTTTTAGATATAAGATGTCTTTTTGAATATTTTTTCTCTTGGTGTACAATAAAGTGTAAATAAATAAATAAATATTCTTGTCATTGCAAGAAAACAAAAAAATATCAAAATTAAAAACAAAATTCACGGTGCAAAATACAAAAAATCAAAAATTAATTGGATCAGCTCAATCCCAGGGCTTTTGTCCTCAACTTAATCTTTAATAGTATAAAACGCTTTCTGGCACAACTTAGGTTTAATAAATGATTTGAATTTATTAAGACTTAGATCTTGTACGTGGCTTGGAAGCTTATTATAAAAGCGTACACATTGAAATCTAAACGAGCTACCTATCTTCTTGAGCCTTGTTGTAGGTACTACAAATTTGTGTTTGTTCCTAGTTTTTATGTTATGGATATCACTGTATTTTTTAATCAATTTTATATTTTTATGGGCATATAAAAGATTTTCATAAATATATTGAGAGGGCACAGTCATTAATCTCCTTAATTTCTCTCTGAGAGAGTGTCTCGGTTTTAATTTATAAATTGATCGAATAGCTCTTTTCTGCAAAACAAAGATAGTCGAGATGTTGGCGGCATTTCCCCACAACAGAATACCGTACGACATTACACTATGAAAATAGCTAAAGTATACTAAACGGGCTGTCTCTATGTCAGTTAAATTACGATTTTTCCTATCAGCATATGCTGCGGAGCTTAGCTTCTTTGACAATTTATCTATATGTGGGCCCCACTGAAGCTTAGCTTCCAAAGTTAAGCCTTAAAAATACTGTGCTATTTTCAGGATTCAATCTTCGCTCTTTATCAACACATCAGTTTTCATCTGCCTAACGTGAGGTAGGGTGAACTTAATGCATTTTGGTTTTTTAAGGAGTAAATTGTTAACATTGAACCAGTGAACTACTTTTGAAATCGCGCTATTTATTTCGTCTGTAACCAGCTGCTGACGTTTAAGTTTAAACAAAAGTGAAGTATCATCTGCAAACAACACTATATCATGGTTATCTTTTATGAGGTAAGGCAAGTCATTAATATAAATAACAAACAAGAAAGGACCAAGAATTGAGCCCTGCGGGACTCCCATTGTTGCTTTAGATCCGGGTGATCTTTTTCCACTAACGATTGTTGACCAAGGTCTAAAATCTTGATCAAGAATTTGGTCAGTAAACTACTGTCTACGCTAGGGTTGACGCGACACAACATGCAAAACCATAAGAGATTTGATTTTTTTATTTTTTGAAACAAACTAACTATATTAAACCCCTCTCTCTGCTTTGGTCTTTAGACTAGACGCATTATTATTTTTTCTATTACTTAGCTTATTACTCAGACGAACTTACAAATATTTAGAAGAATCTATAGTATTTTTTCAAACAATTAACAATTTTTAAACCCTGACGGCAAAATATATGAATGATATTTGCCTGGTCTAAAGCATCTTAGCTGAACTAATATAATATATATATCTTATTTCTTGTTTGTAGAAAGTATTTCCAGGAAGGACTGATATGATTACAAAACCTCTTTACTCATACAAAAACTACAATATCACTGAAGGCCATAGGCAAATTTTTTTTTTCGGAGAAAGGCACAGCTCTTGTGGCAAAGATTACAAGAGTGAAGGTGTGGTGAAAAGCTAATGCTCTATTGTTAGATTAAAATTGTAGTTATATTGCAAAATCAGGTAATTTGAACGATGAAAAATTTACTAATAAAATGTTTTTTTAGTCGTCAGTGTATGAGATCAATAAATCAAGTTATTGTTGAGGGGTCTCTGGATAACTTAATAAATCTCAAAGTGCAAAATTGTAATTATTACATTTTATTCACTTTGTATGATACCAAGCATTGCCAGTCACATTTACAGTTGTTTATTATTTGTTTACCTCTTCCCTTACAAATTTAGAGTCTCATAAGTTATTTGTAAACTCTCTGAACTTTCATGTTAAAATAGCAAAACATTATCGTAATAACAATTTTTAATCAAAATCCCTACCGCAGCTACCGCTTTTCAACACATCTGTCATAGGTCATAGAGATTATTATATGACCAAAGTGTTAGAATTTGAGCCTTTTGGGTACTATAACTCGCGCTGGACTCGCGAATATATATCATTTGCGATTAAGAAGGGTCAGGGGTAGAACTCCAAGTTTTTCCAGGTTAAGGTGTGGACATAAAGGATTCGAGTGAAAGGTTGATTTAGGAATACAATAAGAGATAATATAAAAAATGCCGTGCTGTCGATGATTTTAAGTTCTTGAAACCAAAATCGATTAAAATGAGTAATTCTTGAACGATCTATTTCCAAAGGGTCTTTCTTTCCTTTTACTAATTTGATAAATTAACAGATTTCAGGCAATTTTAAGCAAAATTTGGAAACTTTGTTATTGCCCTGAATTATAATTGTGGTACAAGGAAAAACTCTTTCCTAGGAGGTCCTTTTTTTTTTTTTTTTTTTTTTTTAGGAAAGAGTTTTTCCTTGTATCTTTCTATTGTATCTGATACAAGACTCGAACGTAAGAAGGTAAACATTCTAGGAAATACAATGAAACTGGAAAATCTTGTCAAAACTCATAAAATTATTTACAAAATCTTGTACATTGTGAACCAGCGTTATCCCTAACCCTTTTTCAATTATAGATCGCCAAGTTTTTCCCTCTCATAGTATATTTCTGATAAAAATATTTTTGAAAAGAAAATTCCCTATCTATACCGAAGATGGCGTTCTTACGTTTTCCTGTGCTTACATATCGGTAATCCACGCTGACTTGGGGATAAAAATATACCGAATTTGGAGATGCTTATTGTAAGAGTAAATTGGGAGAAGCAGAGGGTTTGTTGCATGGCATTAGAAAGTTCCAACAGCTGACTCTGGGATTTAATTTTTATGTAAGTTCATGTCATGGGGAATAATTACATAGAATAGTTGTAATAAATCATTCCAGTATCCATCTAACTTTTATTTGCCAGTTTTCTTTTAATTTGGTGTGCAATATTCTATTTATCTAGCTACACCGTGTCATCTATTTTTTTTGAAGAATGGCCCCAAGGCAACACAGTCATAAAGTTACCGTGATTTAAAGTTTTTCTTACAATGAATCTATATTTTTCAATTAAATTCAAAAATCAATATTTTATGAAATCGTCAATTTCTACAAATTCTATACTATCTCAAGCTACTTACTACGATTAATTGGAAAGCCAGTTGACTTGCCAACCAACTCATCTTCTTAACGTTGACAGTCAGGTCAAGTTATTGCCTTTTCAGAAGCCGCAGTATTTTGTGCCAATGCCAAATATCTACTTGAGAATTGTCAACTGAATCAATCTTTTGCTGGGATAAGGCTAGATTACGTAGAGCTACGGCGGTGGTTTAATTTGCGCTACTTAAAGAATCTATAAAACATCATCGTAATTTTACATCTACGTAGGTACTTATCTAGTTTAATAGATCCAAAGGAAGGCGGAATTATTGGCAATGTATCCTCAACTCCGTGAAAGTGGATTGAGGGCAACGCGACGTTTTTCTGTGCTTCCAATATAAGATAAGAAAATAGTAAATTTTACCATGAACACTTTAACACGCGAGATCCGAGCAAAAAGTCTAACGTAGACTTCGAAGAAATCTGGGTGGTTGCGCCGGTTAAAACGCAATGCAGATACACGAAAGGTTGGTTTCAATAGACAGGAGGATGATAAGTGATTGGATCAAAGTGGACGGTGACTCGCCTACAATAGGGTTAGGGAAAGCACAGAAACCTGGGTTCAGACGACCGAGAGTAGACCGCTGCCACTGTCGATGAGTCGATGTGAAGGAAATAAGGTTCATGGCGAGTTCACTGGTGAGCTCATTAGACTTGACCTCGGCCCATGTGCTGTGCTTTTGACCGGACGACGACGATTCGACTAGCACCAGCATGGAAGCAAGAGCTCTTGCCGACGACACGATTTGAAGAAGAAGTGGCCCGCAGGAGTCTAAGGCCAATATTTAACTGCTGGATAGACATCTTTTAGCCTGTCTTTGTCTGTCAATCTTGAAAAAAAAGAGCGGCTATTTTGCTCACACCTGGTACTTGCGCGGGAGTGGAAAGGGGATAGGATTTGAAACAAGCCTAATTAATATCTTTTGGTTTTCCTCTAACCCGCATGCACGTTCCAATACAATCGACACTTACTCAGGCACAAACACTGGGCAATTCCTTTGTAACACCAACGTTTCACAAGAGCTGAGAAGCAGGCGACGAAGCCTGGTTAAAGCTCGCTTTATTGGGTTCTCATCTAAACTAATATTATAGAGGTAAAAAAATCTTTACTTATACGACGAAAATAATCATCTGAATATATTGGCCACAAAACGCATTTCACAGTTGGCTTATAACAAACTTGATGCACTAAAGGTCTAGAATATTAATTCTTCAAAACTACAAAATAAGTATTGCATTAGCTAGGTACTTTTCGAAACTCTGACGTCACAAGGACCCCTAACCCGTTCCTACTTCGCCGCAGAACAAAAACAAACGCCGCAGAAACTAAGAGTGTCCCAGCTCAATCGAAAGGGTTAACACACAACCTTTATCCAGCTCCCGGAGACAAGATCCACTCAGTATGCTTACTGGACGTACCTGGGGAAAGAAAAAAATAGCGTCAATGGAAATGAATTGTGGTAGGTAGGGTTGTTTTTTTCGGTGATGATTTTGGTTAAAAAAAGGTTTTTTAAACTATTTAATATTGCGTCATCTTCATGATTTTAAGCAGATAATCGTCCACAGCAGAGTGAAGGCTCCCAACTCATGTTTAGATTTGAAAAGTTCCGACAGATTTGCTCCACTTTCGAGGATCGGAAGTGTCCCTGGATATGCAGTCTTCTGACGTTCAATCACAACTGTCAGCTTCTTAAAGATTTTCTTACAAAACTACTACGTCGATCATCTTTAGCTTTAGTTAATACAGTAAGTATAATAAATTATTCGTCACCAACAGTAGTTCTTCGATGACGTATTAAATCGGAGCACAGACATCGCCTCATGTAAGTAAGTAGCCACCAAGTAACAGAGATAAGTAGCTTTTGTGATACTTAAGTTTAATCCTCGTTTACTTTTACAAAATCAGACACTTGACTCCATCCAACCAGTCATTTATTTTAAAATTACATAAAAGTAATGACTTTTGAAGACTACTGAATGTTTATTTTTTCGTGCCAGGAAAGTGAAATACGCCTGCTAGCTAAATTAAATGTCCACAAAAAATAAAATGCTTGATATGAGTGACTGCATAATTATTGGTTGGAAACTGGCGAAGTCTTACGCGATTTTAGATCTTGTTACAAGGAATATAAGTTTTAATTACAAATAATAATTGAAAAAAAACTAGGGAAGAGTTGGGCTGTAGCGATATACATAAGTACGGTTTACATTACAACTTTGTTTAAACTACGGCAGGTATTTACAGACAGACAACGCGGCAATTTTAGCATGTACCTATGACAAATATCAGTGGAGAAGATTGATGGTTGCATTGATGCATACTAAAATGGTATTGCAATGTGTAACTGCAAGGCTTTTAGATAAGAGTTTTAAATAATCTATAGGCAGAATTAAGATTTCCATGCAAAATAATATGAAATGACTATTGTCAAAATGTTTGTAGGATCTATTAAACAAAAATAAACTCATAGTAGTTACTCATCATAGTTCCCTTATTTGGCGTACTTGACCTTCAACTCAGATTTAATATACGTATTAATTAACAACACAACAGAAACCCAATCTCCCGTAAATTCAATAATTCCTCCAAACACGAAACTCTTAACATCATTAGAGCAGAACATCGCGAGCGCGTTTAACATAATTTAAACTCAATTGCCTACGTCACACACGTGACGTCATGTGAAATTAAATTAATCGCGCCGTTGCCGGGAGCCGTCCGCGTCTGTTTCCGAATTCCTGATGTTCAATTGATGAGCTTAGAATTTCAGAAAGTTGGCTTAGAAGTTGAGGATTGGTTATCGATGGGAACCTGAAACACAAGCTGCTCTGCTTGTCCGTCTTATTTTCCATGCACAATTTTCAAAAATAGGAGTAAAAGGACAAGATTCAAAATTACTTGAAAGAACGAAAAAGGACAGTAACAAGATTCTAATTAAATAATTAGCACCAATCGTTTCCCTCATAAGTAAAGCCCTTGATATATTAGAATAAACCTAGTTTTATTACCCAGTTTATATTTGCCGTCTCCTAAAATTATGTTTTTTTATGTTCATTTTTTTTTGATAATCAGCAGTTCAATGTTGAGATCAGTGTTAATAACCATTACCTATGGCAGGGTAGGCGAACCAATAGCACGCGACACAATATTTTGGGCACGTCGCCGATCATAAAACATGTGTAAAAATGTGTTAAGTAGTTGGTATTTTGTAGTATTTAAGTAGGATCGAACGCTAGTGATCCTACGCTACGGAGTGTTCGGTGCGCGGGGTGGGAGAGAAATGATAATATCACAAGAAACTAAAAGTATTTTCCAAACTTGAAAAAATATATCAATGATTTTGATATTCACGAGACAGCAGACAAAGAAAAATTTACTGAAGAATTTATTTCTGTGATCGATTCTTTAATCAAGGAATTTTCAGGGAGATTTTGTCAGTTCAAAGAATTGTCGGTAATACTCAAATTTATTATGTACCCTGATGTGACGTCATTTCATGAACTGAACTTCTCTCAATTCGATTGGTTGGAAATTGAAGAATTTGAAATGCAGTTGATTGATTTCCAATCTACCTCAATATGGATTCAAAAATTTATTGAAATAAGGAAAGAGTTGGAATTAATTGAAACTGAAAGAATGACAAGTAATTTAAGTAAAAATGCTAATAACAAAATTCTGGAAACATGGAATGCGTTAACAGACACATTTAACTGTTTGAAGAAGCTGCTCATGCTAACTTATGCCTGTGAGTCATTATTTTCAGAGATGAATAACATTAAAAACTCGGTTAGAAACCGTTTGACAGATCAATCCAGTTCAGCATGCATTTTGCTAAAAGTAACATCTTACAACCTTAACATAAATTATTTGTCATCTAACCTGCAGCAACAGAAGTCACACTAATTTTACAGTAATTTAATTTATGCGTATAATAAAAACATTCCGAAATGTGCCTCTTTTGTTTACTTTATTTAATAAAGAGTTTCGATAGATAGTATTTATTATTATTATTTTCCAAATAATCAGAAAGTCAAAATTATTTGATGGCACGTCAATGACCCTGTTAAACATTTTTCAGAAAAATGGCACGTTGATGCATAAAGGTTCGCCTACCCTGACCTATGGGATGAACACAGCAGTTAAATCGTTTTAAATTAAAAAAAATGCTTCATGTTAAGATGCATCAATAAATGTAAATATGTCTCCTTCGATCAATCAACCAATCAATGGGCCTTTTATCGTGAACGTTTATGGTTGTATGTATGTTTATGGTTGTCGTCTAAAAATATTGTATCTCTCGGTTCAGAGTGCCTCTAACATCTTCCGTTGCTGTCTAGATCTAGCCAATCTCCTCCTCCTCTATGTCTATTTAGTATTTCACTAATTACTTAATTAAAACTAAATCCCTCTCCACCATGTTAGATATTCAAATTAATCGAACAACTCCCAAACAGCAACAAGGTGATAAGAATTGGCAAGATAAACGCAGCGACAGATCATGCACGTCAGTTCGTCTGGAGCATCCCGAACTGTGCTAATTTGAATTAATTACCAAGTACTACCAATTCTAGAATATGTCAGCCATTTCCATTAGCAAATTAGTAGGTGTAATTGTTATATAAATTGGGATTGGCGTAACATGTGGAATGGCCACACAAGATAGATACAGAAGGTTGGATCCATACGCGCCTAGCCTTTGCCCAACACTTGGGTGTTGTCCAGTTCCAGTCTAACTCAATGCAGAATACCAGTATTTTTCATGGAGTTTCAGTCTACCTGAGCTATAACTCAGTTACAGGAAAACAGGGTACTCCTTGGCAAGCCTGACTTTTAGGCCCTCGAGCTTCCAACCACCCGTAATACGTGAGACTAGTATATCTCGGTAGGAAATAATGGTCACCCATCCGCGACCGACCGCATGCAATAAGTATAATTTAACCTTTGATCGACGGGTAATACTTGCCATGAGCCCCTCACGGACCTTTAAAAATACCAAAAATAGATGCAAAGACGTGTACGTACCGCGATCTCAAGCAAATGCCGGTCACGAGTGCGCTTGCACTCGCCTGAACGGGAAGCTTGTCTATGTGTGCGTTTGTTTTCACTCGTTGTAAGGAGGCGACCTTCTGTACCTATCTATTCCGTGACAGCAATTAGGAATTGATTAGGTTTACGCCTAATTAACTTGAGATTTGAATTAGACATAGGAATTATTATTATGTTTGAGAGTAATTTTGAGATCGTAATTTATATTAATAGGTTGTCCTTTGACGTTAGCTAGGACAAAAGCTAGATAGGACTACCTACATGGTTGGTGTTAAAATGAAGTGTTTTTGTCAGGAAGTTAACTCTCGACGTATGACTTTTGTATTTATGCTGAAAGAGTCTGTTCTTTTCTGCCATACTATTTTATGCATTCTATTTTTTACTTTTTTTAGAAGTTGTTATTTGTTCAGTATTTGGCTATATTCTGTCTTATTTCTTTTACTTTCGACATGTTCAATGAACAATGGCGAAATCTTAGCTGAATTAAATTTGAGCGTTTAAAGTGAGTTATATACAAAATAAATTCCATTAATTGACTAAGTTTTTCCAAAGTATAACATTAACTGCATCATCACGGATAAAAAAAACATTCAAAATGTAAGTTATTTGACTTTTTAGTTAACTCTCATTAGCTTAGTGTTGCCATTTTAAACTTATTCTGCCAAGTGACAAGTAGTGACTGCAGTAAGTATATCATTATTGTTTTTGTTATCATAATAAAACAGAGCAAATGAATTAACAATATAGTCTATGTCTAAGTATAGGTGTCCTTGTAGATAGGTAAGATACTGTAGTGTAGTAGAAATAAATGAATTACTTACTTTCAATTAATGATAGGCAAAAAGACTAGTAAGCAAGTCAAAAAAAATGTGGCTTGGTTGTTGACGACGACCTTTTGATACACGTCAAAGTCGCAAATAAATATACCGTACTCTTTCCAAAGAGTATATTTAACATTTCATGCTGAAATACCTAGGAAAGGGAAATACTAATGCAATATTGCCCTTTTACGGCCAAAAATAAATTAATAATATTACCTGTTAAACACATTATTAAAAGTTACCCAGACATAAGCTACAAAAGTTTATGACTGAATCTATTATTTTCGGCATTCTTGAACAAAAATTCTTGCACAGACTAATTCAGAAGATGACCCTAAATTAAACCAGATATTTTTCATTTAGAATCGTAGAAATTTAATCTCAGCTAAAACAATGTATGGGTTTCTGTCATTGACCTTTATCAAAATTACATTTAACTGCCAAACTAACTGTTCGAGTTTAAACCGAACACGCAGCGAAAATGCATAATTGCATCAAAAGCAAATATGCACATTCGCTCGGTTACCAAAATGTGGGCCAGTTCGTGTTTAGATCTCGTCAGAGACACCACGTACTCGTAACCAAACCATAACCATTTAACCATACTTTTTACCATTAATTTAGTCATATAGTTTACCATAATTTACCATTTCGTGTATCTAAGTGTTATATAGTGTTTCAATATAGTTGTTTCCCTTATAATCCAAGACTTTAACTTTTACCATATCCTATCATAACAAGAAAGGTGTGTTAGGTCACCATAGCACCAAGCACTACTTTCTACATGGTCCTTCGAGCATTTAATTACCAGTGACTACCAAGTGATACAGTGCCACGCAATCCAGGAGATCGCTGCAATTGGGAGAACCTCGGATTGCAGAGACGGTCGGTTGGAGCATAAAGGTCAGATCAAACCATTATATAAACTAACCATTACCATTTTTTTTTCAAACCAACCCTTAATATGGATTCCGATACTCTGTTCATCAAACAAACGGAGCTCTATGAAATCCTGAACAAGTTTTTAATTAACATAAAGAAGGATGGATCCGAAAGGAAGACCATCGAAAATTACAAGCGTAAGGCTGATATGTTGGAAGCATACTGGCACGACTACCAACAAAACCATAAGAAAATGTGTCAGTTTGCGGATGTTGAGCACATGTACTTCAAAAAGGGATGTTTCGAAATAGTCCAGGAAGTTTATTTCAAAATAAAGGAGATAATTAATAAAACCATGAGGCAGTTAGGCACAACGCAGCTGCAGGAAGAAAGCCCCCGTAGACCAAAAGCGGAGGATGAGCAGCCATTACCAGGTATCCGGGCTAGGTCACAGCTAACCGCTGACAATCGTCGGCGGGAAGACGAGACGGCGCAGCTACAACTAGGTACGTCGTCTCGCTATACAGAGTCCTCGCAGCGAGAGAGTTTTCTTCATATAGAGAGAGGGTCCAGCAAGCTGAACGGGTTAGTAAAGAAGCAGAGTATCAATTTCAAGGCGTTCATGAGAACTGTGAGTAATATAGAAGTAGATAAGTTCGAGAATCAGTGGCAATTCGAGAACGCTCTAAAATCACTGGATAGCCGATGGGGTGAGATTGACAGACTTCATTGGGAAATTGAAGGTGAGGATGGAGGCGACGATATTACGTACCAAATGGAATTCTGCAAGCACGAGGAAAAGTACAGTGAGTTGACAAACGACATCAACAAAAAGATGTGGGCAGTGAAGCACCGAGAGAAGTCAGCTCCAAAGATGGACATCCCCGTGTTCAATGGAACTTACAACCAGTGGGTTCCGTTCAAAGACTTGTTTAGCGAAGCGATTGACAAAAACCCGTCGATGTCTAATGCGCAAAAAATGCAGTTCTTGAAGAGTAAGGTGACTGGAGAAGCAGAGCGTCTGATTCACCATTTACAAATTAGCTCAGACAATTATCAGGTATGTTGGGAAATTTTAAGCCACAGATATGGTAACAAGAAATTGATTTTCACGTCCCATATCAATATCTTACTTGGGCTGCCCAATATACAACAGCAATCGCTGGCTACGATTAAAAAGCTGCATGACGTAACCAAGGAGACGTTACACGCTATACAGAATCTGGGAGTGGATATAGCTACTTGGGATCCACTTTTAGTACACCTACTAGCGCTAAAGCTGGATAATGATACCTTCACCGAATACATAGAATCGGTCAAGAATCCTAGAGAGCTACCCGATTTGCAGGAGTTCCTGGAATTCTTGGGGAAAAAATTCACAGCGCTAGAAGCGTCTCGTCGCAAGCAAGAACCAGCCAACCAAAAAACCACGCCGCATCAACCATTCCCATACAGCAACCACAACCAAAACCAGAAGAAGAATTTTCAACGAAATAACCATCAATCAGGCAACAAAGAAACCACAAAATCAAATGCCTTACACGTGTCGCGGTCGATAACCTGTACATTGTGCAATTCTGACCACGGATTGTGGCGTTGCCCTGATTTTTTACAAATGACGCACGAGCAAAAATTTAATAAGATTGAACAATTAAATTACTGCAAAAACTGCCTATGCAGTCATAACAATAAACCATGTCAATTGAACAAACGATGTCGTAAATGCTTAGCTACACACAACACGCTACTTCACGAAGCATTGGAAAAACAAAGTTCAACTGTGTCAGCAGAAGTAACCACCAACAATGTTGCAACCAAAAAGGGTTCATCTAGGTCATCTCACGCGTCATGGGATGACATATCTGAAATAATTTTAGCCACCGCTATTATAAAAGTCAAGGGAGCTAATGGAATACAGCACAAGATGAGAGCTTTAGTTGACCAGGGTTCTCAACTATCGTTAATCACTGAAAACGCAGCCCAGATCTTGGGATTAAAGAGGGCTCATTTCAAAGGTCAAATATTCGGCGTCGGTGAAAAAGAAAATAACGCGAAAGGAATGTTACAGGTAACACTACAGTCGGCAAATAGTGAATTTACCTGCGACACGAACGTTATTATTATGAATAACCTGATAAAGCGATTGCCAAATAAAACGTTTGCCAAACCAACAACGTGGAACCATATCCAAGGGATACAATTGGCTGATCCAGAGTTTAACGTAAGCAGACCCGTAGATATACTTCTAGGCGCAGATGTTTACAGCAAAATAATGTTAGGAGGTATCTTGAGAGGAGACAACGATAAGCAACCAATCGCCCAACAGACGCAAATAGGATGGCTACTCTGTGGATCCATGATACCACACTACCAGTGCAACGTGGTTCTCAACAACACAGAAGACCTTCTGAAATATTGGGAGAACGAAGACATACACCAGAAGAAAGAGATGTCCAACGATGACCATGAGTGTTTACAGTATTTTATTAAAACCACTAAGAGGCTTGAGGACGGAAGGTGCGAAGTCCAACTACCACTTAAGCCGGAACACAAAGACAAGTTGAGTGCAACCAAACCACAAGCATTAACTCAATTTAGAAACTTAGAACAGAAATTTCCTGACGCAGCAAAAATATTAGAAGACAGTTTCTATAGGGACGATTTTTGCGGAGGGTATCATTCAATGGAAGCAGAAAATAAACTAAACACCATCACCAAAACCATACCATCAAAACATTGGCAATATGTGAAGACGACAGATAATCCAGCCGACTGTGCAAGTCGTGGTTTGACTGTCAGGCAACTCAAAGACCACAAGATATGGTGGCAAGGGCCGTCATGGCTGCCATCATACACCAATCAAGAAAACCACCAAGCCATTTACGAGACGAATTTTGAAGTAAAGTCGTCTATTTTAAACCAAACCAACGCGGTAGTAATTGGACAACCAAGAGTATCGCTGACTACCGAAATTATTAAACATTTGATAAACAAATATAGCTCCATAACAAAAATCATACGCATTTTTGCTTGGATACTGCGATTACCTTCCTTGAACAAACAAGTTCGCCGACCCTACCTCGAATTACATGAGCTTCGTCGGGCTAAACAGCAGATAATCAAAAACGTTCAGCAGGCTGAATTTGCAAACGACCTAGATTCAATAAACAAACATGGAAGAGTGCACTCCAAAAGCAAGATTTTGAGTTTGAATCCAACCATAGATGAACGTTGCATTTTAGGTGTGGGTGGGAGATTAGAAAACGCCCACATGAGTCTTGAGATGAAACATCCCATCATCTTACCTCATGACCACCCGTTAACCACATTACTTATCGATCAAGCTCATAAATTGACCTTCCAAGGCGGAGCGCGTCTAACGTTAGCAAACCTCCGACAACAGTTTTGGATTATCGGCGGACATATGGCAACTAAAAAGTTTATAAGAAAATGTGTCGTATGCAGAAAACAAAATCCCGTGCGGCAGCACCAGCTCATGGGAGATTTACCAGAACCAAGAGTGAATCCCGAATATGCGTTTTATCACTGCGGCGTAGACTACACAGGCTTCGTAGAGGTCAAAGCTAATAAAGGACGGGGAATTAAAACTACGAAGGGGTACATAGCAGTTTTTATATGTATGGTCACGAAAGCGGTTCACTTAGAACTCGTGTCAGACCTGAGCAGCTCCGCCTTTTTGGCAGCTCTAACCAGAATGGCTGCCAGAAAAGGGGCACCACGACATATGTACAGTGACAACGGCACTAACTTCGTGGGAGCAAACAGGATGATACAGGAAGAATTAAACCAGCTTCGCGAAGTATTCAGTGAAAGTTTTATAACCGAGATAGCAGAGATGGGCATAGAATGGCACTTTAACGTGCCTAGCTGGCCTAATGCCGGCGGTCTATGGGAGCGAGCAGTACGCAGTCTAAAACATCATCTCAAGAGGGTCATCGGTCAACAAAGACTAACCTTCGAGGAGTACACCACATTGTTAGCTAGACTAGAAGCGTGCCTCAACTCTCGACCTCTTTGCGCGATATCAGAGGATCCTGAGGATATAAACTTCCTTACACCAGCTCATTTCTTATCAGGAAGACGAGGAACAACGGTAATAGAAACCGAGCAGGACGCTAGAACCAAGTGGCTTACCTAACCAACAAGCTTTTCCAAGATCTTTGGAAACGATGGAAGACTGAATACTTAGTACAATTATCATCTAGAAGTAAATGGATGGAACCACAGAAAAACATCGAAATTGGAGATTTAGTAGTGATTCATGATGAGAATCTGCCTCCAGGAAAATGGGCTCTTGGACGTGTGGTCGACACACATCCAGGAAATGATGGTCTAACCAGAGCAGTTTCATTAAAAACCAAAAATGGGGTCATGAAACGCCCTATTGTGAAACTCTCAGTTTTGCCTGTTAACCAAAATAACCACAGTATCCGAATACCAGAATAATGGAAATATACCAGAACCAGATATAAAACCAACAACCAAATTACCAGAAAGAAAAAGAAAACCGAGGTCAAAAATCGCAACTGTAGCAACGGTTTTACTGAGTTTTTTTACGCTGATCTTACCATCTTACGGTTTAGACGCCGTGATACCATTTCGAAACAACCAAACGCTTTATTTTGACCCTATTTCAAAAGTACAAGTAATCAGGTATAAATGGACAGGCATAAACACTTATAACAACATTACCCTCCTTCGGCAGTCGGGTAAAAATAGCGAATTACCAAAAACAGCAAGTCCGGCACGATTACCAGGAACTCGAATACTACAATGAACTTTTGCTAACACAGCATTTTGATATCCACGCTAGACGGTGACGCGCCACGGGGAAGACGGGTCGGCGCCGACGAGGCCTAATCAACGGTATCGGGTATCTAGCGAATGACTTACTCGGAGTGTTGGACTCACGCTTTGCAGACCAGTATGAAAGGGACATTGAAACCATACATCGCAATGGATGTGGCGAACGGGGCGATGTTGTTTGTTCGGGAAGGCTTTCGCTGGGCATCGTGGCGAGGGATCCCGCCGGCACCAGACCGCGGTGACTCCACCGCCTCCAGGACCTCGACGCCGCAGCGAGAGTCGCTGCCAACAGGAGTTAGCAGCGACTCCGCTGACTCCGAAACCAACCAGAAGACGCGAATCTTATAGTGAGTGCTCAGTGCCAGTGATCTAAAGAATAAAAGTGAAATGAGTTTTCCCTTACATAATTATGCCAAACGCTGGCCTAGCGCGGAAAACAACGGTTCGATAAAACGGGACAAAAATATTTGGACACAGGCGTTCAAAACTTTAACAGTGAAAGACATTATATAGTGTAATTTTAAACAATCATTAACCAACTTTTTAATGTTTTTAATAACGATAGTATTTAAGTAGACCAATATGCTTTTAATTTTTGCTTTTAATATGCCTTATCAATGCTGTTAAGCTTACCAGATAAGATCACTAGTTTAAGTAATTTAATGTTATATACAAACCATATCATCATCCCGCATTTCTTCTCGCTCTTGGGAATATGTTCGACTTTAAACCGAACACGCAGCGAAAATGCATAATTGCATCAAAAGCAAATATGCACATTCGCTCGGTTACCAAAATGTGGGCCAGTTCGCGTTTAGATCTCGTCAGAGACACCACGTACTCGTAACCAAACCATAACCATTTTACCATACTTTTTACCATTAATTTAGTCATATAGTTTACCGTAATTTACCATTTCGTGTATCTAAGTGTTATATAGTGTTTCAATATAGTTGTTTCCCTTATAATCCAAGACTTTAACTACCATATCCTATCATTACAAGAAAGGTGTGTTAGGTCACCATAGCACCAAGCATTACTTTCTACACTAACACTATTTATAATTTCAAATTATTAGTTAAATAGCAGGCTAGAACCATCTCACTAATGGTCACAAAGGTTTTGCAGCAATGAGTTTTCATAAAAATCAGATACTATTCATTTGTAGATGCAATTTTTAAACCATGTGTGAAAACGCGCTGACACGTTGACGCGTCGCACGTGTTGTGGGAACATTTCATCGCAAAAACTCTGTCCCCCTATATATATATAACCACAGAAAGCTTTAGTTTACTTTTTCTAATCTTTTTCTTGTTGGCATCAGTGCAGGATGTTGACTCAGGTTGGCGGCGGATGAGTATTTCATATACCAACGGTGGCACCCACAAGCCAAGTTAGTAGGCTTACTGCGCGCTCACCAACCCGCAATGGACAAGCGTGGTGAGCTTTCTTGTCTAAACCCCTTTCTTCATGGACAATACAAGAAACGATCCCCAAGTGCTCGGCGGCTCCAGGGGGGAAGCTATCGACAGTATGCCGGAACTCCCTGGAGTCAGGGGTGATAATCTCCGGGCGAGGTTCATAAACTGTCAAACGAATACTGCTGGCTGCAAGGACTCCGATAAACTTAATATATTGACGTATAATGTCCGCACTCTAAGAACTGAAGAGCGGTTAATTGAACTTGAGAATGCTCTAAACTATGTCAACTGGGACATCGTGGGCCTATCAGAGGTAAGAAGAGAAGGTGAGGACACTTTGGAACGGAATCATACCATCTTCTACTTTAACGGTATCAGTGGAGGTCAGTCAGGTGTTGGATTTTTGGTATCCAAGAAATGGAAATCCAATATCTTAGAATTCGTTGCCTACTCTGACAGAATAGCCTTACTGAAGTTTCGAATTATGGACAAGAAAACTCTAACCATCATACAGGTCTATGCTCCAACGTCAGCACATCCAGACGAAGAAGTGGAGGAGTTTTATGACCTTCTGAACAAAGCATACGATGACCATCGACGCACTTGGACCATGATTCTGGGAGACTTTAATGCAAAACTGGGCAGTAGACATCACAGTGACAACAACAACATTTTGGGGCCTTACGGTTTGGGAACAAGAAATATACGCGGCGAGCGTCTATTACAATTTGCTTTCGGGCAAAGTTTAAGCCTCTGTAATAGCTTCTTTTTCAAAAAACCCCAACGCCGCTGGACCTGGCTGTCTTCCGATGGAGTAACGAAGAACGAAATCGATTTCTGTCTATCCTCCAACAAGCAATTCATAACCAAATTACAAATATTGAACAAAATTCGTTACTCCTCCGACCACCGTCCACTAAGGGTGGTGGCAACCTTTGACCACAAAATTTATAGAACACAAATAATTAGAAGCAGCATTAAAAAACTAGATAAAACTTCATTGATCACTAGTAGTGAAAAATTCAATTTAGAACTTAAAAACAGCTTTGATTCCTTAAAAACGACAGATTTAGTTGACACTGAACAACAGTACAGTAATATCAAGACCAGTATAAAAAACGCCAGTACTAAGGTTAAACCCTTGAATAAAAAATGCCTCAAACTTAGCCAAACAACTCTTGAAGCAATAGAGGAGAGACAGCGTCTTGTTTTCAACAGCCCAGAGTTCAGACAGGTAGACAGACGGGTCAAACGAAGCATCCGAAAGGACGTGCGGCAGTACAATGACAAGCTGGTGCAAGTTGCTTTAGAAAGCAACAGATCTCTAAAATTGGCCTTAAGAGGTACAGCAGAGAGAAGTCCATCCACCATCACTAAAATCAAAGACCACGCAGGAATTACTCATAGTGAAAGAGACAAAGTTATGAAAATTTGCTCAGATTTTTATAAAAATATGTACTCAGCCGAGCACACGGGGTCTTCTACTTCCCAGGCGCTTTATGATGCCTTGACTCTACAACAGTCATCTCAGATATCACCCCAGATCACGGGTTTTGAAGTCCATTGTGCTCTGCGCAGTCTGAAATATAATAGAAGCCCAGGCGAGGATGGCATTTCTACCGAAGCTCTCAAAATAGGGGAACCAGTACTACTTCCACATATCACAAATCTTTTCAACTCAATATTGCGAACTGGTTCATTCCCTTATCAATTTTGTCATTCTACAATAATTCTGTTACACAAAAAAGGTGACAAGTCCGAAATCGGTAACTATGGTCCTATCAGTCTAGTTTCGCATTTGTACAAGACATTTGTAAAAGTGATTGAGAACCGCATTTCCGGACAACTTGACGCACAACAGCCACCTGAACAAGCAGGGTTTCGACGAGGCTTTTCCACTACTGACCATCTGCACGCCCTGAATCAGATGATAGAGAAGTGCACTGAATTTAGGATTCCTCTATATCTAGCGTTCGTGGACTACGCCAAAGCCTTTGATAGCATTCACCACGATTCACTATTTGAAGCCCTACTCAATCAAAACATAGATACCACCTATGTGAACTTATTAAAGGCCATATATCGTAATAGTACAGCAGCTATTAAAATTACTACCACAGGACCATCCTTTCCTATTGAAAGAGGCGTCAAACAAGGAGACCCGCTGTCCCCCAAGCTGTTCACTGCCACTCTTGAAGAGGTTTTTAGAAAACTATCGGATCCCTGGGCAAATAAAGGCGTTGTGGTTGGCGAAAAAAGGTTGACTAACCTCCGTTTCGCCGACGATATCGTTCTGTTCTCATCTTCGGCAGCTGAACTTGGCGTAATGCTAAGTGACCTTAACAGGACGAGCCTCGAGATTGGACTTCGGATGAATATGTCGAAGACCAAACTCATGACCAATAGCGTCCAGCAGAAGCTGTGTTTAGGAGGTGTGGAGATTGCATATGTTCCAGAATATATCTACCTCGGCCAAATATTTTCTTTCCAGGCGAGACAAGAAAAGGAAATTGCTCGCCGCACCGACAACGCCTGGAAGAGCTATTGGTCGATGAAGGCGCTCATGAAGGGAGACCTCCCTATTTGCTATAAACGCAAATTGATGGACATGTGCATTCTCCCTATCCTTACATATGGAGCTCAAACCTGGTCTTTGACGGCGCAGCAGAGGTGCAGGCTCGAGGTTAACCAGCGAGCAATGGAGCGCAGCATTCTGGGAGTCAGATTAACGGACCGCATCAGAAACACAATGCTGCGCTCCAAAACACAAATCGCCGACGTCACCAAAAAAGCAGCCAAGTTAAAATGGGACTGGGCCGGACACATCTGCCGCATGTCAAACGGTTCATGGGCTAAATCAACCACAATGTGGGTCCCGGAAAATGTTAAGCGACACCGCGGCAGACCCAGGCGAAGATGGCGGGATGAACTCGATGCCTACCGACAGGGTTGGTCTACGATAGCCCTAAACCGAGAGGATTGGAAGGAAGAAGGGGAGGCCTTTGCCCTGCAGTGGGACAGAATAGGCTGAAAATAATAATAAATAATAATAATAATATACACATTAGGAGACGTTTTAACATGTCGATGGCAATAGAGGCGACACCGCCTGCCAATCTCTTAAGACGGTACCCTGACCAAAAAATCGGCATGAGATATGAGCGTTCCTATTGGTCTAGCGGCACTGGTGGCGCATGAATTACAGTAGTGAATACGCCCAGATTTTAGAATAAAATCTTTATAAAATCGAATTTTGGTCTTTTGAAAAAAATAATTCTACAAAAATGTTCGTTATTAAATTGTCTATCCATTAGTGTTAGTACAAAAAATAATCAATGAACACTTTACGAGGAGATGCATAATATCAATAATTATTTCTCATTTTTATGTTTTTTTGGAAGTAGATTAGTGAAATATATACAACATTTAAAAAAAAACTAAATCTACCATTTTAGAATCAATATTAGGTAGAAATTTAATGTATTTTTATTAATTGATATTTCTTTTTAAATAACGAGTAGATAGCTCCTAAAAACAGCACAAAAAACGGCTTGCGCGGCGTTTTGCTCGGGGTACCGCCTTAATAACAAGTTACAACGAATAAAAAGGCGAAGAAGATTGCATACCGAAATCCGTCGATTGATAAATAACTGGTAGTCAGTGAAGCCAATCAGACACGCTTACAGACAGACGAGTTAATTTTATGATTGCTGGGTTTGATAGCGTCCGTCCGTCATCGAAATAAGTTTGGGTGTCTTTTATTATTTCTCATGAGTTTTTCTTGACTTGAAACACTTATACTGTGACTCAAAGGGCGTTCTACACTCTCCATTTATTTATATTCATTTATTTGATTTGAAACCAGATCGACTGTTAAAATCGCTAACAGTCATTGGAAAGTTAGCCTTCACCCAAAAATGGACATTTTTCGGCTCATATGATATGAATATGGTGTAAATGAGATAACGTAATGAATTTCATGGAGCAGATAGATAAAATATGTTTTCAATAAAACTATTTAACTCATTCATAATGAGGTGTTTGTGTTCCGTATTTTAAAATTATATTTAATTAGTATTTAAGTGCAATTAATGTTTAATTATAAGTATAAACACAACAAAACGCTATAAATACCCAGGATCATTGTTTTACTGGCAAAATATCGAGTTATACCAAAGTTTGTGGCACTGATCCGGTAACCTATCGAACAGCTGACAACTGAGGTCTAAAGTGCGGAACTACGGATATTCTAAGGGCAGTATTGTTTTATTTATAGCACACAAAGTGTACATTTAACCCTGTAATACATTCTCGTTTAGTTTTAACGTATAAATTCTGTTGATTTAGTACCGTGCAGTGAATCTAAATCGTTTTATTGACTTCTTAGAAAACGAAACAAATCCAAGATCCCAATGCCCATAATTCTTCTAATATATTCAGATAATTTAATAATAAACATTAACATAACGCTATGATCGTTATTTTGCATAATTTAACTAGAAAACTATAATAAAACATTCATTCAGATTCTGGGCACCGTACCCACATTAAAAATAAAAATAAAATCAAAAGCAACTAAATTCAGTAATAAATAGCTTTTTAATCCAAATTCAGCCTACCTCATTTCTCTACTTAACTACACTAAATATTCCCTCTATCTCCAGCTTTACTTTATTTTATTTTGTTTTTCCTCTATTCCTTTGCTTCTCACCGTTACTTTATTTCTATTTCCAGTAACCTATCCTGAAACCATGCCTGTGTTGACCCGTAAGGCTACTGCTCAGGACTTAGAAATTAAATTGAGAACAGCACTCCAGGAACTGAAAGACTCACAAAGCCAATGTCGTGAGATGTTGCAAGAAAGAGAGGATTGTGAAGTAGAAGTTGAGAATATTGTATATAAAAACACAATCCTTAAACGGGAGCTAGTTGAACTAAGTCAGCAATACCAGAATGTTGTGGATGAACGCGACCAACTGAGGGTAGTCACGGATGGTTTCAATAACTGCAGTTATCTATATGAGGAGGCCTTAAATAAAGTTAGGGATCTTGAACAAGAACTGATTCATGCAAATACTCATATTTTAAAATTACAAAAAGAACAGGAGTCAACCCAGGTTGATGAAACTTGCCATCTGTATGATGAACTTATTAAATCTAATTGTAAGCCTGTTTCAATACCTACTATTGATTTAACTGAAGATTCTTTTTTGAATCAGAAATTTTTTAACAAAGTTAGTCATAAGAAACTTAAGAAATATGCAAAACTAAATAGACTAATAAGAAATTGTAACAAGTTTAGGAAACAACACAAGTTCTTCATTAAAAATATTCCACTCAGGAAAGAACGTGTTGACCTACTTAATAAATTAAATAATTATGAAATTAAATTAGAAGACAGCAAAAATATCTATGAGATTGACACACACCGCTTACAGACACAAATCCAGGTACTTGAGAACAGACTTAGTTCTCTTTACAATAAATATGTAAATTCAAAATTACAAATAAAACAACACATTTTGGCCGCAAATGAGTTAGTGTTGTGTCAGTGTAACTGCCAGACAGTCTCAAACCTAGTTGCAGTCCAGCCTGATGCTACGGAGGACCCAGTCCAAGCTGAGAGGGTGCCTCAAGATAGTGTCTTCGTACAAGACATATCTAATATAGTACAGGCTTTGCCTCAAGTAGACCGGCCTGGGAGTGCTGGCTTGTTATTTAGTCATAGTTACGAAGGTTTTCATTCGGTTATGTTTTCGGATGGTGTAGGAAGGGGTTTAGGTAAATTAATAAATGGCAGTCAGCATCATTCCACTTTTAATTATTGCATGCCCGGGTCATCTTACAAGAAAATAATGGAATCTGTGACAAAGAATTTATATAAACCAGATACCAATATAACTGTATTTGTAGGTAATAGTAAAAATGTAAAAAAAGATGACATCACTGAGTATGTAAAAGAGATGTTAAAGTTAAATTGCAATAAAATTATTTTGTGTGCCTTCCCTTACTTAGATAAATTGTCAAATAGACAAAATAATCACATTCACATGCTTAATAAGCATCTGCACTTTCTTGTGAGTCACTATAGTGACAAACTAGTTTTTTTTGACATCAACATTTTTGTTGATAAATTAAAGTCGACAGGCAATACTTTGTATCTGCCTCTTAGGGTAAGACATCAAATAGCTCGGCTATTATCTTATACAATAAACTCAGACATAAGTAGTATGTCGAAGTATCCAACAATTATTGATATTAGTAATAGTACTAATTTAAAGGTGGTAAATACCTTGAATAACGTTAGCAAAGATGCTATTAATATTTATTCTTTAAACTAGTTGATAGGACAAGGGAGGGTACCAATAACAGAATAAATAAGAGTATATCCACCATCAAAAAGGTACCTTCTTGCTCGCAAAAATTTAATTTCAAGAAAAGGTCTGAGCAGAATTCTCTGAAATTATTCCATCAGAATATTCAGGGCTTTTCTTCGAAGCAATTAGAAATCGAACTGTTTTTGGAAAAAATACGGTTCGAAATTGTTTGTTTTACTGAGCATTGGCTGAAAGATTATGCAATGCTAATCAATTATGAAAATTATACTGTGGGCAGCTGTTTTAACAGAAATATTATGTTGCATGGGGGTTCACTTATATTAATTAAAAATGGTATTAAATCAAAACCCCGTAAAGATATAGTAGACCTATCAGTTGAACATAGTGTTGAACTGTCCTGTGTTGAGTTGGATAAGCATGTCATAGTGTGCGTTTACAGACCCCCTGATTATAAAAACTACTCTATATTCGAGTCAGTAATGGAAGATGTTTTGGCTAAACTTGCAATTGGTAATAAACAAGTAATTGTCTGTGGTGACTTTAATATTAATATTCTAGAAGAAAATTCAGATAGCAGTAGGTTATTAAATCTCTTTAAATCATTTAATTTGTCACATGTATTTATGGAACCAACACGAACTACATTGACTTCTGCTACATGTATTGATAATGTTTTTTGTTGCTGCAACTACTTTGACAAGGCCATTATTAATTATTTGCCTTCGGATCATAGTGGGCTACTGGTGGCCTTTGAGTCCATTATGCTAAAACAACAAGTGCAGATTCAATCCAGACCAATAACATCCGGTAAATTAAATAAATTTAACAGCACTTTAATCAATAAGTTAAGAGATCAGGACCTCACAGTGAATGATGGTAATATTTTGTATGATGAAGTTTTTTCAGTGGTTCAAAAAGATTTCAATTCAATTTTTAAGAAGCAAACTAAAACTATATGCCCTAAGTTTTTATTCAGTGACTGGGCGACTACAGGACTTAGAAAAAGTAGGGAAAGACTTTACGAACTTTACGGCCTTAAGCCTTTTATTAATACTGAAACGTTTAATAAGTATGTTGCTACTTACTCAAGAATTTTTAAAAATACATGTAAGGCAGCTAAGGCCTTGTACATTAGCAATAAGGTTAAATTAGCAGAAAATAAAATCAAGACGGTTTGGCAAATTATAAACAATGAAACGAACAGGAATAAAAGAAATAATAATGATTACACACTTGAGACCACACACGGACTTATTAGAGATAACAGAACAGTTGCTCAAGAGTTTGTAAATTTCTTTACCAACATCCCAATTAAAACTACTGAAACCTTAAATTCTTCGCCCTCGCTAGCTTTTGGATTATTAAACGCGAACGTTTCAGCCTGCCCCAATGAATTTAACTTTTCACATATAAACCCCTTAACAGTAATAAAAGCTTTTAAGCAAATCAAGATAAAACCGACCGAAGATCTATGGGGAATGTCCATCAAAGCTTGTTCCTCCATTATTCAGACTATAGCGCCGTACTTAGCTTTGATTTTCAATTTGTGTGTGGATCAAGGAGTCTTTCCGGATCTAATGAAATATAGTAAGGTTATACCACTTTTTAAATCCGGGGACAGTAAAGACACAAATAATTATAGACCAGTATCCGTGTTGCCGGTTTTCAGCAAGGTATTTGAGAAGATAATGCTAAATCAAATGCTCATTCATTTTAATACGAATAACATCTTACATGATAAACAGTATGGTTTCACCAAAGGACGTTGTACAACTGACGCTGGTGTCACCCTATTAAAACACATATTTAATGCGTGGGAAGAGTCGCAGGATGCCATAGGTATCTTCTGCGACCTGTCGAAGGCGTTTGATTGCGTTAATCATGAAACATTACTTCTGAAACTTGAGCATTACGGGCTAGGTCAATCAGCGTTAAGTTTGATTAAATCTTATTTGAGTGATAGACAACAATTAGTTCAAATAAACGGTGTGAATTCGTCGGGGTTAAATGTGAAAATGGGGGTACCCTAGGGCTCAATTTTAGGTCCTTTCTTATTTTTAATATACATAAACGATTTACCCCATTTATTCGAAGGCAAACTAAATATGGTGTTATTTGCTGATGACACATCTTTAGTTTTTAAAGTAAATAGACGTACTTGTCAGGTTGACGACGTAAATAACGCGCTACGGCAGGTTCAGGATTGGTTCACTGCCAATAATTTAGTATTAAATGGTAAAAAAACCAAATGCGTAAAATTTTCGTTGCCAAATGTCAAAAGTACTGATTGTGACATTATATTAAACAAGGAGAAGCTCGAATTCGTCGATAAAACGGTTTTCCTGGGGATCACGCTAGACTCAAGGTTACAATGGGGTCCTCATTTAGTATCACTTGCGGGGCGGCTGAGTTCGGCAGCTTATGCTGTCAGAAAGATTCGTCAATTTACTGATGTGGATACCGCTAGGCTAGTCTATTTTAGTTACTTTCATAGTATAATGTCTTACGGTATCTTACTATGGGGAAGGGCTGCAGACATTGAGTCTATTTTTATTCTGCAAAAACGAGCCATCAGAGCGATATACAATCTTCGCCGCCGTGATTCTCTAAGGGAACTGTTTAAGGACATTAACATCATGACGGTTCCTTGTCAATATATTTATGAAAACATCATGTACGTGAGAAAGAATTTACATCTTTTTAGTAAAAACGGAGACAGACATAATTACATTACTAGAAATAGGGACCAATTAGTTCAACCAGGTTTCAGACTGGCAAAAGTGGCCTCATCTTTCATGGGGTACTGTACAAAATGTTACAATAAAATTCCTCCCCATATTCTAGAACTGAATGAGACGAAATTTAAAAATTGTATAAAACGCACACTATGCAGGTAGGCATATTATAAGTTGGGGGATTATATCACTGATAAAAATGCTTGGCTCAATGCTAGTCCTGCTCCACAACCACTAGGGCGCAAAAACAAATGATATGTTTATGTTTGTGTTGTATAGACTCGATTTCTTTTAGTATTGTATAGCTGCACAGCACGTGTGTGGGTACTATGTACCCAACTGTAAATCTACCATTTGCTATACCTATGTGTCGTTCGTTGACTTGTGTGTGCCCTGGCAGTTGAGTGTGTCATGCTCTCTCAAATGTCTCTCTGATGGTGGCGCGTGTGTTGGATCATTCGGTTCCCTTCATGATGGTTGAGCTGGGTGGTGCCGATTCATGCGTCATGTTCGTGAACGGGCGCCGTCAGTTGGGATTGGTCATAACTCAACTGCTTCGGATGTTGATGTTTTTCTAGTACCTATTGTATAACTGCACAGACATGTGTGAGTACTTTTAATACTTTATACCTTTACATAGTATAGTGTGTAGTGCTATTCTGGGTGCATTGTCCTCACATATGTGAATTTATTAATGTATGTACTCATGTACCTAAATATTGTAAAAATCTTTTTTTTTTTTTTAAAAGAGTAAGTATGGAGTTTCTTGTGCATTCTTCTCCATAACAAGCTACTTTCCGAATGCACGGTAGAATCATTTTCTTTTTTAAAAGAGTAAGTATGGAGTTTCTTGTGCATTCTTCTCCATAACAAGCTACTTTCCGAATGCACGGTAGAATCAACTTTTATTCCATGTAAATTTAAAAAGTATGGAGTTTCTTGTGCATTCTTCTCCATAACTAGCTACTTTCCGATTGCACGGTAGAATCAACTTGTATTCCATTTAAATTTAAATTGTGACATTCAAAAGTGCCGCTTGGTGGCCCAGTTGAAATAAATATCTTTTGTCTTTTGTCTTTTGTCTTTTTGTAGGTACCTATGACAAACAGTAGGTACATAATAAACTACACAAAAAAAAATCTCTCACAATCTCAAAAACTCTTCAATTATCCAGTTGATAAAGCATAATGAAAGCTTCTATTTTCGTATATATGCCCATAATACAAACCTACAATAAAAACACCGAAGTGATAATTCGGGGAACAGTACAACGTGTGGAAAGAAGCCGGCGGTGAAGCAGGCGGCCCAGTCACTAATCACTGTATCAACTAAATAAGAGGGTTTTGAACTGACCTCTAAGAGTGTGAACTTGAGAGTACGAAAAATATGCGTCAAATCATTATTGAATGTGACATGATTAAAAAACATGTAATGCATAATGTAATTTAATGTGGTACTGCACCGTTGTTGTGTCTGTCCGTCTGTATGTTAGATGAATTGGCTCCAGGAATCTCAAAACCGCTATTAATTGTATACAAAAGTTTTGACAAATCATTGAAATAACGCAATTCTTACATAGCACGGCACGCACACACACTGAGATACCTAACAAAAATATCATCTGCAGAAAAACTGGCCAGCACTAAATCAGCATCGTGTAAACAGCACTCAAGTCCAAAGTTTAAGTGATAGTTTGTTCCAATTACTTAAGAATCAAGCCCGCGAGAGATTCATAGCGCCCGCGCCAGAGCAAACGACACCAACGTAAATGCAAGTTATCTTTCTAAGAAAAGGTTTATTATAGTTTAGCTTAACCCCTCCTTAAGGCGGGAATAAAACTTACTGATATTTTCATTATACAAGTGGTATGATACGAGTAAAGTACTGTTTCATACCAACTTAGGTAACATGAGTAGTTTGTAATGAAAACGTTTTTTAAGTAAACTATGGGGAAACCCTTGCTCAGTTTTGGATCTATACAAGTTAGTGAAAAAAACAAGTATCATAAAAAAAGAACACGATGTTCTGGAATCTGGAATCCTCTGTCTTCAGCGCTAGTAAAAACTGTGTTGCTTGAGACAGTGTCCTCCCGTAAAAAGTTTACACCCAAAGTTACTTAACGACAAAAGAGGCAGTAGGACTAGGTACATAATAAAAGTAGGCTAAATTAAAATCCTTAAGTTTTATACATAATTTCTTTCATATCATTACAAGAGACGTTTAAACATTTTAATATCAAGTTCCCGACCGACGTAAACTGCCAGCGTTCACAGCGGCATCTAAGTAAAAACATTGTATCATCTAATTAGCAGTGAGCTAGCTCAGTCACAACTTTGTACGAGTAAATTGAAGTAACGGCGGAGTTGTTATGTCAGATAGAAAGTAGGAATAGATAGGTACGTTCTGGATAAGTTTACTTCAAAGGTTGGAGTTAAGACTTATTTAAACGTTTCATGAATAAAATGTAACAGTTACGGTGTTAATTTGGTACCATTAGTGGTAAAAAAACATGAGAACTGCCAAATAGTGACTTTAAAACCTCTTTTCTTATGGCTCTTAAACAGATGGGCTGCATTTGAACTGCACGCTAGCTGCAAAATTGCAGTTTTGAAAGGTTGAAAGCAGCTAGGAAATAGCTGGTTTGTGTACCAAGAAAGTAATTCATAGTAGGTACTTAGTAATTCTATGGTAGGCATGTAGCATTCCAGACAATCAGCTGTTGTTACCAATACTTTTAAACATTTGCAAAACGAAGGGCACCAAAAGAGAGTCCAAAACTAAGGCAGATCTGTAAAAGATTCATATACCAGTAAATCAATGTCTAGACTCCATTTAATGCTCAACCAAATTCAATCAATTTCCTTTGATGTTACGAGTTGGCAGTAATTAATGCTGCTGTTTTGCTATCAATTGCAAATTAATTCGCGAGAGAAGATAAGATACTTTATTTTCTTTTAAGTTTAATTAAGAGTTTTAATTTGTGTAGAAACGGCCTAACTTTAATTTTTAGGTCGTGGTTTGAAAAATATTGTATATAAAAAAAGTGATATTATTACATCAATGTTTATGATTGTCTTAAGTCCAAAATGTTTGTCATTGGCGCATATCAACCCAGAATTACTACATTGTACTTTAGAATTTATTACAATGGTGCAATTATAAAATATATTTTTTCCTCTTGGTCAGTTTCACTATCACCATGGTGAATAGCTGTGATGTTCTAAGTTCTTATGCCAACATTCTTATGGTTCTAAATCTTTGCAATATTAAAAATCGTCATCAACAATAGAATATAACTTTGTATTGAAATAAGCTATTTCACAAAATGAAAAGGATTTTGTACATGAAATATTTATAATCGACATAAATGCTTGAAACACAATTATTTAATAAAGCTTTGGTAATTATTGCCTAATTCATAAAATTTCTAGTTCTTGTTAAACGATAAAACCAAATTTTAATGTAAACAGACACGGTAAACTATAAAATTAAATCATTTTTATCGGTACTCTTTGAGGTTCGAACATTATGTACTTATCTAATTAAGAGTAACGGGATGTTTTAATAAAACTTTTATAAATGAGATTCATTTACAGGGGCTTCGGGCTTGGGCTAAATAATAATAGCCATTTGGATTAACACCAAATATCGTCATCATCTGCCTAGCAACAATGTTGGGGTCGCTTCCAATTCTAGCAAAAGCTGCATACAAGTGTTTCACTTAGAGTAGTCACTCTAAGTGAAACAGTCGTCTATCGGACTTCCAAAACCCAGTAACTGGGTAACACAATACACCTTGGCTAGATTGGTGTGAGATGAGCAGTTACGACTGCTAAAAATTTACAGAAAGAAACCTGTCAAAGTCATCTAATGTCCTGCCAAAGTACCGGGATCATCGGCTTGACCACGCGCTTGCCGAGATACGAAGGGGTCTTGTATGCAATGGGTAGTACCCATCAAAGTCCAAAAGGGACTTTGTTAGCCTTAGCCTCTAATGTTGAATAGACAATAGAGAACAGAACTTTGAAATTTGCCATTCACGCCATCTTACACCAGTTATTAATTAAACTGTGAAACGATGATGTTGGCATTATTACATGCAATAAACTGAATAACTTAATGTAGTTATTGCGTACCGCGTCGTATAATACTCATCGGAGCTATTAAACTGGGCATATTATAATTGTTGTCTCTATGTAGTTTAAAACAGAAGGTTTACTCAAATACACCTTTACATGAAAAAAAACTCATTTGCAGAATAACTACTATTATTCTGCAAATGAGTTTTTTTCACGTGTTGTACCCTAATTACACACTTTCTATCGATTTTAAAGGAAATTAACCGAACCCATTGCTTCTTATCTTTGACAAGTTCGTCTGTTCAACACCGCATTGAATGTTTTTGATTTGTCAAAATGAAAGGCATTGCTACTGATTGTGTGTTTTATACAATTACCCCGTAGATATTTCAGTGGACATTTCAACTTGCGAGAAGTGTAATTTCGCAAGTTTTTCTCAATTTTCGCTGAACTTATGTAGGAATCTATAAAATATACCTTTCAATCATTGTAAATACTTCTGCCTACATTTTATTGTGACCAGCTACTAAATGTCGTGCAGAACATTCCAGCTGCGAATTTAATAATAAACTTAAATTTATAAATTTCAATAAGCATGTTTTTTTTTTGAGCTTGTTTTCTTTGTAGTTTGCCGCTCTGGCTATGGGAAAATTCTGAGATGAACCTACATTCGTTCTGAAGATTTATATTATAAATTAAATCGTTTATTAATCAAATTGTACAAACACGATCAAGTCGATCGATGACCCTCATAACTTACTAAGCGTTTTCCTTTATTGTGGTGATCAGGAATATTTACGAGTAAGAACCTAAATAGTCTATCACATCGTCAAATCAATGAAATATTATTACAATGCATTTATAAAGATTGATGTGGCGATGTTTGAGGAAGCCGTAGAGTTGCAGCAGTGGACATGTTTCGGCTGTTCAAATTTCTTAATGAGCCATGGAATACAATATGGAACAATTTCCATATTGTATTCCATGGCTCATTAAGAAATTTCAACCGTAAACAATGAGTGTATCAGAATTATGACGTAATTAGAAATTTCGTCTATTTCCAGTATCGTCATCACTATTATTATACATAAACTTCTATATTCACAACTGGGCCTGCCTTTTTGCAAACTTCGGTAATACAAAATAAGAGGAAATGTGCCCGTTAGGCACCGTGTCTAAAAGTATAGAATTATTAGCTAATAGGGAACTTAGCGCAAAACTGAGTTCAGATGGCGGCACAGGAATCAGAGTAAACAAACCAAAGTGTTACAGTCGAGCGAAAAAATTTCGCTGTTTATGCATACAAAATATAAAACTTATAGTGAAATAAAAATGGAGCTAACTAAGAAGTGAGGAAATCAGACCATTAATTTTGATAAAAAAAAAAATATTTGTTTTCTTGCAATGACAAGAATATTTACTTTGTAAAGTTTTATATTATTTTATTTTAATTATTGTGAATGTGAAGACTATATGTGGTTTTTTTTTTTTGTTTTAAAATTTAATTAATCTTAGTACTCAATCATGGTTTGGCAGTTTGAGTAGTTTATGCGGCCTACCCGAATGTCCTTTCTTTGGTATTGTTCGTCGAATCGTTGAGAGTGAGTACTCTTCACATAAATTTAATAAACTCTACCAAAATTTTTGTCACCACGGCTTCAGTTTTCTTACAGCCTCTAGTTAGCAGTTCAGATGTAGCTCTGTGATTTCATACACTGCCTGTACCAGCCAATCAGTGAAATAGACGCTTGGTGCAAGCAATTTGCGGCTAGAAATAGGAAACGAGGCCTTAGCATTAGTGCGCCATCTTAGAATTTAAATACGATGTGTTCGATATTTATATTGTCTTGTTTGGAGAAATGTTTTATTGTAATATGAGTAGTTTTTATTTTTCACGAATCCTCAAGCGTATATGCATGAGCTTATTATTAGTAGCTTAGCTAACCTAAGTAATAATGATTTACTAAAAAGTTTCAATCTGCCTAGCCTTTGTCCAACTATGTTGGGGTCGGTTTCCAGTCTAACCGGATTTAGCTGAGTACCAGTATGTTACATGGAGCGACTGCCTATCTGACCTCCACAACCCAGAAACTGGGTGAAAAGATTCCTCTTGGCCTAGACTGGTGTTAGATATCGGGTTTCTGACTACCCATAAAGACTGTCGAAGATTTTCAAATGACAGCCGGGACCAGCGGCTTAACGTGCTTTCCGAGGCACGGAAGAAACTTTCTATATAAAGGTGGTTTACCCATCCACGGACCGACCTCGGCAAGCGTTGCTTAACATTGGAGATCGTTCCGTGCGGCTGTTATTATTTAGCCCCGAGCTCCTGCTATAAAAAATACCTAGTATACAGCTGATTGAATCTTCAAAATAAAACCGTGTGGTTGTTATTACCTATTTAGCCAGGAGCTCCTCAGATATCCTTAACCGTTAAATTCCAATAACAACCCTGGAACAACAAATAAACACATTATAATATTGTCCCCGTAAATCGTCCCGTAAGTCGAAACTCTATGTCCGAATGATTTCAGTTATTTATAACCCGGAAAATGTCACTTTATAGTTTCGAGAGCAGAACTGAGAATTCTAAAATAGTTGTTTTTACTTACTTACATAAGATACTCACACAGATGAATGCCAAGTAAGAACATAACTTCCAAACTTCATAAAGGCTTTTCAAAGTCGTGGCCGTATAAATGGCCTTTGATAATTTGATCCCAGACCCGGCCTGGGTTAAAGGAGGCTTTAACATATTTACGTAAACAATGGCCTAACTTCGAAATATTATGCCCTGTGCAGACAGTGCAATACTTTACAATAACATCAGCAGGAATGCTTGGCCTAAAACATCATGAGGAAACCGTTAAGTATAAGAACAAAAAAATCGAAGATATGCGACTTACACCAACTCGCAATAGGCCCATTCTATCTCCTCTGTCCCAACAGTGCGATCAGGTATAAGTACTTCACATTCATGGCGCTTGCCTCGTTGTGTCTGTACCTGGCTTTAGGTTATTTTGTGTCTGGGAATTCAATTTGTTGATTCTAAGACCTATCTTATCAGAATTCTGGATGCCGATTAAGAGAACTAGTTGGATGGAAATGACTTTGTCTTTCAATAATAAAAACTATCATCATTATCTGGAACCAACAAAAAAATTAGAAACCGCTGAAAGCATCTTATCAAGATGCTCGTAGAATAATGAAAATTGTTGAGGCCGGATTACCCGGCGAAGTGGAAATATTCTCGAGAAGATTATAGAGAGGACATTTTTATTAAATCTCAAGCGATTATACCAAAAAACCTTACCTCGTTTTGTGCAGTCGACGAACTTACAGAATAAGGACACGGTCAGTGTAGTGTGTAGAAATTTGAGGGTAGAGGCATAATTTTCTGCCCTAACGGAGCCAGTACACCGAGACACTCATCTTCTACCCGGGATCTATTATATATTAGTCTGTGCCGGGACCACGGTCGTTGCAACACGGCCGAAACGTCGGATGAAATAGGTAAATAAACAATCAAATCATCGCGTTAAATTCCCGTGATATATTATTTTCCGATTATACCCTGTCGAAAAAAATATTGAACAAATAAGTTTGAATAAATAATAAAGTAAATTCATGATCAATTCGTAAGAATCATCATCATCATCAGCTTATAGATAAGGATCGAGTACCCCAACCTAAAATAATGACAAAAATAACTGTCTAGGAACGTAGTATCGTGTGTTTCTAGATATCTCTGGGAAATAGCTACCTTATTGCTAAGCCATGGAGGTGGTGGCTTATTAAGGCATTACAGGCCTGCAAAAAGCGGATTACGCTTGAATATTAAACAGTAAAATAATTTTTATTTAATTTATTATGACGTGCAGGTGATTATCGCCAAATATAAGCAACCGTTTGTTTATAATTTAATTAGCAGAGCTGTGTTTATCTATGCTTTGATCTTTTCATAATGTATGCGCTTTAGATGCAAGCTTTCTGGAAATTCTGGCCTTCACAAACAAATGATAGGCATACTAATCTACCAGACCAGTGAGATTTGTAGCGTTACGTACAGCTCAGTGGAGCTATACGTAAGCCACGTTAATCAAATTAAGATAAAAATAAAATAAAATTAATAAAAAGGATATAGCAGTATAAACTTTAGGCCGGCTTCAGACGTCGTGGAATGTCCGAGGTAGGCAGGTGATCCCAGGAACAGGTCGGGCAGGACGACGTGGCATGGTGTGATGGGACGGCTGATGGTGCGCTACCAGCGTGCGCACACAAGCAGCAGGTCGGGCAGGATGATGAGTAGGCGCAGGAATCTGCGCTGAAACGGGCGCGCTGTGCCCGCTTTCGTCTCCGTAGACCTGTCTGCCACAGCTCATACTCCACGTGCATTAGATAGGCAGCAAGGTGTGTCGCGGAATCGGATTGTGGCGTTTCACGCCATAGATACGAAGGTATACGATAGGAAGGATTTAGACAAATGATACTCAGTATATCACACACAATATATATTTTAGGAGCACTTCAGATAATATTGTTATACATGAGCTGGTAACTCACAGTTTTAAAGAGTTTTAGAATAGAAAATACACTTCGTATACGTATAACAGACTCTTGGCGTTCAGGTCAGACCTAAGACTAAAAAGCTGAAGCCCGTTTTTCATTCGTTCTGCCATCTCTTCTAAATTTCAAATTCAAATCTCAATAAAACCAGAACGAATAAAAACGGCTTTACCAAAGGCGGGTCAGTCTGCTCTGACCTTACAATAATGTTCAACTAGCTTAAGGAAAGGTCTAGGTAGTCCATGGTACCTATGGTATGTCTATGGCTTTAAGAAAATAAAATAGACAGACAGATGTCATGTCAGATGAAAATGTCAGAGTATAAAAAATTACATGATTTTGCAAATAAGCAACAGAAATTAAGTTAAAGAATACAAATCAATCAGAAATAACTAAAAATATGCTTTACAGGTAATAAGAATATCAAAGAATACTTATAAAAGAGTTACTAAAATTGATACTATATCAAAAGATATAAAGATGGTTTGTGGAGTGTTATGAAACGTAAGTAGACCACAGCTTTTGGTGGGCTTTCTATTACTCCGTCATCATAAGCGTAGGAGCTCGTCAAAGTTTTACGCCAAAAAATGTTAGGTAGGTAAATAAAAAAAAAAGACATTTATGTATTTAAGTACAAAAGTAGTTCCTTGCTCGATCATCTCAAGGAAAGGCAAAAAGCATCCCAAAATTTGACTAACGATAAACCGAATTATTGATGATATTCAGTAGATCATCATAACCATAATAACATAGCTTATCCATCCACGACTAACAAAAACCGATCAAAATAACATTAGTAGGTAGGTACTAAAACCAGGCTCGAAGGAAGTAATTTTCAAATGACGACATGAAACTAAAATAAAGGCAGTTCATTAAGACCCGCCAACCGCGAAATTAGATTCAACAGTAATTAACGAGAGAAGGTCAAGGGCCTTAATATCCATTTTGACACTGAGCCAAACTATAGAAAACATTGCGAGGAAACCGGCATATCCTAACTAACGTTCCTCTCACAGAAAAGGTTATGTCCCAGTAATGGGAACATTAAAGGCGCATGTTATGAGAATGTGTGGTACGTACTTACCTGGCTGTAGTAATCAGAATTGGATGTCAGGTCTATGGGGTTGAGGAGGGGGTTTTGAATGTAGACAATGATGAACGGGATACTGACCTATGAAAAAAAGATAAATATGAGATTAATTTATTTGCTTTCTTATTAGTAAGTGGGCGAAAATATAGAGGAAGACCAAAGAAATGATGGATGAATAGTGTGAGTAATGCTACAAAAAGGTGTATTGAGATAGTAAAGATATCTAACAAAAAATAACATGCTGCGCTAAGTCCCGGTTAGTTGTTTTAGGTTTGAATAATAAATATGAAGACTCAGCAGATCTCGTCAATTTAATTTAGAGGATCTAAAAGGGATATTTTATTTCGAACTTCAATTAGCAATTAATAATAGCAAACCCGTCTCAAATAAAAAAATCTTCTAGTTTACAATAATTTTATTTGCAAGTGCAAGAAGTCTTGTGATTTGTTATAGTAAAATTGACACAACTTGTCCATACATTATTTTATTATCTTGAAAAATACTTCGATACATAAAACCAGCTTATAAGCCAAACATTATAAACGTCATGCGAGCCAAAAAATATAGCCAAGGGGTTCAAGCTATGGCAGGCATTATGTCATATTACATATGACAACATTACAGGGGGCCGTCTTACGCACTTTTACAAATGAAAGTCACACTACGGTGTTATTGTTTATGTTCAAGCGGGTTTGTAGGTTGGTGGTATGTGGAGTTAGACGTAAGACACAGTGCAAGTTTTATATGTGGTAAAGGCAGGTTGTTACAGCATCTAAACAGCGTGCTAATCTTTATAAAACTGGCCGTCTTGTTCCCAGTTAAAACACTAGGAAGTGGTAACTGGCGGCGTTATGGGAGACTGTCGTTTCTTAAAAACTAACATTTAAAATAAGCTCTTAGCCTAATTTACATAAATGTCTTTATTTTAGGAGACAATTCAGGTTTTTTCGTAAGGACTATGTGTCGTTTGACAGACTTGAGAAATGAAACATATCAAAAAAAAAATTAAGACTTAAACCAGTTGAGTTGTAGTTACGTAAATAACTATGGAAACAAGTGGAGGGAATAAGAGGAGGCCTATGTTAAAAACAACCTGACCTGGTAGCTGATAGTAAACTTTAAATAGAGATATTTAATTATACCTACAGGATACATTACAGTATTTGCTCTTGTGATTATGACGTTATATATTATCTGCATGGAATTCTTTCTACACAAACAAACGTCCTTCACCACTTTTCCTCTAACACAATAACTGCTTATGAAACCAAACATAATATATTTACTAAGCAACACGAAAGTCCCTCCCTCAGTTATCGAAAACACTTCAATTCACCCCAAGTTACTGTTATTAAACACATACTGTAAGAGTTTTTTAAGTAAAGCGATGCTTACTTAGACCGGAAATAGTGGAGCTATGGGCGGAAGTGTTCCTGCCTATTGAGTATTAAGTAGAGTTATTTGAAATGTTGGTTGAGGTGTTTCCTGTGTGTAAATTAAAGGGTTATCGGGCTAATTCATATTTTAACGAGTTTTGAAGGAATTTCAAATATCAAATTATGAAAGCATTTACCGAAGGAATAAATAAGTAGAGGTGTAGGGAGGGATAGTAATTAGTAAAGTGATCACTTAGTTCAGTGACTGTATTAGTGGCTCAACTAAACTGCAGTCATTGCTCTACTAGAGCGTAGTGTTCGTCAGCACTATTGCTGAGTGCGATTTTTTGGATTTGCGATTTTCCAATAGGAATTACTCTGCTATTTTTACAAGGGACTTATTTATGACATAGCTAGGAGTTAGGGGCTGTGTTACCTGTTTATTCTTGGAATATAATGTTTACAAGTCTGAGCTCGCAGATGGCTTACAATAATAATCACTGCAACTCAGATACTTTTACCCACAAACATAAGATACTTATGACAACAATAAAAACAACAGCAAACATCCTGCTTACCATACAATCGTATACAAGTCGTAATGTACCCACATTAAAATATGACAGTACTTCTAAAGTAATTCGAACAAACTGGGGGTGATAACAAAAATGTTTTGTATTTATACATTGCTTCCCAGGGGTTACTACTTAAATTATTTATTTAGGCTACGAGATTTTTATTTCTTGGCTCGATTCAGAATTTGTAGGAATGTTGTTGATACAGATATATTAATGCAAAGTCGGTTTGAAGGTCTGTATGTCTGTTTGATGGGTTATCACGCCAAAAATCTGCGATAAACCTATTCTGCTTTTAGAATGTTTTGGTAGAAAGAAATAGTTAAAGTTATTTCTTAGACCGGCATAAAAAATATATCTCTCTACTATTGCTGCAATTTTATAGCTACTATTTAATTGTAAGTAAATATTTTATTAGTGTGCGCCTCTTATCACAAAATATTTTTTTGGCAGAAATTAATCTCGGAATGCACTAATCAAATAAAAAAAATGCATTGTAGGTGATATTGGAAGCTACATTATCGCTGAGAGCCCATATTCTTTGCAACCCGGCAAAAAAATACATAACATTTTAGCTATTGTAACAAACTGCAAGATATTTTATAGCATTCTTTCCACAGCAGAATCGACTCATACGACTACGGCGGGCTATATATTATTTCAAACGTTTTTCCACTCCAGAACAACCGACGATATTACAAATAAACCTACACACGATAAAACATAAAGAAGAAAACCATAAATATCATAAATAAACCTCTTTTTTTGTGGTAAACCGTAATGAGAGCCCATAAAAAGGATGTCTTAGTTTACAACTTGAACCGGCGGCGGCGCGTTGGCTTAATTATGACATCCCATAAAATTATTATGGCGGCCATACTTTGTAGATATGTGGTGTTAGCTAGAGTAATTATAGGTATCTGATAAAGGAGAGGAATTTGGAATCATTTCTATAGCCTTCTTTATTTTTGTCGTGGCTATTTAAATTATAAAGGATTATCGGGTGGACACAGAGCACATGTTAAGCTGCCATTTGTAGATCTTTAACAGTCGTTACAAACTTACAAGGCAAGACTAAAGAAAGAAGTAATCAATGTTAAAACTTTTACAAGTACAGAACACGACATACTCCGGAAAAAGGTGTACCCGTTTGGGGAAATAAGCCACGCTTCCGGAAACTATCATGCCCAACCAACACCCCATCGATTTAACCCTAAATCTCTTCCTTTTTATAGACAGTCTGATATATATCAGGTAACCATACATATGTAGAATGAGCTCCGTTTCCTACTGCCATTCATTGGGGCGCATACATTAGCATGTCGTTTGGTTTTGAGGGTGAAATTTATTCCTCGCCGATGGTGGTTGAAGAACAGAGTATATAATATATAAGGTGCCTTGTTTTAGTATTATTTTGTTTTATCTTGAAAAGTGCTTTTTTAAATAAAATTTAGTGATGAGTCCTTCGAAATACACACTTTAAGAATAGAAACAAAACTGCTTTATCTAAAACATTTCTTAAAACTTCCGAACTAATTGTTCATTCACTCAAAAGTGCTCTTACAAAAGCTTGCTCCTTTTCAGTTTCTTACACGCGCAACGCTCTCAAATCGTTCGAATTCCACTTTCCGTGAAACTCTAACTTATTCACTTATTACAGAACTTTAATTCAAAATTATATTCATTAATTTAATGAAAAGGACAGTGCGCTAGTCTTCAAAAATGTCTATTTTAGATCCAAAATGGAATTAATTTCACCTTCTAAATTATTAAATTGACTTGAATTGACTTGACGATTCTTTGAATTAGTCCCCGTTGAATTCAAATAATTCACTTCGGAACGATTAATTTGAATACATTGGTTTCCCCATTTGGGGATCTTCATGTCAGCACGTTTTTCCGACATTCTTCGTCATTTAACAAGTAACGAAGAAATTAAAACTTAAGTGCTTGACGTCAAATAAATTAATTTTTTTAATTCAATAGCATGTAATTTTATTCCGTGTGATAGGGAGGGGATGACATTGGATGGCACCACGGGAAAAGTTTCGATTAACCGCTTTGTTTGCCCAGGAACTAATTTATTAAAATAAAATTTTAATTAACATATTGATTAAATTGAATTTTTCATAAAGGTTTTTGAATAATAGCTACGATATTTAAATATAAACACGTTGGTCGGCTCTTAGGTCACAACAAACGTAACTTTATTTTTACTCATTCGCTCTTTAAATGGTAATTTCGTTACGAAAAGAAAACTTACTCAAACAACAAGTTCTTACCTAATATTTATCTTTTTACAAGTTTATGACTAGCTGATATCTTCACTACGGCATGCTATTATTTAACGTGTAACAAAATAAACAGAATCAGTTTCAAGCATTTTGAATCTAAAGACCACCAGGGTCTTGGTTAATGGTTGCGCAGACGGGCGCAAGGCGACAACTATCCGTAATTGAATTTATTCTAAGTGAAGTTGGAAACAACAGCCTTTTACCTAATATGCAGGCCTCGTAACGACGGTTCATTTACTTAAGTATTCTGAATATTCTGCAGAATGTTCCCCACTTCCTCTATGTTGGGGCGAAAAATACTTATTGTTTTTTTAAGAAGCTGCTCGTTACACAATTAATCTTTTACTGTCGGTTTTGAACCAATTTAGTTTAGTTTTGTATGGAGCTTTGGCCAGATGGTTCATTTATTTTCTTGGCCTTTTTTTATTTTCTTCTTTTTTGTTGGAATGGCGATTGATAATTTTAAGTTTGCACCGTTGAATTTATTTTTATGCGCCAGAAACGAAGCTAAGACTTAGCTAACCCATCTTTAGTCATAACTTAATTATGACTGCAGATGGGTTTAGATACAATAATCAGGATGAAATCCGGTTTATTAGCCAACTGCAGAGATTGGCTTAAGATGGCCTTATTAATTAAACCCAGCAATTTGGATTGTGGCAAAAATTGGGTACGTAAAAAGCTATTAGAAAACCATAAAAACAAAAAAACATCATCCCAAATTTTTACACAACATGAAAAAGGTCGAGGGAACGGTAGTGACGCCGTTGATAGAATAAATCTCGCGATGGCGACCGTTTTTAGGGTTCCGTAGCCAAATGGCAAAAAACGGAACCCTTATAGATTCGTCATGTCTGTCTGTCTGTCTGTCTGTCTGTCCGTCCGTATGTCATAGCCACTTTATTCCGAAACTATAAGACCTGTGTTGTTGAAACTTGGTAAGTAGATGTATTCTGTGAACCGCATTAAGATTTTCACACAAAAATAAAAATAAAGCAATAAATTTTGGGGGTTCCCATACTTGAAACTAAAACTAAAAATATTTTTTTTCATCAGACCCACACGTGTGGGGTATCTATGGACAGGTCTTCAAAAATGATATTGAGGTTTCTGATATAATTTTTTTCTAAACTGAATAGTTTGCGCGAGAGACTCTGCCAAAGTGGTAAAATGTGTGTCCCCCCCCCTGTAACTTCTAAAATAAGAGAATGATAAAACTAAAAAAAATATATGATGTACATTACTATGTAAACTACCAGCGAAAATTGGTTTGAACGAGACTAGATCTCGTTCAAACCAATTTTCGCTGGTAGTTTTTTTAGTAGTGTAGTAAGTAGTTTTTTTTAATACGTCTAAAATCGTAAACCGCAATTTACCAAGTACGGAACCCTTCGTGCGCGAGTCCGATTCGCACTTGGCCGGTTTTTACTTTTTACGGGATTGTCCAGTAGTATCAGAGATCGCGATAAATATTGACGTGCGTTCGCCTTGATACCAAGAATCGGTCTCCGCGACGTGGAAGCATTCTGTCGTGAATGAACAACATGAACGATGCGCCTGCGCCGAGAACAAAGGAACAGTCACTGGGTGCCTAATATGTCGCTTATTTTAATACGAATGTGGTGATAAATTGTAGCTATGCAGAATTCTGATTTGATGCGTTCATTATTAGTTTATTTCTGTTTTATATTTAATCCAGTATTGTAAATAGTTACTTTCTTAATTTGTAAATAATGTAGATTTATTTTAATTAATTAATTTATTTTATATTTCTTTTCTATATTATTAATTAAAACTAAGACATGTAACAATTATAGGGACGCGACATCTATATTTTAATGTCCCAGCTCGAAATCTGGTTTGAAATGAGGTTGCCACTAGCAAATGTGATGCATATGATGGAGCGAGCCGTATTACTGGCAGGATTGTGGCAATGGAACCGGGTATTAGATCGAACAGCTAATTAATTTGATTTATTGTTAATGCAAATATCCTAACACTAAATTCTGTTAATATTACCGTCTACCGGTAGGTCGCCACTAAAACCATAATTTATACTTGTTTGCTCAGATAACAGCATTGCTAGTATTTGTAGATTAATTAAAGGCCCTGAGTTATCTAGCCACCTGCTCAGTAAGTACCTAGGTAATAAGTGTGAATACTAGGACAACTAGACGGATAGCCTATGGCTAGGAATCCTTGGGAATTAACATATTTTATTATTGTATTTAATAATGTTTATGCATTCTGTGCGATTTAAGTGCTCAAGATAATGATTGTCTATCTATGTATATCTTTTTAGTAAAAACGGAGTCAGACATAATTATATTACTAGAAATAGAGACCACTTAGTTCAACCAGGTTTCAGACTGGCAAAAGTGGCCTCATCTTTCATGGGGTACTGTACAAAATGTTACAATAAAATTCCTCCCTACATTCTAGAACTGAATGAGACGAAATTTAATAATTGTATAAAACGCACGCTATGCAGGCAGGCGTATTATAAGTTGGGGGATTACATCACTGGTAAAGATGCTTGGCTCAATGCTAGTCGTGCTCCACAACCACTAGGGTGCAAAAACAAATGATATGTTTATGTTTGTGTTGTATAGACTCGATTTCTTTTAGTATTGTATAGCTGCACAGCACGTGTGTGGGTATATGTACCCAACTGTAAATCTACCATTCGCTATACCTATGTGTCGTTCGTTGACTTGTGTGTGCCGTGGCAGTTGAGTGTGTCATGCTCTCTCAAATGTCTCTCTGATGGTGGCGCGTGTGTTGGATCATTCGTGTTCATTCGTTATGTGTTTCCCACATAATTCGAAAACTGATTCGAATTAATTAGGTATCGTTTTGAAGACGTTTCATTTTCTAAAAATCAAGGCTGCCTGTGTTTTCTAAATATGACGAGGAAACAAAACACACTTTACATGCATTTGCATAAAATTGGTTTCATAGCAGGTACCAAAAGAAACCTTAGTTTTGCCAAATTGCACAAAATATACAAAGTGTATTTATATAAATTGTACACAAGGCAAGAAAATCCGCTATTAAAATAAGAAATAACATTTTTAAAAGCCAAACAATACTTTCCTTTTCATAACAGTAAACCTAATACGTCCCACCATACTTTTTATCAAGCATAATTCTAAAAAGAAACTGCTAAAATATCGTTTTAAAATGCATTTGAATGAAACTTTTCCTGGATAATCGCTACTTGCAAGACTGAGAGTGCAGGCAAGCGCTCGCAACGACTGGCAATAAATAAAGTAGGTACAAGAATATGAAACGAAATACAATCCGAGTGGTAATAGTAAGATTTTCTTTTCGAAACGTTATTTAGTTGGATGTAGTTACAGAAATGAGTGATGTTTTTTTTTTGGTTTTTTCATAAGTACTTAGGTATGTCCATTTAGCCTAGCCAGTATCATTCGCTAATTCGTTAAAATTATCAGATTGGTACTGTATGGACGGACTTACCTATTTAAAGCTGGCAACTGTTATTTAGTTTTTGAAGAATAATCATATTTCGTAAGCTAGAAAATATTTAAAGATCTTTTTGTTTAGTTTTTCTTGGGACTTTGGTAAAAGCCACCATAAGATGAAAACTATATTAAAAATATAAATAAGTAAAAGCAGTTTTCTTCTTTAATTTAACACGCACAAGCTACGTCCCCACAGTATCTTCTAGCTTTTTCCAGCGCTATCACCCACGTGAAAGTCGAAAAGCAACCCACATGTTTTATTTCTTTTTTCATGTCGACTGGTCGAAAATGCCTAAGGCCTAATGCCTTCTTTGTACTTGTGAATAAAATATTAATAAATAAATAAATAAATTTACTTCCAGTAAAAATTGAGCTATTTTTAAATCTAGAACTCCAAACTACTGGTGTTCCTCTTCAAAATCCGAGCAGGTGTAAGGCATGATTAGTATACAAATATCTGAACATACAGAATTTCACATTTATTAAACAAGTAGGAAATCCTCTTCTTATTTCTCTTTAAAAGATTCTGTCACATGGTATAGCTGGAGGCCGATAGCATTTTTCTCAGAAAATTCTTTATAGTAAGACCTGACTAGAGAATTTTCATAGTAAGACCTGATACGTAAGAAGAACTACTGTACAAGCTTAACAAATACTAGTAAACAATTTCACCACTAAAACCAAGATATATTTACGCCATTTCGGTCAACGATGTTACTTTTTACGATATGATTCAATCGCAAACATTTATTTTTATGAGTTACGACTATCTTCGATTGTATGCATAGGTTGTTACTAGTTGTGAAACTTTCGTAAGTGATGTGACCGTAAAAAATCTATCACATGTACCGTAACTGGGGTAACGATAGTGTTGTTTGGTATGGCCTATAATAGTGATTTTCTTTTTATCGATTCTATCTCTTACATAGGAAGATCTAAGAAACGAAGGATGGACTATGTGAAAGATGATTTATGGCTAGAAAGGGCGTGGCTACTGAGATGATGACTTATTGAGAAGTGTAGAACACAAGACATGTCGCAACGACCGCATAAAAATGTTGATAGCAAGAGAATGCTAGGAATTAGAATCGGATCAACGTTATTTCTAAACTAACTAGATTGGCATTAGATTTATACCTAAGCCGGACATATACACTTTAGTACCGCATTTGATTTTCATTTGATAGCTTGATCTTAAATTGCAATATATTAATTATATATCTTAATTAAACTTGAAGGTTCTGAGTTCGATATCATAGTTCATAATTTAATTATTCAGACCATGAATTGAAATTACTCAATAAGGTTGAGATAACATTATTTCAATTTGGTTTTCTTAGTTATTGAAGACGATTAATAGCAAATCATTATTCTATGTAGATTAAGCCGTCTTTCGTCAAATAACTATTTCTTATTTATTAGAGAATACAAATGTTATTCTAATAAGATAATAAACCAAGCCTAAAACTTCTTCCAAAATTCTATGAAGTTCTGATTTCTTATACAATTTAATCAAATTTGAAGAAAGCCTAGAAAAAACCAAGAGTTTAGCCATTTAGTGTGCAAGGTGTCATTATCTATTTTTCCCTACTATGTTGGGTTGGCTTCAAGTTCAACTGGAATCAGCTAAAAAGCGAGTATTGTACATGGATCGACTGCTTATCTGACTTTCACAACCCAACTTCTGAGTAACACGATATCCCTTGGTAAGATTAGTTGTCAGACTTTCGGGCTTCTGGCTACCCGTAGCTACAGTAAATGATCTAATTCTGCACGGTGTTATTTCTGCTAATCTTCATCTCGATCCATGCTTCAAACTTAAAATATTGAAATTAAATAAAAATATTAAACACCCCAATCCAAAGAAATACAAACTAAACTAGATTTTGGGACTGAACTATTTGATTACCGAAATACCATTTGTTAATCCATCGCTATTCGTCGCACCGCTGACAGAATGCTATTAGTCACCATGACTAGTTCAGTATAGATATTGCACATGCTGCTGAAATACTGGCATACAAACTAGATTCGAGACCACAATACAAAAACGACAAGATATTTCGTATTTTCACGGTATTCTGTTACAGAGGCGTAAAATTTTCAAAATATTTGAAAACTGGGTTAGACTATTTAGTTCACAGTTAAAATAAAATTATTCTTTAAAAATCTCTTTGAATTCAATGTTTTAGGGTTCCGTAGCCAAATAGCAAAAAAACGGAACCCTTATGGATTCTTCATGTATGTCGGTCTGTCTGTCTGTCTATCTGTCCGTCCGTATGTCACAGCCACTTTTTTCGAAACTATAAGAACTACGCTATTAAAACTTGGTAAGTAGATATATTCTGTGAACAGCATTAAGATTTTCACACAAAAATGGAAAAAAAAAAACAATAAATTTTGGGGGTTCCCCATACTTAGAACTGAACCTCAATATTTTTTTTCATTTATCGTGTACGTGTGGGGTATCTATCGATAAGTCATCGATATAGATAATTTTTGCACGTCAGAGAGTTTTAATAATTACACTATAAATTAAATTAACTCAGAATGCAAAAAAATTGTAGCAGGCATTATGGGGAGTTTGCCAAAATGGCAAATTTACATGTAACAGAAATACGTATATATAATGGAGCTGCAGGCTTAAATCATCATCTCACCGCCTGCCGTCCGCCTCGAGAGGACGTCCCGCTGCTCGCCACTCTGCTGCTCGCCGCCCCACCGTGCGCCACGCCGCGCCCCCACCCTTCGTCTCGTCGCGCCCCTGCGTGACGTCACTGCGGGCGCTGCGTCTCCGCGCGGCGCCGCTCTCGGGTGTCACTACTAGTAACTTAGGTTACTAGTAGAGACATCTTTTTTGGCCCCTTCTGGGTTAAAACCACGACTTAGTGGTCCTTGGCGGATACCTTACGGTGCTAACGAAGCCAAGTGGAGTGCTGTACCCTTGCACTCGCCAAGCTCCTTCAGAGCACGGCAGTCAGAAGGAGTCGGGAGCAGGATCAGTTGGCCTTGGTAGATAGCCTAGTCAAACCCTGCTCTGTTCCACAGCTACACCTGGTACGGTAGGGTGTGTGTGGGTAGGGGTCTACGTACCAGACTTTCGGTACACAGGAGGAGGGTGGCCCACCTTCAGTGGGCTCACCGGTACCTTAGGACCCCTGTCACCCAATAAGATTGGTGACAGGTTTACTAGCTTAGGGCTCACCAGGTACACACCTCCCACCCGACTGGGAGGGTAGGTCTCACACATCCCCGGGCCCACCCACCCGGGGAGGCCCCTTACCCTCTAACAATGCCTTCAGCAAAGCTAGATAAAGAAGAGATTGAACGGCTGCAGGCTGACATAAAGTTCCTTAGGGAGAACCTCTTGTTAGACCCTGAAAACAATGTTAAATACGGTAATGCCCTATGGAGGATTATCGATATAGCCCTCCCATCAGACGTTATCATTCCGCCCACTGAGGCTCAACTGAAAGCTCAGGCCGAACACCAGGCTCGTAGGCTTAGTCAGGCCCCCGCGCCAACCAAGGCTCCCACGCCTAGGGTGTTCCACGATGCGCCTAGGTCGCCCTCCCCCTTTGTCGGTCCCATTTCCGGGTCCAGGTCGCCCACCCGTTCCCCGGTGGAGACCTTAAAGCCAGATTCTCCCCTCTCTGGGAGAGAGCGCAGTCCCCTTAAGCCCCAGGCTCCGGCCGTGAAGTCCAAATCATGCCGTCCTCGTAGAGTCACTCCTGCTGACAAACGTCAGTACGCTGAGCACAAGCAGCGCGTAGCTGCCTTTCAGTCACAGGCCAAGTCCAAGTCCAAATGGGCTGATGACGAATACGACTCCCCCGCTCCGATGGAAGTGGCCCTTAGCACCGATGATGAGTGGGAAGCAGCAGCTAGCCTCGTTAACTCAATTGTTAACCAGATAGCCGATATCCCTGATAATTCTGAGGATTACGACACCGTGTCCTCCTCCTCCGATAATGAGTCCACCAAAAACTCGAAGGGCAAGAGGAAAAAGAGGACGGGCCCCTCTCACGCTACCAAGGCCAAAAAGGCTGTAGCCAAAACCTCGCCCCAGTCAGTTGTGCCGCCGGCCTCGCCCGACAGGCAACCCTCCCCCGCCCCCGCCCCCGCTTACGCTTCTCAGCGGGTAAACCACTCGCCTAGTCCCATGGTAGTAGTTAACACTAATACCACTAGGAAACTTCCTCCTCCTCCACCCATTTATCATCAGGATAAAGGGAAATGGAATGCTATTTCTAGCGCCTGTGATTCGCCGAATTCCCAAAGAAATCTCTACGGAGGAAATCCGTAAAGATTTGTTAGCCCAGAAAGTCCCTGTCATTGAAGTCCACCGCTTGCATAAAGCAAGAGGTGGACAACAATACGACATGGTGTTGGTTGTTTGCAGCCACACTGACAGACGTAACCCCATTTTTGGCATCAAGACAGTATGCTCCCTGTCGGGCATATCTATCGAAAAGCCGTACCGTCCCCACGTCGTTGGTCAGTGTCACAACTGCCAACTGTATGGTCACTCACAGACCAACTGCTATGCTACCCCCAGGTGCGTCAAGTGCCTGGGCGATCATAGCACGAAAGAATGCCCCCGTCCCAAGGACCGCGCAGAATGCTCGGAGCCTCCCAGCTGCGTGCTCTGCGGTCAGGTCGGGCATCCGGCTAATTACCGGGGCTGCCCAAAAGCCCCTAAGCTGGCGCCAAAAATGGCCAAGATTCACGCTGCGCGGCAAGCGCTAGCAGCCCCCTCCTCTCAACTCCCCCCCAGACTAGCCCCTCAGAGAACTTCCCCATGGTGTAAGCTGAACCACCTGAGTGTGGCTCCTTAGTTATCCCAGCCCATTCCGGCGCTGATGGCCACTCCCATCTCAGCTCCTATTCCGGCTCCTGTAGCCCCCATGTCCGCACAAAGCCAGAAGGTGGCCTCCACCACCTCTGCCGCTAAGTGCCCGCCCCCCGCCGCCCCCTCTGGGCAAAGGTCATATTTGAGCGTTGTTGAGAACATTATCAGCGCGTACTCCATATTTATGTCCCCTCAGGCCCGTGCTCTGGATGCTGAAATCCGGAATGCGGGCACTCTTGACCCCGCTTCATGCAGTGCCCTCTTCTCGAGGTACGAGTGCATCACAAAAGAGTTAGATAGCCTTATATATAAGGACGGTCAATGGGTTCGTAAATAGTACGAACACTGTGGCCCGATTCTACAATTAGCATACAAAAACGACCGTATTCGTTATGTCCTCGCCGCCGAGGCCCGCCGCCGCGAAGTCACTATCAAATTCTACAAGCAAGCCCGCGACGCTGTGCATTTGTTAAAATCTAAATAGATTATTGGAGTTTCTTGTCCGTTCTTCTCCACGTAGGCTTTTCCGAACGGATGGTAGAGTCACTTTATTAGATCCGGCCTTAGCTGTCCCCCCAGCGACGCCCTGAGCCGAGGTCCGACCCCAACCGGGGTAGCCCTCAGCGTTGTCGCTTTAGGTTTAGTACTTTGAAGCCTGGCCGGAGGCTAAGAGATCAGTCTCCACAGGGAAGCCCGATTAAGCATATGTCGGTCACTTTGACTGTTTGCGAGACGCCACGTAGAAAAAAAAAAAAAAAGCTTAAATCATTTATACCGTTGCGCAGAAAAGTAAGGATGCACATACAGGACTAAATTTATTGTGTGGACCTCTTAGGAAATGGTAGGAGATATGTGCATGCTGGCCTGGACATCGCAGCAACTTATTTTGTTGTTTTAGGGCCACATCAATCTTGGACGGGTGGCAACTTCGTGGCAATTTATTCTTTAGCTCGGCATCCCGAGAAAATTATATCTTATTTCGAAGATCTAACAGAAAAAAAACTATCCCTGAATTAAATTGGAAAATCTCGGAGTAGTATCCTACCTTTGTCGTGCGAAGCGGTCGTTTATACTGTAACACTATGACGGATTGATGAACAGTTGTCGCAATTTTTTATTTTTTTATTTATTTATAGTTAATTAAAACGATACAAAGTCCAATTACAATAATTAACATAGAAATAGATTACAACAATTTTGACAGTTGTGTCACATAAAATCAATTATATACTAAACAATACAGTGAACAGTGTTATGCCAATATAATCAATCCAAATAATAATTCAAAAATAACAATACAAATATATAACATGGCACAGTGGAATGACAGTATACATAATCAATCATTCAAATATAAAAATACAATTATCATGCAACAGTGGACACCCTCTCATACTTTCTCTCACAGAACACCAGACATGCTCGCATTAGTTTCTTCCATTCGTCCGCAAACACATCACATTCAAGATTGGCAGTCAAGAGGGCATTGAGCATCCTCAAAGCACGACACACTGGGGATTCAGCCCTGGCGACAGTTCTGGATGGTGGTGGTGCGAACAGGTCGTGACGGCGACTCTGTCGATGCCCAACGTATTTGTTGGGTACAAACAGTCGGCAGAAAAGGCCATGGAATTCAGGGCAGTCAATCCGTCCGCTTACATCTTACATGCTACTGCGAGCTGATCGTAGCCTCTCCTCACCTCCAACGAGTTAAAACCCAAGATTCCTAAAAGGTAATTCGTGGGGTACATATAAGGGAAGAAATGGTATACCCTTTGGTATAGGAATCTTAGGAAGGTTTTTTGTACTTTTTCAAGCATCAACGTCTGCGTCGCGAAACGCGAACAAAAGCCTAATTACACTGGGATTGCGGAAGTCACGAGCGTTTCTCAAAACAAATCCCAGGCGCCTGAAAGACTCCTTTGCAAGGTTAGCGACATGATCTTTAAAAGTCAGACAGCGGTCGAAGGTCACTCCTAGGTCCTTTATGGTGGTGACGGATAACACGGATCCCTGACTTACGCCCGAGCGAGTATAATAAGGCTTGGACTCAAAGCAACCATGTCGGACAAACTGCTTGCGATCCCTTAAGTTGTCGGCAAAGAAGTTAAAAAAGCCGGACGAGAAACCGATAGTACCCAGCTTTGTCAGGAGCACATCATTGTCAACTTTGTCGAACGCTTTCCGGAAATCGAAATACAGAGCGTCAACCTGCCCACCGGTGTCCAACCTGCTGGATATGATGATCGACATGAGTAAGCAAATTCAAGTTTACGGAGCGACCTGGCCGAAAACCGTGCTGGGCATCAGAGAGCGTCACATTTATATGTTTGTAAATAGCAGCGTGGAGAATATGCTCAAAGACTTTTGCAACTTTTGGTAGGATGGCGATGGGTCTGACCTCCTCTACGGATGTTTTTTCGCTGGTTTTAGGGATGGGTGTGACACGTGAAGTTTTCCACGGTTCAGGATACACACCGGACTGGAGATTTAAATTAAAGACATGACATAGAGGAGCCGCCAAGGTATCGCAACATCCTTTAAGTACAAATGCTGGAATGTTGTCAGGACCAACCGAACCACACGGCTTGAGCTTAGCAATCCCCTTCACCACATCCGAAAGGTTTAAACAGGGTAGAGGAATATTGTCTCTCTCACTATTCACATCTACAATTCTCGGGTCCAATTTAGGTGTGTCGGGCAGGAACACGCTGGAAAAGTACTGTGCAAACGCCTCGGCCGCTTTGACACCCGAACTAGTCGCACCATCAAGTACCACGTTTGGCTCGAACCCGCCCTTTGATCGCAGGCTTGATATGTGCTGCCAGAATTGCTTAGGATTTTTGCCAATGTTATTTTCTATAGCGGCACAATATAATCTGTAGGCATTCTTGATTCTAACTTTCAGATCCGATCGCAAGGCACTGAACTCAGCATATAAAAGATCACACCGCGAATGTTTCCATTTACGATGGAGTCCGGTTTTACGCTGAGTATCGTTCACGATATCTCGAGTAAACCAGACTGGATACCGCCTATCACCGGAGGACTTTCTCTTCTTTTTTGGTATCGAGGAATCAAATAAGTCATAAATTATTTCGTAAAACTTACCCACAGCGCTGGTTGCGTCATTGCAACGAAGAACATCTTGCCATGGAACAGAGCGAACAAGGTTGTTTAAAAGTGTGTAGTCCCCTTTACAGATATTCCAATCTATACCACGATCAATATTGTTGGGGTCTAATTTTTCCTTTACGTTATTCTGCTTTGTTATAGAAACCTCAATATCTAACGGGGGGTGATACACATCGATTGGGACCAGCTCCGTACCTTTCACATGCAGGTTATTACAGCACCCTCCCGAGCCAAGACAACATCTAATTTACTCCCACACATATTCATCACTTCATTCTTCTCAGTCAGACTACAAAAACTTAGGAAATAACAGTAATAATTATTAATATTCATAGATGCACTTTTTAAATTAAGATCGTCCAAAATAATAATAATTCCGTTCAAACTAGAGATGATGCGCTCGACTTTGCAGAACCACGACATGTAATCGTGGTCAGTTGCAGTGGGCTTGATGTACACAGCACAAACATATATATTAAGGTCACAAATTGTGACAGTAGTCCACAAATCTTCGCCACAGGCCGTCTCGAGATCAGGTCGCCTATTCATGGTGACACCGGGGCGTGAAGCCAGTAAGACGCCGCCACCCAAAGCCACTCTGTCTCTGCGTAGAATACGCCAATCTCCACTTGACAATTCCGAGTCCTCTACTGAGTTTTCCAAAAACGTTTCTGTTACGGCTATTAAATCATGTTCGGAGAGTAACAAGCTTGACCTCCATGTGGGTAACTTAGTTTTGAGCCCCTGTACATTCTGGTACAGCAGGCGCAGACAGACATTGGCGTGGATGTTAAAGGGCTTACTGGGTCTCATTACTTTGGACACGAAAATTACGGCGCCAGGGTTTGACGCAAATATCCTCTGCCCAGTTGTCAGTAGCTATGACTAGTTCAGCCAGTTTTGAGGGCATACCCAATTTGAAGGATGCGTATTTGCCTCGAGATTTAAGTACTTCTACCGTGCACACATCAGTTCCACAGATGGTATTTAGGTGCTCACGTACCTGGCTATCGGATGTGCCCTGCTTGACGTAGAAGAGATACAGGTATCTCCATCTTTCCGAAGCTTCCAGCTTGGTGGTACCTGGTGCTGCTGTCCCTCGTAGAACATTGCCTAGCGAACGTTGGGAGCGCTTGTGTCGTACTTCCGTCCATCCATCCCTTTCCGTTACATCCACCGTAATGTTCGTGACCTCAGCCGGCACTGGCACGTCGACACGGGTTTTTGGGTTATCGCGTGTAGCAGGTTCCGGTTTACCCTCTGACACTATTGGCTTGGGTGCGGAGACTTTTTCTCCTTCGCTTGGCGGAAGTAGCTGTGCGGCAGCTGAGTACGATTTGCGGTTCGGATTAGGATTTTCCCGCTGCCGGTTCACTAAATCCTTACCCCCCGCCCTCGTTGGCCCACCAGTTGGACGCATCCTAACCATAAGCTCAGTGGTTGTTTTTTGAATGTCCACACACTGGTTCTTGAGTTCGGTGACTTCTTTGACAAGGGCGGATAGCGTTTTATCATGTTCATCCTTCCACGCCGACAACCTGAGGTCATAGTCGGCCTTCCATGAGGTCAACATTTCCATAACTTCACTTTTCGGTTCCCCGCATGCACAAGAAGAACGGATCATCAGGTGGTTGGGTGAGTCATCAACCCGCGGCCGCTTCCCTCTGTAGGTGATATAGTCATTGGTCTCCTTGGAACTGGAGGCTGAAGCTATTTCAGGCATAGACTGTGATTGTCCACTTTTAGGGGTCATCGGAGACGTAGGCGTGGTACGATGCATTATAGAAATGACGATGACGATGTTTACTAAAATAACAATAATGCTCGAATTCTTGTTATTATAATATTTTGGACTGGAACGCAAACGTCAAAATTCTCCGCGGAGTGTCGGTAGCACCGCGAGTGAGTTATGCACGCCGAGATAGTAATTACGTTCTGCACTATAACGGCGAGTATCCGTTGCACACAAACTTGAGTCCGAATGATTAGCATTTTTATCACTTTTCGTTATTTTGTTTTTATTTATATTCTAACACTTTGAGATAGTTAGAAGTTAAACAATTATAAAAGCACTGACTTTGTTCGAACTGTCCTTGGATTTCCGCAACCAAAGTAGTTGTAAGATCAGTAAAATAATTAAATAAACAACAGGAGCAGATTTCGTGACTAGCTCAATCCCAAATGCAATGTCCAAATGATTTCAATTTTTATTTGAAGATGACATTCGTATGTCATTCGATATCTCCAATCCACCAAAAATGCATATCCACCAACTAATCATTTCCTTTGAGCTCAAACTGCTAATTACCGTCATAATTAGCGCTTCAAGCTACGTTGCTATTCATTCTATCATTATTGACACAACCTGGATATCTGATAACCCTGCAAGTAAACAGCTGGAAGATACGCCTGTTTATGACAGTGATAATTTTAGGTCTAAAGTTTGAGGCCTAAACTACAGTTAAGTAAGTATGTAAAAGTGTGGATTTTAGTGGTTTTAAGTGTCTAAAAATCTGTTTTATAAAAAGTACTTAGGTACTGGAAACCGTGTTTCACTTTCATGGTTTGGAAGAGAACTGAAATGCATGGTAAATGGCGAGTCTAATAGTTTCCATAATACCATACAAACATATCTCTTGTATATATTTCGTATAGATATAAAATATATGTTTGTATCGTCTGCCATTTGCCATGAGAGTTCTTACATGAAGTTCCGTTTATGCTTCATAGACATACATATTACTTGTCGGTATTGAAAATGTTAGTTTATGGGTTAGGAAGACGATGTATTTTTTTCCATAGATTTATGTGTTTGTGTATAGGTGTTTGTGTAAAGTTAGACTAATTAAAATGTTGTGAGTGGGTAGATAATGGGAGTAATAATATTATGTACGTGTTCTTAAAAGGAGCTTAAGTTCAATGTTTACGTACAGTGTTTAATATTGCTTATCTTCGATTGTATAAAGACAGATTTGTGTTTTGAACGTGTTTATAAACACAGCTTAGCTTAGCTTATCTCTTTAACTTTAATATTTTTACTGAAACATGAGATAGCCTTCTGAATATACAAAATTAGTAATTTTGCTAAATCTAAGTTGGTTATGAATAGAAAAGAATAGAATAGATTAGAATACTCTTTATTATGTACACCATATAAGTTACAGAATGTATAAATGAAGAAAACATTTCACTGGGTGACACAATGGGCGTTGTCGAAGGCAATAAATATCTGAGTTGATTTGTCTTATGCATATTTCATGCAATACTGGAAATGCCCTTACCGTTTTATAGTTTATGAGGCACCTCATGTCTTCCATATTTTTATTTTGTATCTTTGTGACAAATATCGTAAGTATATTTCCTTATTTCTTAAAGAAACACAATCATAGTCTCCTCCAAAGTAACTGATAACTCTTTCCTGAACAATAACTACACAAAATCCATACGTAACTTAGTTTTTCTCTCACTATTATAAGCATCTAACCCAACATAAATAAACATCACGACCCGCCATACTTCCGATGCGTCACTCCCGCGTCCCGATACGATCCATTACTCATACATAGGCGACATATGTGTCGCCGTCTGAACAAACCCTTACAAATGACCAACATTATTCGAGTGTTAGTTATGTACTTTCTTTTTATAACAATAATAAGGTCATCCGTCCACTGTGAGGAGTGGTTTGACATGTTAGTAGCACTGTTCAACTTGACCAACTTGAACTCATGTGTAGCGTGGCTGTGGGTTGCGCCGTTGCAGTCATCGAATGTCTAGCCTCTAGATATGCATTAGGCACCTACTGAACCGATTACAATAATATTATTTTACAAACAGGTGCTACACTCTCGCCGAATGTCATAATCAACTTTTTAGCTCATAAAAATGAACATTTTCTGTTGGATAGGGAGTTGGGTTGATTGGCCTTACCGATAGATTGGCAGGACAAGACAGAGATGCAACTGCTTTCAGTTGCATTTCCGTCTACAGCGGTAACATAATATAGGACTTTGCATTACGATTGTGTTGGTAGTAATGAATCGCCTGTACACAGCGTCCTGAGGCTGAATAGTCAATATTCGAAGTGGATAAGCCCGCCTACATTTTAATACAAAGCGAAGCTACACGAGCGTAGCTTAGCTATGGACAGCTGTGGATTGCCGCCTTACCTCATAGCGCAAATGAAACAAAGACAAAGATATTTATTATTTCAACTAGGCCACCAATCGGCACATTTGAACGTTATATTAAAATTTACAAGGAATAAAAATTGATTCTACCGTGCATTCGGAAAGTAGCTTGTTATGGAAAACAATGCACAAGAAACTCCATACTTACTCTTTTAAAAATAAAATAGTTTTTTTACAATATTTAGGTACATAAGTACATACATTGAAAAATTCATTTATCAGCTCAACTGTCCATATTTCCGAATCGGATTAAAACAATGGTAATTTCTATTGTGTCTGGAAATTGACACTTTGAGGGTTATGTGAGGACAATGCACCCAGAATCACTACACACTATACTACGTGCAGGTATAAATAAAGTATTAAAAGTAGTTAAAACATTAACATTCGAAGCAGTTAAGATATAACCTATCCCAACTGACGGCGCCCGTTCACGAACATGACGCATGAATCGGAACCACCCAGCTCAACCATTATGAAGGGAACCGAATGATCCAACACACGCGCTACCATCAGCGAGACATTTGAGAGAACATGACACACTCAACTGCCAGGGCACACACAAGTCAACTAACGACACAAACGTACAGCAAATGGTAGATTTACAATTGGGTACATAGTACTCACACACATGCTGTGCAGTTATATAATACTAAAAGATATTGAATTTATATAATACAAATATATTGATACAGTCTTCAGCAGGTCCAACAATACTTCAAAACAAAAATGTTCTGCATATCACTTGTTTTTGCACCCTAGTGGTTGTGGAGCAGGACTAGCATTGAGCCAAGCATTTTTGCAAGCAACAGTGTAACAATAGTCGTAAAACAATGCTGGGTATACTTTTAATAAATTCATGTTTTCGTTTTGTATTTTTTTAGCACGTATGTATATGTTACGGGTGGCAGTTTGTGCAAACTAAAACCTTTTTGCTTTGATAATGTTATTTTCGTATTTGCATATTTTTATTTTTTTGACTTCTGTTTTGTATGCCAATGTAGTCTTTTTATGGTTTTTATTCATTAAGTACAGCCTGCGGGTTTGTTTCTATAATATGGTTTATGTAGTGAATACTTAATTATTAAACCTGGGATGGTAATAAATATTGGCTTGTACGTGGAGTTATTAGCGAAGTATCCTGAGGGCATCGCTTACTAAACGTGGAGGCTTTTGGTAACAGGTATAGTCGTAGAGACTTAAATTTTACCACGTTCGCATTTTATATGACAATCCTTCAAGCATGGCGGTAAAATTTGCCTAATACGGGGGCCAACCTAATCTAAACCACTACGGTTTTACACCAACAGATTTGGTTGTTTGGAATACAAGCAGAATATGATCTGAATAAGAACATAGGATACTTTTATCTTGGTAGTATACTTTCGTGGAATAAGTTTTAACTTAATCGCTTGGGAAGTCGCTGGCATAAGCTAGTTAGCTCTAAATGGAAAATCATGGGTAGAGCCTATGCTCAGCAAAATTATTCAGATCGATGCATTACACTGCATACACACATGGCATCAGTTACACTAAAAAGTAACTTAACAAATAATTAATACAATTATAATCACATCACTAAGTCCAAAATAGCTAACAGATCCCATTAATATGCACTCTATATATTTATCTACTAGCTTCTACCAGCGGCTTCGTCCACTTGAAAAGTGTTTTATCATCCCAAGAGAACATTATACCGCGATAAAAAGTACCTTATGTGCTATTTCAGACTATAATCTATCATTGTGCCAAAATTTTATCCATATCCGTTCAGCCGTTTTGGCGTGATTTAGTACCAAACATACATCTACACAAACATCCATCCAAACTTTCACATTTATAATATTAGTAAGATTTGGCAGAGGATTTATTTAGCACCAGCCTAGCGAGCATGGGCGTACCCAAGACATTTGTGACATGACATGATAAATTATGTCATATCTTACAATTTGTCTTAAATGCTAGCACGGGTCAAACATGTGACATATTTTAAAGGCACAACATGCCTTTCTTGTTGCTGCCCGGCGAGCACGGCCTACTGTGACATGGCTTGAGTCACACATTTCATCGCAGTTTGGGCGATAACGCCATTTTGTCCTAAATAATAGCACCGGCGGCGTGAGAAAATTTCATGACGTTTGTTTGGGACTCATCGGGTCTTAATTGCTAATACGGGCGCACCCATTTTGTCACAAATGTCACATTTTGACAGATGATTTAGAAAAATGTATCACTTTCGTTCGGAGGTGGTGATAAAATTTTATAGTTGAAAAAAATATATTTGCCTTCTAATTACGTCACCAAATGGCAATAAATTCATTTTGTGTGTATGGTGAATTGGTGATCAATGCTTATTAATTAATTGAAATGTTACAGGATTATTAATTAATTTTATATTATTACTTTTTCATAATTGTAATTTTTTTTATTGTTGTTCTTATTTTAATTATGATTATTATTTTTTATAATTATTTTCTTTTACACCATATTCTTCTTGCTTTCTACATTTTTAAATGTTTCTTAAATAAAATCCCCAAAAAACATTTAAAATATAAAAAATAGGGGCCCACCGGTATTGGTCCAAGCTATTATATTTTTTAGTAATTATTAAAATTTTCCAATAAATATATCTTTCTAACAAACACTTAAAGACACACGTATTTATCAAACAAACAAAGAAAAATAAATTGTGCATAAGTCTATGGTCGTGGGTCAAATATTAATTTATTCCCAACAAAATTAAAAAGTTCTTTAGCTGTATGAACGGCATACTTTTTTACGTATTATTTTATTTGGTCGTCTATTCAAATTATGTCGCACTATGAAGTCAACAACAAGAAAAGCAAGTCGCGCCTGTAAATTATGTCACATCGTTGTCCCGTGCTAGCATTTAAGACAAATTGTAAGACATGACATATTTTATCATAACTTGTCAAGACCGAGTCGAAAACCAAGCAATGTAAAAAAAAAAAAACTTGTAATTCATGTTGGGATGCTGCTAACGTGGGGGTAGCAAAGGGGGGGGGCTAAATTTTGGTTATTTTTGGCCTAGGACATACCGTTTTCGAGATATCATTTTGGAAATATGCAAAATATAATAAGATACGGAGGCCCATAATTCGGCAACAGTGCGTCGTAGGGCTATGCTTCTCAGAACATAAATGGTTTTTATGGCCAAGGTTAAACCGAAACTGCAATAAAATTGGCAAATTTCCGAAAAAGAAAAAAATAAACGTCAAGAAGTTATGCCACAAGTCAAGAAAATATCTCACGCCGCCGTGCTAGCATTTAAGACAAAATGAGTTTATCGCCCAAACTGTGATTAAAAGTGTGACTTAAGCGATGTCACAGTAGGCCATGCTCGCCGGGCAGAAGAGCGGTGCTAGCCGAATGTTATTTCTGCGTGATTAAAACGTTGGTAAGGAGTACTCAGATTTATATACAATTTATGTAATGTCCGCGTGAAATAAAAAAACCGGCCAAGTGCGAGTCGGACTCGCGCAAGAAGGGTTCCATACTTGGTAAATTGCGGTTTACGATTTATGACGTATTAAAAAAAAACTACTTACTAGATCTCGTTCAAACCAATTTTCGTTGGAAGTTTACATGGTAATGAATGTACATCATATATTTTTTTTAGTTTTATCATTCTCTTATTTTAGAAGTTACAGGGGACACACACACATTTTACCACTTTGGAAGTGTCTCTCGCGCAAACTATTCAGTTTAGAAAAAAAATATATTAGAAACCTCAATATAATTTTTGAAGACCTATTCATAGATAAAAAAAAATTTTTAGTTACAGTTTCAAGTATGGGAACCCCCAAAATTTATTGTTTTTTTTTTATGTTTGTGTGAAAATCTTATTGCGGTTCACAGAATACATCTACTTACCAAGTCTCAACAGCATAGTTCCTATAGTTTCGGAAAAAAGTGGCTGTGACATACTGACCGACAGACAGACAGACAGACAGACATGACGAATCTATAAGGGTACCGTATTTTGCCATTTGGCTACGGAACCCTAAAAAGTCGCTATTATACATGCCTTTTTTTGCGTTTATAAATGCTCATGCATACTGCACTACCACGGGGAGATAGTGCAGTTATATGGGTGTTAACGAGGGTTGTTGAAATGACACACGGTGTTTAGGTAGACAATAACTGTGTATTAGCAAAATTATAAAAGGGAATGCAACGCGTCTTCTTGAAGCCGAGCGAGCGCGAGTGACCGCTGGGTCGGCTGAGGCCTTAGTGCAAGTTTTTACTCACGGTCAATCGCGTTAACGTAAACGTCAATTTGTATGGAAACTGGATAAGCGCCGTCTGGTGACGGTAAGGAGAAACCTCTTTTTTTGTATACATTTTGACATAAGAGATCGTTTACGTAACACGAGTGAGCGTGAGTCACGCGTGAGTAAAAACTCGCACTAAGGCCACCGGTGGCGGAATGGCCGCGCACAGGCGCGCCGGCCGGCACCGCCTGGCGATGTACGGCGCGGGCGCGCGGCGGTGCGTTAACAAACTGGCCCCCTTGGAGCAGGAGCAGCATCCTGGTCCAACTTCATTGGTAGTGGACAGAGCCTGTTCCAAGCTCTGCGTAAAGTTCCTGAAGTGGTTGCGACGTCTGCCACCCGGTTAACGCCGTCAGTGCCAGGGTAGACTGTGGTGACACGGCCCAGCAGCCATCTGTTGGGAGGCAGTCGGTCGTCCTTAATGACAACCATGTCACCTTGCTGTGGTTGTCCTCTGTCTGTGCGCCATTTGTTTCGGATCTGCAATTCTGAAACGTACTCCTTGTAGTAACGATTCCAAAAATGTGTTTTTAATGCTTGTATCCTCTTATATCTGGAGAGCGTATGAAGTGGAGCCTGGTCGACCTGGGGCGTAGGCAGCATAGTGAGTGTACGTCCAATTAAGAAATGCGCTGGCGTGAGTGGAACTAAATCTGATGGATCAGATGAAATTGGAGTGAGAGGTCTAGAATTCAGTATTGCCTCAATTTGAACCAATACAGTGTGCATTTCTTCGTAATCTAGATGAGCCATTGACAATATGTGATTTAAATGTTTTTTAATTGATTTAACTGACCCTTCTGCTACGCCGTTAAAATGTGGGCTGTAGGCTGGACTAAATTTGAAAGTGATTTCATTTTCAGCAGCGTATGAAATAATATCATTGGATTGATTTTTTAGAAACTTAGCTATTTCGTTGCAAGCACCTACGAAATTAGTTCCGTTATCGGAATAGATTGTAGCTGGCTTACCTCTGCGGGCAACAAACCGATTTAAGGCTGCAATGAAGCCTTCAGAACTCAAATCGGTGACGAGTTCTATGTGCACTGCCCTCATTGCTAGGCAAACAAAAACAGATATGTATGATTTCTTTAGCTGACAGCCACGACCTTTTCTGTTCGCTATCATGATGGGGCCAGCGTAATCCACAGCTGTATTAGCGAAGGGATAGTCTGCTTGCAACCTTTGCAGAGGTAGATTGCCCATGATAGGCTGGTAAGTTTTACCTGCAAATCTAAGGCAAGATATGCAATCTCGAGTTGTTTTTCTACAAAGATTACGACCATTGACTATCCAGTATTTGTGACGTAATGTTGATAACAACAGCTGTGGTCCAGCATGTAAAAGAATTTTATGATAGTGTGCGACTAATATTTTGGTTATGTGATGTGATGCGTCGAGTAAGATAGGATGCTTTGTGTTGTAGTCGTAGTGTGAGTTTGACAATCTACCTCCTACTCTTATAATACCTCCCTGGTCAATAAATGGATTTAATTTGAGAAGTTTGTCTTTAGGAGAACATGGGCGTTTGTGAAGTAACTGTAAGTGTTGTTTACTATATGAATCACGTTGTACTTGTTTGCATAACACTTCCAGCGCAGAATTGAGCTCTTTGGCAGTCAATGGACCTGTCATTTTATTGCTAGTATGTTGACAGTTAAAAATGAATCTGTTCACGTAAGCTAAGGTACGTTGTAATTTACTAAAATCCGAAAAATTATTGAAATAGTTAACATTGTGACAATGTGACTCATCTGTTGACAAATAACATTGATGTTTAATTTCCGGCAAACTAGTGATATTTATATTTTGTGGTTGTATAGGTAACTGCATGTCTGTTTGATGTAGGAAGTGGGGACCTCCCCACCACAAAAGTGAAGATTGTAATTGGGACGCGTTGAGCCCGCGTGAACCTATGTCAGCCGGGTTCATTTCTGTGGGAACATAATTCCATGAATTAGTGTCCGAACTGTTGGTAATCTCATTAATTCTATTGTAAACAAATGGTTTTAATTTTGATTTGTATGTTTTAATCCAGCCCAGCACAATAGTTGAGTCACACCAAAAAAATGTGGAGTCAATTTTTAAGCGTAATGAATTTACTACCTTTTTCATTATCCTTGTTGCTAGAAGAGCGCCGCAAAGCTCCAACTTGGGCATAGTTAGCCTTTGCTTTAATGGCGCCACTCTGCTCTTTGCAAGTAGCAAACGTACTTGTACATTTCCAGTGTCGGACACTGTGCGTACATATATACAAGCTGAAAAGGCCTTAATGGAAGCATCGGAAAAAGCGTGTAATTCGACTTTAACGTATAGATCACACAACACTCTACGAGGAAATTCAATTTTAGAAATTTCTGGTAAGTATTTAATAAAGTCATGCCATTGTGACTCAACTTCGGCAGGTAACTGACCATCCCATGTGATATTCTTAGCCCACAATGTTTGCAGTATAAGTTTTGCCTGTAATATGCAAGGATTAATTAAACCAAGCGGATCGAACACTTGAGCAATAGTGGATAGAATTGTGCGTTTGTTTGTGTTTTTATTATTTGAAATTTTATTAACTGAAAATAATAATGTATCTGTCTTACAGGTCCAGAGTAAACCTAATGTTTTTGCATGATCAACCTTGTTTAGGTTTGATAAATTATCTGTGGGTTTGTTTTCATTAACGATAATATCGTCGAGGATAGACGGTTTGTTGGACCGCCATTTACGTAAATGGAAATGAGCGCCCTCTAACTTTTGAATGACGCCTTTACATCTTTGTATTAATGTTTTTTCATCCTCATGCCAAGATATATAGTCGTCTACGTAAAAATCATGTAGAATTGATTCACGTACGCCCTTATCGGTGCATTCTTGGCCCAACTGGACTAGGCATCTAGTCGCTAGGTACGGCGCTGACGCCATCCCGTATGTGACAGTGTTTAATTTATATTGTTTAATTGGTTGGCTAGCGTCTGATCGCCAAAATATTTGTTGTAAACATCGTTGACTATTGTGTACATAGATTTGTCTGTACATCTTTTCGATATCTGACGTTACTACGTACTTATACTGTCGGAATCGGATTAATATGCTAAGTTAATCGTCCTGTACAGTTGGCCCAATATGCTGGATGTCGTTTAATGACTTGCCCATGCTTGTCACAGCTGAACAATCAAAGACGGTGCGTAACTTTGTGGTGGAGCTATCTTCACGCAAGACGCCGTGATGCGGCATGAAGTATGAAATGCTATCGCTTTGTATAGTTGTGTTTTCTGACATGTGTTCTAGTGTCAAATATTCGTCAAGAAATTTTGTGTAATTTTCCTTGAACTCTGGGTTGCGTTTAAATTTACGTTCCAATGATTGAAACCGTATTAGAGCTTGCTGTTTGGAATCTCCTAAGGATTCAGGTGTTTCCTTTAATGGTATGGTTACAATAAATTTGCCATTTGGGTGGCGCTTTGTAGTTTGTGCAAAAATATGTTCACACTCACTCTCACCTTTGGTATGGATTTGTTGAGTAGAGGGAACTGATTCTAGTTCGAAAAACTTGTCTAATTTCTCTTCGATTTCATTATTGTTTAAAAAATGGCAATGGACTGTATATGATTGATTCGTGTTAAGTTTAGAGTTAGATGATTGTATGGAGCCTGTGACGAGCCACCCTAATGTTGTTTCAATCAAGTTTGGCTTGTTCTTGCCCAGGGCAATATGATTGTTTAGAAGAACATCCCAAAAGATATCCGCCCCTAGCAACATCTGTACCTCAGACGGTGTTGAAAAACTTGGATCCGCGAGGTGGATGCGAGAGGGAATGGAAAAAGAATTGCAATTAATTTGTGAGGTAGGTATCAACTGGGTGATATGTGGCACAACGAAACAATTGACGCTAGTTGTATAACCACTGTTAGTGAGTGACGATATTGTGACATCACATCTTTGTGTATTTTTTGAGGACTGGTTGTTCAATCCTTGTACTAATAGCGAGGTGGAATAACTGAGTATTCCTAATTTAATTCGCAACGTTTCTGTGATGAAGCTAGATGTGCTTCCATTGTCGAGTAGTGCACGGACCTTGTGTGTATGACCATACAAATCTTGTATGTTGATAATAGCAGTGGATAGGAGTACCTGACTGTAATGTATGGATGAGAGTGTGACACTACTTGATTCTGTTTGTTTTGCTTGTTTCTGTTCCTGCATGGTGGGTAAGACAACACACCCTTCTGATGGAGTTGAAGCCTTGGGAACAGCGTTATTATTGTGTAACAGAGTGTTATGACGTTGTGTGCACAGCCTGCAGGAACTAAGCCTACAACGCTGTTCATCATGTCCTGCCCGCAAGCAGTTTGTGCATAAGTTCAATTGTTTGATTCGTTCAATACGCGTCTCGATCGGCATTGATTTGAATTTCACACATTGGTAAATAGTGTGATTATTCTTGCACACAGGACATTTAAATTGTGCTTGTTTTTGGGTTTGGTTAACTAAGAATGTCTTAGGACGGTGAGTGATATCGCTGTGTCTACGTTGTGTTTGTTGCTGTTTTGAATGTGTTGACGTTTCTTCCACAGTTTCTAAAATGTCGGCACGATTTTTTAAAAATGTGTTAAAATCATGTAAAGTGGGTAATCTTGTAATGTTGTTGCGTTCCTTTTCCCACTCACGTATTGTGGATAGGTCCAACTTACTAGTCACCATGTGTATGATGATCATGTCCCAGTGTTCGGTAGGTAAATTTAATGTTTTTAAAGCCCTTAAGTTTCTATTGACTGAATCTATTGTGTTTCTTAAGACCTTTGAAGATTCTTGAACTACTGGTTGTATATTGAATAATTCTTGTATGTGATTGTTGACTAAAATTCGATCGTTATGGTATCGGTCGCATAACAAATCCCAAGCGACGTCATAATTATCTGCGGAGAATTCCAATGATTTAATAATTAATGATGCATCATCCTTTAGTGAATTCCGCAAATAGTGAAACTTATGAATTTTAGGTATTGTTGTGTTGTCGTGTATTAGGGACTTGTAAGTGTCGTGATACTCTAGCCACTCCCGATAGCGTCCAGAAAAGATCGGCAATTTAATAGTAGGTAATTTAATGTTTGGCCCACCCGGCTGTCCAGTGTTGTCACTAGAACCCGTCACCGACCCGGTTCCCTGCTCCGCAGAGGCAGCGTTCAGCAGCTCCTGCGCAACAGCCACGCAGCCGAAGTAGCTTGTTTCGAATGTTTCCCGTTCCTTGTGTTCATCACCTGGAATGTCCACAAGACTTTCTATATCAGTCTGAACAGAGTCAAACTCGTTGTACAAATCTAGTACTTTGTTTAAGCGAGCTGTTATCTCAAGAACTTGAACCTTATTAAGAATTTTATTCGGCAAAAATGTGTCTATATATGACTTAAATATGGTAAGCTTTGCCTTATGGCTAGCTCTAGTTTTCTTTAATGATTTAAGATCCATTATGCAAATAAACAAATGCTAAGTATGCAATGAAATCACTCTCAAACTGTCCAGCTGAAAGCCAAACAATTATAATACAACACACGATTAAATGAAAGGAGCGAAGTTAAAAAACAATGTGAAGCAGTACTTAAATTTTAAATTGCAGGCAAGAAAAAATATTGCAGGTAAGCAGGCAAGTAGCGGCAGAAAAAGTGCGAAGCAGAGAGGGTAGATTTGGTTGGCCACACCGCGCGACTGCCGCGAGTCACGTAGGCCGAGCGCCGTGGACTTTGGACCCTCGGCTCCGCTGAAATATTCGAAAAGAGAACGTTAGAAATGTACAATGTTTTGCACTGTATTGGTACAAATTGGTACAACACAATGAATAAGACCCCTGTGAAAAAATGTATCTAATAACAGGTAGTATAATTTAATAAAAATTACGTAAAATTGGAGAAAAGGTGGAATGTTATCGAAACATAAATAGGCACACCGTTACGATAAAAATCTATGTATTTTACAGGGAGTAAATATCAGCACGTTGATGTGCGTTAGATTAGATGATGTAAGAATGAACGTGGATATTAAGAATAATTTTGTGGGAAAAAAAATGGAAACATTCCAACAGTAATGATAATAATTTAGTGCGCAGTTAACAGAATAATTGGAACGAACTCACAAGTGCAAACCCCGTATCTTGGTTTCTCGAACTAATGGTCGTTACAGCACAGCGATGATCGTGTTTCTTGATTTTATCGTAGTAAGATTGTATGATTCACGCCTTGTTTGGTGACGCGCTGCGTAGCAATCCGTGTCTCGAAGTTTCTCGAATGACCTCGTCAATGTCGATACTTCTTTGTTCCGTTTCGTCTTCGAAGGGTTTCCAAGGACGTATCCGGCTCGAATCTTGTTAACGAGGGTTGTTGAAATGACACACGGTGTTTAGGTAGACAATAACTGTGTATTAGCAAAATTATAAAAGGGAATGCAACGCGTCTTCTTGAAGCCGAGCGAGCGCGAGTGACCGCTGGGTCGGCCGGTGGCGGAATGGCCGCGCACAGGCGCGCCGGCCGGCACCGCCTGGCGATGTACGGCGCGGGCGCGCGGCGGTGCGTTAACAATGGGACTCTTACCCATTAAAACTCCACGGTGTCCTCCTGTGCCGCTAATGGCGGAAACACGGGCACGCGTTAGCACTCACCGCGAACCCGCCGCGGCTGTCCGTCACCGGACCCTCCTCGAGGGAGTACCCCCCATCACCGGCGCACCAGAACACAGTGTACGCCGTGACCACCCTTGGTCCCCCTGTGACGTGTCAAGGTCAATGGCCCCACCACCTACCATTTAGCGGTCGCAGGGGATAGGGAGAGCGGCTACCGCTATACCGACACTGCTCTTCCCCTGCGGCCCCACCGCGTCCGTCATCAGACGGTGGCGACCCCATCTAGGCCGCGGAAGGTAGGGAGAGCGGCGCATCGCAATACCGGCACTCCTCTCCCGCCGCGGCCTCCAACCCTCAGCCGCGTTATCGTATGGGACCTGGGACGCTCCATAAGATATCGCGGCCCGCCTCAGTTGCGATGTCGCCTTTTACCAAGCGGCACCGCAACCTACTAGTTGGCCGCTACGTCGTCGGCTTAATCGGCAAAAGCCCTGACGACCGGCCCCTCCTCGCGTTCCTCTTCGCTTTACCGTGGGTGACCAAGCTACGGTTACTGAGCCCCCCCGCCTCGACAATGCGGCCCCGGCCACCAACCAGGTGCAGCTGAATACCAGTATTTAACAAAGAGCAAGCTACCTCATGATATTTTTGGTGCTAATTAATTCAAAACTATGGATAAAAGTCCACATTTCATATTAAGACAGTCGATTAACTTTTCTACATAATTTTTACTTCCTCACCAAAAGTTACTTAGCATCATCACAAAAGCTCTCCCTTCCAACAAAACCGAATTTCCTCCCAAACAATCTAGATAGCAACCGCACTCTGAATGAGATATGGAATCCATTACATAACGATATCATACATTAGGTACCAGGGCTGCAAAGCTCCAAAGAGACATTAGAGCGAAGGTAATGGTTTCAAGACAAAGAACTTGAGATTCGCATGAGAATATTTGTTTTGCGTTGCAGATTTTTGAATGCCTCATAATAATAACATAATATCACTGCTGTATTTCCTGAATAGTTAGGTGGAGGTACTCATTCTATCAGACTGTTAGCCCCTGGGGGAGGGGCTCGTGGCTAAAACTATGAATTAACTAAACTATGCTTGTCGAGGTCAGTTTGTAGTCGGTTACATACCGAGATACCTTAGTGTCTCTAAAAGCACATTAATTTCGGTATCCGGTTATTTCGGTTGTCATTCGCTTAGACATATATCATAATCGTTATGTGGAATCAGAACTCGAAACTCTGATATCCGGTGGTGGTCATATAGGCAGTAGCTCCATGTAAAATACTGGGGTTGGTTGATGAGGGTTGGCAAAACTTACTAAAATTTTCAGTTGAAACTATACGCCATTGGATGTCACGTACCTGTAGACAAAAACGTCATATTAACATTATGAAAAATATCCCTCACACAAAGTTGCAACTACCAAGTTGCAAGCCACTCGAAAAATTTATGAAAATAATTTTATGAAATAATTTTCATAAATTTTACGAGTACAAACGAACATTTTACTCGTAGTTCACCTACTTATATGTCACATAGAGTTCTGACTACAAAAATGTTTGATGATTTCCCTAGACACATTTCAGTATTGTAAGTAGTTCTCATATTTACACGGTTTTATATTTCTAGGGAGAGGCCAAAATTTCGAAGTTTTTGAACCCGTCACTGGGTACAAAAACTTCGAAATTTTGGTCATATTTTTGCTCAGTTGCAAATGACTGAGTGGTTGTACATATTTGGTTTAACATTTTTTTTCAATTCCTTATGCCTTGCTTCAGTCTTTCATGTAGTTTTCTTGACGATTTATGTTTTCTAACTAAGTTTAACATCCTCCTATTGTATGTTTGCAAACATCATCAATCATCATCATATTTCTAGTCTTGTCCCATGTAACTTTTATTTCATATTCATCCATTTTTCTTTTATACAGCCTAGGTAAAAAAAAAAATGAATATTCTCAAAAACACGAACGCACTGCTTCCCTCTCCCAATTTCTAATGATAAAAACTCAAGTCTTAATGTAAGTACTCCACTTATCAAAATATCGAATAAATCGAACATAAAGCACATTTTATAGATTTTAATCGCTTGGTATTTGGAACATTTGTTAAAACGATAACGTGTAATGGTAACTTCATCAATCGTCGTATAAACGTCATTAACCCCTCATATGAACGTAGATCTTCACGAGACACAATGGCTTTTTAATTTTTGCGGTTAATTACGGCATTCAAGGGATAAAAATAGCTTTTTTTCAAACGATCGCTCTAAAGTGGAACTGGAAGTACCGTCGTTATGCTATGATCGAATGTCCGAACACCCGTAGGTTTGGAATTGGATTTATTAATTTATTAGTTGGAAAGTTGTCCATAATAATGTTATAGTTACATTAAAAAATACCATATTTTTACTTTTAAAACCACAAATTTCTCATTCATAAGTACATAGTATACATACCCGAGAGAACTATTAATAGGCTAGATAAACACTTGGCCAAGTACGGGCTTCGAACTGATGCTCGCAACGGTCACTTAAGCAGTGAAGACTATACTTATTACGAGTATAACACGGCCTTTTTTTGCCAGATTTCTTTAAATTCATGTACAATGTAGCGAGTGAACCCATTCTTTAGAACCGATCACAGATCCAGACTTCGGGCTTCTGTTGTGAAATTTGTACATGCAATACCCAATAACACGTTTCTCGACCCGGGAAACGATCCCAGAACCAGATAATGAGCAGCCGGTACGGAATGAAACAGCCTCTAAACCTTGACGTGTAATCTTGGACCAACTTCACTGCCTTTTGACTTACCAGACCTAATTCAACAGTCCAAAATAGACATCCCAAAAATGCTAATAAAACTAGTCCTGAGTTTTCCATCCATCTTTTTACAACCCTTTATAAGCTCTGCTTCATTTTATAGCCCTCTGGAAACAACCCTTAAAACATTTATAGAAACTTTTAAAATATTCATTCAATTTTGGCGTTACGTCTTTGGGAAAAAAAAAACTTCTGTCAATTAGGTGTTGTACTAAAAGGCTTTTTGAAGCCAATGAATAGGTTAAAGAATTAGTATATTTTATGTAAGAGTTAAAAAAAAAGGTAGATAAGATTAATTGCATGCTAGACTTTTGAATGGAAAATAACAGTTAATGTAGTGGTTAGTAAATTTCTGAATAACTAATTGCTTCGATGAATCTTTTCAAAACAAATCGAGCAATGGACGACGCTTTAAGAGTAGGGCGAAAACTATCAAGGATTTTTACTGTGTTTATGTTGTTAACAAGCAGACAACCCAACTGGAAACAAAGCTGCACAGGCATTCATACCTTACAAGCCAGCATAATAATTGCATAACACACAAGCAATGGTATTCCTTTCATGTTTCAGTCCACTAACATTATTTACGTATTCGAGCAGATCATTTATAACAACGTGTGAAGCATTGCATTAGGCATTATATTAAAAATCTTTCTGAATGTTATAGGAAGTGTGTAATTGGGGTGTTGGACAGTAATGCCCATTTGCGGCATACAACGTATGTTGGTAGTTCTCCAGACGATCACGTTTACAAGATCAACAACGAAATAAGAGTATTATGTCATAAATATGTAAGAGAATTCTGCAGCACGTCTTGGCAATACTTTCATAGTATCCACAAAAAATAATGGCGCGCTGTTTATATTACAGGCGACCGAAGGGATCTCTCAAAAGCAAGAGCAGTTATCTTCTTATCGGCTGGAAGATTCTGCAATCATGTAGATGCTAGGTTCAGACGTTTTTGTTAACTATATATTGATGGTTGCTTGCGATACGCACTATACATTTGGCCTTGTGGTTGACAACGGCGCACGAGTGACTGACTACTTCTCGTAACCATTCAATTCAAAGGCTTAGCTCTTATTGTTGAATTTAGTGTTTTGAGTTAAGAACTTATCAAACCGTACTTGAGTGACACAATTTGATAGGTTTTAAGGAAAAAGCAGAGTTTGTAAATACTCAACCACAAATGCTTAATTCAGAAATCGGCCGTTAATAAATTTCAGGATACTTAAGTTGCCTGATAACTACTCTATGTATTGGCCAACAGGTGGCACCTGTTTTGAGTTCCTAAGGAAGTAGCATATGCTTGACTGATGCCGTTCATTCAGAACTTTGGATTGTTCTTCGTAGTGGTCAATGTACAACAGTGGGCGTTCAAGAGTACGTTGTTATTGAATACCAGTTAGTGATTCGAAATAAAAATTAAATGTCCCATACTACAAAAAAACAAGTACACAAAAATAACAGGTGATGTTTCTAGCGAAAGCATTTTCACACCAAGGTTCTAAACCGAAACAAAAAAAGATACTTCACTTGATTATTTTTCACCTTGTTCAGGCTTGCCCGTTTTAAAAGACACCCTATATAAAATATAAAAGAAACGTTCCATAGGTAAGAACACAAAAAACAACAGAAGGTGAATTATGATTACATAGTGCGATACAATTTTCCGACATGAAAGTTCCTCTAGACAGGCGCGACGCAAGAATGCCTGTAAAAATAGGGTTGCCGCACAGTTGTCGTTTTGTCAAATTGACTATAAATTGTTTGCTTACAAATCACAGCTGTCATTCTTTGGCAGTTGTCTAAAACGGCTATAATACGGCAAATAGTCTTAGTTTAAATATGGCCGTGGAGGCTATTTTTAAGCAAGTGCTATGCACGACTTATATACCCGATTTTATCCGCTTTGGAAGATTTTTTAGATCTTTCCCGTTTCTTTTAAAGTGGATTTTCTCAGCAATATCTTCACAATGTTTAAGTAGGTCACGCTTGCGAGAAAAGTGGAGGATTCTTGTGTCAATTGTGATGAATTGATACCTGATGTTACATAGCCGCGTTCTATATTGAGCTCATGATACACGCTGACAGGGAATTTATTACGTTCATTCTTCTTTGATTAAGAAGTACCTACCTACCTACTTTTGCATACAAACTTTAGGCAACCGCCAACAGGCGTGGCTTGGCAGAGTGACAGCGCGCAACTGGTGTGAGTTGAACTCCAACCGGTAGGCTACCAATTAAAAAAAAATACTCTTTAGTGTATAAACAAGAAAGGTCAATTAAAAAAAATCGTTGCTTCCTTAACTACGACCTCTACAAGAAAGTTTCTCATCTTTTTCAGTATCTTTTCAAAGCCTTATAAGAGAAGAGAAAAGGTAAAGAGAGAAAGGAAAGTAAGTAATGTATCGGTATTTAATTTATATGTAATACTTTGCCTAGTTGATATCGAAGGTTTGTTTAGATTTCTGTGATGTTTTACGATTAGAGTAACTTCTAATGGTTGCTCGTTTGCGTTAGTAGGTCCACATACTATTAAAGTTAGTTAGTTTCAGGAATAGAACAAAAGTGTTTCATTACTTTGATCGCCCGAGTGAATGAGATCTTATGGTGTGAGTAACACCTCTGCCTAGCCCTTTGGGGAATACTTGCGTGGTGTACCTTCTGAGGACGTGACTCATTACAGCTAGCTTCAAAAGATAATAATTTGTGACTGTAATAAGTACACATGTCATTCATTTATTTTAAAAGTCAGTTTTCCTTTTGAATGTATTCCTCGACACTTTTAAGGACACTCAGGTGAAAAATAATGAATAAAAAAGGCGAAAAAATTCTGTTGAAAACTTTCCAACGAAGAAATTTACCAAAACACTTAAAACAAATAATATTAGTAACAATGACATTAATTATATACCTAGATATTGTCTCAAAAGAAGTAAGTAGATACCCAAAGAAACTTTAACTTCAAAGGTACCTTAGTATATTCATTTAATTATATCCAAGGAATTCACCTTCAAGAAACTTTCTTTACTTAAAAACCTTTTTCACAAAATAACACTTGATCTAGCAAAAATGTGATACTGAAATTTGAAACAAAAATTAAATTATGTTTGAATTAGATTTAACAAGATACTCAGTAAATAAGATTATACTCGTATTTTTTTTTATTGTTGTTTTTTGTTTCTCGTTTTTATTTGTTTTTATTTTCTAAAAAATTCTTAAGTTTTTCATACTTTTGTTTCAAAGAACTGAATTCTTCGTTGGTCTACTGGACGCAAACAGTTCGATAACCAGCTCCGGCAAATTTTATTGGAATTTTTCATCATGTCTAGATTTGTGCTCAGTTGATGGCAACAGGAGCAGCCCCTATTACATGAGTCTTAAAAGTAACTAGTGAAATGTGGGTGTAGGTACTATAGGCATATGAAAGCCTGCCTAACCCTTCGGGGAATAAGGGCGGCTATGCACTTCATCTGATCCGTGTCCGTAAAATTTCGGTTCCGAAGTAGCTTTCAGTTCTTGTAAGGAAACTTACGCACTACATCCGAACTCTATTCGTCATAATCTGTCATAATTCAGAATATTTTGAACTCGGGACTCAAAAAACGGACACGGATCACGAACACGGATTTGTAGTGCGTAACCACCCTAAAGACATTGTGTTTTGTTAAGTTTGAAAGAAAACAATTGAACAATGTATGAAGTTAAAAGTGAGAACTTTCATGACTTAATAATTTGTTTAAATCTGGGTCAAGAACACGACAGGGGATAATTGCATAAAGCTATGCATTTTTTAGGCAACTCTATGTTAACCTGTAAATTACAAAATGTGATAACTGTTATTAACATGAAACAATGGATTCGGTCTTTCGCGGCTTTAAATAAAACTTCATTTCTGCATTTCAAAGAGTGCCTTTTTTTTAAAGAGTGCCGGATCCGATTTCATGTAAATTGCACGACCTCGCCAAACGAGCCATCATACGACGACTTCCGAACTCGCGTGCATTAAATATTACCTATATTTGATTTAATTTTAACCGTATAGATTGACAGATTTCAAGGGATAGACTGTGAATCTCTCGATAGACTTTAGGGGATATCAGAAAGTCTGAAACTAGTCTTGCTAAGAAGTATCGTGTTACTCAGTTAGTGTGTTGTACAGGTCATGAAATGGTTTTGCTAAATATTATTTCATGTGCCTACTCCTACGGCCACGCTCATTCACAGAAGGGAACACAGGCTGCCTTCCTGTGCCAGCAGTGGGAACGTTACGAACGTTGCCCAATTTAAGCTTTTACTCAATCATTACATGTTAAATTGTTGGTTGGTTGTTGGTGACCGCACATGCACAAAAGTTGCAAAAAAATCCCATGCAGGTCAGACTTTCCCTACTTTAGCTTAAAAAATCTAGTTTCCCCATCCCAAAAGTCTTTTTGCCCTAAATAATTGTCCTACTGTATTCAACGTAATTTATTATTGAAATGGACTTCGAAAGACGCGCGGAATACTGAAGTTACCGTGCCTTCTTGAATAAATAGCGCCTGTTTGAATGTTTCAGCACGTTTTCGAGTTTTTTGCGAAGTTGTTAATGAATTTTTGTGTATGTATAGTGAAGTTAGGGTAGGATTTAAATTGTTTCTGTTTAGGTAATTGGATTATATTTTATCGAACGGCCATAAAAATCTCGCTTTTTATACAGAGTCAGGGTAAAAGCCGATTTTGGAACTATTCGGCCTGTAGCTCAGTCCATCTTTATTTCGTATTCATCTTAATTTAAAAAGATTTTCCCGTCTGTTTCCAAGAAAATTTTAATGAAAATTGGTAAAGGTTGTTTATCCGTAAAGATTAAATTTTAACATGACAAACAAACAACCGAAACACTAATGAGGATCATTCAATTTTGACAGAATGGAAGCAAAATAAGAAGGTTTTGATAACACAAAAGAAATAAAGAAGCTACCTGTCTAAATGGTTCATGTACCCCAATCAAGAAAAAAAGAACTTTTACAAATTATATAGAGGTTATTTGTAAGTGATTCATGGGGAACAAAATTCTCTAGAATTAGATACTGAACCAATTGCAATAATTTTTTCCCTGATAGGCAGTATAGCTGAGTGGCTTATCCCGGCAAAACGAGTGATTCCTGCAGGATATAAAACATTTATTTTTTCCTACGGATTTTTTATCTTTATGAACAATTACTTTTCTATCTATGTTTTTTAGAGCAGTTGTGGCCCAGTGGTAACAGCCCCGACTTACAATAAATTTTAAACCCAAACTGGACATGACAACCTCAATTTTTTGAAACTTCTACTAAATTCAGCCCTCAATCTATTTAATCCAAAGAAAAACATCTTTCTCTTCTCCATTGCCTACACTCACGACAACCTTTCCTTTCTTCTTTCTTTATTTATTTGAAGTATTAACTTCAAAAATGTTCAGACATTTGGGTAAGAAATAACTCATACTACGTTACGGCCGGTAGATAGCAACAAACGACGTCATCGATCACGTTGCGATGCCTCCGATAGACCTGAAGATTTGGCCTTTTAAAACGATAGCCGATTTTGAGTTATTTTTGGTTAGGCGAAACTATCTAGAAAAACAAACGGGAAAATATTTCGATGTTGCGTAACCTTACAAAGTGTTCATTCGACTCTTGAATTGTACTTAAGATAGGACTTGAATGGCATGACATTTAGTCAAGTGGTCACTTATAAACATGGAGTTATATCTCAGTAGAAGCCCGGAGCCCTGATTTATGTCCGATTGATGGCAATAGGATCATCCTCTAATTCATGAGAAGATAGTAGACCTCTACTGGGTTTAAAGTTCAGAAATGACTGACGCGTGACTAACGTCACGCGTCCCTCAAGTCGTCTGCTACATGGATTTTCTAATAGATGATTCCTAAGTTATTTGGTAGAAAAGGTGTTGTTAGAAGTTTGTAGTTTGAGATTGGAAAAAGTTTGATAAACCGAACAAACTGCTGTAGTTTTGTAAAGATAAGACCAAAAATGGTGATGTGAGAATTTTTTATAGTTGAACTTAGTATTGCCATAATATCAGCCAAAAAATCCGTGCTGGCTTTCTTATAAATCTAATGAAACAATTTAACCTAACGCAGTCCCTTAAGCTTTTTCCAATAACACTATCTGCCAACCACCCCAGCTGCGAAAGCAATTGTTAACCACTAATACTGCCTACCTTACCGCCATTAAATTAAATTACCGACCAAATATTTATAATCGACCTTTATCATAAACGACATTGAAAGAGCCAACGATTTCACACAAAACTTCGTAAAATATGGCTTTTACAACTAATTGGTAACCATTTAATTTTATGATTAAGGTGTATTAACACCTTAATCATAAAATTAAACTTTCTACCGAAAGTAGAAAATACATTTAACCCTAAACTGATTTGAATACTTTTAGTTGAATTGAGGGAAGTATAATATTATAACTATACAGGCTGACCCAAAATGTTGGTTTTCATTTTGTAGATTTTTCTTGGTTGATGGCAATAAGCTCACATCGTAATTAAACATACCTGGTGAAATGAGGGTGTACTATTTAGTATTTTTCAGCTTAACTCTTCCGCGAATACAGGCATGACAAAATTTAAAAAAGAAATACTCTTGGATTTTTTATTTAAAACAGCGAATTTCGATTTCTAGGAAACGTAATTACACATTTGATTGCTTTGCGCGCAAAAAAAAAATGTTTTCTAATCGCCCGAAATTCACGACGGCAAATCGAAACAAGTTTCTGAGAAAATCTTTTTCTTCTTATCTACTGTTGCTGCCATATACTGTTATTGCCTAAAAAAACATCAACATGAGGCATAGTTTTAATGATAGTCCAACAAACATTAAATTATGGGGGTGTATTGATTGACCCAAGTTAGGGAGTTTCAGGTTGATATCAATAGAGTTTTACAGTTATTGACCTATTCTTTAAATCTCCAATAATAATCTGAACCGTTGTTACCTACAACGGTTCAGATTATTATTGGAGATTTAAAGAATAGGTCAAGGCCGTCGGGTCTTTTATTTACAGGTGGTGGGTTCATACCTTGTAAGGAACATTTTTTTTGTAAGTTTGGCCATTATTGACTTCGTGATCAAAAACTGATCAAAAAGATCTGATTTTGCCAACATCCTTGTACATTAACCTGTGAATTATAAAATGTGATTATTATAATTAAATATTATTATGATATCGGTTTTTGTTTGTCTGTGTATGAGAAGTGCCTATTTGCCGTAAGTATGTCAATCGCTCTTTAAGACCCAAAAATGCCAGGCCAAAACAAGAAAATTGCTCACTATTCTACTAAACCCAGGCAAATATCACTGTGGGTAGTGTGAGCTCTCCAGAACACAAACGATTCTCTTATTTAAAATTGTACTCTTAAAAGCATAACAATACACACATCGCATCGCAATATTCTTATAGAAACAAACAGAGAATAATATAACCTCGTATTTATCTACCACCGGAATAATAAATATATGTTACACTCAAGTAACTCTGTGATTAAGGTATTAAGTTCCAAGAGAACCTGCCTTCACACTAAATAAAGTATGGATAATATTTTTGTGTTCACCAAAAATCTAAAGGTACATCTATGTATGCATTTCTAAAATATTGATCTTAAACCCGTTTAATTGTTTTACTATAATTAAACTACTCGGCCAACAAAATATGTTGCATCAAACAAATTCCAAATTAACACCAAGATATAACACATTTTTATTGTAGTGCGCTGCAAATATTCTATTGTAACAATAACTATTTTATTCTTCCCCGAAAAATACTGATCGTGCACCAAATATTAGTTGATCTACGAATAAATTATGGTCAAAGAATCAGTCCAAGAGCTAGCGAAGCGAGCTCGGGAACTTAGGGCACCCCGACACGGACAGGTTAGGTTCGAACGAGATGAAGTGAGCGAGCAAAGCGAGCGAACTCAGCTCCCGTCATCTCGTTCGTGTTAGGTTACTTTTGACCCTGCAGACAGAAATAGGAGCCCCGCGCAGCGGGGCTACGTCGACTTATTCGAAAACTAAAACTAAACTTAACTAAAAAAATAAATGCTTGTTTTTAAAATTAGGTGTATTACTATTTTTACAAATTTGCAACAGTTGTTAAATAGATGCTCGTTATGACATATTTTTATGAACATATTTTGGTGCACATTCAGTATATTTGGTGGAACACAGGCAAAATTAGGTAAATGAAATGGGAATAAATTGAAGTACTTTTAAATACCATCCATAAAGTATTTCGGTTTACCTGATATTTTGTAGTGCATCGTAGCGTGAAGCGTAGCACCGTAGCTCGTAGACGTTGCTACGACGTAGCAAGTAATACACTGGCAAAATTAGCGGGACAAGAAAAAAATCGTATAAATTTTTATACCCGGCTGCAAGGAAAGGGTTATGTTTTTTGCGATCATCTTGTATGTATGTATGTTTGTATGTATGTAATATTCTTTATTACCTCGTATCTTTCAAATCACTTGACGGATTTTTATAAATTATACATCGTTAGATAGATCTTGGCTGCCCAAATGTTCTTAGATAAGTGCCGTTAAAAAAAAAGAAACATGGCGGATTTTGGGCGCCATATTGTAGAGGTTGCAATTTTTTTTTCTTCCCAACCCGACGAGTGGGGTATCAAAATGAAGGGTTTTTAGAGGTGATTACAAAAATATATACCACTTATATGTTTAAAAGTATTTATAAAGAAACAATATTCATCGTAAATAAAAAAAGCTGATTTAACAAGTAAAATTTCAAAATTTAAAAAACCCCCGACACATTTCTCTTGCGAAAACACCCCGACTCAAACAGTATAACGCCCATAACTTTTGAACGGACGAACCGATTTAATTTAAACAAAGCTAAGAACACTCTCGACGAAATCAACTTTCAAAAAAAAAAAAAAACAAAATCGGTTCACCCGTTTAGGCGCTATGATGCCACAGACAGATACACAGATACACATATACACAGATACACAGATACACAGACACACAGATACACAGCAACACACGTGAAACTTATAACACCCCTCATTTTCCGGCGGGGGTTAAAAATCAAAAACCCGACTGCTTAAGAAGCGAACTAAAAAGCTGTCAACAAGAAAAAATCATGTTGTGCAGTCGGAGGATCAGGCAGTTCGCGAATAAAGATCCTCCGACTCGTTTCATTCAGTTTAGCATGCGCAAAACCTGCGTTTAAAGGCTGTTCAAGCCAGAAATGAGCCGGAGGAAATACAAGGTGCCATAGTAACTGAGCTTACAGTACGAAGAAGGTTGAAGGAAACTGGTTTTGGTTCGTTCATGCCCGCCAAAGGTCCAAAAGTTGAGGCACACCCTCTAATGAACAGTATAACTTTTGCTAGAAAATATCAACTTTGGTCCACGGATTAATGGAGTAAAATATTGTTTAGTGATCAAAGTGCGTGCATAACGTCATTTATATCGTCACTCGTAATACGTGCGCAGGTGACTTTGTACCTGAAAGTGGTTATTACCACCTCCTATACTTGCCTAAATTGGCATGGTATAAGTAAGTAAGATGTGTGGTCTAGCCCGTTGGTCATTTCTGAACTTTAAACCCAGTAGAGGTGTACTATCTTCTCATGAATTAGAAGATGATCCTATTACCATCCATCGGACATTAATCAGGGCTTCGGGCTTCTACTGAGAAATAACTCTATGTTTATAAGTGGCGCTTGTGACCTCTTGACTACATGGCATGACATTCAAGTCCTATATGAATTACAATTCAAGAGTCCAATGAACATTTTGTAAGAATACAAATTCGAAAAAAAAACCAACGTTTGTTTTTCTATATAATCTAAATCTCAAAATCTATTTTTATGTCCAAGACCATTCCATTTTTCAAACTATCAATGCATGAATTGGCATTATTATATTATATTATTGGCATTGGCTAAATTGCAACAGCTATAGTGGTAGTAGTTCCCTCTCACAAAGAGCTCGACTGCTCATCATTATCATTTCAGCCGAAAGACGTCTACTGCTGAGCATTGGACTTTCCCAAGTGTCACCACATCGACTTCATCATCAGCAGGTCATCGGTATAACTAGTGAGAGTCTTTCCAAAGCTGTATCATCCGGTATGCGGTCGCAACTCCAAAACTTTTCAGCCCCAACGACCATCCGTTCTGCGAGCAGTGCTCACTGCCACATAAGTTTCTAGGTAAAAAAAAAATATTTCACTCCAAAGCATTTTTATTTACAATACACTGGGGACAATCAATTGTCCGCATCATTTTACATACTAGAATAATTATTTACTAACAGTCATTATTCCCTAAGTCACAAACTTTGCCAAACACACATGAAAACCTACCTTATAATCATTAACGTTTCAAAGCGAAACTAAACAAGGAAGTCTTCTTAGTTAAAGTTTACACAGTGTAGTAAAAGTTTGTTGAATCGTCGTAGAAATCACACGACATGTAAGTCGGCGCCGTGTTACCACTGGGCCACCACTGGTCATGTTCTGCATAGTTAAACATAACTGTACAATTAATTGCATGCAAGGAAACACTTAACTTGCTTCGTTTACATTTTTATGTCCGAGATGATTTAGTTTCAACCACGGTTAAATCGAACTTGCTGTTGTATTATGTTGATAAGATCAGCTTAAGTCTTTTGTACTTGTAAAAAAATTACAGTATTGTCCTTTGTGGTTTTTTTTTAAATATTCTGTTGTTATTTGTAGAGCAGTGGTGGCCCGGCTTACGGTCGTGTGTTACTGCTCTCGAAAAGGTGACGACAAAGATCGTAAAAAAAACAAAAATTGGAAGATGTCTACGAATCCAGTGGGCTCGCGGTGTGGATTACTTATAGGCCCATTCCCTCTTACAAAGTGGTGTGAGCATTATAGGCTGATTATGCAATTTTTTTTTTTAAAACCCGGTGTACCACTGGTGCGTTGCCAAATTTTTTCGACGAGGACTCGCATAATTTTTCAACTCTTCTACAAAAATGGCAAAAATACAAATACGAACTTTGTACCCTTAACAATTTTTTCAACCTGCTAACCTCCTGTAACTCGTGCACAATATTTTATGCATTCCCGTAGTGAGCCACATCGGAGGGTCAGTTAGATAAATGACGTTATCAATAATAACGGATCGCCGCCGCGTCTCAGTTCTACATGTCATGTCTTATTAAATGATACTGTGTTTTGTAGGTCGACGACATAGGGAAAATCTTTTATGTGGTTTTATTTGCGAGTTGGAGGTATTTTTTATTTATTATATAAAAACAAGTTGTCCTTAAGATTACATAAAGCACACCATAAGACCCCTGGGGTCTATCTTACCATGCCATGGTCTGGAATTTGATCAACGCACTATTAGTAAATTAAGGTGAAATCTGGTCGAAGTAGTGTTGTTTCAGCTTGCGCTTCACATTTTTACTGTTCATTGAGTCTCTAATGTGTCAGGGTATTTGGTTTAATAAATTTGGTATTATGGCAGATGCAGTGCGTCTACCATAAAAAATATTTTTGCGAGGCACTTGTAAAGATTTTGATTTTGCTTGTCGAGTATTCACATTATATCTTACGGTAAGATTGCCAGTTTCTCCATGTGAGTTGCAATCTGATTATCTGTCGTCGGACCTGAACGCAAGATAGTTGGGCAAAGAGTAGACAAGTAATTACGACTTATAAGTCATAATAACCTGCCTAATATCTAGTACTCATAAGTAACCGCAATTGTTTGGAAGATTCAATTGTACATTCAAGGGTCAAAAGGCAGTCACAATGATGCAAAGCTATAACTTATCCCCAAAATGTCTTTATAAAAGAAGTTCACAATGTAAATTAATTAAGCTTCGGGAGAATGCAACTGTTATTTTTTGCCAATAGTTAACAAGAGTTGGCATGTTTAAAAACTTCACTGGTCATCGAAAAAGTATATTAGTGACATACACAGGGAATCGTCCTGTGCGAAATCTACGGGCAGATGCAAAATGTAACAAAACTGAAGATGAATAGTACCTATATAGAAACTGAGCCATTTATATCATTCATTCATTTAAAATTAATCATAAAATGTGGACGTCCAAGCAAAAAGTGTCCGGTTCTCGGCATTTAATTGCCAAGATAAACGCAGTTTTGTAAAGTGGCTCTCATACAAAAACAAGGAAAAGTGCCAGATTTAAAATATATTTTTTATCTTTTTTATCAATTAGCTTTTCAAGATACCGAATCTAGTCTTAACTCAATACTACTGAACCCTTTTTGCTTGGACGCCTCTAAAATTTTAACAAATAATTGCTCTACAAACTCGTCCTTTCCAAAGATTTTAAAAAAGCTCTATAATTTATTTTCTCAAGACACGTATGCTAAAAAGAGACATAATTCAAACTAGCTTGAGTAGTGAGCAAATGAACCGCAATTTTTCTTTCAGTAAGAATATTATTATACCAGTTTGTAAGAAACTGCAGTAATAACACAACTCATAAATTGGGACATGATCTTAAAAATAAGTTCAGAATACTATTAGATCTGAGGCTTAATAGGAAAAGTCGAAGCATATCAATGTGTTGCTAAGCATTATGCTACGGCTTAGCTCTGTTTTCACACTCAAGCAACGACTAAAAGTAAATCTTTTGTTTCTTTTTCAATAATCAGCAAGATTAATAATAAATTGTAATAATGTAATAGCAAAACCCGAAAAGCACAATAATCTGCTTGAATAAATTACTTAAATTCACTAACAAACAACACACATACTTAAACCACTGAATATCAAGTCATGATATTTTGCACAAAAGTTCCTTTGGACTCGAAAATTTGCACAAGGAAGGAGTTTTAAAATGTCATCCATTAATGGAGTTAAACAGGAGAAGAAGTCAGTTTTACCGATGAGAAATCTCATTACCACATGGTTGGTTCAAGATAATTCTTGTAGTAACTTCCCGTTACTTTTAATAACAGCAATTATTAAAATCAAGCTTAACATAAGACCCAATACTTTTCAACGAACACAGCCAAGTTGCCAAAAAACTTGCTAGTTATAACCCGGCTATGTCCCACTGCAAACTGAGACATAATCCTATTAAACTAAACCCAGAACTTGCAGGAGTAAAGTTTGGTTTTATTATATTACTGTTCAGATCTATGGATGATATTAAGTGGTGGATAAAGGGATAGTAGGAGGTAATCTTGTGGGGAAAGCTTAGACTAAGCCTGTGCGTAGACCTGAATCAAGACTGCGTTTGAACACACTATACATGTTTTACTGCTGTGCACAGAGAGGATCAAAAGGCCTACTAGACAAAGTGACTTACCTATATAATATATCAGAGATAATGATTGTGCCGAAATGTCATGTAGTTTTTCAAAAGGCAAACCATTAGTTGACAGTCATCATCGCTGACAAATTGTCACATTGCCTAGTCTCCCACTTTCTCAACACCCAAAGTGCGTAACAGACACAGCATGGAAATCATCAAATATATATGAATATTGTTTTGCTGCTTTTTGCTAGGTACTGAACAAGTCATAAAGGGCCGAAAGGTTCTGGAGTGGCGACCGCGTACCGGAAGAAACCCTCTCACTAGGTGGACCGATGAACGATGCACAGGACCGGTCAATGTGGCTACGATTGGGTGAAGCCTTTGTCCAGCAGTGGACATCTTTCAGCTAAAATGATAATTATTAAAGTGTGCAAACAGACTCATCCAATTTGCAAGGACTGTAAAAAAAGTAAAAAAATACTTCTTAAGCCATTCAGAAAAATATCAAGACGGTTTCGTTTCAAACCGGGTCGTACAAACTCATTACAGTACTATGAAGTTCATTGAGATTGTTACAGTGTAGTGGTAAAGTGCTACGACTTGTGCCAGTCGTTTTATGTTCGTTTAATACTAGCTGTTTCCGCGGCTCCACCCACACTAATTTTTAATTTGTAATGAAATATTATGAGCCTTTGAAATATTTTTTTATGGTAAGTAAACATAGGATAAACGGGTAAGTCTAGAAATTTCCTAGAGATCCACCAAAAAACTGCTTAACACAAATAGGTTTGTACTCAATCTAGCACATTTTCCTAACTAACAATAACTAATTACGGACCACGCGGACCACCCACGCCCCACCCTGTCACCGGTCGGTACTCAAGAACGTAACATCGAAGCAATCAGGCGTTTACCTAATGAATACCAAAGCTAGCGGGAGTCATGTCTAAAGACTGCCTGCTGAAGTAAATAGCGTTTAATTGTAAATAAGCTTATTGTAGAACTTCGTCTGTGTATGGACTTCTTATTAAAACGGTTAATTATTGATTAGAAATTGCCGAGAAATTAACTTTTTTCTTTTTTTCTGAGTTCTGTTTTAGTTTCAATGGTCACACTGGTTTCTCAAAACTTGAAAAAAGCTCATTATGTTGTTTTACAGCCTTCAATATGTTTTATATCAACTACACTAATAGAGACGAAAAAGCTTTATCTTTTGATTTTTAGGATGGCAAATTTCAGCAAAGCCAACCACAGCATCAGCAGATTTACCTTATGCTATGATTTGCAGAGCAGAAAAGTTTACAATTATCATTCATGAAGTATCTTTCCATGCATCCATAATGAAATCAATCAAACTTGGAAAATAAAATTGCCTCATCAAACTTTGAAGAGTTTTACCCAAAGATCTAGAACTACAGACCACCGTGTCAATATGAAACATAGTCCAGCACCCAATTTCCGGTTTTAACTTCATCAGAGGCTTTATTCAGGGTGAACAGCATACGCGGTTGCTGAAGCGGTAACGAGTTTCTAAAAACCGCAGTTTGTTTTGATAGTGCAGGGCCACTAGTGACATTCATTATATTAGCAATAGCGATTGTCAAAAATTCAAATCTGTATGGGATTGACATGTCATTGTGATACTAAATTTTATTTGGTCATTTCCAAAGATTTTGCATTTCGTCAATAGCTAAAGTCAATAGAATGACACTTTGTCTAGATCCCCAGGTAACTATGGCAGGTGCCTAGCGCGACAGGACTGAGCAATGAGGCAATGTGTTCACCATATCTCTAGTTATGCGCATTCACTCTTTACAAGGCCTATCATGCTTATCTATACAAGGTCTTTACACTCTTTACAAGTTCGTCTATTGTTTTACCCTGAGGAAACACGTCTAGCCTCTACTGCCCGCTACAACAACTCGCGATGCACTGCGGCCACCTTATCGCGCCCGCACCCGCCCTCACTACCGCCTAGGCCACCACACATACACTCAGGACTTCAGCGTTGACTGCGTCAAAGGCGAGCGAATAATTATGTCCACGTAGCTCGCGAAAGTCTATTTATATTAAAACTTGTGGCATAACTTTCTCGCTTTTCAGTGCACAGTCTGCAAAAGTTTATATAACCTGCTGCTGACATGTGAGATAGATTTAGTTGAGTTCCTCGTATAAAACGAGGAATTGTAGTAAGATTTAGTAGCGGGAGTGAGATTGGATGGAAGAACATCCGAAACTTTTGACTTACATTAAAATTGGAACTACACATTGCAAGGCCCAAATGTAGACAGGTATTTTATAGTAGGACAGAAGCGGACTCGGTCAGTAGTCTGTAAAAAAGAAAACTAATTCCAGAGAGTGTTCGATTCAATCTTAATGGTGGCTTGTAACACTCCGAGAGACGTTGCGTAGTACCAATTTCATGTGATAGCAATTGTGGACGGTAGGTTCTTGCGCAGCGAGACGAGAACTAAGCAGATGCAATTCAAATAGAACGAGCTGTACGGATTTTTGATTTTTTGATTTAACTTTTTTTTTTATATCTTTTTAGTTAAGTTTTTTTCGAATTAGATACATTTAAACATATAAGTGTTATAATTTTTGAAATCACCTCTTAAAACACTTTATTTTGATACCCCAAACGATGGGTACGGACGCAAAAAAAATTTTGAGCCCCACAATATGGCGCCCAAAATCCGCCATTTTTCTATTGTTCAATTTTAATGTAGCCTATGACACTTGCAGGGTTAAGACGAATCGATTGACGTATGTATCATCAAAATCGGCCCACGCGTTTGGTCTCTGGAACGCCATATAGGAACAAACATACATACATACTTACATACATATATACATACTTACATATATATATACATACTTACATACATACATAGACTGTTAAACACTTTACCCTCCTTCGGCAGTCGGGTAAAAAGGAATCGCAGTACTGG